>BSBN01001752.1:6875000-7500000 GCA_027924645.1 Cunninghamia lanceolata
GTCGTCATCATCATGATGAAGACAAACAGGATTTGGAATATGATCCTGCTGCTGAGGAAAGGAATATGATGGTGACGTCATCGTCATATTCGGGCTTCATTAAAATGCAAAGGATGACGTCACCGTCATGTTTCGTTAAAATCAGGGGATAAATGGAATATCGGGTCACCTCTAAGGAAGATGATCAGGTGGTGCATGTAAAATGACCCCTTTTCGGCCAAGGTAACCTGCTCGGAAGATCAGGATGATGATGATGATCATCATCATCATATCCGCACTAGGTGATTTAAAATATCATCCTGCTGAAGGTCCAGATGATGTCATCAGGATATCCGGGGCCTTTGTTAATCCTATAACATGACGTCATCGTCATATTCACGAACAGCATCATGCCTTGGAAAATATCCTGTCGAAGGAGAAGGTGATGGTGACGTCATCTTGATATTTGCTTCTTCGTTTATCAGGTCAGGATGACGTCATCGGGATATTTGCAAAGGGTTATACTTCTCAGCAGGAGGATATTGCGAAATGTCGGGTAGACAAACAAGATCATGATGATCTTGACAACATGACCTAGGAATGAAATATCACCCTCCCCTTTGAAAGATAAGGTGATCATCATGATCACGCAAAAGGAGATCAGGAGGATATTACGAAATGCGATCCTGCCTTGAAAAATCATGATGATGATGATCACCAGGACTTTGTCGTGCGCGTGCAAATTATGCAGATGGTGGGTTTCTTAAGCGAGGTGATATTATAATATCAGCATGATATTATAATATCGGGTGATGTTAGAGTATCATGATGTTCGCGATGTGCCCAAGGTTGCTTGATGGGTAAAACACACTATCACTTAAGATTGACGTCCGGATGTTTCGAGACTGCATGATTTTTATCAGGTGATAGAGTAAGATCATGATGATGACCTTTCGCGATACAAAAGACCGCTCGACGGGAAAAGATTACTACGACTTAAACTTGACGTCTGGATATTTCGACCTCAGGATATTATCGGGGGGCTTTTCAAATATCATGATGATGATGTTCATCATACAGCAATTATCAGGTTTGACCAAAACTTTGATTGCTCATAACTCCCTCATATGGACGAATTTTCAAGTGATGTAAAAGGCAAACCTGCATGGAATTTCAAGCTCTTTCTAACCATGAGATCATAGGAACAAAATATGAACTTTGACAAACTAACCTCATGATGATGACCTACCTCATCCTAACCTTCATGATGATGATGCACCTGACCTATTTTTACCAAACCGCCAGAAAGCAGACAACACAAACCAGAACAAAAGTTGGGTCCCTGTTTTGATAAGTCAAAATGGGGCGTGTTGTGTAACCACACAACAACTTGCCACCAAAGAAAATAAACAAATTCCAATGATTCAAGTGATATGATCACATTCATCTATAGTATTCTAATTCTTTCTAAGTAGAATCCTCATGATCTTTGAATGATAAAATTTCATTATGGTGATAAAGCTAACAAAGGATCAGGTGTGTGCAGATGATTAATTATCCTCATCTTGAAAGTAAGTTGAAAACATAAGTAACTGGTGTGAAACTACATAGTTGGAGATCATCCCTCATAGCCAACCTGGATAGAGCCTTGCTGCCAGCAGGCATCTATAGCCCCGGCAAGGTTATCTATACAATCTCCCTAAGTAGGGCTCCACTGCCAGCAGGCGTCCATAGCCCCGGTAGAGTTACTTAGATGGCCTAATTTTATTTCGTTTCTGATTTTCCTTTAAAAAGTTAAATTTGATATCATCATGTCAGCTCATTTGTACAAGGTGTAGTCACTTGCAGCTTTAGGTTGGAGATTGTATTGGTAGCAAGGGAGTCCCTTTAGATTTTTCACTTAACACCTATACTCATATCTTCAACAAACCCAAGGCTGTTAGGTGTTTCATTGTGTTTGATTCACTTTGGACAAGAAAAAGCACCCTGATGAAAAGACATCATAAACCTAATCATGAACACTTCTTAGAATGAATCATAACCTATATTTAAATGTGATCTCATTACTTGAATCCTAACAATTTAATTATTTTCCTAAGGTGATGAAGTGCATCATCCCGACTTACCAGAACAAGGTCCCAACCAACAAAACAACAACAACAACAAGCAAACTGCACAAACAACTATACAAATATACAATATGATACATGAGACGTTATACAAATATACAATATGATACACGAGACTGTCATGAAGTCACTCAGGCCTGGAAATAATGTTTGAGGAATTGTCCATTGACTGGCAACGGGACATCCTCACCTGTCAGGTTCTTAAGCCTATAAGTGCTGTCTCCTAAAATTTTAGAAATCTGAAAGGGACCTATCCATAGTCTATCAAACTTACCATGATCACCTTTCCTTTCATGGGCTTTATCCCACATCAGGACTAAATCTGATATCCTGAAAGCTTTAATTCTAGCTCTCTTGTCAAACCAGCGTTTGACAACAACCTGATGTTTTGCAAATTGGTCAATCGCTTGACTTCGTTTTTCTTCCAGATGCATCAACTGGAGCAACCTGACTTCCTGTTTATTATCTATGCCTAGATAGTCTTGGGCAAACTGCAGAGTAGGAATTTTCAAGTTTACAGGGAGGATAGGATCTACCCCATATACTAGCTGGAAGGGTGAGTTTCCCAATGCAATTTTCATTCTAGTTCTGTCTACCCATAAGGCATATTTCAGAAATGAGTTCCATTCCCTGGGATTTTTCTCTATCAATTTTCTTATGATACTCAGTAAATTCTTATTGGTGGATTCTGCTAATCCATTTCCCTGGGGATAGTAATTGGATGAGAACTTAAGTATGATCCCATGATCAAAAGCCCAACTTGACAATTTAGTGGAAATGAAGGCAGAACCATTATCACTTACCAATGCATAAGGAATTTCATACCTGGTGACAATGTTGCTTTCCAGAAATTTAATGACATCATTAGCAGTACAAGTTTTGCTGCTGATAGCCTCAGTCCATCTGGTACAATAATCAGTAATTGTTAGGACATACCTCTGGCCTGAAGAAGACGGAGGATTGATTGGTCCTATGAAATCCATGCCCCACTGTGCAAATGGGCGCTCTTCCATCACTGGCTGCAATGGTTGTGCAGCATATTTTTCTCTGTTGGCAGCAACCTGGCAAACATGACAACATTTAACATGATCAGCTGTGTCTTTAAAAATTGTAGGCCAGTAGTATCCTGCTCTGAGGATTGCATGTGTTGTGGCCAACGCTGATCCGTGGGCAGTTCCAAACTTGTCATGTAACTCTGTCAAAACTTTATTGGCTTCTGGTTTCTCTAAGCATCTCAGGTATATCCCTTCATAATTCTTTTTAAACAGGGCTCCTCCCTTCATCATATACTTCTGGGATCTTATCTTTAAGGCTCTTCTCTGTGAGGCTTGCATTCCTGAAGGACATCTTCCCATGATCAGGATGTGCCTGATGTCTGAATACCATTCTTTATTGTCTTTCTCATCTATCACATACTGTTGACTGATGATGTTTGGATCAGTTTCAGATATCATCTGGCTCAGAGCTTGTCCTCTTACCAGCTTCATTGGTGTGATCTCCATGTCATATTCTTGTAATACAGTAATCCATTTGGCCCTTTTTTCACCAGGTTCACTCTGCATCAGCAGCATTTTTACTGCTGCATCTGGTACCACAGCAATCACTTTGCTTCTCAGTATATAATGTCTGAACTTTTTTACTGCTCTGACTAATGCAAGTGCCTGTCTTTCAACATCTACATATCTCAACTCAGCATCTCTGAAAGGACAGCTCATGAAGGCGATTGGTTTCTCTTCTTTATCTTCATTTCTTTGAGTTAACACTGCTGCAGAAGTATGTTCTGAAGCAAATGAGTAGATGTAGAAATCTTTTGTATAATCTGGACTAATGAGGACAGGAGCATCTGAAATGGCCTTCTTTATATCTTCAAAGGCAGCTCTAGCTTCTGGTGTCCAGTCAATTTGTGCATCTTTTTTCAACATGGCATTCAGTGGTCTGACAATCTCAGCAAAGCCGGTGATGAACTTCCTCACAAAATTTATCTTACCAAAATAAGATTTAAGCTCCTTTTTGCTTCCTGGAAGTGGTAACTTCATAATGGATTCCACCCTGTCAGGATCAATGATAATCCCATCCTCTGTGATCAGGTGGCCTAGTAACTTTCCTATTGTGACCCCGAATATGCACTTCTTGGGATTCAAAGATATTCCATATTCTTCACATTTCTTCAGTACACTTCTGAGGTCAGCAACATGATCTCCTCTTTCCTTGGAGAATACTGTCAGGTCATCCATGTAGATGACTATACATTTTCCTACTAAGCCTCTGAAGGCTATGTCCATTGCTCGCTGGAATGTAGCTCCAGCATTTATCAGTCCAAATGGCATACGTCTATATGCAAATATCCCCCACTTTGTGGTGAAGGCAGTTTTTAATCTGTCAATTTTATCAACCATCACTTGGTTGTATCCTGAAAAACCATCCAAGAAGGACATCATCTTGGCTCCATTTACCATCTGCAGAACTTCATCCAAAGAGGGCAAAGGATAATTATCCTTTTCTGATGCTCTGTTCAGGTTCCTGAAATCTACACACAATCTGATGTCTCCATTCTTCTTTCTGACTGGCACCAGATTTGCCACCCAAGTGGAGTGCCTTACAGGAAATATTATCCGGGCATTTAACAATTTCTTGACCTCTTCAAGGATGATGGGCTCAAGTAGAGCATTAACTGGCCTCTGCTTCTGTCTGAAAGGTTTTGCATCTGGCTTGAGAGGTATAGTATGAGTTATGACAGAAGTGTCATACGTCTTCAGCTCGTCATAAGTCCATGCAATTACATGTATATAATCCTTAAGGGCCTGAGTTATTCCTTCTAACTCTTCAGGTGTACAAACCTTACCCAACAAGACATTTCTCTTGTCATCAGCTTGTCCAATATTCACCTGTGAATATTGACCTCCATCTGCCTTAGGCAGATCCTTATGTTTAAGCATATTATCCAGATCAAAGGCTCTTTCTAATTCAATCATACCTTTGGGAATTGTGTTGCTAGGCAACTCTAATATCTCATCTTCTTCCCAGACATGATCTTCCATACCATTTTCATCTATGATCTGAGCTTCAAATACGTCTCTGTTTGATATGAAGTCCAGGATGTGCTGATCATCATCAAACACTTGGAGATTAGTCACATTGTCAGGTACCGAAGGTACTGACACCAATTCTACTGAAAATCTCTTCAGACCAGATATAGACAGTGGTTCCAGCGTACTGGCGGCTTGAGCAAGTGCATCTGCCCTTTGGTTCCGTTCTCTTGGCACGTGAACGATGTTGAAGGCATCAAAGTCTTCAATCAGGTCCCACACACGATGTCTGTAATTTGACAGCTTTCTGTAGTTACAAGAGTAAATTCCTCTTACTTGTCTCACAACTAGTTCTGAATCTCCAAAAACATGTAAGATCTTCACCTTCTTCTTATGTGCAAACAACAGTCCATGAATCAGAGCTTCATACTCTGTGACATTATTAGTGCAGGGGAACTGTAATCTGTAAGCTGCTAAATAGGATTTTCCTGATGGATCAATAAGGTCAATTCCTACCCCAGCACCTTGCTTAGATTTGGATCCATCAAACCTCAGGATCCAAGGCTTATCTTCAGCAGGACATTTGCTTGAGCTTTCTTTTTTCTTTGCAGCTCTGGCTGCTGCTCTGCCTGATATCCACCTTAACTTAGGGGTGTCATCTTCAAGTTTCTTCTTTCCTTTATCTGATGAGCCTGATGGCTTTTCTGTTTTCTCTTCCATCCTAGCAGGAGGATGGTGTTCAGCACATACAGCTGCATGCTTCTTCAAAATGTGTAAGCACAGTGAGCAAGTTGTTTCTGAGTGAGGCGCCTCATGCAGCCTACACCAACCTTTAATTAAAACCTCCTGGGGAGATCTACACTGTTGTGTCATTTTTTTTATTTCTTTAACCAGAAATTCTTCGAACTTCGTCAGGTCACTGCCTTTATCCTCATCAGACAACTCGTAATCCAGTTCCATGAAGCAGTCACTACCAGGAGTGATCTTTTCCTTTCTCGCATCATTCGTCTGATTGGACACCAGGATCTCTTCTGTTTTTCGGATATGATCCTCATCAGGATCCGTCGACTCTTCTATTCCTGCAGAAGACAAATAAGAATTAGTATCATCATCATCATCAGATGTAGCACTCACCTCGGAATATGATGATGATGCTTCACTATACGTCTGCTCCAGTATTATCATGTCTAAGCATGGTTCACAAGTCTTTTCCGAGTGTGCTTCGCCATGTAATCTGCACCATCCGTCAATCAAAATATCATTAGCAGGTATATTTAATAATTGACAACGTTTTATCTGAGTAGATAAATGCATCTCAAAATCCCTGAAGCGATCTATTTCATTCTCATTATCAGGATCATTATTAAGTTCTACAACTGGCATATCCTCATGATGATGATGAACATCGAGCATCAGGATCTCTTCTACTTTGACAGTTTGCGGCCTGATGTGATAAACTCCAGGTTCTACGTTTACATACATGATCTCATTTGTTCTGTTATATTCCGTGATCATATGTTTCATCCTAGGCTCAGCATCAATCCTGATCTGATTAGGTATACCTTTCCATGGCAACCACATGTGACTGAAGTCTGTGGACATGTATCCGTTAAGCGTTTTAGACCAGTCCCGGCTAAGCAACATCCCGTATGTATCAGGTATGTCAACTACCTGAATGTCAATGTAATACTGGATCCTAGGATCCGACGCTAGCTGCATGTGAATGTGAGTGAGTTCTCCTACGACACTTACTTCTGTCTTATCCAGTTGAGTGACCTTCTTTAAGGATTTAGCAGGATGCAGTCCTAATGCGTTGCATATTGACAAAGGCATAACATTAGTTGAGGCTCCTGAATCAACTAAACAGTTGTGCAAATTCTTACTGAACATTCTTATGGTGAGGAGAAACAGAGGTGATTCAGTTTTATCTCTGTACAAGGTCATGTGAGAGGTTTCAGCAGCTTGGACTGTGGCTGACACTTTGGGCTTGACAGTATTATCTTTAGCAGTATGGTCTCTGCTATTGGATTGACTCAAAAGGTGATTATCCTCTTTAGGAGCAGGATCATCCAGTGACTTCATGAATGCCCTTTTGATGGCAGGAGTTTTCAGTAACTCAGATAGGGACAGGTTGATCTTGATTTTCTTCATTTCATCAGCCAAGTAACTGACTAACTTATCAGACTCATGAGGTGCATTTGCGACTTTTGTTACTGTGTTTTGAGGAGACAAGTATTGAGCATTCACCTTAGGGAACCCAGGGTTATTGCTAGCCTTAGGATCAGGAGGTGTGTTGAAGTTGTTTGGAGGTAGAGATGATGTCAATGGACCGGCAGGTCTGTTGGCATTACTCCTCAGGTTATAATTGTGCTTACCAGGGTATTGCTGCTGGTATGCATGTACTTCCTCATGCTCTCTTGCAGGTTCGTTTTCATCCTCAAAAGGGAAGACATAGTTTGCTTCAAAGGTTAAGGCAGATTCTTCACAGGTCTGATTATAATCTTGATGAGGCTGATTAGTGTATGTTTCCAGCACAAAAGCTGAGTCATATCCACAAGGAACTATTTCATTTCCTTCTGCCTGAGGTGGATTTCCAGAAGTATTAGACACTTCAGTCTGAAAGATGCTGGCAGCAATCCTAAATTGTGGACAATCTAATTCTGCATGTGCATTGGTATTGTGAATCCTGCACCAATTGGTAAGGGCTGTTTTAGCAAGATTGACTCTAGTAGTCTGTTTGGCTTCACCAGGAGGCTGATTGTCTAGGGGTGATGGTAATGAACCATTATTTGGCCTGGAGTTCCACACTCTGGGCTGCCTAGGAGGATTATTGTTATTTGCAGCACTACTGTTGAAGTTATTGTTGTATCCTCTGTCAGGGTAATTTGGTCTGTCATTGGAATAACTCCTATTCTGACCTGATTGTGAATAAAACCCTTGATTTCTCAAGTGTGTTACTTCTGTGGTGAGTTTTCTCAACTGAGCAGAAATTTCTTTGATTTCCTCTTTCTCCTCTTGAGCTTTGGCCACTACATTTTCAGTCTGAGGCTGGAAAAAGGAAGAGCCATGGTTATTGTGGGATAGGTCTGTACCCTGAGGTGTCTGAGCATGTGCAGGATATTGTGGTAATTGGCCATTTCCATTAGGAGGAGGCATGATACTCAATGGAGGTATTTGCAAAGGTGCAGGCATGATTGCTGGGGGCATCACTGATCCATTTGGATATTGTGCAGGATATTGTGAAGGATAAGCTGCAGGATATGGTGCTGGATATTGTGATTGTACGCCAGGCAAAGTAGGGAATGCTATATTTGGAGTAGGAGCAGGTATCAGCTGCTGATTTACCTTGATAGCTTCTTGAAAAGCTCCTGTCAAGGTGGTGATCTCAGGATGCGTTCTCCTGATGAACATGGAGGTTAATGGATCCAGGGCTGAATAATAAATACTCCTAGCAGCATCATCAGCCACCACATATGGGGTAACTAGCTTGGACAACATTTTCTGGAACCTAGCATTGAAATTTGCAATAGGTTCATGCTCAAATCTCTTAATTGTGGCAAACATGTGGTAATTCATGGATGGATCAATAGGGACCTTGAATCTGTCAAGAAAGGCCTTCTCTAAGACAGCCCACGAACCGACAGAAGATTGACCAAGACTGATGAACCAATTATAAGCCTCTTCCCCTAAGGAAAAAGGGAATAATCTGCACACCACGTCCTGATGTTCTATTCTGGCTCTGCAGCAAGCTTCTTTAAACATCCTGATATGATCATCCGCATCCTGATAAGGATGGTATTTTGGACAAAGTTTGTCCGGATACTTTGGTAACTCATGATATGCCGTAAAGGTCAATGGTGATTCTGCTGCAAAGAAAGACATTGCAACCTGAGGGGGCTGAACTGGTGGTGCAGTTGGCTGAGGTTGGACTAAAGGTATACCCTGAGGTTGAACAGGAGGTGTCACGGGTATACCGGAAGGTATTTGCAAACCAACAGGAGTTACGGGAGGAGGTCCCGGTGAAGTTCTGGACGCACTAGACTCTGGAGTATGGTGAACGTCTACAGTCCTAGGTCTAAAACCTCTAACAGGCAATTCTTCAAAAATTTCACTATGTCTAGACCTGGTATTTATCCTGTGAGCTAGGATTTCTCGATTTGGAGGCCAATTAGCTGAAACTTTGCAAATATTGGCTGGATTCCATCGGACGAGGTGATATTTGCGGTCAAATTGCAAATCAGACTGAATATTTACGCAATATTTGTGAAGATACTGCAAATATGACAGGATATTGGGATATTCCGACCGGTAGCACCAGATCTCACGGGTTTAAGGCTCAAATTCTCAAAGCTTGAACAAATTTACGCATCTTTGGCCAATATCTAGTGAATTCAGAGAGATCTACTGTAAAGCTTGCAATATTTATGTGAGATTTGGAAATCTTTACACAGAATGTGCATATACAAACTTGTCGCAGCAAATATTTACGCAATATGATGAAATTCACAAATGATCTGAGGTTACCTTACTCCAAGCGTCATCAAACCTGAAAGTACTGATGATGAACGTGATCTTCTGGACTAGGCCCTCCTTCTAGCGCCAATTTATGTTGGTCATGATGTTAGTCATTCGCAAACATAGAATAAAAGTTACACAACAACCTTTACTCATCTTGAAAGATACGATAAATTCGAAGAATTCATGATCCCAAGTCTCCGTTGATTAGGTCTTAATCTACTGACGTTACTCAGTGGTTGATGTGTGTTGCTGTTTTCCATTCAGGGGCCTTACGTGTTTCTGCACAGTTCATCATCATTATCTTCAAATATCCTGCTCTGGATGTTTGCTCCGCATAAATCTGCAACAATTCTACCTCTGCACTTGTGAATTTAGTCAAATAATGCGCCTACAGGCTGATATTTGCATGATTTCTACCATTATTTATGATTCTTTGCATGATATTTTCAATACTACATGCATTTAACTCAAATATGCTAAGGATTTTCAGTTACCTACGGGATTTCAGCATATTTCTCTGTTTCTGCTTCTTATTTATCATGATTTGCAGTTATGGTGATGAATTTATGAAATTGAAAAAAAGGAAAAGGGTCAAGAAATGAGATTCCCAAAACTACTTGACTTAGATCACTGATTCACATACAAGCTCCCATACATGCAATGAAAAGAAGGAAAACTAGAAATCATACTTCACCAGGACATTCCACAAATCCGCATGATTTAGTGCAAATCTTCAAAGGAAAAGTTGACAACAACATGTAATGAAATGAAAGCGCTTCCAGTTGAACACAGCATTCACCAGTACATATCCAGAAATCAACAGAAAGATTACGTAAAATTTACAATTAGGATGTAATTTGGAACTTCATATCCATTCAGTATGCTCAAGAACAGGTACATTTACAGTGATCTGAAGAAAGAACCTTGATATTTCAACAATTCTATCCTCATTAGTCTCAGTAATCCGATCTCTTAATTGATTCTACAGTAATTGACTTTTTGCGCCAGATGCGTCTGTGTATTCTAATGTATATATCTTTAATGACAAGCTCTGGCGCTTATATAGAACAACTGCCAAAAAATGGTTACAACGATCCAAGGATCAGGATCCTCTCATAACAAACAACGGTCCAGATGAAAAGCACATGCTTCGTCAGTTGGCAAATGCACAGCTGGCACAGAATATTCCAGCATCTTCAACTTGATTCGGTCTCCAGCTGGCGAACAGCATATTTGACAATATCCTCCTCATTTCTGGCTCATGTTGCCTCCATGCGCAACTTTGTAATGCTCAGCTTCAGCAGCAGCTCTAACAGCATCATGACTTCAATGCTCATCTTCAGCAGCAGCATCATGACTTCCTGCAAATAAACAGACAAACATTAAGTTCATCATCATGTGGATAAACAACAGGAAGTAAACATTTTATTAAACACACCTCCCAATGTGCAGCTACAGGCCATCAGGCTTTACCTGTGCAAAATATGCACTAAATGCATAAACAGCATAAAACAACTAGGTCAACCCTCGTTGACCAAAATCAGGCAGTCGGGCTTTCAAATTTCTATAGCTTCATGTTTTCCTGCCCATTTCCATGTGTATTGGGTTCAAATACGATCAGGTATGTCAAAATATACAAGGAAATAACCGCCCTTAACAAATTACTTCACATCTGGCTTTGCATGCTCTGTTTGTATGCTTCGGGTCATCATCATATTAGCATCGGTGTGACCACATATGATCAGGGTGATAAATTTAGACTCGGCCGATGGCAACAGTTATACCTACGTCAAAAATCATGATGATGCCCAACTCCATATCTTCTATCTAGCCGCAGGATATCACGAAATATGATGCCCCTCCTTTCCGAATGCTCTGATGAAAAGCACATCAGGATGTTTCACTTCTGCATACTGGGGAAAGAAAGACATCGTCGTCATCATCATGATGAAGACAAACAGGATTTGGAATATGATCCTACTGCTGAGGAAAGGAATATGATGGTGACGTCATCATCATATTCGGGCTTCATTAAAATGCAAAGGATGACGTCACCGTCATGTTTCGTTAAAATCAGGGGATAAATGGAATATCGGGTCACCTCTAAGGAAGATGATCAGGTGGTGCATGTAAAATGACCCCTTTTCGGCCAAGGTAACCTGCTCGGAAGATCAGGATGATGATGATGATCATCATCATCATATCCGCACTAGGTGATTTAAAATATCATCCTGCTGAAGGTCCAGATGACGTCATCAGGATATCCGGGGCCTTTGTTAATCCTATAACATGACGTCATCGTCATATTCGCGAACAGCATCATGCCTTGGAAAATATCCTGCCGAAGGAGAAGGTGATGGTGACGTCATCCTGATATTTGCTTCTTCGTTTATCAGGTCGGGATGACGTCATCGGGATATTTGCAAAGGGTTATACTTCTCGGCAGGAGGATATTGCGAAATGTCGGGTAGACAAACAAGATCATGATGATCTTGACAACATGACCTAGGAATAAAATATCACCCTCCCCTTTGAAAGATAAGGTGATCATCATGATCACGCAAAAGGAGATCAGGAGGATATTACGAAATGCGATCCTGCCTTGAAAAATCATGATGATGATGATCACCAGGACTTTGTCGTGCGCGTGCAAATTATGCAGATGGTGGGTTTCTTAAGCGAGGTGATATTATAATATCAACATGATATTATAATATCGGGTGATGTTAGAGTATCATGATGTTCGCGATGTGCCCAAGGTTGCTTGACAGGTAAAACACACTATCACTTAAGATTGACGTCCGGATGTTTCGGGACTGCATGATTTTTATCGGGTGATAGAGTAAGATCATGATGATGACCTTTCGCGATACAAAAGACTGCTCGACGGGAAAAGATTACTACGACTTAAACTTGACGTCCGGATATTTCGACCTCAGGATATTATCGGGGGGCTTTTCAAATATCATGATGATGATGTTCATCATACAGCAATTATCAGGTTTGACCAAAACTTTGACTGCTCATAACTCCCTCATATGGACGAATTTTCAAGTGATGTAAAAGGCAAACCTGCATGGAATTTCAAGCTCTTTCTAACCATGAGATCATAGGAACAAAATATGAACTTTGACAAACTAACCTCATGATGATGACCTACCTCATCCTGACCTTCATGATGATGATGCACCTGACCTATTTTTACCAAACCGCCAGAAAGCAGACAACACAAACTAGAACAAAAGTTGGGTCCCTGTTTTGATAAGTCAAAACGGGGCGTGTTGTGTAACCACACAACAGATCTGAAAGAGGACGCTCATCATCATTATTTTTAGGTTTGATGATGCAGAGAGTAAGGTAACCTCCAATGTATCTGTGAATTCTAAATATTGCTCAAATATTTACTGTAACAAGCTTGTAGATGCTCATTCTGTGTAAAGATTTCCAGATCAAACGTAAATATTGCAAGCTTTATGGTAGATCATCATGAATTCACAAATATTGGCCAATGTTAAGTAAATTTGTTCAAGCTGTGAAGCGGTTTGCCTTAGAAGCTTGATATCTTGTGGTAAGAGTCATCATACCCCTTTTATCACCTCATATTTGCACTACCTTTGCAAATATTTCATAAATATCCAGTCAGATCAGTCATCCGACCACAAATATCACCTTAGCTGGTGAATTTCAACTGATATTTGTGAAGTTCTAGCCAATTTACCTCAAAATTGAGAAATCCTAGCTCATAGGATAAATACCAGGTCTAGATCTAGTGGAATCTTTGAAGAACTACCTGTTAGAGGTTTCATACCTAGAACTGTAGACATCCATCACACTCCAGGGTCTAGTGCATTAGGAGCTTCACCAGAACCTCCTCCTGTAACTCCTGTTGTTTTACAAATACCTTCTGGGATATCTGTGACACCTCCTATTTGACCTCAACCTCAAGTCCAACCTCAGCCAACTGTACCATAGGCTCAACCTCCTCTGGTTGTAATGTCTTTCTTTACAGCGGAGTCACCTTTGACCTTCAATGCATATCATGAGTTACCAAAGAATCCAGACAAGCTGTGTCCATAATATCATCCTTATCAGGATGTTGATGATCATATCAGAACCTTTAAAGAAGCCTGTTGTAGGGCCAGAATAGAGCATCAAGATGTTGTGTGTAGATTATTTCCTTTTTCCTTAGGGGAAGAGGCTTATAATTGGTTCATTAGTCTTGGTCAGAATTATGTTGGTTCATTGGCTATCTTAGAAAAAGCTTTTACTGATAGGTTCAAAATACCAATTGATCCTTCAATGAACTATCACCTATTTGCCACAATCAAGCAGTTTGAAGGAGAACCTATTGCCAATTTCAATGCTAGGTTCTAGAAAATGCTATCCAAGTTAGGTGCTCCATATGTAGTAATAGATGCTGCTGCTAGGAGTATCTATTACTTAGCTCTGGATCCATTGACATCTATGTTCATCAGGAGAACACACCCTAAAATCACTACCCTGATAGGAGCTTTTCAAGAATCTATCAAAGTAAATCAGCAGTTAGTCCCTGCTCCAACACCAAACATAGTATTCCCTACATTGCCTGGCATGTGTCCAACTTATCCTGCATCATATCCTGCATATCCGGCACAACAATATCTGACTCAGTAATATCCTAATGGAGCTATGATGCCTCCAGCAGTCATGCCAGCACCCTTACAAGTGCCTCCATTAAGTATCATGCCACCTCCTAATGGGAGTGCCCAGATGCCACAATATCCTGCACAAACTTAGACACCTCAGGGTGATGACTTATCCAACAATAATCATGGATCCTCTTTCTTCAAGCCTCAAACTGAAAATGTAGTGGCTAAAGCTCAAGAAGAGAAGGAAGAAATTAAAGAAATCTCTGCTCAACTAAGAAAATTAACTACAGAGGTCACTCATCTGAGAAATCAGAACTTCTATTCTCAGCCTAACCAAAACAGAGGTTATAATAATGACAGACCAAATTATCCTGATAGAGGATACAACAATAGTAATTTCAATAATAATGTTAGAATTAACAATAATCCTTAGAGACAGCCTAGAGTATGGAACTCCAGGCCAAATAATGGCTCACTCCCATCTCCCTTAGATAATCAGCCACCTGGTGAAGCCAAACAGACTACTAGAGTCAATCTTGCTAAGGCAGCCCTCACTAACTGGTGCAGGATCCACAATAAAAATGCTCGTACAGAGCTAGATTGTCCACAATTCAGAATTGTTGCTAGCATTTACTAGATAGAAGTATCTAATACTTCTAGAAATCCACCTCAGGTAGAGGGAAATGAAATTGTTCCTTGTGGATATGACTCTGCATTTGTATTGGAGAGCTACACTGATCATCATCATCAGCAGACTGTGTCATCCCACCAGCATTATACCCAGGCTTGTGAAGAATCTGCCATGGCTTTTGAGTCAAATTATGTCTTCCCCTTTGAGGATGAGAATGAACCATCCACTAAACATGAGGAGGTGCATGCATACCAGTAGTAATATCCTGGTAAGCATAATTACAATTTGAGGAGTAACTTTAATAGACCTACTGGTCCACTAACCAGTTCCTTGCCTCCGAATAATTTTAACACACCTCCTGATCCCAAGGCAAGTAACGATCTGGGAGTTCCAAAGGTAAATGCATAATATTTGTCACCACAAAATACAGTGTCAAAGACTGTTGGTTTACCTCATGAGTCTGATAAACTTGTCACATATCTGGCAGATGAAATGAAGAAGGTAAAGATCAACCTGTCTTTGTCAGAATTGTTGAAAACTCCTACAATTAAGAAAGCTTTCATGAAATCACTAGATGATCCTGCTCCTAAAGAGGATAATCATTCCCCAGGTCAGTCCAGTAGTAAAAATCATGTTGCTAGAGACAGTAATATCAAACCTAAAGTGCCAGCTACTGTCCAAGCTACAGAAACCTCCCACATGACATTATACCAAGATAAGAGTGAGTCACCACCTTTTCTCCTTACCATAAGGATGTTTAGCAAGAATTTACACAATTGTTTGGTAGATTCAGGTGCATCTACAAATGTCATGCCCCTGTCTATATGCAATGCTTTAGGACTGCATCCTGCTAAATCCCTAAAGAAGGTGACACAATTGGATAAAATAGAAGTGAGTGTAATAGGAGAATTGACTCATATACATATGCAATTAGCATCTAATCCCAGGATCCAGTATTACATTGATATTCAGGTAGTTGACATACCTGACACATATGGGATGCTGCTTAGTAGAGATTGGTCGAAGACTTTGAATGGATATATGTCTACTGACTTCAGTCAAATGTGGTTACCTTGGAAAGCTATACCTAACCAGATAAGAATAGATGTTGAGCCTAGAATGAAACACATGATAACTGAGTATAACAAAACAAACGAGATCATGTATGTAAATGTTGAACCCAGAGTTTATGCTATTAGACCACAGACTATTAGAATAGAAGAGATCCTGATGCTTGACTTTCATGATCATCATGATGATGATCATCAGGAAGACATGCCAGTTGTAGAACCCGATAGTAATTTTGAGAACAAAAATGAAATAGATCGCTTCAGAAACTTTGAGATACATCTGTCCAAGTAGGTAAAACGTTGTCACTTATTGAATATTCATGTTCATGACATTCTGATTAATGGTTGGTGCAGGTTACACGGTGAGGCACATTCCGAGAGAACTTGTGAAACATGCCTAGATATGATGGAGCTAGAGCAGACATGCAGTGAGGTGTCATCATCATCATGTTCTAAGGTAAGTTCTACATCAGGTGATGATGATGATGCTGATTTTTGTTTGTCTTTTGCAGGAACCACAGAAAAGGTGACAAGTCATGACAGAGATCAAATTTTGAGAACAGAAGAAATTCTGGTATATGACCAGATAAATGTTAAGAAGAAAGGGAGGATCATCCCTGGGAGTGATTGTCTGATGGAGTCAAATTATGAACTGTTTAATGATAACAGAGGTAGTAACCTGACTAGATTTGAAAAGTTTTTATCAAGAGAAATTAAGAAGATGATAAAACAAAAGAAGCATCCACAGGATGCACTAACTGAAGGATGGTGTAGGTTGCATGAGGTACCTCACTTGGGGACTACCTATTCATTGTGCCTACATATTTTAAAGAGACATACAAAGCCTGATCCAAAAGATCATCCTCTTGATGATGAAAAACAAGAAGAAAAACCAGCTTCCCAGGAGAAAGAAAAGATGAAGTCTGAGAAAGCTGAAATTCCTAAGTTAAAATAGATATCAGGTGGAGCAGCTGCCAGAGCTGCAAAGAAAAAAGAAGGTTCAACCAAGCCTCATATTAAAGATAAATCCTAGACTCTAAGATTTGATGGATCTAAGTCCAGACAGGGAGCTAGAGTAGGGATTGATCTTATTGATCCATCAGGAAAATCCTACCTAGCTGCATACAGATTACAGTTCCCCTGTACTAACAATGTGACAAAGTATGAAGCTCTGATTCATGGGATACTGTTTGCTCTCAAGAAGAAAGTGAAAATTCTGCATGTCTTTGGAGACTCAGAATTAGTTGTCAGACAAGTAAGAGGAATCTACTCTTGCAACTATAAGAGATTGTCAAATTATAGACATAGATTGTGGGATTTGATTGAAGTATTTGATGCATTTAATATCACCCACATTCCTAGAGAACAGAACCATAGGGCAGATGCACTTGCCCAGGCTGCCAGTACACTGGAGCCATTATTTATATCAGGCCTAAAGTGATTTTCAGTAGAACTGGTATCAGTGCCATCACTACCTGATAATGTTACTAATCTTCAGGTCTTTGATGATGATCAGCACATCCTTGATTTCATCTCTAACAGGGATATATTTGATACTCAAATCATAGATGAAAACCATGTGGAAGATCACGTTTGGGAGGAAGATGAAATACTATAGTTTCCTAGCAATAGGATTCCCAAAGGTGTGATTGAATTAGAAAGAGCCTTTGATTTGGATAATATGTTGAAATAGAAGGACCTTCCCAAAGCTGATGGAGGTCAATATTCTCAAGTAAATATTGGACAAAATGAAGACAAGAGAAATGTCTTGATTGGTAAGATTTGCACACCAGAAGAGTTAGAAGGAATAACTCAGGCCCTTAAGGATTACATCCATGTAATTGCATGGACTTATAATGAGCTGAAGACATATGACACATTAGTCATAACTCACACTATACCTCTCAAGCCAGATGCTAAACCTTTCAGAAAGAAGCAAAGGCCAGTCAATGCTTTGCTTGAACCAATAATTTTTGAAGAAGTCAAGAAGCTGTTAAATTCCAGGATAATATTTCTTGTGAGGCACTCCACTTGGGTGGCAAATCTAGTGCCAATTAGAAAGAAGAATGGAGACATCAGACTGTGTGTAGACTTCAAGAACCTGAATAGGGCATCTGAGAAGGATAATTATCCTTTACCCTCATTAGATGAAGTCCTGCAGATTGTCAATGGAGCTAAAATGATGTCATTCCTGGATAGCTTCTCAGGGTACAATCAGGTCATGGTTGACAAGATTGACAGGCTGAAGACTGCCTTCACCACAATGTGGGGGATCTTTGCTTATAAACGTATGCCATTTGGACTTATAAATGCTGGAGCTACATTCCAACGAGCAATGGACATAGCCTTCAGAGGCTTAATAGGAAAATGTATAGTCATCTAGATGGATGACCTCACAGTGTTCTACAAAGAAAGGGAGAACCATGTAGTAGATCTCAGAAATGTGCTAAAGAAATGTGAGGAATATGGAATATCCTTGAACCCCAAGAAATACATATTCGGGGTGACAACAGGCAAGTTACTGGGCCACCTGATAACTAAAAATGGAATTATCATTGATCCTAACAGGGTAGAGTCCATCATGAAAATACAACTCCCTGGAAGTAAGAAAGAACTTAAGTCTTACTTTGGTAAGATTAACTTTGTAAGAAAATTCATCACTGGTTTTGTAGAAATAGTCAAACCATTAAATGCTATACTGAAAAAGGATGCAAAAATTGAGTGGATAGTAGAAGCTAAAGCTGCTTTTGAGGACATAAAGAAAGCCATATCAGATGCTGCTGTCCTCATCAGCCCTAATTACACAAAGGATTTTTACATTTATTCATTTGCCTTAGAACATACCTCTGTAGTAGAATTGACACAAAGGAATGAAGAGAAAGAAGAAAAACCAATATCTTTCATGAGTTGTCCCTTCAAGGATGCTGAACTGAGATATGTAGATGTTGAAAGACAAGCACTTGCATTGGTTAGGGTAGTAAAGAAATTCAAGTATTATATACTAAGAAGCAAAGTGATTGCAGTAGTGCCTGATGCAGTAGTGAAGATGCTACTAATGCAGAGTGAACCTGGTGAAAAAAGAGCCAAGTGGATTACTGTATTACAAGAGTATGACATAGAAATTACACCAATGAAATTGGTAAGAGGACAGGCTCTAAGCCAAATGATATCAGAGATTGACCCAAACATCATAAGTCAGCAGTATGTTATCAATGCTAAGGACAATAAGGAATGGTATTTAGATATCAGGCACATCCTGATCACTGGAAGATGTCCTCCAAGACTGCAGGCTTCACAGAGAAGAGCCTTGAAGATAAGGTTGCAAAAATATATGATGAAGGGAGGAGCCTTGTTCAAGAAGAATTATGAAGGAATATACCTGAGATGCTTAGAAAAGCCAGAAGCAAATAAGATTTTATCAGAATTACATGACAAGTTTGGAACAGCTCACGGATCAGCCCTGGCCACAACACATGCAATCCTCAGAGCAGGATATTACTGGCCTCCAGTCTTTAAAGATACAGCTAAACATGTTAAATGTTGTCATGTATGTCAGGTTGCTGCCAACAGAGAGAAATATGCTGCCCAACCCTTGCAGCCAGTGATGGAAGAACACCCATTCGCACAATGGGGCATGGAATTCATAGGACCAATCAATCCTCCATCATCATCAGGCCATAGGTATGTCTTGACAATTACTGACTATTGTACCAGATGGACTGAAGCTGTCAGCAGCAAGACTTGTACTGCAGATGATGTTATTAAATTTCTAGAAAGCAACATTGTTACCAGGTATGGAACTCCTTATGCTCTAGTAAGTGATAATGGTTCTGCCTTCACTTCAACCAAGTTGTCAAGTTGGGCTTTTGATCATGGGATCATACTCAAGTTTTCATCCAACTATTATCCCCAAGGGAATGGATTAGCAGAATCCACCAACAAGAATTTGTTGAATATCATAAGAAAGTTAATAGAGAAGAACCCTAGGGAATGGAATTCATTTCTGAAATATGCCTTATGGGTGGACAGAACTAGAATGAAAACTGCATTAGGAAATTCACCTTTTCACTTAGTATACGCGTTAGATCCTATCCTCCCTATAAACTTGAAAATTCCTACCCTGCAGTTTGCCCAAGAATACCTAGGCATAGACAATAGACAAGAAGTCAGGTTGCTTCAACTGATGCACCTAGAAGAGAAAAGAAGTCAAGCAATTGACTAGTTTGCAAAACATCAGGCTGTTGTCAAATGCTGGTTTAACAAAAGAGCTAGAGTCAAGGCCTTCAGGATATCTAATTTAGTCCTGATGTGGGATAAAGCCCATGAGAAGAAAGGAGACCATGGTAAGTTTGACAGATTATGGATAGGTCCCTTTCAAATTTCTGAGATACTAGGAGACAACACTTATAGGCTTAAGAACCTGACAGGTGAGGATGTCCCATTGCCAGTCAATGGACAGTTTCTCAAACACTATTTCCAAGATTAAATGACTTCATGACAGTCATGTGTATCATAATGTACATTTGTATAGTTGCTTGTACAGTTGTGTTTTTGTTGTTTTGTTTGTTTGCTTGTTGAGTTTTGTTTTGATTAGTCAAGATAAGGAAACTTATCATCCTAGAAAATAACAAAATTGTTAGGATTCAAGTGATGAGATCAAATTTAGACATAGTTTGTGATTCATTCTAAGAAGTATTCATGATTAGGTCGGTGATATCCTTTCATCAGGGTGTCTTTTCTTGATCAAAGTGAATCAATCACAATGAAACACTTAACAGCCTTGGGTTTGCTGAAAATACAAGTATAGGTGTTAAGTGAAAAATCTGAAGGGACTCCCTTGCTATGAATACAATCTCCAACCTAAAGCTGCAAGTGACTATACCTTATACGAATGAGCTAACATGATGATATCAGATACAAATTTTAAAGGAAAAATTAGAAAAGAAATAAAATTAGGCCATCTAAGTAACTCTACTGGGGCTATGAACGCCTGCTGGCAGCGGGTCTCTACTTAGAGAGATTGTATAGATAACCTTGCCGGGACTATGAACGTCTGCTAGTAGCAAGGCTCTATCTAGGTTGGCTATGAGGGATGATCTCCAACTATGCAGTTTAACACCAGTTACTTATGTTTTCAACTTGCTTTCAAGATAAGGATAATTAATCATTTGCACACACATGATCCTTTGTTAGCATTGTTACCATGATGACCTTTTATCATCCAGAAGATCATCATGCTTATCCTTAAAAAGAATTAGAATACTATGAATGAATGTGATCACATCACTTGAATCATTGGAATTTTGATGTTTTCTTTGGTGGCAAGTTGTTGTGTGGTTACACAACACACCCCATTTTGACTTGACAAAATAGGGACCCAACTTTTGGCTTGGCTTGTTTGTGCTTTCTGGTAGTTTTGGTAAAAGTAAGTCATGTGGATCATCATGCAAGGAGGCTGGATAAGTCATCATCATGAGGTTAGTTTGTCAAAGTTCATATTTCATTCCAATGACCTCATATTTAGATAGAACATCAAATTTCATGCAAGTTTGCCTTTTACATCACCCTAATATTCATTAAGATGTGAAAGTTATGAATGGTCAAAATCCTGGTCAAATCTGATATTCATAGGGGGAGGATCATATTTCTTAATATCAGTCATCTTTTGAAAGATCCCCCCGATCTATTTTATCACCTGATAATTCATGCGGTCCAAATATCCAGACGTCAATTTTAGGTGATAGTAACCTTTACTCGTCAACAACCTTATGTATTTCGTGAGCGTCATATTTCTCAATGTAACCTGATATTTCACAATATCCTCCTGCCGCGATATATCCCCCTAAGCCATTATCCTGATGATGTCATTCAGGTCCAATAAACAAAGAAACAAACATGACGATGACGTAATCATCAAATTTACTTCTCGGGTGCATATTTCCTAAACATGATCCTTCTCGCATAATATGATGATGATGTCATGATGTCATAGTGATACACTGAGCCAATATCCGGATGATGTCATCTTGATATTCCAAGAGAGAGGTTATGGTTTACCCAGTCATCATCACTTTTGTAACATCACCCGATATATTGAAATATCCTCCTGATGTATAAAGCATGACCTAATGGTGCGAATATCATCCTGATATCCAAATATCATCATATTTTTGAATATATCCTATCATATGGATATCACTCCGCTCTCGTTGCCGCAATTGACATTTAATGCACGCAGAGGTGGTAGGTAGTTCCCACTGACCACAAAACGTGATGAAACACCTGGCGAAATCTTGAGTTTCCGTGAGAATAATCAATGATCAAAATCTAATACATCAGGGTTTGCCCTAATTTTGCCCTAATTGCAAGGTTAAAAGGTAAATTCAATTGTCATTTTCACACTTACCTTGTGATAACATCATTTTACAGAGCTCTAGCTTCCAAACCCTAGTACAGGTGATACACAGATGAACAGAGCTTATAGGCAGGAAGAAGTGCGCAATTATCACCGGAATTAAGAGCATTTTTAGAAAACACTGGTATAATCAAAGAGATCTACATAACCAGGTAAGTAGTTGAAACCCTCATCTTGTTGCTTTTACATAATCAGGTAGGATGTTGTAGGTTTTAGTTTATGCATCTCATGATAAGTAAATGTTGAACAAGTACAGTATGCATGATGTTAGTAAAGATAAAATGTTATGCACATGCTTGTGAACATCATTGTAAGACAAATCTTGTCAATTGCAGGTTGCCATAGCTGACAAGAGGTTAGCTAAGTGTGAGGCTGAATTCAACAAGCCCATGTTTGCATCTCCTAGAGGAATCTTGTTCAAATATGGTGCCATAATAGATACACATCAAGGGAGTACTGATTTGGAGGCCTGGTCCACCAAAATGAACAATGAAAAGAATAAAAGCACCCTATTGGATGCGGAGTTCACATCAAGAATGTGGAATACGGCTGATTTTTCATAATCCATGGAGTCTCTAGAGCTAGTTATTGAGTGTGCCCAGAATTACAATCCAGAAACAAGATAGGTGGTAAAGCATGGAAGAATATATGCAAACCCGTCCATCAAGGGTCTTTCCAAGACATTTGGATTACCATTGGGCAAGAAGGTTAATAACATAGATTTGAAGAAATCTAAGATTGAATATGAAAATAATATGAAGAAAGCAAGAAAGACAATGTATCAGTGGAGGTCTAAGAACAACACATATCCTGCAGCAGCCAAACTTCTTGTGCACCTGTATAAATATGATTTTGATGAAGAATATCAATATATGATTGCATTGCTTAGCAGGGTGACAGGCCAACCTAATGCTGGTAGTTTTAAGGACTAGATGTATGGTGTCATGATGATGTGCATATATGCAGATACCAAGCCACTGTGGGGCCAGTTAATAAATGATGCTCTACATGAGTAGCTGTTGAACCTGGGAGGTTCAAATTATTCCTTTTACATGACATCATACATTGTTTACTCATGTGCTTATAAAGGCACATTTGATGCACTGGTTACAGATGGAAAGGTTACAAGCACAATCAATGCTGTGCACATATGGGATCATCATCCCCAGTTACAAAGAGTTAATTACCTCTAGGATTACAAATTGATAAATGATGAATTCTCTATGCATTTGGTGAGAACCATGGAGGAGGATAGGACAAAAAGATTGAGCATGGAGGCTCAAGAAATAATCTATAGGCATGGAGCCTGGTACATTCAATTCACCACATTTTCTTATATAAGGATTGAGGGTTTTGAAGGACACCCTCTCATGCTGCCAAGGTACCCCACTGATGCAGTGGTATTAATGGAATTCATAAGGCAGAGCTCCACAATACTAAAGATATACAAGGACTCAAAAAATACCACCAATCTTGTTTCCAGTAACCATTGGCTGGTACATGTGCCTAGATTCAAAGAGTATCAAGAAGGTGATGGTCAGTTTGAATAAAATACAGTTGCAGCCATTCCCACTGATAAGGCCATATGATCCTTATGGGAGAATATAGAAAATAATAGGGAAACCTATTCATCAGAGGCACCTAGAAGACTTCTGGGTGGATTGTGAGGATAAAGCAGAAGCCAGAAGAAGAAGATACAAAAGGTTGAGATTGAATCAAATTAAAACCTTTGACTGCATCCCCATTCCCTCACAGTTGAAGAAAGATGATGGCAGGATAATGGCAGATGAGTATGAAGAAAATAAGATATATAATGATACAATATCTACGCCTGACCTGACTATACAGGAAGACATATCCTTGGATCCTTTCATTGCCAGGACCTTACACCTAACCCAAGTATGGGTTGATGAGCAAATTGAGGCATTGAAGAAGAAGGGTGTTGCCCTTACTGTGGATAATAAAAAGAAAGGACAGGATATTCCTGATGAGGAGTGTGATGATTTCATAACTAAAAAGAGGAAATCAAAAGGAGAGAGGCTGCCTCCACAACAACAGCAAAGCAAAAGACCCAGTAGGGGTAAGAAAGTTGATAATGAACCCAAGGGGGTGATTATTGAAAGGGCAGTGTTTCAAGCTGAGGATGCAGCAACATCAGGATCAAGATCAGCATCACCTCCATGAATAGGTAAACAAAAGTCCAAGAAACATCAGATGAAGGAGGCGGTAGTTACTGAGACCCAAGAAGAGGGTCAGTCCTCACAAAAACCAGTAGAAGAAGATATTCTTATGGAGGAAGAGTCTAAAGAAGAGTAGGCCCCTTTACTGTTCAAAAGGAAGAGAAAAGCCCCACAAGTGGTGGTAGCTACCACACCTAAAAAACCCAGAACCTTCATGAGGGGTGAGATAAAGCAATCCCCTACACTATTGAAAGGGGTAGGTAGTGAAGTTGTCCATAAAGAATTTCAGCATAATGTTCCAGTTCCTACCATTGTGAAGTTGAAAATAGAACTTGCAGAAGAACAAATGAAAGAAACCTCTCAAGGAGGTCATATCTCATTAGACGAAACAATTAATTTATCTGATGATGAAGTTGTGCAAGAAGTAGCTTCACAGAAGATGGAGACCCTTGCTGCAGGTACAGACATGACTCCTCATGGGACTCCATCAGTTCAAATGATATTGAAGGAAATGAAGCAAGTGGAAGCTGAAGTAGAAAAGAGTCTGGAGAAGATAGCTCAAGAAATGGAGCTAGACACATTAGTTGCATAGGTGACAAGTCCTGCAGTAGTGGATTTGACATATGCACAGGATGCAAGTCCTGAACATCCAGTAGGTACACCTGATAAAAGAGAACACATGGAAGAAGTGAAGATGGCAGAACCAGAGGGCCATGCTTCAGAAATAAGCCAACAACACCAACAGGATACATCAGCAAAGCCCACCATGGTGGAGGTTCAAGAAAAGAAGGCTGATGAGAAGGATATATCTGATGATCCTATTTCTAAAGTTTAGGAAATAAGTAGTGCAAGTGCAGAACAAATAGTGGTTTCAAAACAAATACTAGCACCTAAGGAGGATTCCACAATATCCACGGCTATAAATATGCCTCAATAGGAGGATAAGTGAAAAGTGGATGATATAGTAAGGGAGAAGGATCATGATCATCATGATCATCATATAGAAGCACCTCAAGATCCTCCACCTCAGGGTGATGCTCCTTCGGAAAAGGAAATTCCTCAGTAGGAGGATATGCCATAGGATCACCCCCAAGATGAGCATCATGAAGAAGAAACAAGAAAATCACCTTCTCCATCACATATGCTGACGGATACGGGAGATCAAGTTGAACATCATGATGATGCAGAGAAATATGATCAGGTACCTCGATGGTTGGAAAACGAAGTAGACACAGAGGTTGGCTTTGAGATTCAAGAATTTGATGTATCCACCTTGTTTTCTAAAAATCTAATAAAACCAAAGAGGAAGGCCAGAATGACTTCAGCCATTAAAAGAGACCCAACAACTGGAAGAAGGACTGCATAGGTTGTAATTCCTACTGTAGATAAGGAAAAAGGTAAAATTACTCTAGAAGAATTCCAGATTAATACAGTTGACTTAGGATTTGCAAATGAAGACCAGGAGGGTCAAGAGGGTAAGGATATCATTGATTCCTTAACTCAACGAATTAAGAAAGAGAAAGAGAAGAATAAGCAGCATAAAGAGCACATTGCTCAGCTACATGCATACATAAAAGAGTTAATTAACCCTGATGATACGTCAACTAATCATGCAGTCCCATTGATTGCCATTTCTCAGGAAGAAGTAAATAAAATAGATCTCATGAAACATGAGTCATCTATAATGAGAAAGTGGATGTTATCCACATTTGATGAAGCAGAGGAAGTGGTAAAAGCCTCTTTGAAAAGATGGAATTCTTTAGGTGTCTCCAAGAGAAAAGTTGACAGATTGCAGATGGAGATTGGGAAAAGGTCTTTCCAGCTAGAGAAAATTTTGGTCATCTTGGAAGAAATAAGGAGAATTGACCCTCAGGTTTTAGTAAGCAATCAAGTGCTAAATAATAATAATGCATTGTTGATTGACATATGGTATAAAGATACCAAATTTGAATGCGAGGTACTTAAAAGATGCAACACTAAATTAAGAGACCTTAGCATAAAGCTACATGATATGATGGCATATGAAGCTGAACTTTAAGAAGTGCTGAAAGGGAAGGTGGAAGGGAAGATAGAGAATCAAGATGAGGAGTTTGCAATAAAAGCTATACATAGTAACTTCCAACAGGTAGCTGATGATCCCCTAAACAATCTAACAGAGGAAACCATGGACAAAATTATGAGGATCAGGGTCAGGATGGAAAATTATCAGGAAACATCTAGCAGCAGGAGAAATAAATTAGAAAATCTCCAAGGCAAATATCAAATGCATAAGCATGCCGCCATCAAAGCAAAAACTCAGGATGGTGGGGAAATAGAGAGAATAGTACAACTATATGAAAATATCAGGACAGCTATGCAAGTCCATATCAAAGATGACCATCATCATGATGATGAAGAGAGCGAGAGTGGTAAAAGTGATGATGGTGACAAAGAGCATGATGAGGATACATCATAAAAGGGAATATAAGCATTAGTTACTTATGAAAATAAGTACTCTAGATGGTTGCCAGCCGGCAACTTGTGCCACTTGATAAAGTTGACATAGTCAAAGAAGATAATGACCGTAGATATTCATAGATAAATCAAGATCGTAGATCTTTTGTAATGGATTCCTCACCCTATTCTATAAAAGGTGTAGGAATGCCTCATTTCAAATATTTGAAATTTAATTGAAATCCGTCTGCTGAAATATTCAGGGCTCATTTCAAAGCCTTTTGTATACATTTATATCCTTGCATACTTAATGAATGAGAAGACTTGTTTGATTACAATTCATTGTAAATTTTGAGTAATCAGTGTGTGAATTCTAGATATATGATGTGACTTGCTACGTCCCTTGGAGTGCATATCTACTTGCATATGTTGTTTTCATACAATTCCTTTGAAGTTAACATCAACTGTATCTAGTTGTGGAATGTCCTGGTGAACATATGGTTTGGTTTTCTTCTCTTCATGACTGTATCTGATGTATATGTGGTTCAATGGCTGAAGGTTCAACATTAATTTGAAGCATTTCTCTCAATTTCTTTAAATTTCAAAACATTTCACTATCATAATTGCAAATAATTGATAATCTCAAGCAAATAATACAAATATGTGGACATCTCATAGATAATTGCAAATATTTAGCATATTTGAAGCTAAATCATGTATAACTGAAAATATCATGCAAAGATTTAAATATTTTTGCATCATTTAACTGAACAACAGTATAAAATGACCTCTCTGTGAAGAATCTTTGCAGAAACAGTGTCATGATGATGAACTCAACGTAAGGCCCCAAAATGGAAACAGCAACACACATCAACCTCTGAGTAACGTCAGACGATTAAGACCTAATCACCAGAGACTTGGGATCATGAATTCTTTGAATTCATCGTATCTTTCAAGAAGAATAAAGGTTAATGTGTACTTTTATTCTATGCTTGTTTGTGACTACCATCATGACCAACACTTAGGAAAGTAGTTTACAAGTTATCAAGTAGTGATTCACATAGAAGTATCTGATAGTTTAGATTTCTACGAGGAGCTTTAAAGCTTTATCTTTTACATGTATGTAATTAGGCCTATGAGCCCTAACTATAAGCCCACATATTACCAACCAATATGTAATTGAATTCTACCATATACTAAATGGCTGAATCTACATTTGTTCTATTTCTCTGAGTTGTTTCCATTGTGTTTACTTTTGCTACATGGTCTGAATAGTTCATTCTGTGAACCCTCCTACCATGACTACACAAATGCAGTATCAAAGTGAAAGTTTGAATATTTGGGAGTGAATTGAGTGAAGTTGGCGAAGGAATTTTGTAAGATCTTGCTATGGATAGATCAACAAATTGAGGTAGGTTACTTGTGTTGCAACCGATCGCCGATTGAGAGGTAGTTGTCACCTTGTAGTTCGATCACTGAACTTTAGATAGTTTGCACTTGATCCTATGAAGAATGGCGGTCCGAAGAGTTATTGTTGTTGGAACAATGGATGGTAGAATGGATGAGATGATGGAGACAATGAAAATAATACGAATTCATTTGGATGTTGTTGAATAAGATAGGAAAAGGGGATTGACACTCAGACCTAATGTTGAAAGTGATGATGAAGAAGAATTAAAATCTATTAAACAAACTAGTGAAACCCTAGGAATTGATGAAGAAGAAGAATCAAATCAAGAAATTGGAAAGAGACCTAGAGTTGATGTGCCGAACTATACTGGTAATTTGAACCCTTAAGAATTGATTGACTAGATAAATTACATGGAAGAATACTTTGAATATGAGGAAACTGAAGATCCAAAGAAGGCAAAATTTGGAAAGACAAAATTGAAAGGACATGCTGCTATATGGTGGAAAGAAGTTTAGTTGGAAAGAAATAGAAGAGGAAAAGAAAAGATTACAAAATGGGATAGGATGGTGAAAAAATTGAAGAATCAGTTTATACCTTCTGAGTATGAGTTGGATCTATTAAAGAGATTGCAAAACCTTAGACAAAAGGAGAAATCTATGGAGTATACTGAAGAATTTCATAAGATGATCATAAGGACAGGACATAGTGAAACAAACAAGGAGAAGGTGGCTAGATACATCAATGGATTGAGATTGAATATTCAAGAAGAACTAAGCTTGGTAAGGATGACATATTTGGAAGAAGCATATCAGTTTGCCTTGAAAGTTGAAGAGGAGATGAATAAGAGGCATGATCAAAGATAGAGAGGCAGAGGAGGTAAATTTCAGAGAAGTAGAACTTATTTTGGAGGAGATAGATCATATCTGGAGTAGAACATGTTTGTAACACAATTAAGGAGGATAGAGATAACAATGCTTACTGGAGAGATGATATAAATTTTTACTGGAGAGGAAACCCTAGTGTATACTGGAATGAAGGATACAGAATAGAAGAAAGAGGATTTGATAAGAGAACATTCAGAGGTACTTGTTTCAAGTGTGGAGTTGAAGGACATAGAGCGTTTGAGTGTAATCAAGGTAGTACAAGAAAGAAGACAAAGAATAATGGAAGAGTAGCCTATGTGGAAGAAGAACCTTTTGGATCACCTAGTTTAGTTGGCAAAACTAAGAAAGGAGATTCACTGGTGATGAGGAGAGTACTATTTCAAGTAGAGACAAATGAGGAACCACCAGAGAGGAAAATCTTGTTTAGAACCAGATGTAAATCAGGAAGTAAGTGTTGCAAAGTTGTGCTTGATAGTGGTAGTTCAGATAACCTAGTTTCAGAGGAGATGGTGAATAACCTGAAGTTGGAAAGATTGAAACACCCTGAGCCCTATTTGATAGCATGGATTCAGGATGATCATAAGGTACTAGTGAGTGAACAATGTTTGGTGAAATTTCATATTGGATCTTATCATGGTGAAGTCTTGTGTGATATTATGCTTATGGATGTTTGTCATATCTTGTTGGGTAGACCTTGGCAGTATGATAGAAAAGCTATACATGATGGGAGAAAGAATACATACACTATTAAAAAAATGGAAAAATAATTACTTTGATACCTTTAAAAGATTATCCTAAGAGTGAAGTATGTGGGAATGCTAGAATCTGTTTGGTAGATGGAAGAAAATTTTTGGATGGTTTGAGACATGAAAACATGTGTTATGCCTTGGTTCCTGAGAAGCCTAAAACATTGAAGAAAGAGACTGAAGAGACACAACTAGAGGAGATAAGAAAGTTGCTGACAGAATATGAAGACATCATATCAGATAATGTACTTGAAGGATTACCACCTATAAGGAGTATCAGTCATCACATGGATCTTATACCAAGAGCAAGTTTGCCTAACAAAGCAACACATAGAACGACACCAATAGAGAATGAAGAACTAAATAGAAAAATACAAGATTTGTTGAGGAAAGGTTTGATCAGAGAAAGTCCGAGTCCTTATGTAGTACCTACAGTTTTGGCACCTAAGAAAGATGGAGAATGGAGAATGTGTACTAACTCTAGAGTAATAAACAAGATCACAGTTAAATATAGATTTCCTTTACCTAGGATGGATGATATCATGGATTGTTTGAGTGGAGCAAGATATTTTACAAAGATAGACCTGAAGAGTGGATACTATTAGATCAAAATCAGAGAAAGAGATGAGTGGAAGGCTACTTTTAAGACAAATGAAGGATTGTATGAGTGGTTAGTGATGCCCTTTGGATTGACAAATGCACCGATTACTTTCATGAGATTTATGTATGAAGTTTTGAAGAAATTCTTGGGTAAGTTTTTTATTGTGTACTTGGATGATATTCTAATTTTTAGTAAGACAAAAGAAGAACATTTGTGGCATATTAGACAAGTTTTCTAGAGACTGAGAGAAGAGAAATTGCTGATAAACATCAAGAAGTGTAGTTTCATGAAAGAAGAGTTGGTCTATTTGGGATTTGTGATTTCTACAAAAGGATTGAAGATGGAACCTAAGAAGGTAAGAGCAATTGTTTAATAGCCTACACCAGAGAGAACTGGAGAGGTTAGATCATATCATGGATTGGCTAGTTTCTACCAGAAGTTCATAAAAAATTTTGGTTAAGTTTGTAACCTTATGATAGAGACAATGAGAGGTGACAGAAAGATTTTAGGTGGACATCAGGAGTAGATAAAAGTATTGATTTGTTGAAGTAGAAAGTGATAGAACAACCTATTTTGGCATTACCGGATTCAATAAGGTATTTCAATTTGATTGTGATGCAAGTGGAAAAGTGATTAGAGTAGAGTTAAGTCAAGAAGGTAGACCTATAGCTTATTTTGATGAGAAGTTGAATGATGCAAGGAGAAGATATTCATTTTATTATCAAGAGTTCTATGCCATAATTTAAGCCTTGAAGAAGTGGAGACATTATTTGTTGCCTAAGGAGTTTGTGTTGTCTACAGATCATCAAGCTTTGTAGTATTTGAACAGTCAAGTTAAGTTGAATTAGAGACATATGAGATGGGTAGAGTTCATGTAGAGTTATACTTTTGTGTTGAAGCATAGGAGTGGAAAATCAAACAAAGTTGCTGGTGCATTAAGTAGGAGAAGAAACTTGTTCACAAAGATGAGAGTTGAAGTATTGGGTTTTGATGAATTGAAGAACATGTATGAGGGAGACGCTAATTTTGTAGAACCTTGAAAAGCATGTAAGGAACCTATTGTGATAGATAGGAGTAAGTGGTTGGACAATTTCATTCAGGATGATATGTTGTTCAAAGGAAACCAGTTGTGCATACCTAGAAGTTCAATGAGAGATAATTTGATCAAGGAGAAGCATAGCGGTGGATTGGCAGGACATTTTGGCATTGATAAGATAGTGGCTTTGGTGAGTGAAAACTAATTTTGGCCTCAGATACATAAGGATATTTGGAGATTTTTGTAGAATTGTAGAGTTTGTCAAGTTGCAAAAGGGGGTAGTCAGAATACTAGATTGTATAAACCTGTGATAGTACTGGAGAGACATTGGGAAGACATAAGCATGGATTTTATAATGGGATTGCCTAAGACACAGAGAGGACATGATTCAATATTTGTAGTGGTTGACAAATTTTCAAAGATGGCTCATTTCATACCTTGAAAGAAGACAACTGATGCAGTGCATGTCGTTGACCTATTTTTTAAGGAGATTGTGAGATTGCATGGATTACCTAAGAGTATAGTTTTAGACAAAGATACAAAGTTTGTTGGATACTTTTGGAAGAGACTTTGGAAGAAGATGAAGACAGATTTGAAGTTCAGTTCAACTTTTCATCCATAGACTGATGGATAGACAGAGGTAGTGAATAGCAGTTTTGGAAAATTATTGAGATGTTTGGTTGGAGAGACGAAAGGAAGTTGAGATTTGATTCTTTCACATGCAGAGTTTACATACAATAATTCAATAAATAGGAGTACCGAAAGAACACCTTTTGAGATTTTGACCAGAGTGAATCCTAGAGGAATTGTAGAGTTGAGAGATATCAACATGGAAGAAATGAGAAGTACAAAAGCAAAAGAATTTGTAGATCATATGAAGATAGTGCATAATCAGGTGAAGAAGCATTTGGAGAATATGAATAGTAAGTAGAAAGTGAAGGTTGATGAGAAGAGAAGACATAAGGAATTTGAAGTGGGAGATGAAGTAAAGGTATATCTAAGAAAAGAAATATTTCAAGTTGGGACATATAACAAGTTGAAGATGAAGACATTTGGACCTGTTGTGTGGTTATAGAACATGCCCCATTTTTTGACTTAACAAAACAGGGACCCAACTTTTGTTTGGCTTGGCTTGTGTTTCTGCTTGCTGGCAGTCTGGTAAAAGAAAGTAAGGCATATGTTCATGCATAAAGGCGACTGGGTAAGTCATCATGATGAGATCAAAGTTTCAAAGTTAATGTTTCATGTTTTTAACCTCATGATTGGAAAGAGCACAAAATTCTATGTAGGTTTGCTTTTGGATCACCATGATATTCCCTAGGGCGTGAAAGTTATGAACGGTCAAAGTCCTAGTCAAACCTGATATTCTGAGGGGAGGATCATATTTCTTAACAACAGTCATATTATAAAAGATCACCCTGATCCAATTTTATCACCCGATAAATCATGCAGTTCGTGACATGCGGACGTCAATTTTAAGTGGTAGTGATACTTACCGGTTGAACAATGTCATATATTTTTCTGGGGTCATATTTTGAATATCACCCAATATTCAAAATAACACCCTACCTTTTGAATATCACCCTATCACAAAATATCACCCTAGATTCAATTATCCTGATGATGTCATCAAATCCTGAACGACAAAGAATCACCCCGATGATGACATCATCCTCCTTTTTACCCTGTGGAGGTATATTTCTGAATATCACCCCATATAACAAACATGATGATGATGTCATGGTGCTATAACAAGAAATCAAGTCATTATCAGGATGATGTCATCCTGATATTCTGAGAGGAAGGTCAATTTAGTTCGGGGGGTCATCATATTCGAAACATCATCTAACTTTTAGAACATACCTTGATCTTAAAACATAGCCAGATATTCTCAATATTACCTGATATTTTGAAAGATCATCCTTCTCTTCTTACCACACAACAATTAATGCCATTAATGCAGTAGGTGGTTCCCACTGATTTCTAGTGCGATGATAACACCTGACAACATCTAGAGATTTGTGTGCAGTAAATCAATGATTAAGATCAATTCAGTCAGATTTTGCCCTAAGTGACCAGATGAATGGATTTAAAGTGAATTTACAACGTCATTATACTCTTACCTTACAAACAAATGATAAGTTGCAGAGTCAAGTTCTCAAACCCTCATAAGAGCTATCTCTTGAAGCATACAGCTTGCCGAGAACAAGACGCGAGATCAACAACGGTATTTAGATTCATTTCTGATGCAGGATCATCTAGGGTGTAAGAGCAATCTTGCATCAACCAAAAAAAAAATGTTGTTTCTTTTCAATAAGGGCTCAATTTGGTAGGGTTACTATTTTTAGTAAGTTTGCATTTGTGCACAGATGGATACAAAATCTTACACAGACCTCTAGAATGGTGAATTGAAGCTAATGGTGAAGAAATCACATCAATATCATTTGTCATTTGTGAGATATTAAAATTTCTAGTTCCAAAAATCCTATTGAAATATTCAAAGTCAAATTTAAGGCACTTAGGGGCTCCGGATGGGCCCGAAATTTGGTGGGAAACCCAAGTAGTATACCTATTGGTACTACTTCGCGCTCCTTCGTCTTTTCGAGAGCTTTCCGAAAAGGTATTATAATTGAAAATCCAACGGTCGGATCAAAAGTTATGGCCCTGCGAAGTTGACCTATTTTTGGAGGGAGATGCAAATTTTGAAATTAAGCTGGTGGTCGCCAAAAAGGGCTATATATAACCATTTTTTGGAACCCTTAGGGTAGTAGGGGTTAAGGGGGCAAGCATAGAGTCAAGAATAGATGGGAAAATAGAAACCCTAGCTGATTTGGGGTTACAGAAGGCAGGTGATTCTAGAGTCTTGTGACAGGAAGTTGTAGTGTGTTGCAGCTTGTGGAGGATTGATTCCTCTAATTGTAATTAAGCTTTTGTAATGTAATGAGTTGCCCAGATCAATAAAAAAAAGTTCTATTTTCTGTGTTCAAATTCTATTGTTGTGTGTTTTGTGATTTACCCCCTTCATCAAGTGGTATCAGAGCAAGGGTTCCTGACTGTGTAGACAGATCGCCAATCGTGAGGCAGTTTGCACCAGGACCTGAGGTTGTGGGTTTGCTGCATAGATCAAGATGCCTCCACGAAGAAACCATGGTGGGAGGAATGCTTTGATGGAAGAGGGTTTTAGAGCCCTGCAAAGACAAATCGATGCATTGCAAGAGGAGCTACGAAGAGGGTTCGAGCCAAGAAGGAGAGAGGAAAGCGAAGATGAAGCTGAAGAAGAGCTATCTGAGGAAGAACAAGAAGCTGCGGGAGATCCTGCAGAAGTTAGGTTGTTGAGGGCCATTTCAAAGATCAAAAAGAGGCCCAGGATCGAAGTTTCTACATATTCTGGCAATTTGAATCTAGAACAGCTTATTGATTGGATCAATGACATGGAGGAGTATTTTGAGTATGAAGATGTGGAGGACCCAGATCGAGTTAAGTTTGCAAAAACAAAGTTGAAGGGCCATGCCAATATTTGGTGGAAGGAGGTCCAATTAGAAAGGAACAGAAGTGGAAAAGGAAAGATCACCAGATGGGATTGGATGGTGGAGAAACTGAAGAAGCAGTTCATTCCTGTGGACTATGAGATGGAGTTGCTGAAGAAGTTGCAAGGATTGAAGCAAGGTAACAAGTCTGTTAAGGAGTATACAGAAGAGTTTTATAAAATTACTATCAGTACAGGCCATGTAGAGCCCAACAAGGAGAAGGCAGCCCATTACATTAATGGGTTGAGGCCGAGTATTCAAGAGGAGCTGAGCCTAGTTAGAATGACCACCATAGAAGATGCGTACCAGTTTTCCCTAAAGGTGGAACAGAAACTAAATAAAAGATTTGACAGCAAGCAAAGGGGAAGAGATCAAGGTGGAAGGACTAGTGGAAGACCCTATGGGGCCCAAAATGAAGATGCAAAGAAAAGTGAAGAAGCTGGCACTAGTCGAAATTAGAGAGGAGATAATACCTACCGCCCTCGTGACTAGAACAATGGTGAGCAAAGAGGAAGAGGAAGAGGCAGGCTTGGGCAAGGACCTGGAAGAGGAGGTTTCAGAGGAACCTATTTCCAATGTGGAGAAGAAGGGCATCGAGCAAACGAGTGTCCGCAACATCAAGGAAGGACAAATAGAAGGCCTGAAGGCAATGCACGAGTTGCACATGTAGATGAAGATGCACATTCTGAGCATTCTGAAGATGCTGAAAGGGGAGAAACCCTAGTTGTCAGAAGAACCTTGCTGAATGAGGAGAAAGAACCCAATTAGAGGAAGAGTTTATTCTGCACAAGGTGCAAATGTGAAGGTAACTGTTGTGAAATTATTATTGACAGTGGAAGTACTGATAATCTTGTTTCAGAGGAGATGGTTGACAAGTTGAAGTTGACAAGAAGAAAGCATCCGCATCTGTATCAGATTGTATGGTTGTAGAAGGACCATAGAGCTTTGGTCAATGAGCAGTGTTTAGTGAAGTTCAAGATTGGTGACTACCATGATGAGGTGCTGTGTGATATCATACTGATGGATGCATGTCATATGCTATTGGGGAGGCCGTGGCAGTATGATAGGAGTGCTGTCCATGATGGCCGTGCAAACACATACTCCCTAACAAAGGATGGAGTTCGTCATAAGTTGAAGCCCTTGAAGGAGGTGGAAGAAAAGGTATGTAGTACTTCCAAAATTTGCTTGGTAGATGGTAGAAAGTTTTTGGAGGGTATGAAGCATGAGCGTCATTGCTTTGCATTGATTCCTAAGATCAGTCAAGAGAAATGTGAAGATGTACCATGGTGCAGGAGCACCTACCTGACAGCTGGCCTCCATGAGGCAGTTAGTTAGTTTAAGTCTTGTAAATGTTTCCAAGAAGGTCTGATAAGACCAATGCATGTAATAAGGTCATGTTGACCATACTTTACTATTTTTAGCTAGTTTGTTAAGACAGCTGTTATGCTGTAGGTCCGGTTGGATCTCCCAGCCGCCTGGAGAGATTTCCCAGCCGCTTGGAGTCGGGTCAGTAGTACTCGCAAGAGATCCTATTTATGCATGAGGATCGGTTGGTTTTAGACATAGATGTTGAGAAGCTAGGTTGGAGAGAGTGAGGCAGAGGGAAAGACTGAGCATTGTATTGAATCTTTTGAAATCAATAAAGAGATCCTGTTGAGTCAATTCTCTGTTTTGGATTCCATTGTGTGATCGATTTGCTGTTTTGGTGGTTTCATGGATTCGCTGATCTATTCCACCGGTTGATTCGTCGAATCGGTGGAATGGCTATGTACAGTAGTTTAGGGTTTAGTCTGCATTTTGTGTTCGTTTGCATGCAGGTGTGCAGGATCGTCGTCGAGAGGTGTTGAAGACCCTAGCATGGGTATGTGCTAGGTCGTGCTGGTTGTTAGAGTCTGGAAAGTTGTCTAGGAAGTGGATCGGGTCACCTCAAGAGGTTCGGCGGATCGAAATTCGCTAAGGTTGGAAAATCCATCGCAACGGCATCATCAGGATATTTCTGTGTATATCCTGCAGTTACTTCGGGTGTCATCTGAGTAAGTGGAGATAAGCATGGTGCAATTGTTTGCATAAGGTGAATGTGTTTCGGGGTGATCATCATCAGGTGTTGCCGAGGAGGAGCGTATCGGCATAAGGTAGAAGATCGGGTTGATAAAACCATCGCGGGCCGATAATGTTAAGTTTGGCCGACAGCAGGATATTGAAGGAACTGCATGTGACATCATCGTCATCAGGATAATCGTCATCAGGATATCGGGCAGCAAGATATTGAAGGAGCTGTATGTGACGTCATCGTCATCAGGATAATCGTCATCAGGATATCGGGGTGACGTAAGCATCGAAGGAAAGGTGCATGAGGTTGTTGTCATCAGGATATATGGGAGGAACCGGATGTTCTATATCCTGCTGATGAACATGATTTTGAACATCATGATGATGAAGATAGAGGTTGGCGGTAAGATGAACAGTGATCGTCAGGAGGATGATCGCGCTTGCCGAATGTGATGATGCTGCCGATAGCCGAATATGATGATGCTGCTGACAGACGAAGAGTCGAAGGTTTGTCTGCAGGAGGATATCGGTCGGCAGAGAAAATATGATGATGATGATGGGTTTTAGACATACATGCTGTATGTCAAGGTTTTAGTGTGGATGCCTCTGCATCATAGTGGTATCAGAGCTCAGCAAAAGGTCTGGGCTATTGTGTGTTGATTCTGTCACCGAAAGGGCAGAGGTAGAGTTGGTTCTGTCACCGAAAGGGCAGAAGTAGAGTTGGTTCTGTCACTGAAAGGACAGAGGTAGAGGAGTGAGAGGTTGACAAAATGCCTCTGAAAGGTACTGGTACTGCAAGGGAATTGCAGGAGATGAAGGAAAAACATGCCAGAGAGATGAGGAAGATGAAGGAGCTTGCTGAAGCACTTCAAGCCAGGCTTGTAGCCCTGGAAAAGAACAAAAAGAGGGAAGTGGAAGACAGTGAATCTGAAGAAGATGAAGATGCTGTTGAAGAGTATGAAGAGGTAGTTGAAGATTTGGATGCTGAAGACCAGAGATTTGCAAAACTGTTAAAGGCAGTGCAGAGTGATAAACCTAAGGTAAAGGTTGATGTTTCCAAGTATAATGGAAGTTTGAATGAAAATGAGTTACTGGATTGGATTGCTGCACTTGATAATCACTTTGAATGTGAAGATGTTGCTGAGGATCAAAAGGTAAAGATTGCAAAGACCAAGTTAGGAGGTCATGCTTTGGTTTGGTGGGATTATGTACAATCCGAGAGAAGGAAACAAGGAAAGTCAAAGATCACTTCATGGGATAAGATGGTAGCAAGGATCAAAGGTAAATTCTTGCCTAGGGATTATGAAATTCAGATGTTTAAGAAGCTGCAATTTTTAAGGCAGAAGGAAATGGATGTGAAGGCATATACTGAGGAGTTTTATAAGTTGAGTATGAGATCTGGTCATCATGAGAATGAGGTAGAAAAGGTGGCTAGGTACTTGGCTGGTTTGAGATTGAACATACAGGATGAGTTAGTTTTAGCTAACCCTAAGAGTGTGGAGGATTGTTACCAAATGGCAATCAGGATTGAAGAAAAGATGAATAGGAGACAAGATAAGTCCATGAGAGGAAGAGGCAGCAATATGAGGGGAAGAGGATTAGCCCCTACACAAAGGCCACCCAATGAGGGTCAAGAAGACACTGGTAAAGGATAGGGACAGTCTGATTTCAGAGGTGGATGGAAAGGTAATAGAGGCAGATTTGGAAGTGGTAGAGGTTCTACTACATTTTCAGGAAAATGTTACACCTGTGGTGAGTTTGGTCATCCATTTTTCAAATGTCCAGAAAGCAAAGGGTCATCATCCAGAAATGATAGAACGAATGACAAGAGAGTACAACTTGTGCAAGAAGAGAAAGTAGAGCAAAGTGTGCAAAGTTCAAACACTTATCAAGGAGATAGGGATCCTGACGGTTATGGATATCCTGAGGAGGGAGAAGCATTGATGCTTAGGAGAATTAGTTTGCAGACATCAAAGGATATGATGCAAAGAAGAGCTCTTTTCAAGACCACATGCAAGAGCAAAGGTAAGGTATGTAAGGTTGTCATTGATACTGGTTCAACAGACAACATGGTATCTCAGGAAATGGTGGATAAACTGAATTTGGAAAGGATTCCACACCATCACCCTTACAAGGCATCTTGGGTGAGTGATAGTCAATCACTTTTTGTCTATGAATAGGCATATGTGGATTTTCAGATTGGAGCATATCATGATAGAGTTTTGTGTGACATTTTGCCCATGGAATGTTGTCACCTACTGTTGGGTAGACCATGGCAATTTGATAGGAGGGTACTGTATGATGGGTATGCTAATACCTACACCATCAAGAAAGATGGGAAAACTATTATGTTGATGCCATTGCAGGCAAATGCTGCAGCATAGGGGGCAGCCCAAATCATTTTAGTGGGAAAGAAGGAGTTTGTGCAGATGCCTATAGGAGCAAGCATAAAGGAAGTTGAGGACACTGCAGGGAAAGGAGTTGTTAAGGACAACAGTTTGAAGAAAGTTTCAGTTTTGACTGACAGAGGTCAGCAGCAGGTTCAGAAACAGGTTTGCAAATAGCAACCAGTTGAGAGGAATGACAAGGATGTTGTCATAGTTGGGACTATTGTTTGTCCTATAAAGGTTGAAAGAAAGACAGAGTTGAACATTGCAGAAGTTCAAGAGGCAGTTCAGACAGAGGTTCTGGTTAGACAACCTGACAAACACAAGGTATGTGAGAGAAGGGCCTACATTGACAAGCATGAGGATTTACTTGCAAGAAAGCAAGTTACAGTTCAGAAGTCTTGGAGCAGCCAAGAGACAGTAGAGGACAAAAGCTGGAACAGGTCAAAACACTGACATGGCAAAGTGTAAAGGTGGAGGACTTCCACATCCTAACTCATGGGACATGAGTTCTTTTCTGTTGGGGAGTATGGTGCAGGAGCACCTACCTGACAGCTGGCCTCCATGAGGCAGTTAGTTAGTTAAGTCTTGTAAATGTTTCCAAGAAGGTCTGATAAGACCAATGCATGTAATAAGGTCATGTTCACCATACTTTACTATTTTTAGCTAGTTTGTTAAGACAGCTGTTATGCTGTAGGTCCGGTTGGATCTCCCAGCTGCTTGGAGAGATTTCCCAGCCACTTGGAGTCAGGTCAGTAGTACTCGCAAGAGATCCTTTTTATGCATGAGGATCAGTTGGTTTTAGACATAGATGTTGAGAAGCTAGGTTGGAGAGAGTGAGGCAGAGGGAAAGACTGAGCATTGTATTGCATCTTTTGAAATCAATAAAGAGATCCTGTTGAGTCAATTCTCTATTTTGGATTCCATTGTGTGATTGAGTTACTGTTTTGGTGGTTTCATGGATTCGTTAATCCATTCCACCGGTTGATTCGTTGAATCGGTGGAATGGCTATGTACAGTAGTTTAGGGTTTAGTCTGCATTTTGTGTTCATTTGCATGCAGGTGTGTAGGATCGTCGTCGAGAGGTGTTGAAGACCCTAGCATGGGTATGTGCTAGGTCGTGCTGGTTGTTAGAGTCTGGAAAGTTGTCCAGGAAGCAGATCGGGTCACCTCAGGAGGTTCGGCGGATCAAAATTTGCTAAGGTTGGAAAATCCATCGCAACGGCATCATCGGGATATTTCTGTGTATATCTTGCAGTTACTTCGGGCGTCATCCGAGTAAGTGGAGATGAGCATGGTGCAATCGTTTGCATAAGGTGAATGTGTTTCGGGGTGATCATCATCAGGTGTTGCCGAGGAGGAGCATATCGGCATAAGGTAGAAGATCGGGTTGATAAAACCATCGCGGGCCGATAATGTTAAGTTTGGCCGACAGCAGGATATTGAAGGAACTGCATGTGATGTCATCGTCATCAGGATAATCGTCATCAGGATATCAGGCAGCAGGATATTGAAGGAGCTGTATGTGATGTCATCGTCATCAGGATAATCGTCATCAGGATATCAGGGTGACGTAAGCATCGAAGGAAAGGTGCATGAGGTTGTCGTCATCAGGATATATGGGAGGAACTGGATGTTCTATATCCTGTTGATGAACATGATGTTGAACATCATGATGATGAAGATAGAGGTTGGCAGTAAGATGAACAGTGATCGTCAGGAGGATGATCGCGCTTGCCGAATGTGATGATGCTGCCGATAGCCGAATATGATGATGCTGCTGACAGACGAAGAGTCAAAGGTTTGTCTACAGGAGGATATCGGTCGGCAAAGAAAATATGATGATGATGATGGGTTTTAGACATACATGCTGTATGTCAAGGTTTTAGTGTGGATGCCTCTGCATCATACCAGCAGAAGTCTCAGAAATGTTGGAAGAATTTCAAGATATTGTCTCTGATAATGTACCAGAGGGTTTACCACCAGTGAGGAAGATAAGTCATCAAATGGATTTGATACCAGGAGCTAGTTTGCCAAATAAGGCAGCCCACAGAATGACTCTAGCAGAGAATGAAGAGTTGAATAGACAAGTTCACGAGCTGTTAAGGAAGGGACTGATAAGGGAGAGCCTAAGTCCATGTGCGGTACCTATGGTACTAGCACCAAAGAAAGATGGAGAGTGGAGGATGTGTGTAGATTCCCAAGCCATCAACAAGATCACAATCAAGTACAGATTTCCATTGTCGAGAATGGATGACATAATGGATTGTTTGAGTGGAGCCAAGTACTTCACAAAGATTGATCTGAAGAGTGGGTATCACTAGATTTGAATCAGAGAAGGAGATGAATGGAAGACAGCCTTCAAGATAAAGGAGGGTTTGTATGAGTGGTTAGTCATGCCATTTGGGCTAACCAATGCACCAAGCACATTCATGCGGCTCATGAACAAGGTACTGAAGGAATTTTTGAGAAGTTTTGTTATTGTTTATTTGGATGATATTTTGATTTTTTGTAAGACTTGGGATGAGCATCTGATGCATATCAGAAGAGTTCTAGAGAAGCTAAGGGAGGAGAAGTTGCTGATTAGTCTAAAGAAATGTAGTTTTGCAAAGAAGGAGTTGGTATACATGGGATTTGTTGTCTCAGAGGAAGGTCTTAAGATGGACCCAGAAAAAGTAAGGGCTATCATTGAATGGTCTACGCCAAGGAGTACAACAGAGGTAAGATCTTTTCATAGTTTGGCAAGTTTTTACAAGAAGTTTATCAGGAATTTTAGTAGCATTTGTGCACCCCTAACTGAGACAATGAGAGGGGATACAAAAGAGTTTAGATGGACTAAAGGAGCAGACAGGAGCTTTGATACATTGAAGCAGAAAGTTGTAGAACAACCTGTGTTGGCACTTCCAGATTTCAATAAGGTATTTTAGGTAGATTGTGATGCTAGTGGTAGTGGTATAGGAGCTATTCTAAGTCAAGAAGGTAAGCCCATTACCTATTTTAGTGAGAAGCTTAATGATGCCAAGAAAAAGTATTATGTTTATGATCAGAAATTTTATGCAATAGTTCAAGCTTTGAAGAAATGGAGACATTATTTGTTGCCAAAGGAGTTTGTTTTATATACTGATCATCAGGCTTTGCAGTATCTTAACAGTCAAGGAAAGTTAAACCAAAGGCATTTAAAATGGGTTGAGTTTTTGCAAAGCTATACTTTTGTTTTGAAGCATAGGAGTGGGAAGTCCAACAGAGTTGCAGATGCCTTGAGCAGAAGGCAAAATTTGTTGACAGAAATGAAGATAGAGGTTGTTGGGTTCGATGAGCTCAAAAGTTTGTATCATGAAAATCTAGATTTTGCAGAGGCTTGGAAAGCTTGTTTGGAACCTGTTACTTTGGATAGGACAAAATGGTTGGATTTCATAATCCAAGATGGCATGTTGTTTAGAGGAAGCCAGTTGTGCATTCTGAGGAGTTCCATGAGAGAGAATCTGATAAAGGAGAAGCATAGTGGAGGATTGGCTGGACACTTTAGTTGAGATAAACCATTGCTATTGTTGATGAAAATTATTATTGGCCACAGTTGCAGCAGGATGTGAGGAAATTTGTGCAGAGTTGCAGAGTATGTCAGATGGCAAAAGGAGCAAGTTAGAACACAGGTGTATACCAGCCATTACCTGTACCAGAGAAGCCATGGGATGATATTAGTATGGATTTTATTCTTGGTTTACCAAGGACACAGAGAGGACATGATTCTATTTTTGTGGTGGTGGACAAATTCTCAAAGATGACACATTTTATTCCTTGCAAGAAGACTAATGATGCTATTCATATTGCAGAGTTATTTTTCAGGGAGGTGGTGAGACTACATGGTCTACCTAAGAGCATATTTTCAGACCGAGATACCAAGTTTGTTGATTATTTCTGGAGGACATTGTGGAAGAAGTTGAAGACAGATTTGAAGTTCAGTTCTGCACACCATCCACAGACTGATGGATAGACAGAAGTGGTGAATAGGAGTTTGGGTAACTTGCTACGATGCTTAGTAGGAGATAAGCCCAAGGGATGGGATTTGATTTTACCACAGGCAGATTTTTCTTACAACAATTCTGTCAATAGGAGCATAGGTAAATCTCCATTCCAGGTTGTGTATGGGAGTAGCCCAACAACTGCTTCCGAATTGAGGAGGATGGATAAGGGAGAGAAGACTAGTGCCGAAGCTGAAAATTTTGCTGAGCACATGAAGAATTTGCACGAAGAGGTAAGAACGCATATCCATAAGATGAATTCTCAGTACAAGGCTAAGGCAGATCAGAAGAGGAGGCATAAGGAGTTTCAGGAGGGTGATGAAGTCATGGTTCACTTGAGAAAAGACAGATTTCCAGTTGGTACATATAATAAGCTGAAGATGAGGAAATTTGGACCATGTAGAATCCTGAAGAAGCACAATTCAAGAAATGCATTTGAGATAGAGTTGCCTGATGACATCAATATTTCACCAATGTTCAACATTTCAGATTTGACAAAGTATCATGATGATGGACTTGATAAAGGAACATAGTGGGACATTGGACTTGATAAAGGAACATAGTCAGACATTCCAGCATCTACTTCAAAGAAGGAGGAGATAGAGGGCATTCTGGATAGCCGTGTGGGTAAAAGTACAAGAAACAGGCAGTATATAGAATACTTGGTAAAATGGTAAGGAAGGCCTATTGAAGATTCATCATGGTTATTTGAGACTGAGGTTAATCGTTTTGGTTTCCCTCTAACACATGAGAAGTGATAGGGTCAGTTTTCAAATTACCCCGGGTGTCTGATGCAGGAGCATCTAGGGTGTAAGAGCAATCTTGCATCAACCAAAAAAAAAATGTTGTTTCTTTTCAATAAGGGCTAAATCTGGCAGGGTTACTATTTTTAGTAAGTTTCCATTTGTGCATGGATGGATACAAAATCTTACACAGACCTCTAGAATGGTGAATTGAAGCTAATGGTGAAGAAATCACGTCAATATCATTTGTCATTTGTGAGATATTAAAATTTCTAGTTCCAAAAATCCTATTGAAATATTCAAAGTCAAATTTGAAGCACTTAGGGGCTCCGGATGGGCCCGAAATTTGGTGGGAAACCCAAGTAGTCTACCTATCGGTACTACTTACCGCTCCTTCATCTTTTCAAGAGCTTTCTGAAAAGGTATTATAATTGAAAATCCAACAGTCGGATCGAAAGTTATGGCCCTGCGAAGTTGACCTATTTTTGGAGGGAGATGCAAATTTCAAAATTAAGTTGGTGGTCGACAAAAAGGGCTATATATAACCATTTTTTGGAACCCTTAGGGTAGTAGAGGTTAAGGGGGCAAGCGTAGAGTCAAGAATAGGTGGGAAACGAGAAACCCTAGCTGATTTGGGGTTACAGAAGGCAGGTGATTCTAGACTCTTGTGACAAGAAGTTGTAGTGTGTTGCAGCTTGTGGAGGATTGATTCCTCTGATTGTAATTAAGCTTTTGTAATGTAATGAGTTGCCCAGATCAATAAAAGAAACTTTTATTTTCTGTGTTCAATTTCTATTGTTGTGTGTTTTGTGATTTACCCCCTTCATCAATTTCGTAATCATCAGCATAATTCAGGAAGATAAACGTATCAGGTAAGTAATTTGAAACCTTCCTCCTATCGTTCTCTATATATTAGGGTAGTATAATGTCACTAATTTGAGGTTGTATGTTCTGTTCAATGAAAATATATATATATGCATGATGCTATAAAGGTATAATGTATGTACATGCATGATGAGATATCAAATTGTAAGACAAGTTCCTGTTCATTACAGGAAATCATGGTGGACAAGAGGTTGTTTAAGTCTGATGCTGAATTCGTTAAACCAATGTTTTCTCAACTTGAGGGTGTGCAATTTAAATATGGAGTTATAGGAGATACATATCAAGGAAGTACAGATTTGGCAGCATGGTCAGCTAAAATGAGTGATGAAAAGAATAACAGTACCTTGCTGGACACCATGTTTGTATCTAGAATGTGGAATGCAGTTGGTTTCCCATATTCCATGGAAGCTCTTGAGTTAATTATTGAATGTGCTAGAAATTATAATCCACACACAAGGAAGGTGGAGAAGCATGGCTGAGTATATGCAGATCTGTCTATCAAGGGCCTTGCTGCTACCTTCAATCTACCACTGGGAAAGAAAGTGGTTAGCATGGATTTTAAGAAACTGGAAGTAGAGTATGAGAATAACAAGAAGACTGCCAAGAAAAGAATGTACCAATGGAGGGCAAGAAATAGTCCTTATCCTGCAGCTGCCAAATTGCCTGTACATCTATATAAGTTTGACTTTGATGAAGAGTACCAATATATGATAGCCCTACTCAATCGAGTAACGGGCCAACCAAATGCTGGAAGCTTCAAAGACTAGATGTATGGCATCATCCTGATGTCCCTCTACATAGAGAACAGGCCATTGTAGGCCAATATGATAAGTGATTCCCTGCATGATCAACTCATGAACCTGGGAGGTTCAGAATGTTCTTTTTATATGACCTCCTACATAGTGTATTCATGTGCCTACAAGGGTACATTTGATGCATTGACAACAGAAGGAAGGAATCGTGGTAGCATCAATGATGCTCACATTTGGGATCATTATCCCCAGTTGCAAAGGCAAAATTACCTCCAGGACTACAAATTAGTAAATGATGCATTTTCAATGCATCTAGTCAGAACAATGGAGGAGGACAAAACCAAAATATTAAGCATGGAAGCTCAAGAGGTCATATACAGGCATGGAGCCTGGTTCATTCAATTTGCTACATCCTCTTATATTAGAATTGAAGGTTTTGAAGGTCAACCCCTCATGTTCCAAAGATATCCCACTAATGCAGTAGTTTTGATAGAGTTCATGAGGCAAGTGGCTACAATACTGAATGCTTACAAAGCAAGTAACAAGCTTCCACCAGTATTATTTCTAGTTACAATGGGCTGGTATATGTGCCTTGATTCAGATAATGTTAATAAAGCCATAGCTGGCTTAACAATGATGCAATTACAGTCTTTCCCTTTGGCCAGGTCATATGATCCATATGGGAGGATGCAGAAGATTACAGGGAAGCCTATCCATAAGAGCAATCTTGAAGATTTATGGGCAGATTGTGAAGATGAGATTGAAGCTAGAAGAAGAAGATATCAAAGGCTAACCCTTAACTAGATAAGGACCTTTGACTGCATCTCAATACCTGCCCAATTGAAGAAGGATGATGGTAAAATAATGGCAGATGAGTATGAAGAAAAGAAGATATACAATGATACAATATCAGCACCAGATCTTACCATGCCAGAGGACATTTCTTTAGATCCATTCATAGGTAGGATATTGCAGCTGACCCAAGCATGGGTCAAAAAACAAATAAGCACACTGAAGAAGAAGGGTGTAGCCCTTACATTGGATAATAAGAAGAAAAGGCAAGAAATTCTTGATGATGAGTACGACAATTTCCTGATTGAGAAGAGAAAGTCTAAAGGAGAGAAAGTACCACCTCTTGATAAAAGAAAGAGACCTCCAAGGAGTAAGAAAATTGATACTAAACCCAAAGGGGTTATAATTGAAAGAATAGAAGTGCCAGCTAAAGGTGCATCAAGATCAGGACAAGCATCAGCATCATCTGCACCACCTCCCTTGGATAAACAAAAGGCTAAAAGAATCCAGAGGCTAGCTGCACAACTTACTCATGCATATGAGGAGAGTCAAGCATCATAGAAGAATATAGAGGAGGATATCCCTCTAGATGAGGAACCTGAAGAAGAAGAAGATCCTACACCCCTCACCAGAAAGAGAAAAGCACCTCAAGTGATGGTATCCACACCTAAGAAACAAAGAACGTCAATAAGAAGTGAAGTAAAACAAGACCCCATAATGCTAAGAGGGGCAGGTAGTGAAGTATTTAGAAAGGAGCTACAGCATAATATGCCCCTTCCTACCATAGTTAAGTTCAAGACTGAGAAGGTTGAGGAAGAAAAGAAAGAAACCTCAAGAGTAGTACAAAGCGGTCCTGTCTCACTGGAAGAGACTGTGGACCTATTTGATGATGAGGTAGTTAAAGATGTCACCTCTCAGAAAATGGAAACCCTTGTTGCTAACACCCGCATAACTCCTCATGGAACCCAGCAGTACAAATGGTGTTAAAAGAAATGAAGCAAGTGGAGCAAGAGAAAGAAAAGAGCCCAAAAAAGATTGCACAACAAATAGGGCTGGCTGCATTAGTTGATCAGGTGAGAAGTCCTGCAACAATAGACTTAACATATGTAGAAGATATAAATCCTAAAGATATAGCAGGTACACCTGAAAGAAGAGAAATGTTGAAGAAGTTATACAGATGGAAGTGGAGGATAAAGCTCCAGATATGGGTCAGCAACAGCAAGAAATATCATCTGAACCCAAAATAATTGAAGTCTGGCCAAAGGACGGAGAAACCTCAGGAGAAAAAGAAACATCAGGTCATGATGACCTAAAGGCTCATGAGGTAGATACATCAGATGCAGAGCAAGATGTGATGCAAGATCAAGTGGAGGCACCTAAGTAAAATAAAATAATATCCACGGATACTAATGTACCTCAGGATGAGGAAAATACTAAAGTGGATGAAACACCCTAGGAGGAAGTAAAAGATTAGGATCATGATAAACATGCAGATGATTAGTAGGATCACCCTCTAGAAGAAAAGATTCCTCAATAGGAGGAAGCGCAGCAGGATCACCCTCACGAAGAGCATCATGAGGAAGAAATAAGAAGGTCACCTTCACCACAAAAGATGATAATAGATACTAGAGATAAAGGTGTACATGATGATGATGGTGGACATCCAGGATCCAGTGACCAAGTTCGTCCCTGGCTGGAAAAAGAGATAAGCACAGATCCTGATTTTAAAATTCAAGAATTTGATATATCTACATTGTTTTTAGAAACTTTAATAAAGCCTAAGAGGAAGGAAAGATTAACTTCTGCCATTAGAAGAGATCCTAATACGGGCAAGAGGACTGCCCAAATAGCACTCCCCACAGTTGAGAAGGAAAGAGACAAGATCACTCTGGAAGAATTCCATATTACCACAGTAGATCTAGGATTTGCTAATGAAGACCAAGAAGGTCAAGAGGGGAAAGACATTATTGATTCTTTGACCCAGAAGATAAAGAGAGAAAGACAAAAATAAGCAGCATAAAGAGCACATTGGTCAGCTGCATGCCTATATAAAGGGGTTAATTAACCCTGATGATACATCAAGTGATCGAGCAGTCCCATTGACTGCAATTTCTCAAGAGGAGGTTAACAAGTTGAACCTTATGAGACATGAATCCGTAATAATGTTGAAATGGATGACATGTGCGCTCGATGGAGCTAAGGAAGTGGTAAAAGCCTCTTTGAAGAGGTGGAATTCTTTAGGTACCTCTAGGAAAAAGGTGGATAAGCTATAGATGGAGACTAGGAGGAGGTCATTTTAAATGGAGAAAGCCTTGAGCACTTTAGATGAAATAAAGAGGATTGATCCTTTGATTCTTATAAATAATCAAGTACTAAACAATAACACAGCCATATTGGTTGATATCTAGAATAAAGACACTAGGTTTGAATGTGATGTGCTAAAGAGATGCAACAGTAAACTGAGAAACATTAGTATGAAGCTACATGATATGATGTCTTATGAAGCAGAGGTCCTGGAAACCTTAGAAGGGAAAGCAATAGGGAAGATTGAAAATCAAGATGAAGAGTTTGCAATTAAAGCTCTACATAGTAATTTCCAGCTGGTAGCCGATGACCCTTTGAACCACCTGACAGAAGAAGTAATGGATAAAGTAATGAGAATAAAGGTCAGGGTGGAGAGTTATAATGAAACACTGAGCAATAGGAGTAATAAATTAGAGTCCCTTCGGAGTAAGTATCAAATGCATTAGCATGCCATCACTAAAGCAAGAACTCAAGATGGCAGAGAAGTAGAAAAGATTGTGCAAGCATATGAAAATATCTGGATATCCATGCAGATCCATATACAAAGAGATAGTCATCAGGAGGATATTGAAACTGATGAAAGTGATGATCATGACAAGGGAGATGATGATGGAGTACCTAATGAATAGATGAGGATGCACCACAAAGAGAACACATGCATCAGATACTTAGGAAAGTATGAGTTACTTAGATGGTTGCCAGCTGGCAACCTGTGCCACATTGAAGGAATTGACTTGGTCAATGAAATATGAACTATAGATCTTAATAGATAAATCTTGATCATAGATCAATTGTAACCACTCCCTCACCTTGTTCTATAAAAGGTGTAAGGATGTTTTTTATTATTCATTCAAAACTTAATTGAAATCTATTTGTTGAAGTATTCAAGGCTCATTTCAAAGTTGTTGTATACATATATGTTCTTACATACTTAATGAATGAGAAGACTATTTTGATTACAATCCATCATAAATCTTGAGTAATCAGTGTATGAATTCTTGATATATGCTTTTATTTGTTGCATCCCTTGGAGTGCATATCATCTTGCATGTGTTTCTTTCATACCTTTTCCTTTGAAGTTAGCATCGACTGTATCTAGCTGTGGAATGTCCTGGTGAACATATGGTTTGATTTCTTCTCTTCATGACTATATCTGATGTATATGTGGCTCAATAACTAAAGGTTCAACATTAATTTGAAGTATTCTTTTCAATTTGTTTCAATTTCAGAGCATTTCATCATCATAATTGCAAATAATTGACAATCTTAAGCAAATAATACAAATATGCAGACATCCCATAGATAACTGAACATATTCAGCATATTTAAGGTTAAAGCATGTCAAAATGATAAATATCATGCAAAAATCTAAAGATAGACACACTATTTGAAGCATATCTTGTGTAGAATAACTATCTATGCAGCATTATTACAGGAAACATTATCTGATAGATGAGATTCACGTAAGGCCGCAAAATGGAAACAACAACACACATCAACCTCTGAGTGATGTCAGAAGATTAAGACCTAATCACCGGAGACTTGGGATCATGAATTCTCTGAATTCATCACATCTTTCAAGATGAATAAAGGTTAATGTGTACTTTTATTCTATGTTTGTTTATGAATAACATCATGATCAACATAAATTGGCGCTAGAAGGAGGGCCATATTCACAGGACGAGGATCATCATTAGTAGTTCAGGTGATCATAAAGACCATAAGGTAATGCTCAGACATCACTAAATTCCAAGTTCGATGCAAATATTTATTGTTCTAAGCTTGTACATGCTAATCCTATGTGAAGTTTTTGAGATCAATCATAAATATTGCAATCTTTATAGCCGATCATCATGAATTTGTAGAAATAAACCTCGTCACGTATAAATTTGCCCAAATCTTTGAGGTAGTTAGCCTAAAAACTTGATGTCTAGCTACTTGTGACACATAACTTCAAATATCACTTCATATTTGCAGCATATTTGCAAATATTCCATAAATATCCAGTCAGTATACTTTTCTAACCGTAAATATAGCCTTTGCTGGTAAATTCCAGCCAATCTTTACAATTATCTAGCTAATTTGCTTAAATTTGAGACATCCTGGCTCTCAGGCCAAATTCCAAGTCTAGATCTAGTGGAATATTTGAAGAATTACCTGTCAAGGGGTTTAGACCTAGAACTGTAGACATCCATCACACTCCAGGGTCTAGTGCATCAGGAACATCACCAAAACCTCCTCCTGTAACTCCTATTGGTTTATAAATACCTTCAGGGTTATCTGTGACACCTCCTGTTTAGCCTCAACCCTAGGTCCAACCTTAGCTGACCATACCACAGGCTCAACCTCCTCCAGTTGCAATGTCATTCTTTGTAGCAGAGTCACCTTTGACCTTGACCTTTACTGCATATCACACTTTGCCAAAGAATCCTGACAAACATTGTCCAAAATATCATCAATATCAGGATGCAGATGATCATATCAGAACTTTCAAAGAAGCCTGTTGTAGGGCCAGAATAGAGCATCAAGACATTGTATGCAGATGATTTCCTTTTTCTTTAGGGGAAGAAGCCTATAATTGGTATATTAGTCTTGTTTGGGGTTCTGTTGGATCATGGGATGTCCTAGAGAAGGCTTTCACTGATAGGTTCAAGGTACCAATAGATCCTTCAATGAACTATCACTTATTTTCCACAATTAAGAGGTTTGAAGGAGAACCTATTGCCAATTTCAATGCTAGGTTCCAGAAAATGTTGTCCAAGTTAGTTACCCCATATGTTGTAGCAGATGCTGCTACTAGGATTATCTATTATTCAGCTTTAGATCCATTGACTTCCATGTTTATCAAGAGAGCACATCTTGAAATCACAACTTTGACATGAGCTTTTCAAGAAGCTATCAAAGTCAATCAGCAACTGGTACCTGCTCCAACACCAAACATAGCTTTTCCTACACTGCCTGGCATGTATCCAACATATCCTTCGCAATATCCTAAGGGAGCTATGGTACCTCCGGCAGTCATGCCAACACCATTATAGATATCTCCTCTAAGTATCATGCCACCTCCTAATGGGAATGGCTCGGTGCCACAGTATCCAAGTCAGACACAAGTGCCTCAGGGTGTGGATCAGAACAATAAGACTGAATCCTCTTTCTTCAAGCCTCAAACTAAAAATGTAGTGGCTAAAGCTCATGAGGAGAAAGAAAAAATCAAAGAAATCTCTACTCAGCTAAGAAAACTAACTACAAAGGTCACTCATTTGAGAAATCAAAACTTCTATTCTCAATCCAATCAGAATAGAAATTATGCCAATGACAGACCTAGTTATCCTGATAGGGGGTACAACAACAATAACTACAACAATAACAATGGTAATAACAATCCTCCTAGATAGCCTAGAGTATGGAACTCTAGACCAAATAATGGTTCCTTACCATCACCTTTAGATAATCAGCCTCTTGGTGAAGCCAAACAGACTACTAGAGTCAAGCTTGTTGAGGCAGCTCTCACCAATTGGTGTAGAATACACAACAACTTGCCACCAAAGAAAACGAACAAATTCCAATGATTCGAGTGATGCTAACACATTTATATATAGGTTATGACTCATTTTAAGAAAGTACTCATGATCAGGTTTGTGATATCCTGTCATCAGGGTACCTTTTTTAACCAAAGTGATTTCTTCACAATGACTCACCTAATAGCCTTGGGTTTGTTGAAAATACAAGTATATGTGTTAAGTGAAAAATCTAAAGGGACTCCCTTGCTACCAATGCAATCTCCAACCTAAAGCAGCAAGTGACCATACCTTGCACACTAAGATTACATGATGATATCAGATATATAAAGTAAAATATAAATATTGAAAAATCTAGAAAAAACTAATAAAATTAGGCCATCTAAGCAACTCTACTAAGGCTATAGACACCTGCTGGTAGTGGGGATCTACTTAGGGGGATTGTATAGATAACCTTGTCGGGGCTATGGATGCCTGCTAGCAGCAAGGCTCTATCCTAGTTGGCTATGAAGGATGATCTCCAACTATGTAGCTTAACATTAGTTACTCATGTTTTCAGCTTGCTTTCAAGATGAGGATAATTAATCATTTGCACACTACTGATCCTTTGTTAGCATTATTACCATGAGGACATTTTATCATTCAGAAAGATTATGATACTTATGCTTGAAGAGAGTTAAAATACTATATATGAATGTGATCACATCACTTGAATCATTAGAATTTGTTTGTTTTCTTTGGTCGCAATTTGTTGTGTGGTTACACAACATGCCACATTTTTTGACTTCACAAAATAGGGACCCAACTTTTGTTTGGCTTGGCTTGTGTTTCTGCTTGCTGGTGGTCTAGTAAAAGAAAGTAAGGCATATGATCATGCATAAAGGGGACTAGGTAAGTCATCATGATGAGATCAAAGTTTCAAAGTTAATGTTTCATGTTTTTAACCTCATGATTGGAAAGAGCACAAAATTCCATGTAGGTTTGCTTTTTGGATCACCCTAATATTCCCTAGGGTGTGAAAGTTATGAACGGTCAAAGTCCTAGTCAAACCTGATATTCCAAGGGGAGGATCATATTTCTTAACAACAGTCATATTATAAAAGATCACACTGATCCAATTTTATCACCCAATAAATCATGCAGTTCATGACATGCAGACGTTAATTTTAAGTGGTAGTGATACTTACCCATTGAACAACGTCATATATTTTGCAGGGGTCATATTTTGAATATCACTTGATATTCAAAATATCACCCTACCTTTCGAATATCACCCTGTCACAAAATATCACCCTACATTCAATTATCCTGATGACATCATCAAATCCTGAACGACAAAGAATCACCCCGATGATGACATCATCCTCCTTTTTACCCCATGGAGGTATATTTCTGAATATCACCCCATCTAACAAACATGATGATGACATCATGGTGCTATAATGATAAATCAAGTCATTATCAAGATGATGTCATCCTGATATTTCAAGAGGAAGGTCACTTTAATTCTGGGGGTCATCATATTTGAAACATCACCTGACTTTTAGAACATACCTTCATCTTAAAACATAGCCAGATATTCTCAATATCACCTGATATTTCTAAAGATCATCCTCCTCTTCTTACCGCACAACAATTAATGTCATTAATGCTGTAGGTGGTTCCTGCCAATTACTAGTGCGATAATAACACCTGGCAACATCCAGAGATTTTCGTGCAATAAATCAATGATTAAGATCAATTTAGTCAGATTTTACCCTAAGTGATCAGATGAATGGATTTAAAGTGAATTTACAATGTCATTATACTCTTACCTTGTGAAGAAATGATAAGTTGCAGAGCTGAGTTCTCAAACCCTCATAAGAGCTATCTATTGAAGCATACAACTTACCGAGAACAAGAGGCAGGATCAACAACAGTATTTAGATTCATTTCGTAATCATCATCATAATTCAGGAAGATAAATGTATCAGGTAAGTAATTTGAAACCTTCCTCCTATCATTCTCTGTATATACAGGTAGTATAATGTCACTGATTTGAGGTTGTATGTTCTGTTCAAAGAATATATATATATATATATATATATATATATATGCATGATGCTATAAAGGTATAAAGTATGTACATGCATGATGAGATATCGAATTGTAAGACAAGTTCATGTTCATTACAAGAAATCATGGCAGACAAGTGGTTGTTTAAGTTTGATGCTAAATTCGTTAAACTGATGTTTGCTCAACCTAAGGGTGTGCAATTTAAATATGGAGTTATAGGAGATACACATCAAGGAAGTACAGATTTGGTAGCATGGTTAGCTAAAATGATTGATAATAAGAATAACAGTACCTTGTTGGATGTCGTGTTTGTATTTGGAATGTGGAATGCAGCTAGTTTCCCATATTCCATGGAATCTCCTGAGTTAATTATTGAATGTGCTAGAAATTATAATCCACACACAAGGAAGGTGGAGAAGCATGGCAGAGTATATGTAGATCTGTCTATCAAGGGCCTTGCTGCTACCTTCAATCTACCACTGGGAAAGAAAGTGGTTAGCATGGATTTTAAGAAACTAGAAGTAGAGTATGAGAATAACAAGAAGACTACTAGGAAAAGAATGTACCAATGGAGGGCGAGAAATAGTCCTTATCCTACAGTTACCAAATTACCTGTACATCTATATAAGTGTGACTTTGATGAAGAGTACCAATATATGATCGCCCTACTCAGTCGAGTAATGGGCCAACCAAACGTTGGAAGCTTCAAAGACTGGATGTATGGCATCATCCTGATGTCCCTCTACACAGAGAACAAGCCATTGTGGGCCAAGATGATAAGTGATGCCCTGCATGATCAACTCATGAACCTGGGAGGTTTAGAATGTTCTTTTTATATGACCTCCTACATAGTTTATTCATGTGCCTACAAGGGTACATTTGATGCTTTGACAACAGAAGGAAGGATTAGTTGCAGCACCAATGATGCTCGCATTTGGGATCATTATCCCCAGCTGCAAAGGCAGAATTACCTCAAGGACTACAAATTAGTAAATGATACATTTTCAATGCATCTAGTCAAAACAATGGAGGAGGACAGAACCAAAAGATTGAGCATGGAAGCTCAAGAGGTCATATACAGGCATGGAGCCTAGTTTATTCAATTTGCTACATTCTCTTATATTAGAATTGAAGGTTTTGAAAGTCAACCCCTCATGCTCTAAAGATATCCCACTGATGCAGTAGTTTTGATGGAGTTCATGAGGCAAGTGGCTACAATACTGAATGCTTACAAAGCAAGTAACAAGCTTCCACCAGTATTGTTTCCAGTTACAATGGGCTGGTATATGTGCCCTGATTCAGATTATATTAATAAAGCCATAGCTAGCTTGATAATGATGTAATTACAGTCTTTCCCTTTGGTTAGGTCATATGATCCATATGGGAGGATGCAGAAGATTACAGGGAAGCCTATCCATCAGAGGAATCTTGAAGATTTCTGGGCAGATTGTGAAGATGAGTCTGAAGTAAGAAGAAGAAGATATCAAAGGCTAACCCTTAACCAGATAAGGACCTTTGATTGCATCTCAATACCTACCCAATTGAAGAAGGATGATGGTAAAATAATGGCAGATGAGTATGAAGAAAAGAAGATATACAACGATATAATATTAGCACCGGATCTTACCATGCTAGAGGACATTTCTTTAGATCCATTCATAGGTAGGATATTGCAGCTGACCCAAGCATGGGTTGATGAACAAATAAGCACACTAAAGAAGAAGGGTGTAGCCCTTACAGTGTATAATAAGAAGAAAAGGCAGGAAATTCCTGATGATGAGTATGACAATTTCCTGATTGAGAAGAGAAAGTACCACCTCTTGATAAAAGCAAGAGACCTCCAAGGAGTAAGAAAATTCATAATGAACCCAAAGGGGTTATAATTGAAACAATAGAAGTGTCAGGTGAAGGTGCATCAGGTTCAAGACAACCATTAGCATCATCCACACCACCTCCCTTGGATAAACAAAAGGCTAAAAGAATCCAGAGGCTAGCTGCACAACTTACTGATACATATGAGGAGGGTTAGGCATCACAAAAGAATATAGAGGAGGATATACCTCTAGATGAGGAGCCTGAAGAAGAAGAAGATTCTACACCCCTCACCAAAAAGAGAAAAGCACCTCAAATGATGGTATCCACACCTAAGAAAAAAAGAACCTCAATGAGAGGTGAAGTAAAATAAGACCCCATAATGCTAAGAGGGGCAGGTAGTGAAGTATTTAGAAAGGAGTTGCAGCATAATATGCCCCTTCCTACCATAGTTAAGTTCAAGACTAAGAAGGCTGAGGAAGAAAAGAAAGAAACCTCAAGAGCAGTACAAAGTGGTCATGTCTCATTGGAAGAGACTGTAGACCTATCTGATGATGAGGTAGTAAAAGATGTCACCTCTCAGAAAATGGAAACCCTTGCTGCTAACACTTGCATAACTCCTCATGGAACCCAGCAGTACAAATGGTGTTAAAAGAAATGAAGCAAGTGGAGCAAGAGAAAGAAAAGAGCCCAAAAAAGATTGCACAACAAATAGGGCTGGATGCATTAGTTGATCAGGTGACAAGTCCTGCAACAATAGACTTAACATATGTAGAAGATATAAATCCTAAAGATATAGTAGGTACACCTGATAGAACAGAAATGTTGAAGAAGTTATACAGATGGAAGTGGAGGATAAAGCTCTAGATATGGGTCAGTAATAGCAAGAAATATCATCTGAACCCAAAATAGTTGAAGTCTGGCCAAAGGACAGAGAAACCTCAGGAGAAAAAGAAACGTCAGCTCATGATGACCTAAAGGCTCATGAGGTAGATACATCAGGTGCAGAGCAAGATGTGATGCAAGATCAAGTGGAGGCACCTAAGTCAAATAAAATAATATCCACAAATACTAATGTACCTCAAGATGAGGAAAATACTAAAGTGGATGAAACACCCCAGGAGGAAGTAAAAGATTAGGATCATGATAAACATGCAGATGATCAGCAAGATCACCCTCCGGAAGAAAAGATTCCTCAATAGGAGGAAGCACAGCAAGATCACCCTCATGAAGAGCATCATGAGGAAGAAATAAGAAGGTCACCTTCACTACAAAAGATGATAACGGATACTGGAGATAAAGGTGTACATGATGATGATGGTGGACATCCAGGATCCAGTGACCAAGTTCCTCCCTAGCTGGAAAAAGACATAAGTACAGATCCTGATTTTGAAATTCAAGAATTTGATATATCTACATTGTTTTCAGATACTTTAATAAAGCCTAATAGGAAGGCAAGATTAACTTCTACCATTAGGAGAGATCCTGATACAGGCAGGAAGACTACCCAAATAGCACTCCCCACAGTTGAGAAAGAAAGAGGCAAGATCACTCTAGAAGAATTCTAGATTACCATAGTAGATCTAGGATTTGCCAATGAAGACAAAGAAGGTCAAGAGGGGAAAGACATTATTGATTCTTTGACCCAGAAGATAAAGAGAGAGATAGACAAAAATAAGCAGCATAAAGAGCACATTGCTCAGCTACATTCCTATATAAAGGGGTTAATTAACCCTGTGATACATCAAGTGATCGAGCAGTCCCATTGACTACAATTTCTCAAGAGGATGTTAACAAGTTGAACCTTATGAGTCATGAATCTGTAATAATGTTGAAATGGATGACATCTGTGCTTGATGGAGCTGAGGAAGTGGTAAAAGCCTCTTTGAAGAGGTGGAATTCTTTAGGTACCTCCAGGAAAAAGGTGGATAAGCTACAAATGGAGACTGGGAGGATGTCATTTCAAATTGAGAAAGCCTTGAGTGCTTTACATGAAATAAAGAGGATTGATCCTCTAATTCTTATAAATAATCAAGTACTAAACAATAACACAGCCATATTGGTTGATATCTGGTATAAAGACATCACGTTTGAATGTGATGTGCTAAAGAGATGCAACAATAAACTGAGAAACATCAGTATGAAGCTACATGATATGATGTCTTATGAAGCAGAGGTCCTGGAGACCTTAGAAGGGAAAGCAAAAGGGAAGATTGAAATCAGGATGAAGAGTTTGCAATTAAAGCTCTACATAGTAATTTCCAGCTGGTAGCCAATGACCCTTTGAACCACCTGACAGAAGAAGTAATGGATAAAGTAATGAGAATAAAGGTCAGGGTGGAGAGTTATAATGAAACACTGAGCAACAGGAGTAATAAATTAGAGTCCCTCTGGAGTAAGTATCAAATGCATAAGCATGCCATCACCAAAGAAAGAACTCAAGATGGCGGAGAAGTAGAAAAGATTGTGCAAGCATATGAAAATATCTGGATATCCATGCATATCCATATTCAAAGAGATAGTCATCAAGAGGATATTGAAACTGATGAAAGTGATGATCATGACAAGGGAGATGATGATGGAGTACCTAATGAATAGATGAGAATGCACCACAAAGAGAAGACATGCATCAGGTACTTAGGAAAGTATGAGGTACCTAGATAGTTGCCAACTGGCAACCTATGCTGTGTTGAAGGAATTGACTTGGTCAATGAAATATGAACCATAGATCTTAATAGATAAATCTTGATTGTAGATCAATTGTAACCACTCCCTCACCTTGTTCTATAAAAGGTGTAAGGATGTTTTCTTTTATTCATTCGAAACTTAATTGAAATCTGTTTGTTGAAGTATTCAGGGCTCATTTCAAAGTTGTTGTATACATATATGTTCTTGCATACTTAATGAATGAGAAGACTATTTTGATTACAATCCATCATAAATCTTGAGTAATCAGTGTATGAATTCTTGATATATGCTTTGATTTTCTGTGTCCCTTGGAGTGTTTATTAGCTTGCATGTGTTGCTTTCATACCTTTTCCTTTGAAGTTAGCATCGACTATATCTAGCTGTGGAATGTCCTGGTGAACATATGGTTTGATTTCTTCTCTTCATGACTATATCTGATGTATATGTGGCTTAATAACTGAAGGTTCAATATTAGTTTGAAGTATTCTTCTCAATTTCTTTCAATTTTAGAGCATTTCATCATCATAATTGCAAATAATTGACAATCTTAAGCAAATAATACAAATATACAGACATCCCGTAGATAACTGAACATGTTCAACATATTTGAGGTAAAAGCATGTCAAAATGATAAATATCATGCAAAGTTCTAAAGATAGACACACTATTTAAAGCATATCTTGTGTAGAATAACTATCTATGTAGCATTATTACAGGAAACATTATCTAACAGATGAGATTCATGTAAGGCCCCAAAATGGAAACAACAACACACATCAACCTCTGAGTAACGTCAGAAGATTAAGACCTAATCACCGGAGACTTGGGATCATGAATTCTCTGAATTCATCACATCTTTCAAGATGAATAAAGGTTAATGTGTACTTTTATTCTATGTTTGTTAATGACTAACATCATGATCAACAGGACCTTGTAAGATACTCAAGAAATTTGATTGAGGAAATGCATATGAAGTGGAATTACTAGAGACCTTGGGTATATCATCTATTTTCAACATTGCAGACTTGGTTCATCCCACAATAATGGGTTACACTTTTTGGCCAAACTTGACATTGAAATCAATATTTTGAACTAAATCTTCACTTTCTAACACCTATAGCCACTAAACCATTAGGAATTTGAAGATGATGCAAACTAGTGAGTTGTGAGATTTGTTTGTAGATTCTAAATATATATTTTTAAAAAAATTGGAGTTAAATTGTAAAATCTTTTGCATCTCCTTTGATAACTAGTTTTTAATAGTAAACAACATTTTTTTAAAGTGATGTGTATTCTGAAGCACATAACATTTTTTATACAATGGATAAATTCTGATTCTTTTGAATTTAGATTGGAAACACCAATATATAGGGCATGCATTTGGTTTCATAATGTTTTGTTGAATATTTTTTTTAATTAAGTTTTGAAGTCAAACCAATTATAATTTAGACATAGGCGTATTCCGTAAAACATAACTTTTTCTATATGTATCGAAATTCAATTTTTCTTTTTTTGTTGAAACAAGGACATCAATACCTAGGGCATAGATATTTTTTAGAATTTTTTTTTCACTAGTTTACTAATTTTCTATGTGTGTAGAACAAATAACTTGATGTTCGGTTAAAAACCTACATTCACAAGAAATAAAAAATAAATATAATAATCAAATTAAATATATTTAAAATTATACTTTTTGGGAAGCTTATAATAAGAAATACATACTTACAAAACATAAATTTTAAATGAAATCATTTGATACCCCAAAAGCTAAATCAAAAGTAGCTTTTTATCATCATTTTGATAGGTGTCTAGGAGACTCCATTGTAGGTATGGTTTAAAACTAGCAGGGTTCTATCCAAGGGGGTTTGAATCTAAGGGGGTTTGATCAAACCCTCTTCAATTAAAATCCTTTAAATGGAACCTTTCAAGGCTTAAATCATTATATTTTCTAAAAATATGTGATTTCAACAAAAATCAGAATGTCTCAGAAAGTGTAACCCATTATTGTGGTAGCACCCACTTATATCAGTATCATGAAGCAGAGTATAGTGATAGCATGGAAGAAAACTTGAAGGAGTAGTTACCGCATAAATCACTAGAGTAGATTGAAGACATTTTGAATAGCAGAGTTGGATGCAGCACTAGAGGAAGACAATACAAAGAATATCTTATGAAGTTGAAAGGCAGACTGAAAGAAGATTCATCATGGATTTCTCAGGCTGAGGTGGACTGCCTTGGTTCTCCCCTAGCCCCAAGAAAGCGAGGGACTCACTTTTTTAATAACCCTAGATATCTAATACAGAAGCGTCCCTAGTTCAAGAGAATTCTTGCATAAACCAAAAACATTTGCACTTTAGTTTGTTTGCAATTCAATTTGTTTCTTTTCATTTTCCATTTCAGTTTAGGCAATTTAGTTAGAAGCAATTTCTGCATTTTGATCCTCATTTTTCCATAGTTGCATTTTAGACCTGGCAGAGTTGGACTTACCATCTACATTTATTCTTCTACATTATATCCAGAATTCAAAGATCCGTACATCATTACCAAAAAGCTATCACTATCAGAAGATTGATTGTTTTCTCATAATAGAGCATCCTGGCCATCTCTGATAATCAGCTAAAGGAGAAGACTTGTGGAGTATTCCTTGACTTGTGGAGCTTTATTGTGTGGTTACACAACACACCCCATTTTGCCTTGACAAAATAGGGACCCCACTTTTCTTTCTGCTTTGGTTTGTTTTTTTTTTGCTTTGGGCAGTTTGGTAAAATCAATCATTAATGTAACCTTGAAAGAGGTTGGATTTTTCACTATAACTGAAGCCAGTTGCCAAAGTTAGTTGTTCCCATTATTAACCTCATGGTTGGAAAGTACACAAAATTCCAAGCAGGTTTGCCTTTTAGATCAACCCAAAATTGTCTAAGGGAGGAGAGTTATGTTGAGTTAAAGTTTGGTCAAACATGATATCCCGCACAGAGGTGGTCATATGTCAAACATCAGTCATATCAGATAAGATCACCCTAAGATAGGATTATCACCTGATAATCACTCGGTGTGCAATGTGCAGATGTCAAATTTAAGTAAGAATCGATATCTAATTGTCAAAAGACTTCAGCTATCTCACGGGGGGTCATATTTTTAACATCAGTCATCTTATGAATATCACCCTCTTTGCAAATATCACCCTATGTCAATATGATGGTGACATCATCCAAATCTAAAAAATGAAGGAAATCACGCTGATGATGATATCATCATTCCATTTATCCATGGCGGGTATATATCTGATGTTCGTCATATTCTTTAATATGACAATGACTTCATTAAAACATAATAATTAAACAATGTCGCTAACATAATGATGTCACCCCGATCTTTTCTGAGGGGTCATTTTATCTGGGGGGTCATATTTTGAATATCCCCTGATCTTAGTTTCATGACCTGATATACACATGGTCAAACGTTGACCATATCGCTCGATCCTTTGCATTTAATTATTCTGCCCAAAGTAGGGGGTCATTTTATCTAGGGGGTCATAGTTTGAATATCCCCTGATCTTTCAAAAATCACCCCCCTTTTTTGACATTAAATGCAATTAAATGCGGTAGATGAATTCCTGCCAATTACAAATGCAAATTGAACACTTGGCAGCATCTACGGATTCCCTGTAGATGATCAACGGATTTGATCATGACAACACATGTTACCCTAATTTGTCCTATTGATCTACTTTAAAGGTAAAATTTGAAGGTCATTTTCATTTACCTTGGGATAAATCAAGAAATTACAGAGCTCTGAAGTCAAACCCTCAAACAGCTACCTGTCAATGTATTGGATCCTTCAACATAATGGAATGGGTGATTTTAAGTGTATATAGTCCTTCCCCATAATCCATCATCTAATCCAAAAGAAAGCATTGTCAGGTAAGTAACTGTAAACCCTCCTATTGTTGTTTTCTATATTTTTAGGTAGAGTATTGGTTTCTACTATAGTTTGGCTTTGTGATAATACGTATAATGGTTAAATGAAGAATAATATATAGATTATACATGATAGAAGTACAAGATGTGGTAGAAATGCATGTGGACACTGTAGGGTAAAACATATCATTTTTATTGTAGGAATCCATGGCAGATCTCAAAAGGAATAGGTCTAAGGCAGAGTTCCTCAAGCCCATGTTTGAGCAGCCTGAGGGGGTACAGTTCAAATATGGAGTTATTGGTGATACACACCAAGGGGATATGGACCTGGCAATATGGTTGACAAGATTGGAAAACGATAAGGATAATCCCATTCTGGATGGGGTGTATGTCTCAGGTATGTGGCATTAAACTAGTTTTCCATATGCTATGGATGCTCTTGAGCTGGTAGTAGAGTGCGCAAGCAATTACAACCCTGAAACCAGACAGGTAGAGAAACATGGGAGGATATACGCAGACTTCTCAGTCAAGGGCATTACCACCACTTTCAATTTGTCGGTTGGGAAGAACATAGTGAGTGTGGGCCTGCGTAAATTAGAAATAGAGTATAACAATAAGAATAAAAATGCAAGGAAGAGGATATACCAATGGAGATCAAAGAGTAGTACATATGCTGCCTCAGCCAAACTACTCATGCATCTGTACAAGTTTGATTTTTATTGAGTACCAATACATGATTGCTCTACTAAGCAGGATGACTAGCAGGCCTCATGCTAGAAATTTCAAGAACTGGATGTGGGATCATCTAGATGGTCTTATATGTAGACAATCGACCCCTATGGGCTAAGATCATCGATGATGCATTGGATGAGGGAATGAAGAGCTTGGGAGGACAAACATGTTTATTTTACATGACTTCATATGTAGTGTACTCATGTGCATATAAAGGAACATTTGATTCTTTGAAGATAGTGGGTAAGGCTGGTGGTGATGCTGATAATGCACACATCTGGGATCATTATCCCCAATTGCAAAGGAAGGCATACCTCCTAGACTACAAACTGCTAAATGATGCATTCTCCATGCATCTGGTCAGAACTATGGAGGAGGATGGGACTAAAAGACTGAGCATGGAAGCTCAAGAAATTATTTATCAGCATGGGGTGTGGTTTATCCAATTTGCCACTTTCTCATACATCAGGATCAAAGGATTTGAGGGACAACCTCTTATGTTGTCAAGATACCCCACTGATGGGGTCATCTTGATGGAATTTGTCAGGCAGGTATCCACAATAGTTGAAGCCTACAAGGCACAAAAGAAGATACCTCCAGTTTTATTTCCAATATCCATGGGCTAGTACATGTGCCCAACTTTATAGAGTATAAATCATGTCATTAGGGGGTTAAAATTGATGTATTTGCAGCCATTTCCCCTGGCTAGATCATATGATCCTTATGGCAGGATGCAGAAGATACTAGGAAAACCAATACATCAAAAGCATCTAGAAGACTTTTGGACTGATTGTGATTATGAGGCTGAGGTGAGAAGAAAGAAATATCAATGACTCACCTTAAATCAAATCAAAACCTTTGACTGTATCCCGGTGCCAGCACAACTGCGTAAGGATGATGGGAAAATCATGTCCAATGAATATGAGGACAAAAAGGTGTATAATGACACCATATCAACCCCAAATCTTACACAACAAGAAGATATATCCTTAGATCAACTGACAAATGGGGTGATCTAGCTAACCTAAGCCTGGGTAGATGAAGAGATATCCAGATTAAAGAAAAGGGGTGTTGCCCTTACAGTTGATACCAAGAAGAAAAGACAGGTGGTGTTTGATGAGGAATATGATGATTTCCTCACTGAAAAGAGAAAATCCAAAGGGGAAAAATTACCTATAGAAAAACAAAGGAGAATCCCCCCTAAGGTTAAAAAAGATGAAGATGAACCAAAGGGGGTGATAATTGAGAGGATTGCCACTATAGCTATTGGTACATCTACATTAGCTCAGGCATCTACATCATCTGCGTATCCTCTAATGGAAAAACCAAAGACCAAATGAATTTTGAAGCCTACTGTTGAAGCTATAGAGATGCAGGTACAAGGCCATACCTTGTAGCAAGAGGTGGAAGAGGGAGTCCCTTTGGAAGGAGAATAGTTAAATAAAGAACTTGAAGATGATGACTTGCTAGTATCTAGCAAGAAGAGGAGGGGGATGCTGCTGATGTCACTACCTAAGAAACAAAGAACAACCATGAGGGGGGATATCTGTGTGGACCCCATCATTCTAAGAGTAGCTAGTGGTGAAGATTTTAGGAAGGAACTGCAATATGATGTTCCTCTTCCCACCATAATTAAATTTAAAACTAAGAAAGCGGAAGAACAAGTGAGAGAAATGTTTAAAACAAGCCAGGGTGTTCCTTTCTCTCTAGATGATACAGTGGACTTATCTGATGATGAGGTAGTATAGAATGTGGCTACTCAACAAATGGAAACTCTAGTTTCCAACACCTGAATGAACCCTCATGGAACCCCATTAGCTTAGATGGTGGTGGTGGAGGAAGTAAAGCAAATAGAAGAAATGAAACAAGGTAACCCAAAAAGGGTAGCCCAACAAATGAGGCTCAACAATTTGGTTGAGGAGGTGACTAGCCTTGCAGGCATTGACTTAACATATAGGGTGGTATAAGATCAAGGAAGGAAAAAGGTGTACTTGGGGAGCCAAAGAAGACTAGAGTAGTAGAGCATGTAGAAAAGTATAGCACTACTCCTGATCAAAGTTAGAAATAACATGGAACACTCACAGAACCAAAATTATCAGAAGTCCAATAGAAGAGTGGGGATAATCAGGATATATCAAACACTGGTGTTTCTTAGACTTAGGGAGATTTGGGAGAAATATCAAGAATAGAAGACAAATTAGGTCAGGAGGACCCTAAGCCACAAGATATTAGTGCACTAGCTAGAGAAAAGAAAATGACCCATGATCAGGGTGATCTTCAAGGGCAAAGTACACAAGCCTCCAAAGAGGTCGATATACCACAGGATGAGAAAAATAATAAGGAAGATGAATATCCAAAAGAGGGAGTACAAGATGAAGAAAAGGATTAGAATGTGGAAATTCCACAGGATCCTCCTTTGTAGAAGGTAACCCCTCAATAGGAAGAACTCCAAGAAGATCCCCCTCATGAGGAACTACATGAGGAAGAAATCAAGAAGGTTCCTTCTCCACCGAGGATAGAAGCAGACACTAGAGAGAAAGACACACATGATATTAACAAAGGCCACCAACGATCTAGAGGTGATGTACCTCATTGGCTAGAAAAGGAAATAGGTATGGAACAAGTGTCAGAAATTCAAGAGTTTGATGTTTCTACATTGTTCACTAAGAAAATGATGAAATTGAGGAGGAAGGCCAGATTAACATCTGCCATAAAAAGAGACCCTACCATAGGCAAAATAAATGCATAGATAGCACTTCACACAGGTGAAAAAGAAAAAGGCAAAATTAGCCTAGAGGAATTCCAAATCAGAAGTCTTTATCTAGGTTTTGCCAATGAAGACTAGGAAGGTCAAGAAGGGAAGGATATTATTGATTCTTTAACCCAAAGGGTGAAGAAGGAAAAAGAGAAGAATAAAGTACATAAGGAGCATATTGCTCAATTGTATTCTTTCATAAAAGGGTTAATTAACCTTGATAATGCACTAGTTGATCCTGCAGTCCCATTGACTATCATATCACAAGAAGAGGTCACCAAATTGGACTTGATGAAACATGAGGCAATGGTGATGGAAAAATGGATGTTTTCAGATCTCACTAGGGCTGAAGATGTATTGACAACCTCTCTATAGAGGTGGAATCCTTTGAGTAGTCTAAAGAGGAAGGTAGATAAAATGTAGAATGATATAGGAAAACAGTCATTCCAATTGGAAAAAGACTTGACTACTCTTAGTGAAATGAAGAGAATTGATTCACAAATTTTGATAAGCAATAAAGTATTGGATAATAATACCGCCCTGCTGACAAGTATATGGTATGAAGATATCAGGTTTGAGTGTGATATCTTCAAGAAGTGCATCGGCAAACTCAGGGATATTAGTGTTAAATTACATAGCATGATGCAGACTTTGCTATTAAGGCTTTGCATGATAGACGCCTTAAAAGGGAAAATAGAGGGCAAAATTGAGAATCAGGATGTAGACTTTGGTATTAAGGCTCTGCATGATAATTTTAAGTCAATAGCAGATGACCCTCTCACCCACTTGACAGAAGAGGTAATGAATAGAATTATGAGAATGAAAGTTAAAGTAGACACATATAATGAGATATTAAATAGTAGGAAAGGTAAGCTGGAAGCTCTCGAGGCTAAATTTCAATCTCATAAACATGCAATAGTAAAAGTTAGAATCCAGGATGGGGGAGAGGTTGATAGAATAGTGCACGCATATGAACATATCAGGACAACAGTAAAGGTCCACATACAAGAGGATGTGTATTAGAGTGATAATGATGGTGAAAGTGATGAAGATGAAGAGAATGAGGAGCAAGAAGAAAATGAAGAAGAAGAACCTAAGGAGTGAATGAAGATGCATCACTAAGTGAATATGTGCATGAGATGCTCATAAATAGTGAGTCATACAGATGGTTGCTAGATTGCAACCTGTGCTATGAGGAAAAGTTGACTAAGTCATAGGAGAGTTGTCAACCGTTGAACTGAATTGATAAATCTTAACCTTTGGTCAATTGTAACTACCTCCTCACCTTGTTCTATAAAAGGTGTAGGGGTGTAATGTTTTAGTCATTTGAAACTTAATTGAAATTTGATTGCTGAAGAATTTAGGACTTATTTCAAAGTTATTGTGAATATACATGTTTTGCATACTTAATGAAAGAGAAGCTAGTTTGATTACAAATCATTATAAATCTTGAGTAATCTGTGATTGAAATATGGATATATGCATTGATTAGTTGCGTCCCTTGGAGTGCTTTTCAGCCTGCATGTATTGTTTTCATTCCTAGTTCCTTTGAAGTTAGCATCAACCATATCTAGTTGTGGAACGACTTGGTGACCTATGGTTTGATTTCTTCTCTCCATGAAGGTATCTTGTATGTATGTGATTCATTAACTAAAGGTTCACTAAAAGTAGAAGTATTCTTTTAAATTTCTTTGAATTTAATTACAAATCATCTACATAATTGCAAATAACGCACAATCAAAAGCAAATAAAACATGAAATATGCAGATATCCCGTAGGTAATTAAAAATATACAGAGCATATTTTGAGTGAATGCATGTCAAATTGATAAATATCATGCAAATTCAGATAAATATCCATGAAATACATATAAATATCCACTTATAGACACATCATTTAAATAGATATACAGTTGAGAAGGAGTAAGTTCATAATGATCAATGATCAGAAGAATTGATCAAAGTTACAAATATCTTAGCAATCTTTGAAAATAGAGTAGAATTGACATATCTATGGAGTGAATTTACAGAATACAATACAATACCAATCACCTAAATGAATGTAAGGCCCCTTGAAATGGAAAACAACATGTCACATCAGCCTCTGAGTAACGTTAGATGATCATGACCTGATCAATGGAGACTTGGAGTCATCAACTTATCTTAAGTTGATCGTACTTTACAAGATAATAAAGGTTTGTTGTGCAAATTTTTATGCATGTTGTTATGACTAACAATCATCATCAATAGGAGGGCCCCTCTCCATCTAAGGGTGATTCGGTGACACAGAAGAAAAGGTAATACTCATGTAGCTTTGTACTACAAGTCGTGTGCAAAGATTTATTGTTTTGAGTCCATCTATCCTTATCCATCGCAAAGTTTTAAAAATTGACCGTAAATATTTCAAGCTTTTAAGTTGATTGCTGTGATATTCAAAATATAAGTTCTCTTTCAAGTCTTTTTGCTAAATCTTTGAAGTAATTCACTTAAGAGACCTAATATCCTATTGCTTGTGTCCAAAAGTCTCACATCACCTCATGTTTTGCATCATTTCTGCAAATATTGCATAAATATCCAGTCAGTTTCAGATTCTGATCATAAATACACTCTTTGCTTGAGTGTTTTAGCTAACCTTTAAAATAAACAAGCTAAATTTTCTTAAATTCAAGAAATCCTGGTTCTCGGGCCAAATACTAGGTCCAGATCTAGTGGACTCTTTGAAGAATTTCCTATCCGGGGACTCCGACCTAGAACAATAGATATTCATCATTATCCTGGTTCTAGTGCATCAGGAGCTTCACCAGAATACACTCTGACAACTCCTATCAGGTTGCAAATACCTATAGGACCACCTATCATGCCCCCAATCCAACCTCCGCTAGTCACAATGTCATTCTTTACTGCAAAATCACCTTTGACTTTCATTACATATCATCCTTTACCTAAAAATCTTGATAAAATTTGTCCTAAATATCATCCATATCAGGATGTTGATGATCATATTAGAACATTCAAGGAACCCTGTTGTAGAGAAAGAATTGAACATTGGGATGTGGTATGTAGGTTATTTCCATTTTCCCTAGGGGAAGAGGCATATAATTGGTATATCAGTCTTGGTCAAGGTTTAGTTGGTTCATGGACTGCCTTGGAGAAAGCCTTTAAGGATAGATTCAAAATACCTATAGATCCTTCAATGAATTATCATCTCTTTTCCACAATTACGAGATTTGAGGGAGAACCTATTGCCAATTTCAATGCAAGATTCCAAAAGATGCTCTCAAAGCTAGTTGCTCCCTATACTGTAGAAGATGAAGCTATTAGGAGTATATACTACTCAGCATTAGATCCCCTGACTTCTATGTTTATCAGGAGAACACATCCTAGTGTCACAACCTTGGTAGGAGCTTTTGAAGAAGCCATCAAAGTCAGCCAACAGTTGATTCCTGATCCAACACCTAATATTGCATTTCCTACACTCCCTGTTTATCCTACATATCCTGCTCAACAACAGACCAATGGAGCCATGATACCTCCAGCTATAATGCCAAGCCCTTTACAGATACTTCCACTTAGTATCATGCCACCTCCAAATGGAAATGGTCAAGTGATACAATATCTAGGACATACACAGGTACCTCAGGTTGTGGAACAGTCTAATAACAATAACAATGGCTCTTCCTTATTTAAACCCCAAACAAAGAACGTAGTAGCCAAAGTTCAGGAAGAAAAGGAAGAAATAAAAGAGATATCAACACAACTGAGGAAACTTACTACTGAGATTACTCATTTGAGGAGTCAAAAATTCTATTCTCAACCAAAGTAGAATAGAGGATATGCCAATGATAGATCTATTTATCCTGATAGGGGATACAATAACAACTACAGTGGTAACAATAATCCCCCTAGACAACCTCGAGTGTGGAACACTAGGCCAAACAATGGTTCTCTACCATCACCCCTAGATAACCAGCCCCCTAGTGAACCTAAGCAGACCATGAGAGTGAACCTGGTAGAGGTAGCTCTTACAAATTGGTGTAGGATACATAATACTAATGCTCATGTAGAGTTGGATTTTCCACAGTTTAGGATAACTACTAGTATATTCCAAACTAAAGTATCTAATACTGTAGGTAATCCACCTTGTGTTGAAGGAAATGAAATTGTCCCTTGTGGATATGATTTTTCTCTTGTATTAGAAAGTTTCATCAATCATCCTCATCAGCAAACAATGTCACCTCATAAGAATTACACCTTAGCATGTGAAGAGTCAGCTATGGCTTTTGAAACCAATTATGTTTTTTCATTTGAAGATGAAAATGAGCCATCAGTTGAACATGAAGAGGTGCATGCTTATCAGCATCAGTATTAGGGTAGACATAATTACAACCTAAGGAATAACTCGAATTGACCTACTAGTCCTTTGACTGCATCCTTGCCTCCAAATAATTTCAACACTCCTCCTGATCCTAAGGCAAGCAATAGCTCTAGATTTACTAAAGTTAATGCTCAGTACTTAGCACCACAAAATGTAGTGCCAAAAGCTAGTAATCTGTCCCCTGAGTCTGATAAATTGGTCACTTTCTTAGCAGATGAAATGAAAAAGATCAAGATCAGTCTATCATTGTCAGAACTACTCAAAACCCCAACTATTAAAAAAGTTTTCATGAAATCCTTAGATGATCCTGCTCCAAAAGAAGACAATCATACCTCAAGTTAGACTAGGAATAAAGATCATGCCATTAAGGATATTAATGTTACACAAAACTCCAGCTACTGTTCAAGCTATAGAAACTTCACACATGACTCTTTATAGAGATAAAACTGAATCACCTCATTTTCTCCTTACCATAAGGATGTTTAGCAAGAATTTGCACAATTGCTTAGTAGATTTAGGTGCTTCTACTAATGTAATGCCTCTGTCCATATGTAACGCCTTAGGGTTGCATCCTGTCAAGTCATTAAAGAAAGTAACACAATTGGATAAAATAGAGGTGAGTGTCATAGGAGAATTGACTAACATCCATATGCAATTAGCATTAGATCCAAGAATCTAATACTACATCGATATTCAGGTGGTAGATATACTAGATACCTATGGGATGTTGCTCAGTAGGGATTAGTCAAAAACATTCAATGGATACATGTCCTCTAATTTTAGTCACATGTGGTTACCTTGGAAAGGAATACCTAACCAAATAAGGATAGATGTTGAACCTCGCATGAACCATATGATCACTGAGTACAATAAACCAATGAGATCATGTATGTAGATGTTGAACCCAGAGTGTATTCCATCAAACCCCAGACCGTCAAGATAGAGGAGATCCTCATGTATGATGTTCATGTTCATAATTACAATCTTCAGGATGATAGAATAATTTTAGAGTCTGATTTTAGTTCTAAAAATGAGATAGAAGTAGATCACTTCAAGAATTTTAAAATGCACTTGTCCAAAGAGGTGCAACATTGCCAATTGTTAATAATGTCTATTGAGGATGTTCTGATTGAGGGATGGTGCAGGTTACGTGATGAAGCACATTCTAAAAAGACCTATGATGCTTGCTTAGATATGATGGAATTGGGACAAACATACAGTGAGAAGGCATCATCATCTAGGGTAAGTTTTGCAGATAGTGACAGTGATATTGATTTTTGTCTGTCATTTGTAGGAACAGAAGCAAGCACATATCATGATGAAAGCCCTATTCAGATGATAGGAGAGATATTGGTGTGTAACAAGAGTAATTTCAAGAGCAACAAGAATATCACCCCAAGAACTGATTGCTTGGTTGAGTCAGATTATGAAATATTTGATGAGGATGGAGTCAGTAATTTGTCCAAGTTTGAGGAATTTTTATCAAAACAAATTCAAAAAATGATACAGTAGCACACTTCCCCACAGGATGTTCTAATTGAAGGATGGTGCAGGTTACATGAAGTACCACATTTAGAGACTACTTGCTCATTATGTTTGCATATTTTGGAAAAGAAGATGTTGCTTTGTTCAAAAGATCCTCCTTCTAATGACAAAGAAGAAAAAGGAATATCAGATCCATATCAGTCAGATGAGGTGAAGTTCAAGGAGATTGAAACACTAAAATTAAGATGGATATCAAGTGGTGCAGCTGCTAAGGCTAAAAAGAGAAGAGAAGGCCCAGACATACCTTTAACTAAAGATAAGCCATGGATCCTTAGGTTTGATGGACCTAAATCAAAACAAGGGGCTAGAGTAGGAATAGATCTTATTGATCCAGCTGGTGAATCCTACTTGGCAGCATATATATTGCAATTCACATGCACAAATAATGTGACTGAGTATGAAGCTCTGATCCATGGGATATTGTTTGCACTCAAAAAGAAAGTAAAGATTTTGCATGTCTATGGAGACTTAGAATTGGTAGTAAGACAAATAAGGGGGATACATTCCTATAATTACAAGAAGTTGTCTAATTGTAGACATAGGGTATGGGATCTAATAGAAGATTTTGATGCATTTAATATCACCCATGTGCCTAGAGAACAAAATCATAGGGAAGATGCCTTGGCCCAAGCCACAAGTACTTTGGAACCATTATCCATATTTGGCTTGAAGAGATTTTCAATTGAGTTAGTGTCAGTACCCTCTGTGCTAGACAATGTCATTAACCTTCAAGTGTTTGATGATAACCAACACATTTTAGACTTCATATCCAATAGAGATGTGTTTGATACATAGATCATAGATGAAAGAAATGTGGAAGATCATACCTGGGAAGAAGAAGAAATCATAGAGCTTCCTAGTAACAAGATTCCCAAAGGAATGATAGAATTAGAAAGAGCATTTGATTTAGATAACATGCTGAAATAGAAAGATCTCCCTAAAGCAGATGGAGGAGAATATTCACTAGTCAATATAGGACATGATGTAGATAAAATGAATGTACTGATTGGAAAGGTGTGTATAGAGGAAGAAATGGTAGGGATAACCCAAGCACTTAAAGATTATATTCATGTTGCTTGGATATATGATGAGTTGAAAACTTATGATACTTCAATCATCACTCATACTATACTGTTAAAGCCAAATGTTAAGCCCTTTAGACAAAAATAGAGACTTGTTAATGCTTTACTAGAGCCCATCATTTTTTAAGAAGTAAAGAAGTTACTTAATGCCAGAATCATATTTCCTGTGAGGCATTCTACATGGGTGGCTAACCTGGTCCCAGTAAGGAAGAAGAATGGTGACATTAGGTTGTGTGTAGACTTCAGAAATTTAAAGAGATCTTCTAAAAAGGATAATTATCCTTTGCCCTCACTAGATGAGGTCTTGTAGATTGCAAATGGTGTAGAGATGATGTCATTTTTGGATGGTTTTTCTAGTTACAACTAAGTGATGGTAGATAAGATAGATAGATTGAAGACTACATTCACCACTAAGTGGGGAATATTTGCCTACAGGTGCATGCCCTTTGGATTGATAAATGTTGGAGCCACCTTTTAGCAAGTAATGGATATAGCCTTCAGGGGATTAATTGGTAAATGCATCATCATATACATGGATGACTTGACAATTTTCTCTAAAGAGAGAGGGATTCATGTAGAAGGCCTCAGGAAAATACTAAAGAAATGTGAACATTACGGAATATCCCTAAACCCTAAGAAATGCATATTTGGGGTAACCACATGGAAGTTGTTAGGTCACTTGATAACAGAGAATGGGATCATCACTGACCCTATGAGAGTAGAATCAATCATGAAGATATAGCTTCCTGGGAGTAAGAAGGAGCTCAAATCTTATTTTGGTAAGATCAATTTCATTAGAAAGTTCATTAATGGTTTTGCAGAGATTGTCAGACCATTGAATGCAATGCTCAAGAAGGATGCTAAAATTGAGTGGACACCTGAAGCTATAACAACTTTTGAAGATATCAAGAAAGTAATATCTAATGCTCCTGTTCTGATTACTCTAGATTATACCAAAGATTTTCACATATACTCATTTGCTTCAGAGCATACGTCTGTAGCACTACTAACACAAAGACATGAGGCTAAAGAAGAAAAGCCTATAGGTTTCATGAGTTGTCCTTTCATGGATGCAGAACTTAGATATATGAATGTTGAAAGACAAGCACTTGCTCTAGTTTGAGTAGTCAAGAAGTTTAGACATTACATCTTGAGAAGCAAAGTGATTGCTGTAGTACTAGATGCAGCAGTGAAGATGCTTTTAATGCAAAGTGAACCAGGTGAAAAGAGAACCAAATGGATAACTATCCTCCAAGAGTATGATATGGACATAACACCCATGAAATTAGTAAAAGGACAAGCCTTGAGTCAGATGGTATCTGAAATTGATCCTAACATCATGAGCTAGCAATATGTCATAAATACTAAGGAAATTGGAGAATGGTATTAAGACATCAGGCATGTCTTGATTACTGGAAGATGTCCTTCAAGGTTGCAGGCCTCACAAAGGAGAGCCTTGAAGATAAGATCCCAAAAATACATGATAAAAGGAGGAGTTCTTTTCAAGAGGAACCACAAGGGAATATAACTTAGATGCCTCGAAAGGCAAGAAGTAGACAAAGTGTTAACAAAATTACATGACAAGTTTGGAACTACACATGGATCATACTTAGCTACCACTCATGCTATCCTCAAAGTAGGGTATTACTGGTCCACTATTTTTAAAGATATTACTAAACACATCAAATGTTGTCATATGTGTCAGGTTGCTGCGAATAGAGAAAGGTATGTTGCTCAGCCCTTGCAACCAGTGATAGAGATGCACCTATTTGCTCAATGGGGGATGGATTTCATAAGACCTATCAACCCTCCATCATATTTAGGCCACTGGTATGTATTGACTATTATTGATTATTGCACCAGGTGGACTGAAGTTGTCAGTAGTAAGACATGTAATGCTGAGGATGTGATCAAGTTCTTGGAAAACAACATAGTAACTAGGTATGGAGTTCCTTATGCTTTAGTATGTGATAATGGATCTGCCTTTGCATCAATAAGATTATCAAGTTGGGCTTTTGACCATGGAATTATTTTGAAGTTTTCTTCAAATTACTATCCTCAAGGGAATGGATTAGTAGAGTCTACAAACAAGAACTTGTTGAATATCATAAAGAAATTGATAGAGAAAAACCCAAGGGAGTGGAACACCCTATTAAAATATGCATTATGGGTAGATAGAACCAAGATGAAGGCTACATTAGGGAATTCTCCTTTTCACCTAGTATATGGGGTGGATCCCATCCTCCATGTTAACCTAAAGATCCCCAAATTACAATTTGTACAAGAGTATCTAGGTATAGATAACAAACAAGAAGTGAGGTTACTTCAGTTAATGCATCTAGAAGAAAAAAGGAATAGAGCAAATGATCAATTTACTAAACATCAAGTTGTTGTCAAGCGTTGGTTCAACAAAAGAGCCAGAGTTAAGGCTTTTAGGATTTCAGATTTAGTCCTTATGTGGTATAAAGCACATGAACAAAAAGGGGATCATGGTAAATTTGATAAACTTTGGGTAGGTCCTTTCCAAGTTTTAGCAATCTTAGGAGACAATACGTACAGGCTCATGACTTTAATTGGTGAGGATGTCCCATTACCAGTTAATGGACAATTCCTCAAGCATTATTTTTCAAGCCTGAAACAGTGTCATGTAGGTCAAATGTATCATAATGTGCATATTGTAGAGTTGTTTGTACAATTTTACTTGTTTGTTTGTTTACTTGTTAAGTTTTGTTTTGGTTAGTCAAGATGATGCAACTTAACACCCTAAGAAAATAACCAAATTGTTAATATTCAAGTGATGAGAATAAATTCTTATATAGGTTATGATTCATTTTGAGGGGTATCATTGATCAGGTCTATGCTATCCTTTTCATCATGGTGCCTTTTCTTAACTAAAGTGATTTTTCACAATGACTCACCTAACATCCTTGGGTTTGTGGAATGTGTAAGTATAGGTGTTAAGTAAAAAATCTAAAGGGACTCCCTTGCTACCAATGCAATATCCAACCTAAATCAATAAGTGACCATGCCTTGCACATTAAGCTTACATGATGACATCATATAAATAGAAGAAATAAATATTGAAAATCTAAAAGGAATAAAATTAGGCCATCTAAGTAACTCTACTGAGGCTATAGATGCCTGCTGGTAGTGGGGCTCTACTTAAGGAGATTATATAGATAACCTTGTTGTGGCTATAGACACCTGCTGGCAGTAAGGCTCTAACTAGGTTGGCTATGAGGGATGTTCTCAAAATATGTAGCTTAACATCAGTTACTCATGTTTTCAACTTACTTTCAAGATGACGATAATTAATCATCTACACACACCTGATCCTTTGCTAGCATTGTTGCCATGATGAAAACCCTATCATTCAGAAGGATCATAATACTTATACTTAGAAAGAGTTAAAATTCTATGTTAGAATGTGATCACATCACTTGAATCATTTGAATTTGGTTATGTTCTTTGGTGGCAAGTTGTTGTGTGGTTACACAACATGCCCCATTTTGCCTTGACAAAACAGGGACCCAACTTTTTTTTCCTCTTTGGCTTGTTTATTTTCTACTTTGGGTGGTTTGGTAAAATTAGTCATGCATGTAACCTTGAAAGAGGGTCGATTTGTCACTATAACTAAAGTAAGTTGCCAAAGTTAGTGGTTCCCATTATTAACCTCATGGTTGGAAAGTACACAAAATTCCAAGTAGGTTTACCTTTTAGATCACCCCAAAATTGTCTAAGGGAAGAGAGTTATGTTGAGTCAAAGTTTGCTCAAACCTAATATCCCACGTAGAAGGGGTCATATTTCAAACATTAGTCATATAAGATAAGATCACCTTGAGATAGGATTATCACTTGATAATCGCCCGATGTACAGTGTGCGGATGCCAAATTTAAGTAAGAGCTGATATCTACCTATCAAAAGACTTCAATTATCTTGCGGGGGGTCATATTTTTAACATCAGTCATCTTACGAATATCACCCTCTTCACAAATATCACCCTATGTCAATATGATGGTGACATCATCCAAGTCCAATGAATGAAGGAAATCATGCTGATGATGATGTCATCGTTCCATTTATCCGCAGGGGGTATATATATCTGATGTCCATCATATTCTTTAATATGACGATGATGTCATTAAAACATAATAATTAAATAGTGTCACCGACATAATGATGTCACCCTGATCTTTTCTGAGGGGGTTGTTTTATCCAGGGGGTCATATTTTGAATATCCCTTGATCTTAGTTTTGTGACCCGATATACACATGGTCAAACGTTGACCATATCGCCCGATCCTTTGCATTCAATTATTCTGCCCAAAAGTGGAGGTTCATAGTTTGAATATCCCCTAATCTTTTGAAAATCACCCCCCCTTTTTGACATTAAATGCAATTAAATGCAGTAGATGAATTCCTGCTGAAATGCAAATTGAACACTTGGCAGCATCTATGGATTCCTTGCAGATGATCAATGGATTTGATCACGACAACGTATTTTACCCTAATATGTCCTATTGATCTACTTTAAAGGTAAAATTTGAAGGTCATTTTCCTCTACCTTGTGATAAATCAAGAAATTATAGAGCTTCGAAGTCAAACCCTCAAACAACTACCTGTCAACAGATTGGATCCTTCAACATAATGGAACGGGTGATTTTAAGCGTATATAGTCCTTTTCCGTAATCCATCATCTAATCCAAAAGAAAGCATTGTCAGGTAAGTAACTGTAAACCCTCCTATTGTTGTTTTTTGTATTTTTAGGTAGAGTATTGGTTTCTATTGTAGTTTAGCTTTGTGATAATATTAATAATGGTTAAATGAAGAATAATATATAGAGTATACATGATATAAGTAAATGATGTGGTAGAAGTGCATGTGGACACTGTAGGGTAAAACATATCATGTTTATTGCAGGAATTCATGGTAGATCTCAGAAGGAATAGGTCTAAGGCATAGTTCCTCAAGCCCATGTTTGTGTAGTCTGAGGGGGTGCGGTTCAAATATGGAGTTATTGGTGATACACACTGTAGATTAGAAAATCCAAATCAAAGGGAAAAACACAAACTAAATGCATACAAAACAAGAAGTTATACCTTGATATGAAGACCCAATCTCATCAAAGGGGAAGGACCTTGCACCCAAAATCTTCTAAGATGTACCCTAGATAATGAGAACAAATGTGAAATGCTATATTCTAATGCAATTCATAAGCTAGCTCAATAGATATTTTGGCATGTTAACAATACTTGGAAATTGGATGTCAAAATGGGTTGGAGGATGTTGTATTTATAGATATTTTAGAGAGGTTTTGATCCAAGGGTTGAGATTAATTTGGGAGATCAATGGTTGAGGATGAAGATGATGTGGAGAGCCCAGATTTCATCTTGGAGAAATGGAGAGCTAGGAATAAAGATGAATTTTAAATTCATCTTGGGAAAGGGGTGGAGCTAATGGGGCTGGGTGAGATGGAATATGTGTGAATTAAAAATTCATATGGAGAAGGGTAAAATGAATTAAAAATTCATTTGGGGATGAGTGGACATAAATGAGGCATGGCATGGGTAAGGGGTGTAAGAGATATTAAATGTGATGTTTGACATATTTTAATAAAAAAATGACTTATGTAGATATATTCCAATTTTTTATTTGGAGGATGTGGGGAAGGGTGTTAAGCTAGGTTTGACCACTTAAATGAGAGGTTAAGATTAATTAAATAAGGTTTTATTTAATTAATCCTAAGGCTAGGATGGGATAGGCTAGAGTAGGCAATTAAATAATGACTATATAATTACCTAGGACATGGATAGGTTATTTAATAGGCTGAATTAATTAGTTAAACATGATTTAGCTAATTAATTGGGTTGAGTGAGGAGGGAGAAATTGACCAAATAAATATTGCATGTTTATTTAATCAATGGGCTAAAGTTTAACTATTGAATTGATAGAATTAATCCAATTTTTGGGGATAAAATAATGAAAAATTAGGGGAGGCAAGGATAATTAATTAAATAAAAATTTAATTAATTGATTAGAAGGGAAATTGGTATGTTTAGGGATGTCGAGAGTCGGTTTGATGGTAAGAACATTTTTAGGTGTCTACATTTGCCCCTCTTTGACATGGTGTCAAGACCTAGGAGGGAAATGGCGTCAGGTCAAAGAAAAATATGGCCCAGCTGTTGGGAAGGAATAAGATAGGTGATGGATGTCCTCTTGAGAGGTCACCAAAAAAAAAAAAAATTAGGTGAGCTCTCAAAAGGACGTGACGGGAGTGAAAGTTGGATAGGGGATGGAAAAAGAAGATGACAGGAAGAAAAATGGAGGAAAAAGGTTGTGATCTGCACCCTGGAGGGGAAAAAGAGTGGGTGGAAGGATGACATGGCTTACTATATTAGGACTAGTGGGCCCTAAGGGTGCCACATTTGCACACATTGAACTCATGAGAAGGAGCAAAGGATAGATGGCAGAGTGCAATCCCTGATTCCTACGACTTATACACATTTCTGAGCATTTCTAATCATATGGCCGGGCACTGGAGGCTAGACCCCAGGTAGGGCCTAACCCTAGCTTTGTGATTTTTTTATTTTGTCACATTTTTTGGGTTTGGGAATTGGGTATTAGCATTGTGGCGCTATCGTAAGATCACGCAGCACCAAAAGTACACAGATTAGTGCCATCCTCTGGATTAGCACTATCCGCTGGGGTAGAATAGAGGTGCATTGGCACCAAATGCTTACCATTTTGGCACCATCCTCTGTATTCATGCAATGTGCGTAAGGTTTGAGATTTTGGCGCTTTGGTGCCAAATGGGTATTAGGGTAGTGCTATGTTCTAGACTAGTGCTATTTTAGATAGTGGCGCTATATTTAGGTTTAGCGCAATGTAGAGGATTAGCACCATATGTGATATGTGCATTATTAGGAGAACTGGTGCTATTCTTTAGATTAGTGCCAAGTGGTAGGGTGGTGTCATTTCTTAAAATGGCTCAAAGTGGCTTGCGCAATGGCGCTATTTTCTGTAGTAGAGCCTTGGGGGGATGTGGCAGTGCTATGTTAAAAATGGCACAAAACATGGTCTGTTGTGGCACCAAAGTGTTTTTGGCTTGCAACTTTAGAAGAAAGGGTTTGATTCAGAAAAAGATAGGTAGATTTTTGACTAGAAAGTTGTGGATGTAGGAGATTAGGTCATTTATAGTGTCCTTGTGGGAGTGATGTGTGCCATCTGTGATGGCACTATTTAATCAGTTTGATGATGCTACCTGGGCTCAACTGGCTAGGTTGGGGCTCTTGACAACTATGTCGATGCCAGTACTGAGAGCTCATAGAGCTCTGATTACCATGATTGTAGAGTGATATTGACTAGAGACTTGTACATTTTTGCTTCCGACTGGTGAGATTACTATCACTCTTGAGGATGTTTATCGCATCCTCAAGCTACCTATTCATGGCCATCAGGTGAGATACGACATGAGGAGGGGACAAAGGGCCTTGATCAGAGTGTTTGGCTAGGATCACATGGATTTGTCAGTAGATGAGAGGGAGATGAGCTATGAGGGGACACTAGCGGCGGGTGCAGACCACTTTGCCTTATTCCTATGCGCATTGATTGGTGGTGTAGTGATGCCTGATAGGAGGGGCAGTGGATTTCCAGTTGGCTGGGGAGAGATGATCGAGGGGATGGTCAGACATGAGACTGTGTATGCCTGGGGACCAGCAATGCTGGTGCAGCTCTATCATGAGATGCATATAGTTGTCTATCATTATGATTCAACTTTATCAGTCGGGGTTACTTTGTTGCATTTGTGGATCTGGGAGCATATTACAGTTACTCAGCTGAGATGTGGGTACTATCGCCATTGGTTTGAGGCCTTTGTGTTCTTGTATCAGGATGCTAAGCACACATACACTAGTCAGGTTCGTTATTGGCGGTGAGTGTTGGATGATGTCATTCGAGTTACATGGCGACACTACATCAGAGTGGAGCCGTGGCCAGATGATGATGTGCACATGCCTTTTACTTTCCAGCAGCGCTACTTGATAGGTCAAGGAGACCATATGATGGACATGTATCTACCATTGTGAGTTATGTGACAGTTTGGGTTACGGCAAGATGCCCCACAGAAGATGGCAATTTTTGTACGGACCCGTTGGGATGTTCGTTATTGGCATATAGCCATATAGCAGCGAGTTGCCCTGGAGTATTTTGCGGCTTTGCAGCCGTTGTAGTGGGATTTGTAGAGTATTGTTAGGGATGCAGGCACTACTCCTACATATTAGACATGGTGAACGATGTTGTGACCGACTCAGTTCACTAACCCATCAGATGAGGTAGTCCCTATGGAGGAGGCGATAGGTTTAGGGGATGAGTTTGAGGAGGATGGAGATGATGATTCTGATGGAGATGATTTCTAGGATGAGGGTGAGGAGATTATTGCAGACTACATCATGGAGGTTGGGGGGATGGAGAGGAGAGGGAGGTTGGGAGGGATGGGCAGCCAATGGATGTGCTACCAGTAGTGGCAGCTAGATAGGTGTCCCAACAACAGGTGAGACAACATGTACCTATACAACAGTGCCTATTGAGCAGGTTCATATTGGAGTGGTACGATAGCATGGAGGGCCTTGATGGCATGGGGGACAGCCAAGGGTGCACAGAGGTGTTCTACCCCCACCGCAGGTATCACAGTAGCAGTAGCCTGTTGCAGCAGGGCTGCAGGCAGAGGCGGGCACCTCCGGGGCAGGTTGAGAGTTAGGGCTTTGAGGGTCGACCTCTCATCAATGGCCTTGGAATGAAGAGGAGGATGAGGTTGAGAATTTGTAGGCACAGGTAGCTAGCCTACAGGAGACTTTAGAGAGTCGTGAGTTAGAGTTAGTGCAGTTACGGGGGATAGTGGCACTATTAGATGGTTCAGATGGACAGGTGGCTACATTGTGGGCATAGTTAGCCCAAGCTCAGGGTGATATAGTGATTTTGAGATGGGGCACTTGCGAGGGCACATCAAGCAGAGGCTATGGTGGGTAGTTTGCAGGTATTGGTATAGCCTCAGTTTTGACATTGAAGTAGACACAATTGTCTCAGGCACAAACATAGTTATATCAGGTACAGGGATAGTTGTCTCAGGTATAGGGGTAGTTGTTAGAGGCCAGAGGATGGATGGATATTATCAGGGCCTCTATCATGTGGCAGTGCTGATAGAACAGCATGCACCGAGCTATAGTCAGGTTAGTGGATCGAGGTCATCTAGGTCACACAGATCTAGATTAGTTTAGTCTGTTTAACAAGCGATGGGTCCCCCATCACATGTGCCCCAGCAGGTTCCACAGGTTTAGGTTTGGCCGTAGTTGTAGCCACAACCACAGACAGGACCACAGCCACTACCAAGGCCAGGATCCCCCAGTGCATCAGAGAGAGGGTCCTCTATGTGATAGTTGTATCATTTTGGCCCTTGGAGGCATTGTATCATGACATGTTATTATATTTTTTGATGTATATATATGAGCGATGTGTATTTTGCGATGATCATATATGATATGATGTTGTTTGATGGCTTATTTGTTTATTTATGATGCTTTTATATGGTTATGATGATGCTTATGTTGATGGATGTAGTATGCTTTATGGATTATATGCTATGGATGTGTTGTGTTTATGCAACTTATTATGTTGATGTTATGGATGTACCTATGGGTGTAACCTGATGGATGTAATGATGGTTTAGTTGTTTTGATATACGTTTGTGTTCTATGGACTATGATGTATAATGCAAACAAATGTTTAGATTAATAAACATTTATTATGGATGTAAAATGTAATGCAATGGAAATGTATGTTTATCTAAATAAACACATGTTATGTATGGAAAATATGGATATGCAACTAGATGATTATAAAATGTAGCTAAATGATTATGATCGTGATTATACAATGTAACTAAATGATTATGAAATGATATATTGCATGCAATGTAATGATTATGGAATGTAATGATTTATGATTTTAAAATGCACCTACGTGATGACAAACTAAATGATTATGATATGCAACTAAAGGATTCTAAAATGCACCTAAATGAATTGCAAACTTAAAGGATTATGATATGCAATGTTAAATGATATATAATGTGTAACTAAATGATTCTAAAATGCACCTAAATGAAATGCAAATTAAATGATTATGATATGGAAACTAAATGACTCTAAAATGCTCCTAAATGACATGCAAATTAAAGGATTCTAAAATGCACCTAAATGAATTGCAAACTTAAAGGATTATGAGATGCAACTAAATGGTTATAATGTGCAACTAAATGATTCTAAAATGCACCTAAAGGAAATGAAAATTAAATAATATGTAAACTAAATGATATGTGGGATTGAAACTAAGTGATTTAAGAGATGCAAATTAGGTGATATGTGAAATGCAAACTAGGTGATATGTGAGATGATTAAGTCTTGATACACATGATGTTCTTTGTTGGACCCTAGGTGGTGGGGCTGTGTGACAGGGGAATAGTGGGGGGAGTGGGAGAAGGATGGACAGATATGATTGGCTGCAGTCAGGTTGGGAGGGGGGAGGAGTGGGATGGTTAATGAGGGAGTTGCTAGGTCATGAAACACCACGTCATTGAGGGGGGATTTACTTTGGCTCAGGATGTGTTGAGTGAGAATAAGTTGGAGGGATGGAATTAGTAAGGGAAGTTGGGAGGAGTGGGGGGTAGGCTAGGTGGCTACAAAATCTAGGCCTAGATGGTAGAGTTGAATAGATGATTATCATGATGATTTGAGCTAGTGACAGTAGTTGCATAACATTAATTGAGAGCATTTCTTGGTTTATTATAGCAATGTAGGATACAATTCACAAAGGTATGAGATGACCTAGGTGATGATATATATCCCACAATTGCATGGACTAGACCCACAAATAATAGGTTGATTTCATGCGTGCCCAAGGTAGTATAACCTTGCCTAGCCTAGGAAGGGGACTCATAGCGATGAGTGCTAATAGTACATATAAGGTTTTGATGCCTGTATATGTGAATGGGGCACATCATACTAGAACCAACCCAGGCTTCAAGATATGAATACTATTCTTGGAGTAATGAAACCAACCCACAAGCATATCATACAGAAATAATAACCATGTCTACTCTAGGTGTTGTCTGCCACTTACCATGATATAATGAGATCAAGGTAGCTTTGGAAATGACCTAGAGTGAGACCAAAAAGATAAAAATCAATAATCAAAAACACCAACAAAAAGATACAAATAGCCTTTGTGTGCTCTTGCCAAGATACATGTTGATAGGATGACAAATTCTTGTCCATTGTAGGAACGATATATCCTAAGATGCAAATCGGTTGCATTTTGTTGGATAATTTTTGAAAGGTGGGAAAAAGGATAGTCAGGCCATGTGTGGGATTTATAGTTGGTATGTTAATTGATGATTTTTGCATTAGGGACCATGCTTTAAGCGTATACTTAGTGTGTGTACCATTTATTGGGTCTAACAAGCTTAGTGAATGGGGACCATCCAAACGGGTTGGATGGGTGCATCTTATGTACCTGAGTAATGGAAACTTCCTTCATATTCCAGACTGCCTACATACCCTATGTCCATGGGATCAAGGTACTTTCAAGATGCGGGTGAGATAAATATGTAGTTCTGGCATGACTTGATGATGTGGGAATGGTTTTAGGATGGGTGTGATGTTGAGAGTTAATGAATGTTGATGGTTGCAAGTTATGGCAAGATCGATGTATGGGGGTGTTTTGTAGTGAATTGTTAGGAAAGATTTTTTGGATTTTGGTGATCTATTGTTTTTTTGATTTTTTGATTTTCTATTGTTTTTTGGATTTTTTTATTTTCTATTGTTTTTAAATTTTTTGATTTTCAATTGTTTTTGGATTTTTTGATTTTTTTGTACAAAAGGATGCTTACAAGGATCCTCATTCCATGACTTAGCCCTAGTTGGGATATTGTGGGGTGGGTGAGAGGACTTGATGTTTATGAATTCCAACCTATGGGATGCGTGCAATATGGATTGATGTGATGGAAAGAGGACTTATTAGATGGTAGAACTGGCCACTACACATGGCACCTAAAATAGGTTTTCACCATGGTACCAATCCAAGGCATCACCAAAGTGATTTTCACCATTGGAAGTCTTTATTGCACTCAGGTTTTTTTCTTGATTTTTTTGATATTTTTTTATTTTTTGGATTTTTTTTTGAATTTTTTAATTGGAATACTCGATGGGTTATGCGTAGAATTTATTCAGGTGTAGAATATTCATAGGATCATCCAGAGGCTGTCTCTTAGGTATTGCAAGCTGGTATGCTCCTGATCTGTAGTTGGCTATGATGACATAATGCCCTAGCCAATTGGGTTCAAACTTTCCTTTCTTAGGGCGCTCCTGCAAGTTTTTCTAGTTTTCCATAACGACAAGGTCACCTACTTCAAATTTTCAGTTTCTAATTCTCTTGTGATAGCTTCTTTTGAGGCGATTTTGATAGGCCTAGAGGTGATTCAATGTATCTAGACATTTCTCATCTAGTAATTCTAGCTGATGCAACCTTGTGACTTGGTATTCCTCATCATTGATTATATTTTGCAGGGATACTCTTAGGGATGGGAGCTCGACCTCAATAGGTAAAATGGCTTTAGATCCAAATACAAGGGAATATGGAGTGGCTATTGTGGGGGTACAGATGCTTGTGTGATAGTGCCAGACAGCAGGATTGAGCTGAAGGTACCAGTCATGACCGGTTTCATTAACAGTCTTCTTTAGAATGTAGAGGATGGTTTTATTTGAAGCTTCTGCTTGACCGTTTCCTTGAGGGTAATATGGAGTGGAGAAATGGTGTTTGATTTGGAATTTTTCGCATAAAGTGCAGACCTCCTAGTTCTTGAATGGTTTTCCATTGTCAGTGATGATGTAATGAGGGATAGTATAATGACATATGATATAATGGAGGATGAATTTGAATATCTGGGTTCCAGTGGTGAAGGTGAGTGGTATGGCTTCCACCCACTTAGTGAAGTACTTGGTAGTTGTGATGATGAACTTATGACCATTAGATGATGGTGGATGTATTTTGCCTACGAGGTCGAGTCCCCATTGTGAAAAAGGCCACAATGTCATGATTGTTTGCAATTCCTGTGCTGGTGCGTGAATGAGATCTCCATGCTGTTGACATGGTAGGCATTTTTTTATAAATCGGTAGGCATCTCATTCCATGGTTGGCCAATAGTATCCGGTCCTCAGGATCTTTTTAGCAAGAGTGGGTCCACTTAAATGTGCCCCACAGATGCCCGCATGTACCTCTTGCAAGGCCACTTCAACTTCCCTAGAGTCTAAACATTGTAAAAGCGTGCCATCAATACTCCTTTTGTAAAGGGTATCTCCTACAAGGGTGAAGCAGGAGGCTCAGCAGATGAAAGATCTTTGTTGTGAGGTGGATAGGTTAAGAGGGATGATGTTATCATGGAGATATAGATAGGTTTCTTAATACCATGGGGATAGTGGACCAATGACTTCACACACTAGTTCCAATTGGGGAACATCATATGCTGGAATAGGGAGCTCCTCTATTAGGAATTCATACTTCTTGCTATCCTTCTTCATGTCGACCAGGGACCCGATGGTGGCCATGGCATCTGTAGCTTTGTTGTTTAGCCTTGGGATTTGTTCGAAGCGGATGTCATCGAAATAGTCTTTAAATTCATCGACCATATTTTTATAAGGTATGAATTTATCATCCTTGGTCTTGTACTCATTGTTTACTTGCTGGATGACCAGTTGATAATCTCCATACATAGTCAACTTCTCAATTCTCTATTTGATTACCATTTGGAGACTTGTGATAAGGGCCTCATATTTTGCCACATTGTTCGTACATGGGAATGTGATTTTTAATGACTTGGGGATGGTGTCACCTTGAGGGGTAACAAACGAGATGCCTACCCCTGAGCATCTGTGTGTATATGACCCATTGAAGTACATTTTCCATGTTTCTGTTGCTGGTGCTATTGTCAAGATGGCTTTGTCAGGGAACTCTACCAGTGTAGGATATTCTATACAAATGGGAGCTTCAGCCAGCTGATCAATGATAACTTGTCCTTTGATGGCTTTTCTCTCAATATATTCAATGTCAAATTCAGTGAGGATTATGACCCATTTTGCCATTCTCCCCATAAGAGCAGCTTTGTTTAGTAGATATTTTAGTGGATCGATCTTGGCGATGAGCTTAGTTTTATGATTGAGCATGTAGTGTCTTAGTTTTTGTGAAGTAAAGACCAGGGCTAGACATGCTCGTTCAATTGGTGTATAGTTTAGCTCATAGGATATTAGGGTGTAGGCTCCAATAGCTATTTCTATTGTTGAGATATATAGTAGGAGGGGTTCTCCTTGCCTTGGTGGAGTTAGGATAGGGGGATTGGCTAGATAATCTTTTAGCTGGTCGAAGGCAGCCTGACACTAAGTGTTCCATACAAAAGTTGTATCCTTTCTAAGTAGATGTTGGAATGGTTGGCATTTATCAGCAAGTTGAGGAATAAACTGATGAATGTACTGGAGTTTCCCTTGTAGACTCTTAGTTGTTTTAGTGTTTTCAGAGGAGACATTTCAGTGATGGCCTTGACTTTTGCGGGGTCTACCTCAATTCCTCTTCTGGAGACTATGTATCCCAAAAGTTTTCCGGAGGTGACCCCGAAGACACATTTCTTTGGATTCAAGCGAACATTGCATTTCTCTAGTTGGTCGAAGATCTTTGCTAATACATCTAGGTGTTCCTCCTGTGTATTTGATTTTCCTACCAAGTCATCCACATAGTCTTCCATGATGTGGTGGAAAAGATCATGGAAGATGACAATCATGGCTCGTTGATATGTGGCTCCAGCATTCTTTAGGCCAAATGGCATTACCACCTAGTAGTATGTCCCCCATGGATATATGAAGGTTGTCTTATGTTGGTCCTCTTCTGCGATCCTAATTTGATTATACCCTAAAAAACCATCCATGAGGGATAACATCTCATGTCCTGCCGTAAGATCCATTATCATGTCAATGTTGTTGATAACTGAGAGGGGGGGTGAATCAGTTATCCTAATTATTTCTTCTTTTGAACCTTCTTATTAATCAAAGCAGTATTGAATCAAACAAACAAACATTACCATGAAATGAGAAACACATGACACAGTATTTTTGACGTGGAAACCCGGTTAAGGGAGAAAACCATGGGGTGATTAACCCAAAGATTATTCTCTGTTAGAAGAATAAGGAATTACAAAATGGCACTTGCCAATTAGGGCTCACTGCCCGAGCACACTGCTCACAAAGAGGCCCACTGCCTACAAGGAGACACACTGTCTACAAAGTGATAAGAATCACAGTCTTGAACTGGAGAATGACATCTTTACCATGTCTGGATCAGTTCCATTTAAGCCCAGAAACATCTGCTCTGCCTTCTGTACTTCTCTTCACTACTACACTCTCATCCACACCCTTCACCCTTCAAAATGAACTCACAAACCTTTATTTATACAAGACATCAACTTAGGAACAATCATCTAAGTCAGCAATCAACCATAAGAATATTCGCAAGATGAATAACACATCCGGTCGGCCACCATAAGAACATTCGTAGGATGAACAACTCATCCGGTCGGCTAAACAGAGCAAGAACTTCATCCGGAGGAATATCTTCAATTCTGGGCTCTACTATCAATGCGGACCAACAACACAACCTCAACATGATCGAAGAACCTTCACAAGCCTGCCAGAATGACCAGGTACGTCCGCATTTCCTTTACTTACTAAAATCTCTTATCCTCCTTATCCGGAACTTCAAGAACACTGTCTGTCGCCACTGTCATAATGCAAGAGGTACTTCTGGACCTCCAAATCATACACAACTCGAGATGGCACATCATAAGGACATCCCAAAGACTCCTTCCAATCCGCAGATTAGGATTATATAGTTCCGGACCTCACTGGACCTTTTTGTGATCCTCTGTCACCTCTAAATACTTGCTGGAACCGGTTCTACACCGACAGCCACAACTCCTTCAAATCTTCATGCGGACCTCTGAAATCTTAACTGAAGCATCTCAAGACTCATATCTACAAACCCTTTAATCTGTATCCTTCGGTTCGCATCCTATACAGTACATTTGCCTTCTTCTCATCACTGTTCTTTACTGTTCCTGACTGAGGCTAATTTTCTCAATATCCTCAGCACACTGCTCATTGAATCCTTCTTGTCAAAGCAATATGAGTATGTTGACATCAATGACAACACTGGTTTACCTCATACTTGCAACAATCTCCCCCTTTGTCATTGATGGCAACATATGATGTGAAAAACCATCAAGACAAGAAACTTCTCCTTTCTGTCACTTCTCCCCCTATCAGCAACATGTCTTCTCCTCATTTACTGCCCCCCCTTTGTGTTGGATCTAGGGCATACAACTGAGAGGGGGGGGGTGAATCAGTTGTATAAAACTTCTTGTCATTCAAACACTTAACTCACTGTTGTTAGTTAGCAGCACATCAAATAATCATCCATGGAAGCATAATACATAAACACAAGAGCAGATAAGCATCAACACATTGAACACCAAGATTTTGACGTGGAAAACCCGGTTAAGGGAAAAACCACGGGGTGATTAACCCAAGAATTATTCTCTGTTAGAAGAATAAAGAAAAATGAATGGCACATGCCAATAAGGGCTCACTGCCCGAGCACACTGCTCACAAAGAGGCCCACTGCCTACAAGGAGACACACTGTCTACAAAGTGATGAAAATCACAGTCTTGAACTGGAGAATGACATCTCTACCATGTCCGGATCAGTTCCAATTAAGCCCAACAATCTCTGCTCTGCCTTTCGCACCTTTCTTCACTATATCATACTCATCCTCACTTCTCACTTTGAAATGAACTCACAAACCGTTATTTATACAAGACATCGACTTAGGAACAAACATCTAAGTCGGCAAACAACCATAGGAGTATCCGTAAGATGAATAACACATCCGGTCGGCCATCACAAGAACATTCGCAGGATGAACAACTCATCCGGTCGGCTACATAGAGCAAGAACTTCATCCGGAAGAATAATTTCAATTCCGGGCTCTACCATCAATGCGGACCAACAACACAACCTAAACAAGATCCAAGATCCTTCACAAACCTGTCTGAATGTCCGGATACATCCGCACTTCCTCTGCTTACTGGGATCTCTTGTCTTCCTCATCCGGAACTTCAAGAACACAGTCTGTCGCCACTGTCATAATGCAAGAGGTACTTCCGGACCTCCAAATCATACACAAATCAGGATGATACATCACAAGGACATCCCAAACACTCCTTCCAATCCGCAGATTAGGATAATACAATTCCGGACCTCACCGGACCTTTTTGTGATCCTCTGTCACCTCCAGATACTTGCTGGACCCGGTTCTATACCGGCAGCCACAACTCCTTCAGATCTTCATGCGGACCTCTGAAATCTTAACTGTAGCATCTCAAGACTCATATCTACTAACCCTTTAATCCGCATCCTCCGGTTCTCATCCTATATAGTACATTTACCTTCTTCTCATCACTGTTCTTCACTGTTCCTGACTGAGACTAATTTTCTCAATATCCTCAGCACACAGCTCATCAAATCCTTCTTGTCAATGCAATATGAGTATGTTGACATCAATGACAACACTGGATAACCTCATACTTGCAACAATCTCCCCCTTTGTCATTGATGGCAACATATGATGTGAAAAACCATTAAGACAAGAACTTCATCTTTTCATATGTCTTCTCTTCCTTTACTGCTCCCCCTTTGATCATCAACCACTTGTTTTTCACATGTCTTCTCTCCCCCTTTGACATCAATGGCAAAGGGCTCATACTTGCAATTCTCATGCATCAGAATCATACTAGTTGCTCCCCCTTAGTTGCAGCTCCTCATTAGTCCGGATCACAAGATATGACTGTGATAGCCACCGGACTGATGCACAATAGTGCATCTTAGTTCATTACCGGAGGGGCCATGACCCCTAACTTCTCCCGGAGATATTCAAAGGAATCCTTGGGAAGGGGTTTTGTAAAGATATCTGCAATCTGATCCTTGGAGGGAACATACTCCAATCTGACTTCTTCCTTGTTTACTTGTTCTCTCAAAAAGTGAAATTTGATAGATATGTGCTTAGTCTTAGAATGCAATACCGGATTCTTGGAAATATTAATTGCACTTGAATTATCACAGAAAATTGTGATAGGCTCCTCATATTCAACTTTGATGTCTCTTAGCATCTGCTTCATCCACAAGATTTGAGTGCAACTACCTGCTGCTGCAATGTATTCTGCTTCAGTTGTAGACAGAGATATTGCATCTTGTTTCTTGCTTAGCCAAGAAACTAATCTCTTCCCCAAAAAGAATGCTCCACCACTAGTGCTCTTCCGGTCATCCACATCTCCTGCCCAATCTGCATCTGTGTAAGCATGAAGAGAGAAATCTGGATCTCTAGGATACCATAGACCATACTCAACTGTTCCTTTCAAGTATCTAAAAATTCTTTTGATTGCCATAACATGAGATTCTCTAGGATCAGCCTGGAATCTTGCCACAAGACCAACAGCCTGCATTATATCTGGTCTAGTTTGAGTGAGATACAACAATCCACCAATCATTGATCTATACTTTGTCTGATCTGCCTTTGGAGAATCATCATTTTTGCTTAACTTACATCCGGTTGCCATAGGAGTGTTCATAGGCTTTGAGTCTTCCATACCAAATTTCTTTAACAATTCTTTCACATATTTGGTCTGAGAGATGAAGATCCCTTCTTTTGTTTGAGTAATTTGCAGACCCAAGAAGAAATTCATTTCACCAAGCATAGACATTTCAAACTCACTTTTCATCTGATTTGCAAAAGTTTTGCACATACTATCTCTTCCTCCAAAAATGATATCATCCACAAACACTTCAACAATTAGAATGTTTTCATGATCAATTTTGAAATATAAGTTACTGTCAGCAGTACCTTTGTTGAATCCAATCTGCACAAGATGCTTATCCAACCTTCCATACTATGCTCTTGGGGCTTGCTTCAATCCATACAAAGCTTTCTTCAACTTGCAGACCATATCATTATTATCAGACAATTGAAATCCATCCGGTTGTTCAATGTAGACTTCTTCTTCCAGATCACCATTTAGGAAGGCAGACTTGACATCCATCTGATATACCTTGAAGTCTTTGAAGGCAGCAAATGCAAGAAGTAATCTGACTGCTTCAATTCTTGCTACCGGAGCAAAAGTCTCTTCAAAGTCAATTCCTTCTATTTGAGAGTAGCCTTTGCAGACCAATCTAGCTTTGTTTCTGATTACTTCACCAGCTTCATTTAGTTTGTTCCGGAAGACCCACTTGGTTCCAATTACATTCCTGTCTCTAGGTCTAGGAACAAGATCCCAAGTATGATTTTTCTCAATTTGCATCAGTTCATCTTCCATTGCTTTGGTCCAGTTTTCATCATTGCAGGCTTCATTTATTGTTTTAGGTTCAATCTTTGAAATCAGACAACATTCATTCTGATCTTGAGCAATATTCCTTCTAGTTTGTACACCTTTGCTTCTGTCACCTATGATCTAATCTTCAGAGTGATTCAGTCTTACATACCTTGGAATTTTGGGAGTATCCAGCACTGTTGTTTCTTGATCAACCTCATTCAAATCTAACTCTTCTTCCTGATTTACCGGATCAGGCTGACTCTGTCTCACCGGAGAGGATTGAGGTCCTTGAACACTGTCTTGGTCATCTTCATCAAACTCATAAAATCTTGAAGGCTTCTCAATTCCTTCATCAACCTTCACATTGGTGCTTTCTATCATCTTCCTCAATCTCTTATTGTAACACCGGTATGCTTTGCTTTGAGTGGAGTAGCCCAAGAAAATTCCTTCATCACTTCTAGCATCAAACTTTCCTAGATCTTCATCTCTTTTAATATAACACTTGCTACCAAATACTCTAAAATATTTCACAGTAGGAGTGATGCCAAACCAGAGTTCATAGGGGGTCTTACCGGTGTTGTTTCTGATTTGAACTCGATTGAGAGTGTAGACTGCAGTGCTGATAGCTTCTTTCCAAAACATTTGAGGAACATTTGCTTCCAACATCATTGTCCTAGTAGCTTCCTGGATGGTCCGGTTCTTTCTCTCAACTACTCCATTCTGCTGTGGAGTCTTAGGAGCAGACAACTGTCTCCTTATACCCTGTTTCTCACAAAAGTCAATGAATTCACCAGATGTAAATTAACCACCTCTATCAGACCTTAGACACTTTAGTTTCAATCCGGTTTGATTCTCCACCATAGCTTTGAAGATTTTGAACTTCTCAAAAGCTTCTGATTTTTCTTTTAGAAAGGTAACCCACATCATCCGGGAATGATCATCAATTAACAACATGAAATATCTATCACCTTGCAGACTCTTGATTCTTGTCGGACCACATAGATCAGTATGTACTAATTCCAATAATCCGGTAGAAGACTGATCTTTGCTTTTAAAAGAGACTCTGCTTTGTTTGCCTAACTGACATTCTTTACACACACTATTTGTAGGTTTTATCAACTTTGGAAGATCTCTCACAACCTGAGTATTGCTTATTTTGATGATGTTATCAAAATTTACATGACACATTCTTCTATGCCATAACCAACTCTGATCAATTTGAACAAACAAACAACTTTTATTTGAACCAACCAGATGAAAGATGTTACCTTTTGTCTGAGTACCGGATGCAATTTCAGTTCCGGAGCTTGTAAAGATTCTGCATTTTCCATTCTTGAACCGGAGATCATAGCCTTTGTCCACTAACTGACCAACACTGAGAAGATTGTGCTTCAATCCTTCAACATACAGTACATTTCCTGTTTTGCTCTTACCATCAAAGGAAATAGTTCCCCTACCTCTGATTCTGCCAGCAGAATTGTCACCAAACTTTACCATTCCTCCTTCATATCTTTCCAAGTCTAAGAACTTATTCTTGTCACCAGTCATATGGTGAGAACATCCACTGTCAATAACCCAGTCATCCTTTTCTTCTACTTGAGCAGCCAAGGCTTTTTCAACAACTTTGTGATTGACAGATTCAGAGAGCAAGGGATCTTCTTCCTTGATGGCTATAAACACCCACTCATTTCCGGATTTGCTTCCTGGTTCTGATTCATCATCTGTTACTCCTTCATTGTCATCTTCTTCATGAACATAATAGCAATTCTTTTGAAACCTTTGTCTGTGAGTATTAGATCTTGCAGATCTCTCCGGACATCTTGAGGCAAAATGACCAATCTTATTGCAGTTGAAACACTTAAAGGGTAGTTTTCCTTCATACTTACCGGATCCTCTTGGCAGTCTCTTTGCAATGAGGGCTTCAAGTTGAGCTGTTTCTGCTTCTTCTTCTTCCATGTCTCTTCTTGCTTGATCATACCATGACATTTTCTTTGATGAGTTTTCACCCGGATCAAATCTCTGTTTGCCTTTTACATAGGCACTGGCTTTGAAAGCAGATTCAGTCTTGGGAGGATCATCTCCAAACTCGGTCATTTCAAATGCAGCTAGTTTGCCAGCCAGTTGTTCTCTTGTGACAGTTGTGTGGGCTCTGAATTCATCAATGGCAGCAACTTTGATTTTGTAGGCAGCAGGAAGGGATCTTAGGATTTTGCAGACAATCTCATTTTCATCTAAAGTTCCACCAGCATTTCTGATTCCACATACCAGCTCATTTACTCTTGGCATAAAGGTAGTGATGTTTTCATCATCTCTCATTTTCAATCTTTCAAATTTCCCTTTCAGACTTTGCAACCTTGCACTTTTGACAAACTCATCTCCTTCATATAGAAGTTCCAATTTAGTTAGGATCTCATATGCAGTGGGTAGGTCAATGACATTCGAGAGATCTGAGTCATTCAATGCGCTTAGAAGAGCTTCCTTGGTCCGCAGATTGTTTTCAGCTTCTGTGATTTCATTCAGAGTTGTCGGACCACCTTGTGGAGGTACATATGGTTTTGAAATCATACCCAGGTATGCTTTTCCCATGCATTCCAAGTGACACTTCATGCGACCTTTCCAGAGAGTGAAGTTGGTTCCATCGAACTTCGGACTATCCTTCTTGTATGACGACATCCTGGATCTCCTCAAGCGGTTAAGCTCTTGTCAGAGGAACTTGGCTCTGATACCAATTGTTGGATCTAGGGCATACAACTGAGAGGGGGGGGTGAATCAGTTGTATAAAACTTCTTGTCATTCAAACACTTAACTCACTGTTGTTAGTTAGCAGCACATCAAATAATCATCCATGGAAGCATAATACATAAACACAAGAGCAGATAAGCATCAACACATTGAACACCAAGATTTTGACGTGGAAAACCCGGTTAAGGGAAAAACCACGGGGTGATTAACCCAAGAATTATTCTCTGTTAGAAGAATAAAGAAAAATGAATGGCACATGCCAATAAGGGCTCACTGCCCGAGCACACTGCTCACAAAGAGGCCCACTGCCTACAAGGAGACACACTGTCTACAAAGTGATGAAAATCACAGTCTTGAACTGGAGAATGACATCTCTACCATGTCCGGATCAGTTCCAATTAAGCCCAACAATCTCTGCTCTGCCTTTCGCACCTTTCTTCACTATATCATACTCATCCTCACTTCTCACTTTGAAATGAACTCACAAACCGTTATTTATACAAGACATCGACTTCGGAACAAACATCTAAGTCGGCAAACAACCATAGGAGTATCCGCAAGATGAATAACACATCCGGTCGGCCATCAAAAGAACATTCGCAGGATGAACAACTCATCCGGTCGGCTACATAGAGCAAGAACTTCATCCGGAAGAATAGTTTCAATTCCGGGCTCTACCATCAATGCGGACCAACAACACAACCTAAACAAGATCCAAGATCCTTCACAAACCTGTCTGAATGTCCGGATACATCCGCACTTCCTCTGCTTACTGGGATCTCTTGTCTTCCTCATCCGGAACTTCAAGAACACAGTCTGTCGCCACTGTCATAATGCAAGAGGTACTTCCGGACCTCCAAATCATACACAAATCAGGATGATACATCACAAGGACATCCCAAACACTCCTTCCAATCCGCAGATTAGGATAATACAATTCCGGACCTCACCGGACCTTTTTGTGATCCTCTGTCACCTCCGGATACTTGCCGGACCCGGTTCTATACCGGCAGCCACAACTCCTTCAGATCTTCATGCGGACCTCTGAAATCTTAACTGTAGCATCTCAAGACTCATATCTACTAACCCTTTAATCCGCATCCTCCGGTTCTCATCCTATATAGTACATTTACCTTCTTCTCATCACTGTTCTTCACTGTTCCTGACTGAGACTAATTTTCTCAATATCCTCAGCACACAGCTCATCAAATCCTTCTTGTCAATGCAATATGAGTATGTTGACATCAATGACAACACTGGATAACCTCATACTTGCAACACTTTGATCATCAGCTACTTGTTTTTCACATGTCTTCTCTCCCCCTTTGACATCAATGGCAAAGGGCTCATACTTGCGATTCTAACACATCAGAATCATACCAGCTGCTCCCCCTTAGTAGCAGCTCCCCATCATCAATCCGGATCACAAGATATGACTGTGATATCCACCAGACTGATGCACATCAGTGCATCCTAGTTCATCACCGGAGGGGCCATGACCCCTAACTTCTCCCAGAGATATTCAAAAGAGTCCTTGGGAAGAGGTTTAGTAAAGATATCTGCAATCTGATCCTTGGAGGGAACATACTCCAACCTGACTTCTTCCTTGTTCACTTGTTCTCTCAATAAATGAAACTTGATAGATATGTGCTTAGTCTTAGAGTGTAATATTGGATTCTTGGAAATATTAATTGCACTTGAATTATCACAGAAAATTGTGATAGGTTCCGCATATTCAATTTTAATATCTCTTAGCATCTGCTTCATCCATAGGATTTGAGTGCAACTACTTGCTGCTGCAATGTATTCTGCTTCAGTTGTAGACAGAGATATTGCATCTTGTTTCTTGCTTAGCCAAGAAACCAATCTCCTCCCCAAAAAGAATGCTCCACCACTGGTGCTCTTTCGATCATCTACATCTCCTGCCCAATCTGCATCTATGTAAGCATGAAGAGAGAAATCCGGATCTCTAGGGTACCATAGACCATACTCAACTGTTCCTTTCAAGTACCTAAAAATTCTTTTGATTTCCATAACATGAGATTCTCTAGGATCAGCCTGGAATCTTGCCACAAGACCAACAACCTGCATTATATCTGGTCTGGTCTGAGTGAGATACAACAATCCACCAATCATTGATCTATACATTGTCTGATCTACCTTTGGAGAGTCATCATCTTTGCTCAACTTACATCCGGTTGCCATGGGAGTGTTCATTGGTTTTGAATCTTCCATACCAAATTTCCTTAACAATTCTTTCACATATTTGGTCTGAGAAATTGATGCAGAGGCATCCACACTAAAACCTTGACATACCGCATGTATGTCCGCAACCCATCATCATCATCATATTTTCCTTAACACTGTCAGCATCATCATATTTTCTCTGCCAACCGATATCCTCCTGCAGACAAACCTTCGCCCTTTCACCTATCAGCAGCATCATCATATCCGGCTATCGGCAGCATCATCTCATTCGGCAAGCGCGATCATCCTCCTGACGATCACTGTTCATCTTACCGCCAACCTCTATCTTCATCATCATGATGTTCAACATCATGTTCATCAGCAGGATATAGAACATCCGGTTCCTCCCATATATCCTGATGACGACAACCTCATGCACCTTTCCTTCGATGCTTACGTCACCCCGATATCCTGATGACGATTATCCTGATGACGATGACGTCACATGCAGCTCCTTCAATATCCTGCTGTCCCGATATCCTGATGACGATTATCCTGATGACGATGACGTCACATGCAATTCCTTCAATATCGTGCTATCAGCCAAACTTAACGTTATCGGCCCGCGATGGTTTTATCAACCCGATCTTCTACCTTATGCCGATATGCTCCTCCTTGGCAACACCTGATGATGAACACCCCAAAACACATTCACCTTATGCAAACGATTGCATCATGCTCATCTCCACTTACTCGGATGACGCCCGAAGTAACTGCAGGATATACACAGAAATATCCTGATGATGCCGTTGCGATGGGTTTTCCAACCTTAGCGAATTTCGATCCGCCGAACCTCCTGAGGTGACCCGATCCACTTCCTGGACAACTTTCCAGACTCTAACAACCAGCACGACCTAGCACATACCCATGCTAGGGTCCTCAACACCTCTTGATTGCGATCCTGCAAACATGCACATGAACAAACAGAAAAAGCAAACTACTTCCTAAACTACTGTACATAGCCATTCCACCGATTCGACGAATCAACCGGTGGAATGGATCAGCGAATCCATGAAACCACCAAAACAGCAAATCGATCACACAATGGAATCCAAAACAGAGAATTGACACAACAGGATCTCTTTATTGATTTGAAAAGATGCAAATACAATATTCAGTCTCTCCCTCTGTCTCACTCTCTCCAACCTAGCTTCTCAACATCTATGTCTAAAACCAACCGATCCTCATGCATAAATAGGATCTCTTGTGAGTACTACTGACTCGACTCCAAGCGGCTGGGAAATCTCTCCAGGTGGCTGGGAGATCCAACCAGACCTACAGCATAACAGCTATCTTAACAAACTAGCTAAAAATAGTAAAGTATGGTCAACATGACCTTATTACATGCATTGGTCTTATCAGACCTTCTTGGAAACATTAACAAGACTTAAACTAACTAACTGCCTCATGGAGGCCAGCTGTCAGGTAGGTGCTCCTGCACCATACTCCCTAACAGAAAAGAACTCATGTCCCATGAGTTTGGTTGTGGAAGTCCTCCACCTTTACACTTTGCCTTTGCAATATTCTGACCTGTTCCAGCTTTGTCCTCTGCTGTCTCTTGGCTGCTCCAAGACTTCTGAACTGTAACTTGTTGTCGTGCAAGTAAATCCTCATGCCTATCAATGTAGGCCCTTCTCTCACATACCTTGTGTTTGTCAAGTTGTCTGACCAGAACCTCTATCTGAATTGCCTCTTGAACTTCTACAATGTTCAACTCTATCTTTCTTTCAACCTTTATAGGACAAACAATAGTCCCAACTATGACAACATCCTTGTCATTCCTCTCAACTGGTTGCTGTTTGCAAACCTGTTTCTGCACCTGCTGCTGACCTCTGTCAGTCAAAACTGAAGCTTTCTTCAACCTGTTGTCCTTAACAACTCCTTTCCCTGCAGTGTCCTCAACTGCCTTTATACCTGCTCCTATAGGCATCTGCACAAACTCCTTCTTTCCCACTAAAATGATTTGGGCTGCCTTCTGTACTACAGCTGCTTCCTGTAATGGCATCAACATAATAGTTTTCCCATCTTTCTTGATGGTGTAGGTATTAGCATACCCATCATACAGTACCCTCCTATCAAATTGCCATGGTCTACCCAACAGTAGGTGACAACATTCCATGGGCAAAATGTCACACAAAACTCTATCATGATATGCTCCAATCTGAAAATCCACATATGCCTGTTCATAGACAAAAAGTGATTGACTATCACTCACCCAAGATGCCTTGTAAGGGTGTTGATGTGGAATCCTTTCCAAATGCAGTTTATCCACCATTTCCTGAGATACCATGTTGTCTGTTGAACCAGTATCAATGACAACCTTACATACCTTACCTTTGCTCTTGCATGTGGTCTTGAAAAGAGCTCTTCTTTGCATCATATCCTTTGATGTCTGCAAACTAGTTCTCCTAAGCATCAATGCTTCTCCCTCCTCAGGATATCCATAACCGTCAGGATCCCTATCTCCTTGATAAGTGTTTGAACTCTGCACACTTTGCTCTACTTTCTCTTCTTGCACAAGTTGTACTCTCTTGTCATTCATTCTATCATTTCTGGATGATGAACCTTTGCTTTCTGGACATTTGAAAAATGGATGACCAAACTCACCACAGGTGTAACACTTTCCTGAAAATGTAGTAGAACCTCTACCACTTCCAAATCTGCCTTTATTACCTTTCCATCCACCTCTGAAATCAGATTGTCCCTGTCCTTTACCAGTGTCTTCTTGACCCTCATTGGTTTGCCTTGTTGTAGGGGCTGATCCTCTTCCCCTCATATTGCTTCCTCTTCCTCTCATGGACTTATCTTGTCCCCTATTCATCTTTTCTTCAATCCTGATTGCCATTTGGTAACAATCCTCCACACTCTTAGGGTTAGCTAAAACTAACTCATCCTGTATGTTCAATCTCAAACCAGCCAAGTACCTAGCCACCTTTTCTACCTCATTATCATGATGACCAGATCTCATACTCAACTTATAAAACTCCTCAGTATATGCCTTCACATCCATTTCCTTCTGCCTTAAAAATTGCAACTTCTTAAACATCTGAATTTCATAATCCTTAGGCAAGAATTTACCTTTGATCCTTGCTACCATTTTATCCCATGAAGTGATCTTTGACTTCCCTTGTTTCCTTCTCTCAGATTGTACATAATCCCACCAAACCAAAGCATGACCTCCTAACTTGGTCTTTGCAATCTTTACCTTCTGATCCTCAGCAACATCTTCACATTCAAAGTGATTATCAAGTGCAGCAATCCAATCCAGTAACTCATCTTCATTCAAACTTCCATTATACTTGGAAACATCAACCTTTACCTTAGGTTTATCACTCTGCACTGCCTTTAACAGTTTTGCAAATCTCTGGTCTTCAGCATCCAAATCTTCAGCTACCTCTTCATACTCTTCAACAGTATCTTCATCTTCTTCAGACTCACTGTCGTCCACTTCCCTCTTTTTGTTCTTTTCCAGGGCTACAAGCCTGGCTTGAAGTGCTTCAGCAAGCTCCTTCATCTTCCTCATCTCTCTGGCATGTTTTTCCTTCATCTCCTGCAATTCCCTTGCAGTACCAGTACCTTTCGGAGGCATTTTGTCAACCTCTCACTCCTCTACCTCTGTCCTTTCGGTGACAGAATCAACTCTACCTCTGCCCTTTCGGTGACAGAATCAACACACAACAGCCCAGACCTTTTGCTGAGCTCTGATACCACTATGATGCAGAGGCATCCACACTAAAACCTTGACATACCGCATGTATGTCCGCAACCCATCATCATCATCATATTTTCCTTAACATTGTCAGCATCATCATATTTTCTCTACCAACCGATATCCTCCTGCAGACAAACCTTCGCCCTTTCACCTGTCAGCAGCATCATCATATCCGGCTATCGGCAGCATCATCTCATTCGGCAAGCACGATCATCCTCCTGACGATCACTGTTCATCTTACCGCCAACCTCTATCTTCATCATCATGATGTTCAACATTATATTCATCAACAGGATATAGAACATCCGGTTCCTCCCATATATCCTGATGACGACAACCTCATGCACCTTTCCTTCGATGCTTACATCACCTCGATATCCTGATGATGATTATCCTGATGACGATGACGTCACATGCAGCTCCTTCAATATCCTGCTGTCTCGATATCCTGATGACGATTATCCTGATGATGATGATGTCACATGCAATTCCTTCAATATCCTGTTGTCGGCCAAACTTAAAATTATCGGCCCGCGATGGTTTTATCAACTCGATCTTCTACCTTATGCCGATACGCTCCTCCTCGGCAACACCTGATGATGATCACCCCAAAACACATTCACCTTATGCAAACGATTGCATCATGCTCATCTCCACTTACTCGGATGACGCCCGAAGTAACTGTAGGATATACACAGAAATATCCTGATGATGCTGTTGCGATAGGTTTTCCAACCTTAGCGAATTTCGATCCGCCGAACCTCCTGAGGTGACCCGATCCGCTTCCAGGACAACTTTCCAGACTCTAAGAACCAGCACGACCTAGCACATACCCATGCTAGGGTCCTCAACACCTCTTGATTGCAATCCTGCAAACATGCACATGAACAAACAGAAAAAGCAAACTACTTCCTAAACTACTATACATAGCCATTCCACCGATTCGACGAATCAACCGGTGGAATGGATCAGCGAATCCATGAAACCACCAAAACAGCAAATCGATCACACAATGGAATCCAAAACAGAGAATTGACACAACAGGATCTCTTTATTGATTTGAAAAGATGCAAATACAATATTCAGTCTCTCCCTCTATCTCACTCTCTCCAACCTAGCTTCTCAACATCTATGTCTAAAACCAACCGATCCTCATGCATAAATAGGATCTCTTGTGAGTACTACTGACCTGACTCCAAGTGGCTGGGAAATCTCTCCAGGCGGCTGGGAGATCCAACCGGACCTACAGCATAACAGCTGTCTTAACAAACTAGCTAAAAATAGTAAAGTATGGTCAACATGACCTTATTACATGCATTGGTCTTATCAGACCTTCTTGGAAACATTAACAAGACTTAAACTAACTAACTGCCTCATGGAGGCCAACTGTCAGGTAGGTGCTCCTGCACCAGAAATGAAGATTCCTTTTTTTGTTTGAGTAATTTGCAGACCCAAGAAGAAATTCATTTCACCAAGCATAGACATTTCAAACTCACATTTCATTTGATTTGCAAAAGTTTTGCACATACTATCTCTTCCTCCAAAAATGATATCATCTACAAACACTTCAACAATCAAAATATTTTCATGATCAATTTTGAAATATAAGTTACTGTCAGCAGTACCTTTGCTGAATCCAATCTGCACAAGATGCTTATCCAAGCTTTCATACCATGCTCTTGGAGCTTGTTTTAATCCATACAATGCTTTCTTTAACTTACAGACCATATCATCATTGTCAGATAATTGAAATCCATCCGGTTGTTCAATGTAAACTTCTTCCAGATCACCATTTAGGAAGGCAGACTTGACATCCATCTGATATACCTTGAAGTCTTTGAAGGCAGCAAATGCAAGAAATAATCTGACTGCTTCAATTCTTGCCACGGGAGCAAAGGTCTCTTCATAATCAATTCCTTCTATTTGGGAGTAGCCTTTGCAGACCAATCTAGCTTTGTTTCTGATTACTTCACCGGCTTCATTTAATTTGTTCCGGAAGACCCATTTGGTTCCAATCACATTCCTGTCTCTAGGTCTGGGAACAAGATCCCAAGTATGATTTTTCTCAATTTGCATTAATTCATCTTTCATTGCTTTAGTCTAGTTTTCATCATTGCAGGCTTCATTTACTGTTTTAGGTTCAGTCTTTGAAATCAGACAATATTCATCCTGATTTTGAGCAACATTCCTTCTAGTTTGCACACCTTTGCTTCTGTCCCCTATGATCTGATCTTCAGAGTGGTTTAGTGTCACATACCTTGGAATTTTGGGAGTATCCTGCACTGCTGCTTCTTGATCAGGCTCATTCAAACCTATCTCTTCTTCCTGATTTACCGGATCAGGCTGACTCTGTCTTACCGGAGAGGATTGAGTTCCTTGAACACTGTCTTGGTCATCTTCATCAGATTCATAAAATCTTGAGGGCTTCTCAATTCCTTCATCAACTTTCACGTTAGTGCTTTCTATCATCTTCCTCAGTCTCTTATTGTAACACCGGTATGCTTTGCTTTGAGTGGAGTAGCCCAAGAAAATTCCTTCATCACTTCTAGCATCAAACTTTCCTAGATCTTCATCTCTTTTGATATAACACTTGCTACCAAATACTCTAAAATATTTCACAGTGGGAGTGATGCCAAACCAGAGTTCATAGGGGGTCTTACCGGTATTGTTTCTGATTTGAACTCAATTTAGAGTGTATACTGCAGTGCTGATAGCTTCTTTCCAGAACATCTGAGGAACATTTGCTTCCAACATCATTGTCCTGGCAGCTTCCTGGATGGTCCAGTTCTTTCTTTCAACTACTCCATTCTGCTGTGGAGTCCTAGGAGCAGACAATTATCTCCTTATTCCCTGCTTCTCACAATAGTCAATGAACTCTCCAGATGTAAATTCACCACCTCTATCAGACCTTAGACACTTTAGTTTTAATCCGGTTTGATTCTCTACCAAAGCTTTGAAGATTTTGAACTTCTCAAATGCTTCAGATTTTTCTTTTAGAAAGGTAACCCACATCATCCGGGAATGATCATCAATTAACAACATGAAATATCTATCACCTTGCAGACTCTTGATTCTTGTCAGACCACAGAGATCAGTGTGTACTAATTCCAACAATCTGGTAGAAGACTGATCTTTGCTTTTGAAAGAGACTCTGCTTTGTTTACCTAGCTGACATTCTTTGCACAAACTATTTGTAGGTTTCATCAATTTTAGAAGATCTCTTACAGCCTGAGTATTGCTTATCTTGATGATGTTATCAAAATTTACATGACACATTCTTCTATGCCATAAACAACTCTGATCAATTTGAACAAACAAACAACTTTTATTTGAACCAACCAGATGAAAGATATTACCTTTTGTCTGAGTATCGGATGCAATTTCAGTTCCGGAGCTTGTAAAGATTCTGCATTTTCCATTCTTAAACCGAAGATCATAGCCTTTGTCTACTAACTGACCAACACTGAGAAGATTGTGCTTCAATCCTTCAACATATAGTACATTACCTGTTTTGCTCTTTCCATCAAAGGAAATAGTTCCCCTGCCTCTAATTCTGCCAGCAGAATTGTCACCAAACTTTACCATTCCTCCTTCATACCTTTCCAAATTCAAGAACTTATTCTTGTCACCAGTCATATGGTGAGAACATCCACTGTCAATAACCCAATCATCCTTTTCTTCCACTTGAGCAGCCAAAGCTTTTTCAACAACTTTGTGATTGACAGATTCAGAGAGTATTGAATCTTCTTCCTTGATGGCAATAAACACCCACTCATTTCCAGATTTGCTTCCTAGTTCTGATTCATCATCTATTACTCCTTCATTGTCATCTTCTTCATGAACATAATAGCAATTCTTTTGAAACCTTTGTTTGTTAGTATTAGACCTTGCAGATCTTTCCGGACATCTTGAAGCAAAATGACCAATCTTATTGCAGTTGAAGCACTTAAAGGGTAGTTTTCCTTCATACTTACCGGATCCTCTTGGTAGTCTTTTTGCAATGAGGGCTTCAAGTTGAGCTGTTTCTGCTTCTTCTTCTTCCATGTCTCTTCTTGCTTGATCATACCATGTCATCTTCCTTGAAGAGTTTTCTCCTGGATCAATTCTCTGTTTGCCTTTCACATAGGCACTAGCTTTGAAAGCAGATTCAGTCTTGGGAAGATCATCTCCAAACTCGGTCATTTCAAATGCAGCTAGCTTGCCAGCCAATTGTTCTCTTGTGACAGTTGTGTGGGCTCTGAATTCATCAATTGCAACAACCTTGATTTTGTAGGCAGGAGGAAGGGATCTGAGGATTTTGCAAACGATCTCATTTTCATCCAGAGTCCCACCAGCATTTCTAATTCCACACACTAGTTCATTCACTCTTGGCATAAAAGTAGTGATGTTTTCATCATCTCTCATCTTCAATCTTTCGAATTTCCCTTTCAGACTTTGCAACCTTGCACTTTTGACAAACTCATCTCCTTCATACAGAAGTTCCAGTTTAGTCAGGATCTCATATGTAGTTGGTAGGTCAATAACATTTGAGAGATCTGAGTAATTCAATGTGCTTAGAAGAGCTTCCTTGGTCCGCAGATTATTTTCAGCTTCTGTGATTTCATTCAGAGTTGTCAGACCACCTTGTGGAGGTACATATGGTTTTGAAACCATGGCCAAGTATGCTTTTCCCATACATTCCAGGTGACATTTCATGCGACCCTTCCAGAGAGTAAAATTGGTTCCATCGAACTTCGGACTATCCTTTTTGTATGACGACATCCTAGATCTCCTCAAGCGGTTAAGCTTCTTTCAGAGGAACTTGGCTCTGATACCAATTGTTGATAACTGAGAGGGGGGGGTGAATCAGTTATCCTAATTATTTCTTCTTTTGAACCTTCTTATTAATCAAAGTAGTATTGAATCAAACAAACAAACATTACCATGAAATGAGAAACACATGACACAGTATTTTTGACGTGGAAACCTGGTTAAGGGAGAAAACCATGGGGTGATTAACCCAAAGATTATTCTCTGTTAGAAGAATAAGAAATTACAAAATGGCACTTGCCAATTAGGGCTCACTGCCTGAGCACACTGCTCACAAAAAGGCCCACTGCCTACAAGGAGACACACTGTCTACAAAGTGATAAGAATCACAGTCTTGAACTGGAGAATGACATCTTTACCATGTCTGGATCAGTTCCATTTAAGCCCAGAAACATCTGCTCTGCCTTCTGTACTTCTCTTCACTACTACACTCTCATCCACACCCTTCACCCTTCAAAATGAACTCACAAACCTTTATTTATACAAGACATCAACTTAGGAACAATCATCTAAGTCGGCAATCAACCATAAGAATATCCGCAAGATGAATAACACATCCGGTCGGCCACCATAAGAACATTCGTAGGATGAACAACTCATCCGGTCGGTTAAACAGAGCAAGAACTTCATCCGGAGGAATATCTTCAATTCTGGGCTCTACTATCAATGCGGACCAACAACACAACCTCAACATGATCCAAGAACCTTCACAAGCCTGCCAGAATGACCAGGTACATCCGCATTTCCTTTACTTACTAAAATCTCTTATCCTCCTTATCCAGAACTTCAAGAACACTGTCTGTCGCCACTGTCATAATGCAAGACGTACTTCCGGACCTCCAAATCATACACAACTCGAGATGGTACATCATAAGGACAGCCCAAAGACTCCTTCCAATCCGCAGATTAGGATTATACAGTTTTGGACCTCACCGTACCTTTTTGTGATCCTCTGTCACCTCTGAATACTTGCCAGAACCGGTTCTACACCGACAGCCACAACTCCTTCAGATCTTCATGCGGACCTCTGAAATCTTAACTGAAGCATCTCAAGACTCATATCTACAAACCCTTTAATCTGCATCCTTTGGTTCGCATCCTATACAGTACATTTGCTTTCTTCTCATCACTGTTCTTTACTGTTCCTAACTGAGGCTAATTTTCTCAATATCCTCAGCACACTGCTCATTGAATCCTTCTTGTCAAAGCCATATGAGTATGTTGACATCAATGACAACACTGGTTTACCTCATACTTGCAACAAATGTTTGGTAACAGGAAGTCATCCTTCAGGAAAGCTTTGTTAAGATCTCAAAAGTCAGTGCAGAAATGATTTAGCCATCTAGTTTGGCTACTAGTACTAGGTTGGAAACCCATTCGGGATAATCAATTGGTTGGATGAAGCTGATGTCCAGTAGTTTCTTCAATTCTACTTTGACTAGGAGTGCTACCTGAGGGTTCATTTTTCTCAGCTTCTATTTTACTAGTTTTGCATCAGGGTGTACTGCAAGATGATGGATGACCAAAGTGAGATTGAGCCCTGGCATGTCTGCATAAGTCCATGTGAAATTGCAATTTTTGCGTTTGAAGAAGGCCAAGAAATTTTCTTGCTCTTTTGCATTGAGAGATTCTTCCCTGAAGGTGATTTTCGGCTCTTCTTCTGTCCCAAGATTCATCTCTTGAGCTGGCTCGACCAGGATGGGTGATCTATCAGGATATACCTTGTCTCTCTCTTAGTAAGGCCCATGCTTCCATCTCCTAGCACATCATGGAGTTTTTCACCAGGAGATACGTCCTTTATTTTTACTTTTTGGGATCTGACACTGCCACAGAATGGTTTTCACCATCAGATCCATATTTGATTTTTATATTTTTGCGACTAGAAGTAGGGGTTGTCTCCCCAAAATAGGTAGTCATATCGAGTTCCATGATGTATCCTTCTCTATGATCTCCCAAGGGGTAGTGATCTCTAACCCCCATCATTTCAGCGATTGCTTCATCATTTGGTGCTACGTCGAAGATAGGAGGTCCTTGTTGGTCCCAGTCTATGAGCTCTGAGTATACAAGGGGTAAGTCATTGGATGAAGAGGCTAGGGTGGTGACTGTGTATATGGTGCATATGGATGAGTCAAAGAAATCAGTGAAGTCACTAAAGGAATCTTGATGGCCCATTTCATTGACATTATCGACTTCAAGGGAGACCGTAGTGACCTTGGCTAGGATACATTCACCAGTAGTGAGGATACATTATTGTTGACCATATCTTAACCCTTTGGTATAAGGATTTCTTGTCACTTGGACTGGTTCCATGATCCCCTATTCATGAAGACCGATACTGCCTTATCCTTTATAGCCCATGTTTTTGACAATTTATGACCCTTTACCATAGATATCTGTTGGTATTGTGGGAGCTTCTTGCTTAGTTTCTTCATCTTTATATAGCTAGGATGATATGTCTTCAAGCACATCTTGATCAAGGAGATGTTTCCTCTCAAAGGTAGGTGATGGTTTACATTTGATGACAACTGTATTGGCTTCTTCTTGCTTTGTGGTACCAAACATTTTAGGGTTGGGTGACGTGCCCACACAAAAGGTGCCATGTATGTCATATTCCCCACATCCCATGTCACTAAGCTTGATCTTGACCTCGGGCCATGGAGGTGTTTGGGATAAATTGGTGGCAATGTTGGTGGGGTTGATGTATGAGGTGGAAGTTGTGGGATTGGCTTTTGTAATGGCTTTGTTATATGGACAAAAGGTGTGGTCATGGCCTTCCAAGAAACTGTAGTATTGGAAGGGGTGGGGGTCGGAATAGATAGTTACTTCCATGCTATTGTGAGGGAACTTTAGACATTGATGGAATGTAGAGGGGACCGCTTGCATGGCATGGATCCATGGGCAGCCAAGAAGAATGTTGTAGGGGAGATCAAGATCAAGGACCTGACATTTTGTTTCCATTATCCTTTGTCCCACTTGAATAGGGAGCTTGATAGCACCTTCAGACAGTCATTCAGTGTCATTATGCATTCACTTGTGTCTACAACCACATTTGAGTATCCCAAGTGTTTTAATAATTCAAGAGTGCACAGGTTTAGGCCAGAGCCACCATTTATTAAGACACTCTTGATGATATGCTTGTGTATGTGGACTTTGATGTGTAAGGCATCATTATGTGAGCTTTTAGAGGTGGGAAGATCCTTTTCTAAGAAGGTGAGGTGATGAGGCACGGAGATATGGCCCACCATGGCTTAGAATTGATTCACATTCAGGTTGGCAAGAACTTGGGTTTCCAAGAGTGCTTTGTCAAGGACTTCTTTATGGAGAGGTGATGTGCGGAGCAGCTCAAGTATGGAGATTTGCACAGGGGTCTTTCCTAGATGTTCTAGGAGGTTGTACTAATTGGTAGGTGATGGACGTGTGGTTGGACGAGGGGGTAGGGAGTCAGATATGGAAGTGGGCATTTGATTAGTGGTAGGGGCTATGTGAATGGATACACGGCCATGATGAGTTGTGATAGCGTAATTGGGTGCTTGAGCCTGAATGGTGATTGTGTTGACATGGTTAAACGATGGTTCTATCCACCCTACAATAGAATCATAGGATGCGGGTAGTGGAGTGACGTTGTAATCTTGATTAGATGATGATGCTTTGTTATGATTAGGTAGTGGATCCTTGTAAGCTCCTAGATTGGCATTGGATGATGGTTGGGTGTTTTGGTCAAGGCTAACTTGATTCTGATCTATGAGGTCTTGGACACAATGCTTTAATTTCATGCAATCAGCGGTTTTATGGACCACAATGCAGTGATAGTCATAATAATCATTTTCATTGTACCACACAGGTTTGAGCTCATTCTCTTGATGGGGTTTCATAGGTGGGAGAGTTATTAAACCTTTCTTTAGACATCTATCGAGGATATCCTTGATTGGTTCCCCTAAAGGAGTGAATTGCCTTTGAGGTTTGTTTTATTTAGATTGCCCCCTTGGGATATTTACATTGGCGGCATATGTATTCGAGGGTGTTTGATTCTATACATGTTGGATGGCCTTCACATTAGTGATGTTGTTGTTCAAGGTGTTTTTGTTCTTTTCCCAATAGTGTGACTTTTCGTTTGATTACATGTTGCTATTGAGTTTGTTGTTGTTGTTGTAGGACTTGTCATATAATTTGATGGAGCCCTTGGCAATGAGGGCTCTTTCTATGGTAGTACTTTTGTCAATGACTTCTTCAAAAGTAGATGCACAAAGGATCTATAGATGGAACCCTATTTCTTGATTTAGGTCAGTCACAAACATGGTGACTATTTGTTTCTCAGGAATTGGCCAAGGGAGTTTGCTTGCTAAGCTTCTCCACCTCTACAAGAAGGAGGCAAAGGATTATCCACTCTTTTGTTTTGTATTGCAAAGGTCTGTCATAGATATTTCATGTTCAAAATTATAGTAGAAGTGATTAACAATTTTTTCTGCCAGCTTAGGGAAACACCTAATGGCTGGGGGAAGATGTGTGAACCACTTAGCGGCTTGACCACTGAGGCTTCTTGGAAATAATCTCATTATCATTATTCGAGACTTCTAAGAAAGTGAGGTAGAGCTCCCTAAGATGATCCCTAGGGTCTCCCTTTCCCTTGTATTTGTCAAATTTGGGCATTTCAAAATTTTTAGGGAAAGGGGGCATGTGCAATGTCTGATCAAATGGATAGGGACAAATATCCTCAAAAGAATAATGCTTGCATTTGCCCCCAGTCTCGTCTACTTTTTGAATCAAGGTTTGTAAAATGCTTGTTAGATCCAGGGTTGGTGGTGGTTGTGATGTGTAGGTTTGTTGATTTAGATGTTGGAGATTGGGTGGGATTTGATGTTGGAGGTTTTGGGAGGTCGTGTTTTGGTACTGTGGCATGGTGCTTTGGTTGAGTTGTACGAGATGTTGTTGATAGGCGTAGATTTATTGGAGAATATGTGGGGGTAATTGAGGATTGGGATTATGTTGTATTGATGATGCTATGGGGTTTTGTAGATACGTGAGGTTAGACAGATTGACATTAGATGGGTTGACGTTGGATGGGTTGACATGAGATGGATTGACGTTGGATGGGTTGGTCACGTTGTGAGGTGGTTGTGAAAAGAATTGTCTCATGTAGGCTATGGTTTGAGGGTTGAGTGGAGGCACACTTGTGGAGGCACTTGTATGTGTGAGGTTCCCTTGGATGCCTAATGTGATTTGTAGAATAGAAGAGTTTACGTTAGTTCTAGTTGTGGATGTGGTGACAGGTTGGGAGGTGGTAGAATTGGAGACACTTGTGGGAATCATAGATGTGGTAGCATTAGAGCTTGTGGGGGTGGTAGATATGGTGGGTGTTGATGTTTGAGAGATGATGGGTTGGGTGTTTGATGTGGATGGTTGGGAGGATGTGGTAGGATTGATGTTAGAGGTGGATGGTTGAGATGATGTCATGTTGTGGGGTGGTTGGGCACCAATTTTGAGGAGGTAATCAAGATATCTATTTGGATCCAACCTTAGGATTTTCTCAAGCAAGTCCATGTTGTCAGTGTCTTGTGTAAAGTTCAAGACATCTTGGTCATCTTGGCTAAGGGTGGGTGGTGGTGGTGGTGGTTATAAGAAATGGAAGGGGTTTTCATTGGGATTGTATGTCAGGATTTGAATGACCAAAGGTAGTTTGTGTGTTTGGTTGATTGGTAGGTTGTTGTCATTGGTATTAGGCATTCCTATGCCCATGTATTGTCCAGAGTCTGTCATTTCTTGATTCTCTCTTGTGTTGTGATCTAGTTATGGGCATGCAAGTTATGGATTAGATTTTGAGGTGGAGTGAAATGGGGATGGAGACCTTAGAGAATCTAGATTGATTTTGTTGGACCCAAAGATGGATGTGGTATTGAGATGGAGTAGAGAAAAAGATAAAGGGGTGATTGTAGTGTGATGAAGGATGATAAGTCTTAAAAAAGTGTTAATCTAAGGATGGTAAGAGTGGACAGTGTTGACTTTTTGCACAAATTTGGACCAAAAGGTAGATGATAGATGATGTTTTCTTGAGAATGATTTGATGGAAGGGATTTTTGATGTTGATTTTTGGAGGGTGAAAATGTTTTAGATGAACTAGATTAAAGATTAGGATGATGTTTTTGACAAAGGATTTTGAAGGTCAATGGAGGAGCTGAAGTAAGATCTTGTTTTGTGTCGCACAAATGGATGTTTCTCTTTGTTTGGGGTAGACTAATGACCTTACACAAAGAAGGATGATTATTTCACTTGAGAGGTTGACTAATGACTCTCCAAGCAAAATATGATGTAAAAGATGAAATCTAGATCTAGATTTATCTCAAAGGGATGACGAGTTTTTGGTTGATGATTTATTTGCTGGGTATTTGGATTTGGAAGATTTTGGATATGTTTTTGGTGAGAGAAGCGAAAGGATTTTGGAATGATTTCTTGTGACAAGGATGTTTGCTTGGTCCAAAAGGTATGCAAAGATTTGTGAGGATGAATGGATATGAAATTGAGTAGATTATAGTATAGCAAGGGGTCTGATAATGATAATGATTGATTCTCTAAGGTTAAAATGAAGGTATGATTGGAAGAATTAGGATAAAATGAGTGGGGTATTGATGGATTTTTGGAAGGTGATTATGGATTATGGCGAAGCAGGTCCTAAAGATCACACTGAAATGTTCTCTATTTTTAGGCAAGTCAATCTGTAAATAGTGCCTATCCATAGGTGAAATGGCACCAAAAGTAGATAGAGATGGCACTGAAACAGGTCAGTGTTGGTTGAGGCTCTGAAAAAGGTGGATTTTGATGTTAAATTTGGATTTGTTTTGATATGAAGTTTGATCAAATGATTTTTATTGTCTCTTGGCAAGTTTGCTTAAAAATAATTTAAGCACAATAACACACAATAACCAAGATTTTGTTTTGTGAAAAGATGTGTGATTTTCTTAAACAAGCACTTTGCACAACCTAAGGCAAAGATAGGACAATATTTGTTGAATCCCCTAGCTACGCCTATTCAAAGTGGGTAGCTCCAGGATCTTGGTAGCACCGACTCCCCCTTACAGTGCACTCACTTCTCACGCATACCAAGATCTAGGTTTCAACGAAGGCTTGTCCCTCACCAAACCTTAGGATTGTCCTTGCTACCTTGGCTAAGAACCGCATGAATTGAGGTCGCTTCAAAGGTTACTCTTTTGCGTCAAAAAATAGAAGGTTCTTGGCTTGCTAAAACAAGGGTTTGTACTAAGTACATTCATTTAGGTGGCCATACATGTGGCAGCGCTACTCTCCATTATGGAGTCTCCTAGCCTCTAATGGTTCTGCCTTAGAGGGTTTTTGGGAAGGTTGGCTGTTGGTATGACACAACAACACCTGTTTCTTGTGACTTTCGTCACAAACACATTATTTTATATAGTGGCTCGAAAGAGCTTGGCTTTAGCTTGTTGCTGCTTGGGTCATTCCCACCTTTCAAAGTGGGGTGGAAGGCCCTCTAAAGGATTAACAAAAGCAACACAACCACAAAAATAATTTTGATCCCCAATTTCATACAAGGATGCAAGGGGAGAGCATACATATATTTTGTGCTTGTGTCACGCTAAACAAGGTTCATTTTAGTTCTTTAGATTATGTTGGGGGTGATTTATGCAAGTGTTGTGAGAAGCTTTTGAATCCCAAGGCCACCAATGGTGTGAGGGAAGAGCATACACTTTTCACCCCACAAACATCATCACAATACACTTCACACAAATTTGATTTGTTTTCTTGTTTAGATGAGTGAAAAATACAGATTGTTGTTCTTTTTAATCCAATGAGTTATGATGCACTTTGTGGTTCTTTTTAAAGCCCAAAATCAAAATATTTGTGGAGTTGTTGGCAAGCACTTGTGAATTTTAGAGCACCAAATTTAAATGTTTTCTAAGCTAAGGCACATAAAGATTTGTTTGTTTGTTTGTTGTTGTTGATCAATTTTAGTGCACCAAATTGAAATGTTTGTTTATGCTATCATACAAGGGTTCTTTTTAAGCACCAATTGAAGAGTTCATTTAAATGAAAGATAAAAAACCCTGCAAAAACTTGTTAGTGGCTATAGAATGATGGTGATGACCTGCAAACAACTTATCAGTCCCTGCACAGAACCCAAAGTTAGCCTACAAAAACAGCACTAAAACAGAGACCAAATGGTGCCACTATAGACTGCAATGGCACTACTGACAGTAACTGACCTAAATCCTAACCACCTTGGACAATAGTGCTGATTTTAAAAATAGCGCTAAAACTAGATACAGAATGTGTCATAATAGGAGATAGTGCCAAAACAATACACAGAATGCGCCAGAAAAGAAGATAGCACTAAAATATATTACAGAAGGCGTTGGAACATAAAATACTGCTAATATGAATATAACAAGGTGCCACTATGCGTGTGGTCAAACGGTTTGGTCAACAATTGAAAATAGCACTACTCTGGGTACCGATAGCACTGATACGAGCTTGAACTTGTCAGGCCTACAAAATAGAGGTCTTCCTAACCAAAACAGAGGGTTAGACTACAAAGGAAAGGTATCTTGTTATTCTTGTTAGCTTAATGAATGAAAACCAAGACAAAATGAAAGCCAAATTGTGTGTCTGATCCTTAATAAAATTTTGGCATGACCTCCCCCTCTTCACTCAAGATGCCTGCAAAAATAGAAAGTAGATAACCCATGAAAACAACAGGAAGACAAAAAAATCAAATAGATTTGTGAGTGAAAGTTAAGAGAGAAAGTGCTCTGCCAAGTAGTGCTAAAACAACATATAGCACTAAAATCTGCCAAAGATGGCACCACTACGCAGGTAGATAGCACAAGACCTATAAAGCACATCTCAAACAACAAAACTCACCAAAATTTCATTAGATTTAGACCTTGTGGGTCTCACTGGGCATGCCAATGTAGATTAGGAAATCCAAATTGAACGTAAAAACATAAACTAAATGCATATAAAACAAGAAGTTATACCTTGATATGAAAACCTAATCTCATCAAAGGGGAAGGAGCTTGCACCCAAAAGCTTCTAAGATGTACCCTAGATAATGAGAACAAATGTGAAATGCTCTATTCTAATGCAATTCATAAGCTAGCTCAATAGATATTTTGGCATGGTAACAATACTTGGAATTTGGATGTCAAAATAGGTTGGAGGATGTTGTATTTATAGATATTTTGGAGAGGTTTTGATCTAAGAGTTGAGATTGATTTGGGAGATCAATGGTGGAGGATGAAGATGATGTGGAGGGCCCAGATTTCATCTTGGAGAAATGGAGGGCTAAGAATAAAGATGAATTTTAAATTCATCTTGGGAAAGGGGTGGAGTTAATGAGGTTGGGTGAGATGGAATATGTGTGAATTAAAAATTCATATGGGGAAGGGTAAAATGAATTAAAAGTTCATTTCAGGATGAGTGGACATAAATGAGGCATGACATGGGTAAGGGGTGTAAGAGATATTAAATGTGATGTTGGACATATTTTAATAAAAAATTGACTTATGTGGATATATTCCTTTTTTTATTTGGAGGATGTGGGGAAGGGTGTTAAGCTAGGTTTGACCACTTAAATAAGAGGTTAAGATTAATTAAATAAGGTTTTATTTAATTAATCCTAAGGCTAGGATGGGATAGGCTAGAGTAGGCAATTAAATAATGACTATTTAATTACCTAGGGTAAGGATAGGTCATTTAATAGGATGAATTAATTAGTTAAACAAGATTTAGCTAATTAATTGGGTTTAGTTAGGAGGGAGAAATTGACCAAATAAATATTGCATATTTATTTAATCAATGGGCTAAAGTTTAAATATTGAATTGATAGAATTAATCCAATTGTTGGGGATAAAATGATGAAAAATTAGGGGAGGTAGAGATAATTAATTAAATAAAAATTTAATTAATTGATTAGAAGGGAAATTGGTATGTTTAGGGATGTTGGGAGTGGGTTTGATGGTAAGGACATTTTTAGGTGTCTACACACACCAAGGGGATACGGATTGGCAGTATGGTCGACAAGATTGGACAATGATAAGGATAATCCAATTCTAGATGGGGTGTATGTCTCAGGTATGTGGCATGCAACTAGTTTTCCATATTCTATGGATGCTCTTGACCTGGTAGTAGAGTGCACAAGGAATTACAACCCTGAAACTAGATGAGTAGAGAAACATGGGAGGATATATGTAGACTTCTCAGTCAAGGGCATTACTGCCACTTTCGATTTGCCAGTTGGGAAGAAGGTAGTGAGTGTGGACCTGCATAAATTGGAAATAGAGTATAACAATAACAAGAAAAATGCAAGGAAGAGGATATACCAATGGAGATCAAAGAGTAGTACATATACTGCCTCAGCCAAACTACCCATGCATCTATACAAGTTTGATTTTGATGATGAGTACTAATACATGATTTCTCTACCGAGCAGGATGACTGGTTGGCCTCATGCTGGAAATTTTGAGAACTGGATGTTTGGTATCATCCAAATGGTCTTGTATGCAGACAACCGGCCCCTATGGGCTAAGATAATTAGTGATGCATTGGATGAGGGAATGAAGAGCCTGAGAGGACAAACATGTTTATTTTACATGACTTCATATGTGGTGTACTCATGTGCATATAAAGGAACTTTTGATGCTTTGAAGAAAATGGGTAAGACTGGTGGTGATGCTGATGATGGACACATCTGGGATCATTATCCCCAATTGCAAAGGAAGGCATACCTCCTAGACTACAAACTGGTAAATGATGCATTCTCCATGCATCTGGTCAAAACTATGGAGGCGGATAGGACTAAAAGACTGAGCATGGAAGCTCAAGAAATTATTTATTGGCATGGGGCATGGTTTCCCCAATTTTCCACTTTCTCATACATTAGAATTGAAGGATTTGAGGGGCAACCTCTTATGTTGCCAAGATACCCCACTGATGGGATTGTCTTGATGGAATTTGTCAGGTAGGTATCCACAATAGTTGAAGCCTACAAGGCACAAAAGAAGATACCTCTAGTTTTATTTCCAGTATCTATGGGTTGGTACATGTGCCTAGATTCAAAGAGTATAAAGCATGTCATTGGGGGATTAAAATTGATGTATTTACAGCCATTTCCCCTCGCTAGATCATACAATCATTATGGTAGGATGCAGAAAATACTAGGAAAACTAATAGATCAAACCATCTAGAAGACTTCTGGATTGATTGTGATGATGAGGCTGAGGTGAGAAGAAGGCAATATCAATGACTCATCTTAAATCAAATCCAAACCTTTGACTGCATCCCGATGCTAGCACAACTACGTAAGGATGATGGGAAAATTAGGTCTAATGAATATGAGGACAAAAAGGTGTATAATGACACCATATCAGCCCCCAATCTTACACAATAAGAAGATATATCCTTAGATCAGTTGAAAAATGGGGTGATCTAGCTAACCCAGGCCTGGGTAGATGAAGAGATATCTAGATTAAAGAAAAGGGGTGCTACCCTTACAATTGATACCAAGAAGAAAAGGCAGGAGGTGTCTGATGAGGAATATGATGATTTCCTCACTGAAAAGAGAAAATCCAATGGGGAAAGATTGCCTACAGAAAAATAAAGGAGAATCCCCCCTAAGGGTAAAAAAGGTGAAGATGAACCAAAATGGTTATAATTGAGAGGATTGCCACTATAGCTATAGGTACATCTACATCAGCTCAGGCATCTAATCATTTGCGCAACCTCTAATGGAAAAACTAAAGACAAAGAATTTTGAAGCCTACTGTTGAAGCTACAAAGATGCAAGTAGAAGGCTAGACCCTGTAGTAGGAGGTGGAAGAGGGAGTCCCTTTGGAAGGAGAATAGTTAATTAAAGAACCTAAAGATGATGACTTTCTGGTATCAAGCATGAAGAGGAGGGGGATGTCGTTGATGTCACCACCTAAGAAATAAAGAATGACCATGAGGGGGGATATTTGTGTGGACCCCATCATTCTAAGAGGAGTTGGTGGTGATGTTTTTAGGAAGGAACTGTAGCATGATGTTTCTCTTCCCACCATAATCAAATTCAAAACTGAGAAAGCAGAAGAACAAATGAGAGAAATGTTTAAAACAAGTCAGGGTGTTCCTTTCTCTCTAGATGATACAGTGGACTTATCTGATGATGAGGTGGTTCAGAATGTGGCCACTCAGTAAATGGAAACTGTATCTTCCAACACCCAAATGACCCCTCATGGAACCCCATTAGCTTAGATGGCAGTGGTGGAGGAAGTAAAGCAAACTGAAGAAATGAAACAAGGTATCCTAGAAAGGGCAGCCCAATAGATAGGGCTCGGCAATTTGGTTGAGCAGGTGACTAGCCCTACAACCATCAACTTAACATATAGAGGTGGTATAAGCCTGAGTAGGGAAAAAGGTGCTCTCGGGGAACCATAGAAGATTGGAGTAGCAGAGCATGCAGAAAAGATAACACTGCTCCTGATCAAAGTCAGAAACAACATGGAACACTCACGGAACCAAAAATATCAGAAGTCCAAAAGAAGAGTGGGGATAATCAAGATATATTAGACATTGGTGTTGCTTAGACTCAGGGAGATTTAGGAGAAATCTCAAGAATAGAAGACAAATTAGGTTAGGAGGACCTTAAGCCACAAGATATTAGTGCATTAGCTAGAGAATAGAAAATGACCCATGATTAGGGTGATCTTCAAGGGCAAAGTACACAAGCCTCCAAAGAGGTCGATATACCATAGGATGAGAAAAATAATAAGGAAGATGAATATCCAAAAGAGGGAGTACAGAATGAAGCACAGGATCAAAATGTGGAAATTCCATAAGATCCTCCTTTACAGAAGGCAACCCCTCAACAGGAAGAACTCCAACAAGATCCACCTCATGAGGAACTACATGAGGAAGAAATCAAGAAGGTTCCTTCTCCATCGAGGATAGAAGTGGACACTAGAGAGTAGGATAGATATGATATTAACAAAGGCCACCAATGATCTGGAGGTGATGTACCTCATTGGCTATAAAAGGAAATAAGTATGGAACAAGTGTTAGAAATTCAAGAGTTTGATGTTTCTACATTATTCACTGAGAAAATGATGAAACTGAGGAGGAAGGCTAGATTAACATCTTCCATAAAAAGAGACCCTACCATAGGCAGAAGAACCACACAGATAGTAATTCCCATAGTTGAAAAAGAAAAAGGAAAAATTAGCCTAGAGGAATTCCAAATCACAAGTGTTAATCTGGGTTTTGCCAATGAAGACCAAGAGGGTCAAGAAGGGAAGGATATTATTAATTCTTTAGCCCAAAGGGTGAAGAAGGAAAAAGAGAAGAATAAAGTACATAAGGAGCATATTGCTCAATTGCATTATTTCATAAAAGGGTTAATTAACCCTGATAATGCACCAGTTGATCCTGCAGTCCCATTGACTGTCATATCACAAGAAGAGGTCACCAAATTGGACTTGATGAAACATGAGGCAATGGTGATGGAAAAATAGATGTTTTCAGCTCTCACTGGGGCTGAAGATGTATTGAGAACCTCTCTACAAAGTTGGAATTCTTTGAGTAGTCTAAAGAGGAAGGTAAATAAAATGTAGAATGATATAGGAAAATAATCATTCCAATTGGAAAAAGACCTGACTGCTCTGAGTGAAATGAAGAGAATTGATTCACGGATTTTAATAAGCAATAAAGTATTGGATAATAATACCACCCTGCTGACAAGTATATGGTATGAAGATATCAGGTTTGAGTGTGATATCTTGAAGAAGTGCAGCGATAAACTTAGGGATATTAGTGTTAAATTACACGGCATGATGGCATATGAAGCAGAAATCTTGGAGGCCTTAGAAGGGAAAATAAAGGGCAAAATTGAGAATCAGGATGCAGACTTTCCTATTAAGGCTCTGCATGATAATTTTAAGTCAGTAGCAGATGACCCTCTCACCCACTTGATAGAAGAGGTAATGAATAGAATTATGAGAATGAAAGTTAAAGTAGACACATATAATGAGACATTAAACAGTAGGAAAGGTAAGATGGAAGCTCTCAAGGCTAAATTCCAATCTCATAAACATGCAATAGAAAAGGCTAGAATCCAGGATGGGGGAGAGGTTGATAGAATAGTACAAGCATATGAACATATCAGGATAGCAGTAAAGGTCCACATAGAAGAGGATGTGTATCAGAGTGATAGTGATGGTGAAAGTGATGAAGATGAAGAGAACGAGGAGCAAGAAGAAAATGAAGAAGAAGAACCTGAGGAGTGAATGAAGATGCATCACTAAGTGAATATGTGCATGAGGTGCTCATAAATAGTGAGTCATACAGATGGTTGCCATCTTGCAACCTATGCTACAAGGAAAGGTTGACTAAGTCATAGGAGAGTTGTCAACTGTTGATCTGAATTGATAAATCTTGACCTTTGGTCAATTGTAACTGCCTCCTCACCTTATTCTATAAAAGGTTTAGGGGTGCAATCTTTTAGTCATTCCAAACTTAATTGAAATCTGATTGCTGAAGAATTAAGGACTTATTTCAAAGTTATTTTGAATATACATGTTTTGCATACTTAATGAAAGAGAAGCTAGTTTGATTACAAATCATTGTAAATCTTGAGTAATCTATGATTGAAATCTAGATATATGCATTGATTAGTTGTGTCCCTTGGAGTGCTTTTCAGGCTGCATGTATTGTTTTCATTCTTAGTTCCTTTGAAGTTAGCATCAACCATATCTAGCTATGGAATGACCTGGTGACCTATGGTTTGATTTCTTCTCTCCATGAATGTATCTTGTATGTATGTGATTCAATAACTAAAGGTTCACTAAAAGTAGAAGTATTCTTTTAAATTTATTTGAATTTAATTACAGATCATCTCCATAATTGTAAATAATGCACAATCAAAAGCAAATAAAGCATGAAATATGCAGATATCCCATAGGTAATTAAAAATATACAGAGCATATTTTGAGTGAAAGCATGTCAAATTGATAAATATCTTGCAAATTCAGATAAATATCCATGAAATACATATAAATATCTACTTATAAACACATCATTTAAATAGATATGCAATGTAGAAGGAGTAAGTTCATAATGATCAATGATCAGAAGAATTGATCAAACTTACAAATATCTCAGCAATCTTTGAAAATAGAGTAGAATTGACATATCTATGGAGTGAATTTACAGAATACAGTGCAATACCGATCACCTAAATGAATGTAAGGCCCCTTGAAATGGAAAACAACGTATCACATCAACCTATGAGTAACGTCAGATGATCATGACCTGATCAACAGAGACTTAGAGTCATCAACTTATCTTAAGTTGATCATACTTTACAAGATAATAAAGGTTTGTTGTATAAATTTTTATGCATGTTGTTATGACTAACAATCATCATGAACAAGCTTAATGACACATCATACAATAATCTTTGGTTCATGGCCAACCTTCCTCGAAGATCCACACATTATTCTATTCATTTGAGGAAGTGTTCTATGCATTTAGGTCCAACCTATCCATGTTTACATGTTACAGCTCTTCATTGGAGTTTGTGACCTTCATTAGCCGATGCAGAGGAATTTATTGTTTCAAAGATGATATATATTGATGTAATAGATCCTTAGGAATGTAGTTTAGAAATTATCAAGTAGTGATTCACATAGAAGTATCTAATAGTTTAGATTTATGTGAGGAGCTTTAAAGCTTTATCTTGCACATGTATGTAATCATGACTGTGAGCCATAATTGTAATCCTGCATATTGCCGGCCAATCTGTATTTGAATTCTACCATTTACTAAATGGCTAAATCTACATTTGTTCTATTTTGCTGAGTTGTTTCCATTGTGTTTACTCTTGCTACATGGTCTGGATAGTTCATTCTATGAACCCTCCTACCATGACTACACCAATGTGGTTTAACCATCATGCAAAAAAATATACAAAGCATTCAATAGTCAAGTAAAGAATTGAAGCTATAAATTTGTCCAAAAGAACATTTTTTGGATCACTCCAACAATAAAGAAACTAGGTTGGATTCTCCTACACTCAGATTTCAATAATCTACTTATTAAGAGGCATTTGTATATAGAATTGCCAAACAAGAAGAAATGAGATCAATAGATCATCTTACCTCATCTAAATCTATGGATATATGGTTATTCCATGCAAAAACTCTAAGGTTAATGGAGGCAACCAACTGTGAAACTTACTGACTGAGACCATAAATGCAATTTAGTACAAGTTGGTACCCTTCATTCGAGTTGACATGATCTAGAGAGACTGATCCTACTGGGCATGTAATAGATGGATGTGAAATCTCTGTTGATGAACTAGATTTCCACTTCATCCTACTCTTAGATTTACTAGGATCTAGTGCTGCCATATATGAAAGGAAGTAAGTGTTGGAAACAAAGTCAATAACTGAGAGGGGGGGTGAATCAATTATCTTAAATATCTTAACTTTCTTTTCTCCTTTAACAATTAGTGCAGTATCAAAACACATAACCATACATAATAATGAGAGCAGAAATAAAATCAACACACATAACACAAGAATTTTTATGTGGAAAACCTTGTTAAGGGAAAAACCATGGGATGACTAACCCAAGATTGTATTCTTTGTTAAAAGAATAAGAAGTACAAAATGGCACTTGCCAATTAGGGCTCACTATCCAAGCATACTTCTTACAAGAGGCACATTGCCTACAAGAGACTCACTATCTACAAAATTTATGAAAGGTAACCAGGTGTTTGAATTGATGAAAGGCATCCACGTTACTAAGATTCAATTTTGGTTAGGCTCAATATACTAATCTAATGCACTTCATTCTTCCTCTGCTTTAGTGTTGCTGTTCTATCACATACCAGGCTTGTTTTGCTGCTTCCACACTTATCTCTGCCTTTCCTCATACACATTATACACACACACACACCTTCATACCAAAATCTATTTGGTATATATATCTACACCAAGGATTTCAACATCTTTCTAGTCGGCAACTGGAATACTCAAGATATTTACAAAACATTGATATGTCAACTGATTCCATGCTTAATATGTAATGTGTATCAAAAACATAGACATAGAAGTCATCAATCATGTTGGTTAACCATGTATGATCTCTCAAATAACTTGATCAATATTAATTACTCATCCAGATTGAAGTCTAATACTCTACTAGTCAGTTCTTCCTTAGTCTGCTCTGCCTGTCTGGAACCCAGCACTTAGATGCTCATATCTTTTCCATGATTCATGATTGAAGGCTCAATCTCTAGAATATAGTAGTCATGATATTCCTCTTGACTTGTCCAAGTCCACAACTTGTTGAGTTACACTATCTAAGAGATCTGACTTGATTGTCGAACCTTGCTGCATGCTCTGTTCTTGTTCACTGAACCAAAACACTTCTTCAATTTGACTTCTAGTATAGGCATACTATGTGCTATGGATGTGTGTGATAGACTTTGTTGCCATCAAGGACAACAATCATGAAGCCACACAGTGTCTCTTGCCAACAGTAAGGTATGCGGAACACACTTCCTACACCGATCTAATGAGAGAAGTAGTATGCAAATTCTTTTTAATCCTTACAATTGCAGCAATATTAAAGATATAATAGAGATATTACAACAACAAACACAAACACATAAAGAGAGATTAACACAAGATATATCATGGGGAAACCTTTTTCAGGTAAAAAACCCCACACTCTAAAACTTGTACAATGTATTATCAAAATAATGGTGTGTTTACAATATACTTGCAATACAAGTTCTTCCAAGAGTCTTCAAATATCATTTTTGGAGTGATTCTAGCAGCATAACAGTACATGTACAAACAATATGTAACTACAACTCCAAAACAATACATTTCGTAGAGATACAAGGCATATATTGGAAGCTTCTTGAGATAGGCATCCACCTTGGCCACATGGCCATTTTCCCACATCAAAGGACACTTTTCCAAGCTACAAATACATCTCTTACATCTGTCATATATGGCAGATTTGACTTTCCAAGATTGGAGTGCTCCATGCTAAAAATAGGCAATGACAGATGCTCTTACGCATCTTACAGCTATCATAAACTCTGCCCACAGAACTACCTTAAATGTTGTAAGAGAATCCATCATACAAGACTAAATATAGTAAATTCCTCTTACAACATGTCACAGCTTGACTTGGGCACCCAAAGATGCCGTTCCCTCATGCAAAGATACTTATCGACACTTGTCCCCACTTGTCATAGGAATCTCCAAACTTGGCTCTTATGCATCATAGATTCTATCATATGAAATATCTTCTTCCACATGCCACAAGATGCCGACACATGGCATATTAGTGTCACCTCAAATGGGACACCTAAATCCATGTAGGTTTGACTTGACCATCCAAGTCACATTCCAAGTAAGATGACAAGTTACCGTGCCACCTCAACTAAGTGACCAAACTGAATGTGCAAGTAAATACAATATTAGGAAATAAATAAATAATGCTAGGAATTTGCAAAGGTTGAGACACCTTCATTTCCAACATTTTCCCACTTGTCGAACACCTTCCAAGAGCCAAAATAAAATGACAAGATTTAACTGCTAGGGGCCAAGAGGCCCATAGACTCCGAACACCATCTAAAATTCTCTATGCCTACTAGTTTCATCAATGCATCTGCAACATTCTTCAAAGTGTCTACCTTCTCCAATATCACCTTCTCATCTTCTACCATATCTTAAACAAAATGAAACTGAACATCAATATGCTTTGTTCTGGCATGGAAAGTAGGATTCTTTGCTAGGTAAATCGCACTCTGACTGTCACAACAGATAGTAATCTATCCTGCATCAACACCAATATCTAAACACAACCTCTTAAGCCAAATGGCTTCCTTACAAGCATGAGTTGCTTCCATGTACTCTGCTTCTATCATTGATAAAGAAACCATAGGTTATCACTTACTCATCCAACTAATAGCACCACCAAACATGGTAAACACATAAGTACTGGTGGATCTCCTATTGTCAATGTCACCTGCCCAATTAGAGTCCACAAATCCACAAATACTCACAGAATGTAGAGGTCCAATAGGATAACCATGATAACATAGAGAATACTCAAAAGTACCCCTCAAATATGTTAACACTCTTTTCACTGCATCCCAATTTACCCTTCTAGGTTTAGCCACAAAATGACTAAGGACTCCCATTGCTTGGGCAATGTCTGGTCTTGTACAGACCATAGCATGCATCAAGCTACCAATTGCACTAGCATAAGGTACTTGTGAGGACTGCCCTTTCTACTACTATTGTTATGACTATTTACAGTACTGTTATTGTTACTTTCATATTTGTGGGATAGCAATTCCCGGAATTTGTCAGACTATTTAACTTTATTATGTTTTCGGAAAAACTAATTGGGTGATGTTTGGATAAGTTACTTTTCAGAAAAATGAATTAGGGATGATGGAAAAATTGTAATATGATTTTTTAATTATGTTAAATTGTACTAAGGCATGAGAATGCATGTGTTATTTAAGTTGCTTCGGCTATGATGAATTTATGTGGTTACTGATCTTGTAATTGAGTGTGCAGGGACTACTAATCAAACCACAGATTTCGGAGATCATTCCACACCTTGTTAATTGTTATTCCCTGTTAAGCCGATCTGGTTCCACGAAGAACCAAGATCTCTTTGTGTTTGATGTCTTGATGTAATGTGGTCTTTCGTATGGTCGAGTGGGTTAGGTTACCCTCATGTATCATTATTTTTATAAGTAAGTGTTGTTAAGAGATTGAATTTGAAATTTCTATTTTTCTTTAAATTATGAGGCCCTTTTTCTTGTGCTTTACCTTGACCTGGGGTGTCTTGTATGGGTTAAAATTGACCCTGGGTTCTACCCCATGGGTCCAGGGGCCCATTTGGCATGGGTAACCCTTGAGTAACCTCCATCTAGTCAACTTAACCTTCCCCTGAAGTTAAGTGGCGAAAATTGGAGGTAGGAGGGGACATGATGGGTTGTACCAACACTCAACCCATCCCCTCTACTTTTCCCTAGATAAGAGATGCCATCCATTAGTAAAAGTTACCTCTTCTTTAGTAAGATTCCCCCATGTACTATGGGGACACCCATGTGAAGAAAGGAGAAAGAGGCATGGGTCACCTGTCTTGTTCCCATTTAACTCTTTTTTTTATTTCTCCTATGAGAAAGTGGAGTCACATGAAAGGAATAAGGAGTACCCTTGGGAATGGAGAGTGACATAAGCCACCTGGACAGAATAGTGATTTTTGGGAAGGGTGAGGAGGTGACAAGTGTCACTTCCCCATTTCTCAAAATTAGAAAGAAAGAGAATTTTGGGTTATTTATTTTCAAATTTTGGGATGAGAGGGAGTTAGTTGAATTTTGGGGAAAATCTTTCATCTTTGGCCTTACCAAAAATAGAGAAGTTAGTTTGGAAGATAGAGAAGGGAGAGGGAGTTGGTGGCTAAGCTTGGAAGTGAACTCTGTGGACTCTGCAACAACTTCATTCCAGGAGGGCTTTGCAAGGTTGGTCTGAATTTTACCTTTGTTTTGGTAGAACTGAAATGTGTATGAAATGTGTTTGGAATATGTGTTTAAATTTGTTTTCTGTGGGGTTCTTGTCGGGTGTTTGACAGAGCGTCTCCCACTTGGGAGAAATGCTCATCAAGTTTGGGGTAGGGGAGGAGAGATCCTCCTCGGGTGCATACCTGTTCCATCTTTTGGGATGTTGAAAGCCTTGAGGGCATGTATCTGTGACTGTATTTTGACTTGAGAGTCAAATACAGATTTCTTACAAATTGTGATCACACTTGGTTGAGACCAAGAGAAATTTATATGAGTTCATTTATCTGTCAGGGTGACACTCTGGAGTCGAGTGTATCCACTCTCCTGCCCCTTATGAAACTCACTGTAGTTGAGTTTCCGTATTGTGTAAAATAGCCACGGGTGTATGTGTGCTTTGGGATTGTTGTTGTTTCTGTTGTGAAGTGGAGTGTTTGAGTACCCAGGTGTGAGTATGGTCTCCCTAGCTCGGGGGTGACCCTCTTGCGGGTCTACGGTAGGGAGGAGAGCTAGACGAGTGGTATTTTTCTTCTTGTTTGTCTTTGATACGCAGGTTTTTTTTTTTCTCTTGGAGCTTCTGGTGGGCTATTTATGAAGAAACAGATCATCTTCTTGTCATGAGAATTAGGCCTGGATTATTTCATAGAAATGAAGAGAGAACACCTCTCTTGTTATTGTTGTAAATTACTGATATTCTGGGAGTGAAGAAAATCACCTCCCTGGTCTTGTTATTATTGGACTTTTATTGGTTGTCATAAGTTTTCAGTTGTATACTGTTTGGGAGAGAAAGTTCATATCTGGGAAGTTGGTATTCATGTTTGAGAAGTTGTAATATGACTGTGCTTAAATTTTAAGTGGATGTTTGCAACCTTTGTTCAATAGCAATTTTTGTGTTTCAAGTATTACTGAAAAGAATAAGTTCGTTTTTGCAACTTAATCTGAGTTGTTTACATTTGAAAGTTTGGAATTGCTTCTTTAGTTGAAATGCTAGTTTCCTTTTCAATGTTGAAATGGAAAAGACAGTTTTTAAATATTTGAGTTTTCTCCATAATAATGGATTCTGTTAATTTAGAAGAATTAGAGGAAATCTAGCATGTAAATATAATCTGTTTGTAAATTTACAAGTCTTATATGTTTATAACAATGGAAAATTTATACTTATAATAAGGGAAGAGCTATTTATCATTTGGTGAAATTGGGATATATATATATATATATTTATATCTAATTGTTATGACAATTTCTTTATAATAGGTTGATTTGGAGAAAATGCATAGAGTAGTGAATTTAAAAAAAATTGTCGAAATTGGAATTATACAAATATAATATTTTTCTCTAAATACTTTATAAATATATATATAGAGATATATATATATTTCTCATTTTGAGTAATTATCATTTTAGAAAATAATAGAGAAATTGAAAGTAATTATAATTGTTATATAAAAAAAAAGGGGATATATATATATATATAAATATGGAATATATATATATATAAATATATTATCGTTGTTATATATATACATATATATATATATATATATATTTATATATGAATATATAAATATATATATATATATATATATTTTTGAAGATATTTTATTATTGATAATAATCAATGAATGGTGAAAGACTGTCAAAAAAATTAAGCCGCGGATAACAAAATACACAGTCGTTATTTACAATGGGCGGTGGGGAAGAAAACCCCACCGCAGGTTTTATGTTATATTTGGAGGTGTGGAGTGGGGCGGAGCCCCACCCACACCCCACGTCGTGGGAATGTGGGTGGGGCTCCGCCCCACTCCACATCTCCCCCCTCCTCCATACCCTTATGCCTCCCGCGGATCTTGTCTGCCGCTTTGCGGCCACCATAAACCCCCGTCCGCCGCTCTGCGGCCACCATAAACCCCCGTCCGCCGCTCTGCGGCCATCCCGACCCCGCTCCTCTGTCACGCCGCCCATGGCCTCCGTCGGCTGTGGTAACTCCAGTACATAAAATGTTAGGGCTTGGCCCTAACATATGTTTGGGTTATTTGGAATTTAAATGCTGTTTATTTTTATATAGCTCTATATATAGGCATATATATATTCTATATGTCTATGTATATAGCTATATATCTAATATAATAATGCGTATATATCTGTATATATATATATATATATAGGTTGTGGTAAACCAATTCGTCCTTTTCATAGACATTAAAATAAATATATTATATATATGTATGTATGTATGTATATATATATATAAATATATCTATATATATATATACATTTAACATACAGAGGAGTAAATCTATGAACCAAATTATTGGGCTCTCGTTTAAAATCGTTATAAACTATGTTTCATGGATATGGAGAAAAAAAAAATATATATATATATATATATAAATTACAATTATATTCTCACAGGAGATGTTATTAAGTGTTGAACACAACAACCAAAGAAGCTATATTACCATGAACAGAGTTTTATAAAGTGGTGAACCACCTACATCTATTGACAACGTCATACGAGTTACAAACAGTGTATGAATCGTAATTAAGAGTAACAGTAACAACAGTAATTCTAAACAAGAGAAAATAAAATTATAATGTAAAGAGAGTTTAGGAATATTCAGTGATACTCTGGAAAGAGTTTCTCGGAAGTTTCAACTAAAAACATACTAACAATCACCCGGAAAATGAAGAGGAAAATTACACAACTCCTTACTCAAAAGAACACTGGAAATAAACTTAAGAAGCCACCACTGACAATCCTTGTGGCCATATTAATCTCAACTGTAGCAAACGATCTCATATGTAAACCTGTAAGAGGTTCCGAAGAAGGAAAAACCAACATTGGAAAACACAGAGGAGAAAATGCGCGACATATCTCACACGGGATAAGAGAACTAAGTTGACGGACCCTTCTGTCAATTGTGCTTAGGTACAAGTTGACTAAGTATTTACGAAGAGGAGGAACCTAGATCGGGGAAGATTAGGAGACTGAGTCCAGCGAAATAGTAAACCAGCCTTTGTGGCCTAGATCTTCCTGAAATTAGGTTTAATATCAACAATAACTGCAGTAATAACCCTGATTGACGTAAATCACGAAGAAAGGACAGGATGCACATAAAGAAAGTATAGAAAATGAAAGAGAGAGAGAGACCGAAATATAAACACACTAAATGAACTAAGAGATAGTTAAGGTAAGGGCGATAAAGATATAATCCAACTTAAGAACTTGTGGAAAGGGAAGAGAGGGCAACCAAACTGCCTTGTTGAAAATGCTAAGTCATAGGAGTAGTATGTTTCAGGAAACAAGAGAGGAGACAGACAATCGTGCCTGGCTGAAAAATGACTAAATAGGGAGATCACTAGCCGGTTTAGTTGGAACAAGGCGTCGAGGGGAGTGGTTCCTCTATCAGCGAACCACGTGCGTAAATGAGTGCAGCGTAATTCCCACTAACGCCGTAAGGCATTCTGCTACCGAACATTGCCGAGGGTTCGATTTAAGAACTTGGGTAATCTCACTCTTGCAATGACGTTAGCAGCGTTGTATCGACCCTCTTGTTGATCTATATGTTTCCGTTTGCACGCCATTGTACTTGTATTCCGCCGATGAGTATAGTGTTTCGCCATGAGAGAACACCGTTGAGCATGCGTACGCATGCGAAAGGGGTTTTTAGGACGGTGTGAGAAAAGTTTTTCATATCTCGTGTCATAACCACATGACAGATGTGGCTATGACACGTGCGATGTGTGTTGTGACCACAAGGAAAATGTGGGCATGACATTTGGTATCAGAGCCCAGTTTGTAAACACTGGGCGTATTTGGGCACGTTATTATTCCGCAACTTTGGCTAATTAGTTTCTACCTTGTTTTGTAGGATGCCTCCCCGACGTGTTCGACGAGCGCGATCACGCCATACAGCGTCAGTCGAGGTGCACAGCGATTCCTCAGCCGAGGGACTGGCACCCGCAGATTCAGCAGCACCACCTGCCCCACCTGTGCCACAAGCACCACTAGTACCACAGGCGATACCAGTAGCGGATATAGGTCCACAGATCTTACAGGCACTACAGACTATGCTAGACAGGTTACCACCAGTGATTCCTGAGCCACGTATAGAGCCTCGTGTTGCTCCGCGAGAGGAGCCACGTGCCGAGTCACGTATTGAGCCACGTATGGAGCCCCGCGTTGATCCACTAGCGGTGAGACGTGTGGAGCCCTTCGTTGAGATTCCTGACACAACAGTAGAGGAGGTAGGGTCGGCCTCCCGAGCACGGAGCAGGAGTCCTCCGAGACTTTTGAGACAAGAACAGGTTCAGCAGGGAGTATATGAGGATGGTGTGGAAGAGCCACTTGGGAGACTTAGAGACAGAGGGGACCCTATCAGAGATCTACTGAGGCTCAACCCACCCACCTTCGCAGGAGCTACAGAGGGAGCTGTGGCCGAGGCTTGGCTAATTAGCTTAGACAGGTGTTTCGCATTGCGACCGTATGAGAGCAACACGAAAGCACGAGTGGCAGTTCATCTTCTTAGGGATGCAGTAGCCACCTGGTGGCGCACAGAGGAGTGCAAGCGCTGACTCTCCGTGGATACACTCACATGGGACACCTTCATTGAGCGCTTCAATGCGCGGTATTTGTCCGAACACTATAGACAGCGCAGAATTGATGAGTTTCATGATCTACAGCAGAGGGGACTCACCGTTACTCAGTATGAGAGCCGATTTATAGAACTTTCTCGTTATGCGGAATACCTCCACGACGAGAAAATCTTAATACACAAATTCATCAGGGGGCTAAATCACGGGATATCAGGACCAGTTCGTATGGCAAATCCCCAAACCATGAGCGAGGCTGTTGAAAAGGCCCTTATATCAGAGGAAATTCAGGGACGAGGACAGAATTCACGCCCACAGTACCAGGAACGAAATCCCCAACAACAGCAAAATTTCTGAAGGCCTCAAAACACAACACAGAGAGGAGGATATAATGCTTCAACATTACCTCCTAGGCCTCCACAGCAACAGCAACAGCAGCAAAAATCCAAATTTCAACAGAGGGGACAGGGAGGACAGAACCGTGGATGGCAGCAGCAGGGACCACGCAGGGATCAGAGACAGCAGGGTTCATCGGCAGGACCCTCAAGGTCCCAGCAGTCTTACAGAGGCTCACAGGGATCCACCGGACGGACCGGGCAACAACAGTCGGGCAGAACACAGTCAGGGCAGTTACAGGTTAGGGGACCATGTTATGTATGTGGTGGGGCAGGGCATCTGGCTAGAGAGTGTCCGCAGGGATTTACTGCAGGGGGTCAGCCCCGATCAGGAGGGTCTGAGCAGACCGTAGGTGACGTGGGCAGATCTCACCACATGTTTACAGCGGTTGATAACCGCCAGGCCGATTTTCAGGCTTCTGTCATCGAGGCAGCAGGTACGATTAGAGACTTTCCCATCTCGATCCTTTTTGATTCAGGAGCTACTGACTCTTTTTTGTCTACATCGTTAGTGGAGCGTTGCAGGCTGGTGGCTTCTAGGCAAGACATTAGGTGGGAAGTTGAGTTGGCCTCAGGGGCCAGGATGTCAGTAGATACCTTGGTTAAAGACTGTGAGATCACATTGGGACCCTTCACCACAACGTGCGACCTTAGGATTATGCCATTAGGGTCTTACGGAGTAGTTCTGGGTATGGATTGGCTTGCGGCACATAGAGCCAAGCTTGATTGTCGCCAGAGAACGATTAGCTGTTTAGACGATCATGGTTCGTCGGTTGAGATAGTGGGCATTCAAAAGCCCACGGCAGTTCGTATGATATCCGCACAACAGCTTAAGCGCTGTATGCGGAAGGGATGTCAGATGTTTGCCATCACAGTCAGTGATAGAGCAGAGGATGAACCTGAGGCTACTTTAGATGATCACCCTATCCTTAGAGAGTTTGCCGATGTGTTTCCGCCAGAATTACCTGGTATGCCTCCACGTAGAGAAGTGGACTTCCACATTGACTTAGTGCCAGGTGCAGAGCCGATATCCCGCGCACCCTATAGAATGACGACCCATGAGCTCACAGAACTTAAGCTGCAGTTGGAAGAATTACTTGAGAAGGGACACATCCGACCTAGCGTTTCACCATGGGGCGCACCAGTGATCTTCGTGAAGAAGAAGGATGGGTCTCTTCGTCTATGCATGGACTACAGGCAGTTGAACAAGGTGACGGTGAAGAATCGTTATCCTCTACCTAGGATTGACGACCTTTTTGATCAGATGCAGGGAGCCAGAGTGTTCTCAAAAATCGATCTAAAATCTGGGTATCACCAATTGCGCATCACGGAGTCAGATATTCATAAAACTGCTTTTCGAACCAGATATGGCCATTATGAATTCACAGTGGTACCTTTCGGGTTGACGAACGCTCCTGCAGTATTCATGAGTCTCATGAACGGGGTGTTCCGTACATACCTAGACCGGTTCGTGATCATATTCCTAGATGACATTCTGATTTATTCACGGACTGAGGAGGAGCATGTAGAGCACTTGCGTCAAGTTTTGCAGAAATTACGAGAGCAACAACTTTTTGGCAACTTGACGAAGTGTGCCTTCTTCAGGACAGAGGTGCAGTATTTGGGACACATTTTATCAGGCGATGGCATCTCTGTAGATCCATCTAAAATTAGAGCAATCCAGGAGTGGCCGGCACCCACGAACGTGACAGAGGTCAGAAGCTTTATGGGGTTAGCTGGGTATTATCGTCGGTTTGTCGAAGGTTTCTCCAGGATAGCACATCCCATTACTTCCCTTCAGCGAAAAGGGAAGGGTTTCACTTGGACCGAGCAGTGTGAAAAGGCTTTTGGAGTCCTCAAAGAGCGTCTTATGAGCGCTCCTATTTTAGCAGTTCCAGATCCTTCGGAAGAGTTTGTAGTTTGCACGGATGCATCATTAGAAGGTTTGGGAGCCGTGCTTATGCAGGATGGACGAGCGATCGCATACGAATCGCGGAAACTAAAGACACATGAGTTAAACTATCCTACGCACGACTTAGAGCTTGCAGCTGTTGTTCATGCCTTGGTTCGCTGGAGACACTTTCTCTTAGGGCGACGCTTTGAACTCCATTCAGACCATCATAGTTTGCAGTATATTTTTACACAGCCTAATTTGAACGCCCGCCAACGGCGTTGGATGGAATTCCTATGCGAATATGACTTCGATGTCCATTATATAAAAGGGAAGGAGAACGTGGTCGCTGATGCTTTGAGTCGAAGACGCCACGAGAACCAGACCCTGACCTTGAAGATGGACTTGAAGGATCGCATCTTACAGCATCTGTCGGAGGACGAATGGTTTCTTGAAGTGCAGCAGGCAGTACTAAATCAGAAGGCCCTTGAGGGCAAATTTACAGGATATACCCTTGATTCTGATGGAATGCTTCGACATCGGCAACGCATCTATGTACCCCATGCGGGTAATCTTCGTACAGTAATCCTATCAGAGGCTCATAGAGCACCCTACGCAGCACACCCAGGAGTGAAGAAGATGCATGCTGATTTACGATAGCTTTATCATTGGGCTGGGATGAGGCGTGACATTGCCGAATTTGTTGCTCGTTGCCTGGAATGTCAGAGGGTTAAGGCCGAACATCAGCATCCAGCGGGACTGTTGTACCCTCACGAGATACCTGAATGGAAATGGGATACCATTTCTATGGATTTTATCGTTGGTCTACCTATGTCATCACGTCGCCATGATGCTATTATGGTGACAGTTGACAAGCTGACCAAAGTGGCGCATTTTTCACCAATATGTACAACATACAATGCACCATCAGTGGCAAAGGTGTTTCTTGATCAGATTGTTAGACTTCATGGGATACCTCGCCGCATTATATCTGACAGAGACTCCGTATTCACTTCATCGTTCTGGAAAGCCTTACATCAGGCGTTGGGCACACAGTTCAACTTCAGTTCTGCCTATCATCCGGAAACCGATGGACAAACAGAGAGAGTTAACCAGGTGTTAGAAGACATGCTTCGCATGTATGTGATGGATCACTAGTCTAGATGGGAGGAGTACCTGTATCTAGTTGAATTCGCCTACAATAATGGGCATCATAGCTCGTTGGGTATGCCTCCTTTCCAGGCATTATATGGCAGACCATGCAGAACACCTTTGAGTTGGGATCGTATAGAGGACAGAACAGTCATCGGACCAGAGATAGTTCAGAATATGGAACTGCAAGTTAAACAGATAAGACAGAGGCTTCTGGAAGCACAGGACAGGCAGAAAAAGTATGCTGATGCTAAGAGGACAGACCGAAGCTTCTCTGTGGGGGAAAGAGTATTTTTTAGAGTGCGGCCGCACAAAAGTCCAATCCGTTACGGAAAAGGCTCTAAACTCGCACCTCGATTTGTAGGACCTTTCGAAATCTTGGAGCGGATAGGACCAGTAGCCTATCGTCTAGCCTTGCCACCTAGCCTGTCACGTATCCACGATGTATTTCATGTATCAGTTTTACGTCAATATATTTCTGACTTATCTCATGTGTTGGATTGGAGTGCTCTTCAGGTAGAGGCAGACGGACAACTGGCGTTGGAGCCAATTCGCATATTGGCTCGACGGAAGCTGGCCCTTCGAGGTCGAGAGCTGGACCAGGTTAGAGTCCAATGGGACTTATACGACGAAGTCACTGCAACATGGGAAGATGCAGAGCGATTGAAGACCCTGTATCCTCACCTTTTTGACGACTTCCAGGAGGAAGTACCGTCTTAGGGGGAGAGGATGTGAGGACCGCCCTTTCTACTACTATTGTTATGACTATTTACAGTACTGTTATTGTTACTTTCATATTTGTGGGATAGCAATTCCCGGAATTTGTCAGACTATTTAACTTTATTATGTTTTCGGAAAAACTAATTGGGTGATGTTTGGATAAGTTACTTTTCAGAAAAATGAATTAGGGATGATGGAAAAATTGTAATATGATTTTTTAATTATGTTAAATTGTACTAAGGCATGAGAATGCATGTGTTATTTAAGTTGCTTCGGCTATGATGAATTTATGTGGTTACTGATCTTGTAATTGAGTGTGCAGGGACTACTAATCAAACCACAGATTTCGGAGATCATTCCACACCTTGTTAATTGTTATTCCCTGTTAAGCCGATCTGGTTCCACGAAGAACCAAGATCTCTTTGTGTTTGATGTCTTGATGTAATGTGGTCTTTCGTATGGTTGAGTGGGTTAGGTTACCCTCATGTATCATTATTTTTATAAGTAAGTGTTGTTAAGAGATTGAATTTGAAATTTCTATTTTTCTTTAAATTATGAGGCCCTTTTTCTTGTGCTTTACCTTGACCTGGGGTGTCTTGTATGGGTTAAAATTGACCCTGGGTTCTACCCCATGGGTCCAGGGGCCCATTTGGTATGGGTAACCCTTGAGTAACCTCCATCTAGTCAACTTAACCTTCCCCTGAAGTTAAGTGGCGAAAATTGGAGGTAGGAGGGGACATGATGGGTTGTACCAACACTCAACCCATCCCCTCTACTTTTCCCTAGATAAGAGATGCCATCCATTAGTAAAAGTTACCTCTTCTTTAGTAAGATTCCCCCATGTACTATGGGGACACCCATGTGAAGAAAGGAGAAAGAGGCATGGGTCACCTGTCTTGTTCCCATTTAACTCTTTTTTTTATTTCTCCTATGAGAAAGTGGAGTCACATGAAAGGAATAAGGAGTACCCTTGGGAATGGAGAGTGACATAAGCCACCTGGACAGAACAGTGATTTTTGGGAAGGGTGAGGAGGTGACAAGTGTCACTTCCCCATTTCTCAAAATTAGAAAGAAAGAGAATTTTGGGTTATTTATTTTCAAATTTTGGGATGAGAGGGAGTTAGTTGAATTTTGGGGAAAATCTTTCATCTTTGGCCTTACCAAAAATAGAGAAGTTAGTTTGGAAGATAGAGAAGGGAGAGGGAGTTGGTGGCTAAGCTTGGAAGTGAACTCTGTGGACTCTGCAACAACTTCATTCCAGGAGGGCTTTGCAAGGTTGGTCTGAATTTTACCTTTGTTTTGGTAGAACTGAAATGTGTATGAAATGTGTTTGGAATATGTGTTTAAATTTGTTTTCTGTGGGGTTCTTGTCGGGTGTTTGACAGAGCGTCTCCCACTTGGGAGAAATGCTCATCAAGTTTGGGGTAGGGGAGGAGAGATCCTCCTCGGGTGCATACCTGTTCCATCTTTTGGGATGTTGAAAGCCTTGAGGGCATGTATCTGTGACTGTATTTTGACTTGAGAGTCAAATACAGATTTCTTACAAATTGTGATCACACTTGGTTGAGACCAAGAGAAATTTATATGAGTTCATTTATCTGTCAGGGTGACACTCTGGAGTCGAGTGTATCCACTCTCCTGCCCCTTATGAAACTCACTGTAGTTGAGTTTCCGTATTGTGTAAAATAGCCACGGGTGTATGTGTGCTTTGGGATTGTTGTTGTTTCTGTTGTGAAGTGGAGTGTTTGAGTACCCAGGTGTGAGTATGGTCTCCCTAGCTCGGGGGTGACCCTCTTGCGGGTCTACGGTAGGGAGGAGAGCTAGACGAGTGGTATTTTTCTTCTTGTTTGTCTTTGATACGCAGGTTTTTTTTTTTCTCTTGGAGCTTCTGGTGGGCTATTTATGAAGAAACAGATCATCTTCTTGTCATGAGAATTAGGCCTGGATTATTTCATAGAAATGAAGAGAGAACACCTCTCTTGTTATTGTTGTAAATTACTGATATTCTGGGAGTGAAGAAAATCACCTCCCTGGTCTTGTTATTATTGGACTTTTATTGGTTGTCATAAGTTTTCAGTTGTATACTGTTTGGGAGGAGAAAGTTCATATCTGGGAAGTTGGTATTCATGTTTGAGAAGTTGTAATATGACTGTGCTTAAATTTTAAGTGGATGTTTGCAACCTTTGTTCAATAGCAAATTTTGTGTTTCAAGTATTACTGAAAAGAATAAGTTCGTTTTTGCAACTTAATCTGAGTTGTTTACATTTGAAAGTTTGGAATTGCTTCTTTAGTTGAAATGCTAGTTTCCTTTTCAATGTTGAAATGGAAAAGATAGTTTTTAAATATTTGAGTTTTCTCCATAATAATGGATTCTGTTAATTTAGAAGAATTAGAGGAAATCTAGCATGTAAATATAATCTGTTTGTAAATTTACAAGTCTTATATGTTTATAACAATGGAAAATTTATACTTATAATAAGGGAAGAGCTATTTATCATTTGGTGAAATTGGGATATATATATATATATATATATATATATATATATATATATATATATATATATATATATATATATATATATATATATATATATATATATATATATATATATATATATATATCTAATTGTTATGACAATTTCTTTATAATAGGTTGATTTGGAGAAAATGCATAGAGTAGTGAATTTAAAAAAAATTGTCGAAATTGGAATTATACAAATATAATATTTTTCTCTAAATACTTTATAAATATATATATAGAGATATATATATATTTCTCATTTTGAGTAATTATCATTTTAGAAAATAATAGAGAAATTGAAAGTAATTATAATTGTTATATAAAAAAAAAAGGGGATATATATATATATATATATATGGAATATATATATATATAAATATATTATCGTTGTTATATATATACATATATATATATATATTTATATATGAATATATAAATATATATATATATATATATTTTTGAAGATATTTTATTATTGATAATAATCAACGAATGGTGAAAGACTGTCAAAAAAATTAAGCCGCGGATAACAAAATACACAGTCGTTATTTACAATGGGCGGTGGGGAAGAAAACCCCACCGCAGGTTTTATGTTATATTTGGAGGTGTGGAGTGGGGCGGAGCCCCACCCACACCCCACGTCGTGGGAATGTGGGTGGGGCTCCGCCCCACTCCACATCTCCCCCCTCCTCCATACCCTTATGCCTCCCGCGGATCTTGTCTGCCGCTTTGCGGCCACCATAAACCCCCGTCCGCCGCTCTGCGGCCACCATAAACCCCCGTCCGCCGCTCTGCGGCCATCCCGACCCCGCTCCTCTGTCACGCCGCCCATGGCCGCCGTCGGCTGTGGTAACTCCAGTACATAAAATGTTAGGGCTTGGCCCTAACATATGTTTGGGTTATTTGGAATTTAAATGCTGTTTATTTTTATATAGCTCTATATATAGGCATATATATATTCTATATGTCTATGTATATAGCTATATATCTAATATAATAATGCGTATATATCTGTATATATATATATATATATATATATATATATATATATATATATATATATATATATATATATATATATATATAGGTTGTGGTAAACCAATTCGTCCTTTTCATAGACATTAAAATAAATATATTATATATATGTATGTATGTATGTATATATATATATATATAAATATATCTATATATATATATATATATACATTTAACATACAGAGGAGTAAATCTATGAACCAAATTATTGGGCTCTCGTTTAAAATCGTTATAAACTATGTTTCATGGATATGGAGAAAAAAAAATATATATATATATATATATAAATTACAATTATATTCTCACAGGAGATGTTATTAAGTGTTGAACACAACAACCAAAGAAGCTATATTACCATGAACAGAGTTTTATAAAGTGGTGAACCACCTACATCTATTGACAACGTCATACGAGTTACAAACAGTGTATGAATCGTAATTAAGAGTAACAGTAACAACAGTAATTCTAAACAAGAGAAAATAAAATTATAATGTAAAGAGAGTTTAGGAATATTCAGTGATACTCTGGAAAGAGTTTCTCGGAAGTTTCAACTAAAAACATACTAACAATCACCCGGAAAATGAAGAGGAAAATTACACAACTCCTTACTCAAAAGAACACTGGAAATAAACTTAAGAAGCCACCACTGACAATCCTTGTGGCCATATTAATCTCAACTGTAGCAAACGATCTCATATGTAAACCTGTAAGAGGTTCCGAAGAAGGAAAAACCAACATTGGAAAACACAGAGGAGAAAATGCGCGACATATCTCACACGGGATAAGAGAACTAAGTTGACGGACCCTTCTGTCAATTGTGCTTAGGTACAAGTTGACTAAGTATTTACGAAGAGGAGGAACCTAGATCGGGGAAGATTAGGAGACTGAGTCCAGCGAAATAGTAAACCAGCCTTTGTGGCCTAGATCTTCCTGAAATTAGGTTTAATATCAACAATAACTGCAGTAATAACCCTGATTGACGTAAATCACGAAGAAAGGACAGGATGCACATAAAGAAAGTATAGAAAATGAAAGAGAGAGAGAGACCGAAATATAAACACACTAAATGAACTAAGAGATAGTTAAGGTAAGGGCGATAAAGATATAATCCAACTTAAGAACTTGTGGAAAGGGAAGAGAGGGCAACCAAACCGCCTTGTTGAAAATGCTAAGTCATAGGAGTAGTATGTTTCAGGAAACAAGAGAGGAGACAGACAATCATGCCTGGCTGAAAAATGACTAAATAGGGAGATCACTAGCCAGTTTAGTTGGAACAAGGCGTCGAGGGGAGTGGTTCCTCTATCAGCGAACCACGTGCGTAAATGAGTGCAGCGTAATTCCCACTAACGCCGTAAGGCATTCTGCTACCGAACATTGCCGAGGGTTCGATTTAAGAACTTGGGTAATCTCACTCTTGCAATGACGTTAGCAGCGTTGTATCGACCCTCTTGTTGATCTATATGTTTCCGTTTGCACGCCATTGTACTTGTATTCCGCCGATGAGTATAGTGTTTCGCCATGAGAGAACACCGTTGAGCATGCGTACGCATGCGAAAGGGGTTTTTAGGACGGTGTGAGAAAAGTTTTTCATATCTCGTGTCATAACCACATGACAGATGTGGCTATGACACGTGCGATGTGTGTTGTGACCACAAGGAAAATGTGGGCATGACAGTACTCTTCTCATATCCTCTATGTCAGAAGGAGAATTTGGACAATCATTCAAAGATAACTTTGTCCCCAATGAAAGAAGAACACACAATGGTCTACAATCTGCCATGTTGAATCTATCCAACACAGTCTTCACATACTTACTCTGGCTTAACCAAAATTTTCTATTTGCTCTATCTCTTTTGATCTCCATCCCTAGAATGTACCTAGCTGCCCCTAAGTTTTTCATCTCAAACTGTGCTGACAACTGAGACTTCAAATCTAAAATCATATTCTTACCATTCCCAATCAGAAACATATCATCAACATATAGTGCAATAATGAGAATATGATCATTGTCAAACTTGTAATAAACAAAATGATCTTATTTCGATCTCAGAAATCCAATGGACAACACAAAGGCATCAAATTTAAAGTATCACATCCTAGGAGATTACTTCAAACCATACAAAGACTTCTTTAACTTACAGACCAAATTTTCTTTACCTTTCACCACATAGTGCTCAAGCTGTGACATATAGATTTCTTCCTCCAAGTCACCATGAAGGAAAGTTGTCTTCACATCCATTTGTTCCACTTCTAAGTCATAAGTTGCTACAAGAGATAACAAGAATGAATAGATGTTAGCTTTGCAATAGGAGAGAAAATTTCACCATAATCAATTCCCTCCACTTGTGAATACCCCTTTGTAACCAATCTAGCCTTGTAGTGCATGCATCTAGATAAAACAGAAGAACTATTGAACTAAATAGTGCATGCATCTAGCTGAAACAAAGTACCTCTTTGAGTACCCTTAGAAAGCACCATAACTCCTCTTGTCATCTTGCATCCTCCACTTGAGAAGACAACCTGCACACCTACATCATTCAATTTACTTACAAAGAGCAGGTTTTGTGCTAAACCGGGAATGTGCATAACCCCATTGATCCCCTTCACTTGTCCATCAGGGAATTAGATCAAGACTCTTCCACACCCAACTATCTTCAGGTGAGAGTCATCACCCAAGTACACCTTCCCACCATCATATTCTTCATACTTTGTAAACCAACCTCAATGAGAGGTCATGTGGAAAGAAGCATCAGAGTCAATCAGCCACACATCTTCAGATGCATGGGTGGCCAAGGTTGCAACAAAAGCATCAAGATCATCTTGTGACTTATCGGAATCATAATCAAAGTTCTTCTTTTTCTTTGTCATGCCCACATTTCCCTTGTGGTCACAACACGCATCACACGTGTCATGTCCACATGCGCCATGTGGTCATGACATGAAATACCAAAAAGTTTCCCACTCTTCCCTAGAAATCCTCTCGCACGCGTAGGCGTGCTCAGTGGTGTACGCTTAAGGTGAAAACAATACAGTTGTCGACGGTGTACCAAATACATGTGTGTACACCCTACGCAAGGAAACATGTGGTTTCCTAACTTAGATTAATCTCACAAATTATATTTGAACAACAATTATTTTAGGTGATAGATCATTTTTCAGCAAAGCACGATCATCCGATTCTTCTTTCCATTTTCTAAAATTTAATATTAATTTCTCCTCCTTCAGACTTAGCATTTTCAACCAAGCCCGTTCATTTGCCCTCTCTTCCTTTTCTTGGAATTTAGTTTTGATTGTATTTCTATCACATTCATTTTACCATTTCTCTGAAATTTAATTTTGATTGTATTTCTATCTCATTTCCCTTCCCATTGTGCAAGATCTTATGTTATCCTATTTTTTTTCTTCACGTTCTTTATCAAATAGCAATAACACTACATCCTTTACATTATTCCTAATTTCTTGGTAAACTAGATCACTTACACAGGGTTGGTTAACTTCACTTGACTCAGTCCCCCTAGGGTTCTGTTCTAGGTTTTAGTTCAACTTTTGAATTAATTTTAATACTTAACCTATTCCTAAACAAGATTAACGGTAGGTTAAACTTAGTTCTCTTAGCCCTGCTTGGAAATGCTGCATATTTTCTCCTCTTTGTTTTCCAAGGTTAGCTGTTCTGTCTCTTTCTCTCTTTTTTGTTAATTGGACGTTTATTCTCTAAATCTACAGTTGAGTTTAAAATGGCCACTCATGGAATGCTTGTGATGGCTTGTTTGCATTTATTTTTAGTGTCCTTTGTAAATGAAGGGATCATACTTTCCTCTTCATTTTCCTGTCATTTAATTTAGGATAATTGTTAAAACTTCCAAGAAACTCTTCCTTAAAATTAAAATATATTTACCTATGCTCTTTTTAAATTGTAATTGTATAAATAATGTATTTCTGATTTGTAACTCTGAGTTTAAACATCTATTCAATTTGTATTATACATTATGCATAAATAAATCCCACTTTTCTCGATTAAAATTTCTATTTCAAGTCAAATGTTTTAAACTACATATAGTTTGCCTTCAATGAATAGTGAAAAGTGAATAGTAAAAGTAAATAATGAATAGTAAAAATGAATAGTGATTAGTGAATAGTAAATAGTGAAAAGTGAATAGTAAAATGGTCCCCATCCTAGGAAGAGACCCTCAAGGTGGCGGTAATTTCAAAAGCAATACTGCAACCCAAATTTCATTTCTTTCATGGTAGCAAAATTACAACTTGACTTATAACAAAATATAAAACTAATATTTCTACTAAGCTTGCACAGAAATAATACTTTTACAAACTTAATTAAAACATCAACTAACTCACAACTTTGCAAGTAGAAGAAGAAGGAACTAGACGAGTCTAATATCCTTTTAAAAACAAATTTTCTCTTCCTTTCCTCATTTTAAAATGGTAAAACTTAATGAACAATAGAAATACAAACATCAACCCAAAAACAGAGGATTTCTTCCCAACTTCAAAATACTAATTTATACAATAATAAGGAGATAACTTTCTCCTTTTGACAAATCAACCAGGATGCAGTCACTAATCCTTAAGAGTAAAGGAAAATAAAATATTTTTCCAACACAAGAAACTTCTCCAAACTTCACAAATAGGTCCAAGAATACCTACATAACACACAAGTGAAGAAACACCACACAAGCTACTCTCCTCCCTGCCGTAGACCCGCAAGAGGGTCACCCCCGTGCTAGGGAGATTATTCACACACCTAGGGAATCCAAATCCACTTCACAATAGGTAAAAAAAACAACACACCGGAACACACATACACCCATAGATATTTACACAACACAAAAACTCAACAAAGGTGAGTTTAGAGAGGGGTAAGAGAGTGGACACACTCAACTCTAGAGTACCACCCTTCACAATAATTCAACACAATTTTTCTCATGGCCTCAAGCTAAACAAGATCATCAGATTTCAAGAAATATCATATTTGGCTCTCAAGCCATATAACCAATTTTCTCAAATTCACACAAATGCCCTCAAGGCTTTCAAAATCTCAAAAGAAACAAGGCATGCACTTGAGGAGGATCACTCCTCCCTTACCCCACACTTGATGAGCATTTCTCCTAAGTGGAAGATGCTCTATCAACACCCCACAGTTGATGAGCATTTCTCCCAAGTGGAAGAAGCTCTGTCAACAACCCAATAAAATTTCCCCACATTAACAAAATTTACAACACAAGCAAAATAAATAATTTTCACACATCTTTCATGCAACAAATAAATAATTTTCACACATCCTTCATGCAACAAATAGAAATACATAGGAAAAGCCATGAAATCTAAATAAATAATTTTCGCACATCCTTCATGCAACAAATAGAAATACAAAGGAAAAGCCATGAAATCCAACCTTAAAAAGCCCTTTAATGGATGAAGTTGATGAAGAGCTCCACACTTTGTCTCTTCTCCCAATCTCTCCTTCTAAAAAAAAACAATCTCTCTATGATCACAAGCAAGGGATAATGAATGGAGGATATAGGATGGCTAGAATAATTTCGGCATTATGAGGCTATGAAGAGGAGAATAGAGAAGGAATTGGGCATTATGAGGATGCCAGAAGAAGATTTCCTAGAGGAAATTAGGCATGATAAGAATGCAAGAATGAATTTCCCCTACAAGAATGAAGTTCCCCTGCAAGAATCAAGTTCCCCTGCAAAAATCAAGTCCTCCTAATTGCTTAGAGAAGGGTCTTATTTATAGATTTTCTGAAAAGGGAATGGAAGGTGAGGATCAAGAGTTGAGATTAAGGGGCTCACATTATTTGTGAATTTTAAATTCATAGTGGATGAATTAAAAAATTCATTTTTTTGGGAAGAGTGGATTATGACATAAAGGGCTAACATTATTTATGAATTTTAAATTCATAGTGGATGAATTAAAATTTTTTTTTTTTGGAAGAGTGGATTATGACATCAAGGGCTCACATTATTTGTGAATTTTAAATTCATAGTGGATGAATTAAAAATTTATTTTTTTGGGAAGAGTGGATTACAACATCAAGGGCTCACATTATTTGTGAATTTTAAATTCACATGTGAGAACAAAAATGAATTAAATATTGTAATATTTATGAATTTTTTTAAGATTGTAATATTTAAATAACCCCACTCCTTTTTCCACTATCCCAAGTGGAATTAAAAAAAATATCCCCACCCATGAAGGACTGCACCACTTCATGGGGATTCTCACCAAAAGTGAGGGGACAAGAAGATAAGCCCCTCCATTATTGGTGGACTATGGAGTCATTTCAAGCCTTGGTAATGGAGAAAAGATGGGCTTGAGTGTTGATCCCACTCATCCTATCCTTCCCATGCCTCCAAATTCGTCACTTAACTTCACTGTGAAGTTAAGGTGACCATATGGAGGTTAACTAAGGGTTACCCAAGTTAAAAGTGACCCTAGACCCATGGGGTATAACTCAGGGTCAATTTAAACTTAGTTGAGACACCTAGGGTCAAGTTAAGACACAAGAAAAGGGTCTCAAAAATTTAAATTAAATAAATGAAATTCAAATACAATTCTTACAACACAAATCATAATTAAATTTTACAAAAGGGTAGACCTAACCCATTCAACCTCATGCAAGACAATATTACAACATTACAACAATGCACCAAACACAGAGTTGATCTTGGTTCCTCATGGAACTAGATCGGCTTCACAAGGGATTATGACATAAGGTGTGGAATAATCTCCTTTATCTGTGGTTTTGTTAGAAATACCTGCACATTCAATCTCAAAGTTAATTCCACATATACATATCATAGCTGAAGCAAATTTAATACATGCATTTCGAAAGCATACCACAATTCTTATAAACATAATGAAATCACATGAAAATTTTCTATCTAACCTCACCCAATTAGTTTTCCTGTAATGTAAACATTAAACCCGATTAGTTTTCCTAATAGAATAAACATCTATATAACATCACCCAATTTATTTTCTCTTAAAGCAAACATCTAACTAACATCACCCAATTAGTTTTCCTTTAACATAATAAGGTTTGAAAATCTGGGAACAACAGTCCCATAAATATAAAAATACCAACAACAATAAGCTAAATAGTCACATGTACGGAAATGAAAAAGTGTAGGCCTCACATTCTTCTTCTCTAATTTGCACTCCTTTCAGAAGTTCCCAATATTTCCATAGTTCCAACACACTGCCTTGGACTTTCTAGTAGATTTAGATCACCCAAGAAATTTGGATTTGCCCTTTTCAACTTTCTTGTCTATCTTTTTCCCTTTTTCTTTAGCTCTTCCACGAACTGCAAGATCCTCTTTGGCTAACTCTGATGACTTTCTCCGCATCCCTTCAGATAATAATGAAGACATCACTTCATCCATTTTAAAAGTGGATGTGGTAGTCCTGATGGCCATAACAAGATGATCCCATGAATCAGGCAAAGAACAAAGCAAGGTCATGCAACGATCCTCCTCCATTTTCACACCAATAGATGTCAACTATGCAACTAGCATGTTAAAGGCATTCAGATGGTTTGTGAAGGATCCTCCATCCTCCATCCTTAAAGAGTACAACTTCTTCCTTAGGAATAACTTGTTGACCAAGGATTTGGCTTGATAAACATCTCCCAACTTCTTCCATAGGTCTTTCACAGTCTTCTCCTCATGGACATTTAACAAGATAGAGTCAGCCAAATAGAGTCTCACAAGACCGTTAGCTTTCCGACCCTTGAGATCCCAATCATCTTGTGACATTGCTATTGGTTTTACACCATAAATAGTTTACCATAAGTCTCTATCATTGATGTAGAATAGGGGTTCAAACTCAATCTATTATAGGCATACTTCACAACAATTGGCTCAAATTAGCAACTTCTACAAGTTTTATGAGCAATATTCTCAAGGCAACTTCCTTCTTCAAGGGTACAACTTGGTTTCCAACTTCTCTAACTTTCCAATGTTACCATAGGCTTATTTACACCTTAGGTACCCAAACACAACCAAACCAACCACTTACCAAGTCTGCCCCTTCAATTCTTGACCATTCCCTATATTGGCTACACCAAAAGCTAGTAGCCCTCAAAATAGGATTGCCACTCTTTATCTTTCCAACCAGACACTATAACCTAGAACTAATTGCATATTTGAGTATTATTTAATCTCATCTAAAACATATTCAAAAAACTCAATAGGTCACTTTGGACCAACACCACCAAAACAGTGTTGCTACGCTGCCCCACTAGGCCAATTAGGCCACTTTAACAAAGCAACACCCACTCAATCACTTCCCCAACTCCAAATCTCAATTACAAAGTCTTAACTAGACTATAAACAACCAAAATCAACCAATTTTGTCAAGGGAAACTATCATCAAGTCTCATTAACACAAAACACTCAATTTAGACTAGTTTGAAGGGGGTTTATTGAAAATCACTACTCTAGGCTTCTATCTAGCCAACCAAGACATCAAACACCTCTAAATGTGTCTTTCCATGTTGAATAAACCTTCACAAACCACTACCCCAAGGTTTTGCAATCATTCTAGCCATTTTGAAATCTTTCAAACCCTCAAACAAGGTTATACAGACCTGTTTCCAGAAAAAAATGGTCACCAAGCCTTTGAAACTTGATGGATTTCAATCACACAAAATCCAAAACATTATTAACACATGTATCTACTTATTTCAAAGCACTTTTAATTAAAACTCTTTAGTACTAACACATATAGGGGTCTGGAGTAGCAGATTACCAGTAAAAATGCAAGGAAAAAAATAGCATTTTTATGATTGATTCAACTTCAATACAATCTCCCTCTCACACTTCAATAGAACTTAATCCTCCCAATCTACACACATCCTCCATGATGATACAAGACTTATATAAACATTTATAACAATTTTTAAGGTTCTCTAACTGCCTTTGAGTTCCATGACTGTTCAACTTCCACTTTTTTTCACTTTTCCCCCATTTACATATGACAACTTTTGACAATATTACAAAATATGAAAATAATGACTCCAACTAGACTAATTAAATGATAAAATGGTCTATTGTGACATTATTGTACTCACAAGACTCAAAACACCTCAAAAACCTCACATAAGACCATATTTACAAAAGTTGTCATGGTGCCCCTACACCATACACCCGGATAGAAAAAGACTCAAGTCCCTTGAGGACTGTATTGTTGTACAAACATGCTACCTCTTACAATGCAATGATCTCCAAGCTGCATCTCCACCTGGTTTTCCTTCCCAATGTGTTAGGTATTCAAGATTTACATTGTTTTTTGCATTAATAGACCCTTTGCCACCTAGAAACTGTTTCATTTCCACAAATTGACTTGATGAATGTTCACTTATCTTTCCCTTATTTGAGATTGATGTGAAATCTACTTGAACACCTACAGATATACCTCTGCCAACATTATCCTGAACTGCTCTCTCCTTGACTCTTGTTACACACTTGAAATCACCTACATGTTCTTGCACTTCAACTTGTTTCATTTTGTCTTTTACCTTCATCACTATCCTCAAATCTTCTACCCCTAATATCATTGTCTTATCAGGTTCATAAACCTCTACACTGACCAGATTTGACTGCTTACTCACCTCTTTTACAAGCATTGTCCCTATCATAATCAATTCATCCTTGCTTTTCTTAATATTAGTTCTTGATAGCAACTCAACATCATACTTCATACCTTCTGTCTTAGCATCTCCATAGTTTGAAATGGATGCAATGTTCATATCTCCTTCTTCATCTTCCTTGCCTTGTTCATTACCTTTTTCCATCAAAGATTCTTTTGTCTTCACATCTAGTTCTAATGCTTTCATTTATCTTTTCTTTTACATCAGCCTTTGAATAAGCCATACAACCTTCTTCTTCATTATCAAGTGCCAACTGAGTGCTCTTTTGAGCAACTGCTCCACCTCATCTTTCATCATTTCTCCCATCTCTTTCAGTTGTTCCATAGTCTACCTTAGTTCTTTTATCTCTTCATCAAATTCTATTTGCCTCATCTTTTCTTCTTTTCTCTTCCTCTCTTTTTCTTCTTGCTTCTTCTTTTGTGAACCCTCAGCCTACAAGTATCTCCTCAACACATCCATTCTTATCTTTATTCAAGCAAGTCTCTTTCACCTTGCTTATCCTTGTCTTTGTGACACCTCACCTAGGTTTCCTCTTTTCTTCACTACCTAGTCTCTTGGCATCCAAGTTCTTTCTTCAACCTGCAAAAAGACAACATACAAACACACACTTCCAACTCACTTTTCCCAAATCTTATAAGATTTTATACCAATTGATGTAGAATAGGGGTTCAAACTCAATCTACTATAGGCATATTTCATAACAATGGGCTCAAATTAGCAACTTCTACAAGTTTCACAAGCAATATTCTCAAGGCAACTTCTTTCTTCAAGGGCACAACTTGGTTTCCAACTTCTTTGACCTTCCAAGGATACCATAGGCCCCTTTACACCTCAGGGACTCAAACATAACCAAACTAACCCCTTACCAATGTCTACCCCTTGAATTCTTGATCATTCCCTATATTGGCTACACCAAAAGCTAGTAGCCCTCAAAATAGGACTGTCACACATTATCTTTCCAACTAGACACTATAACTTAGAATTAATTGCATATTTGAGTACCCTTTAAGCTCATCTAAAACATATTCTAGAAAATCAATAGGTCACTTTGGACCAACACCACAAAAATAGTGTTGCTATGCTACCCCACTAGGCCACTTAGGCAACTTTAACAAAGCAACACCCACTCAATCACTTCCCCAACTCCAAAACTCAATTCCAAAGTCTTAACTAGACTACAAATAGCCAAAATCAACCACTTTTGTCAGGGGAAACTATAATCAAGTCTCATTAACACCAAACCCTCAATTTAGACTAGTTTGAAGGGGGTTTATTGAAAATCACTACTCTAGGCTTCTACCCAGCCAACCAAGACATCAAACACCTCTAAATGTGTCTTCTAATTCTTAATAAACCTTCACAAACCATTACCCTAGGGTTTTGCAATCATTCCTATCTATTTTGAAAGCTTTCAAACCCTCAAACATGGTTATATAGACCTGTTTCTAGAAAAATGGCCACCAAACCCTTAAAACTTGATGGATTTCAATCACACAAAAGCCAAAATGGTATTAACACATGTATCCACTTAATTCAAAGAAATTTTGATTAAAAACCTTCAGTACTGACCTATATAGGGGTCTAGAGTAGCAGATTACCAATAAAAATACAAGGAAAAAATAGTGTTTTTATGATTGATTCAACTTCAAGACAATCTCCCTCTCAAACTTCAATAGAACTTCATCCTCCCAATCTACACACATCCTCCATGATTATACAAGCCTTATATAAACATTTCTAACACTTTTTAAGGTTCTCTAACTACCTTTTGAGTTCCATGACTGTTCAACTTCCACTTTTTTCATGTTTCCCCCATTTACATATGACAACTTTTGACAATATTACAAAACATGACAATAATGACTCCAACTAGACTAATTACATGATAAAATAGTATATTATGACCTTATTGGACTCACAAGACTCAAAACACCTAAAAAACCTAGCATAAGACCATATTTACAAAAGTTGCCATGGTGCCCCTGCACCAATCAACAAGCATGTCCTCCATTTTAAGCTTCCACAACTCGAAATTGCTGCCATTAAACTTTTCCACCTCTACTCTTGTGGATGTACCTGTCATCTCCTTCCTACAACAAGATTATAGAATACTCTACATAGACTCCCACTCAATCTAAGATTAGCTCAAAAAACCCCTACCCAACAACTAGGACCAAAGGTGATCAAGCTATGATACCAACTGAAAGGAAGCAAGGTATGCGGAACACACTTCCTACACTGATCTAATGAGAGAAGTAGTATGTAAATTCTTTATAATTCTTACAATTACAACAATATTAAAGATATAATAGATATGTTACAGCAGCAAACACAAACACATAAAGAGAGATTGACACATGATATATCGTGAGGAAAACCTTTTCAGGTAAAAAACCCCACACTCTAAAACCTACACAATGTATTATCAAAACAATGGTGTGTTTACAATACACTTGCAATGCAAGTTCTTCCAAGAGTCTTCAAATGTCATTTCTAGAGTGATTCTGATAGCATAACAGTACTTGTACAAACGCTATGTAACTACAACTCCAAAACAATGCATTTTATAGAGATACATGGCATATACTGGAAGCTTCTTGAGATAGGCATCCACCTTGGCCACATGGCCATTTTCCTGCATCAAAGGACACTTGTCTAAGCTGTAAATATATCTCTTACATATCTCATACATGGAAGATTTGACTTTCCAAGATTGGAGTGCTCCATGCTAAAAATAGGCAATGACAGATGCTCTTACGCATCTTACAGCTGTCATAAAATTTGCCCACATAACAACCTTAAATATTGTAAGAGAATCCATCATACAAAACTAAATATAGTAAATTCCTCTTACAACATGTCTTAGCCCAACTTGGGTGCCCAAAGATGCATTTCCCTCATGCAAAGATACTCACCGACACTTGTCCCCACTTGTCATAGGAATCTCCAAACTTGGCTCTTCTACGTCATAGATTCTGTCATATGGAATATCCTCTTCCACATACCACAAGATGCCAACACATGGCATATTAGTGCCACCTCAAATGGGATGCCCAAATCCATGTAGGTTTGACTTGACCATCCAAGTCACATTCCAAGTAAAATGACAAGTCACTGTGCCACCTCAACTAAGTGACCAAACTGACTGTGCAAGTAAACACAATATTAGGCAATAAATAAATATACAATTAAATAAATAATGCTAGGAATTTGCAAAGTTTGAGACACCTTAATTCCCAACAATATAATTGACAATATCTTCTGCACCTACTTCTCTATTACTATTTTCCACCTAAAATACAATGTCAATTTCAACATATAGTCAGTTCAATAAAAAATTGAAATAAATAACACAATGTAAATTTAACCAAAAAGCCATACACTTACTCCAAATTTGTCCATTTTGGCTTAGAACCCACCTCGGTCAAATGTATATCTAGCCCTCACATTATCTCTTACTCTCTTGCCTCTGTTACTCTTTGCCAAATATTCTTTGGAATGCATACTTTCTTTCAATGCCTCCCACTATTTGGGACATAGAGTGGAGTCTAACCTCTCTTTTCCCTCCATGATTGCTTTTTTGCAATTGTATCTAAAATTGTTCATCAAAATTCTTATCTTTTGCTTGTAATATTTTCTAGAGATTTGTCCACCAGTAGTCTCAAAAGTATTTTCCATTTTTTGTATAACATTTTCCATAGAACATGGATCTTGCTTTGCAAAACTTGATTTACAAATATCCAAATGGGCCCTACATCGTACACCCAACTTGAAGGCCCACTTTGCAGCATTTAGCCCAATGGGCTCACCATCTCTCGATACCTCAAGCAAGAATGGCTTATTCTCTTCTAATTTTCTTACTTTTGCATTCCTCTCTATAAATCTGTACAAATCTTGACTCAATCTTTGTCTTTTGAAAAAAGCATCCACATCTTCTATTAAACCACTACTAGTATTTATGTTTGATCCACCAGTTCCATCAAAAGTTCTAGATGCAATAGGTGCACTCTGAGGGACAATAGATGCAAGCGGTCTCTCTTCGTGACTTTCATTAACCAAAACTTCATGCTCCTTGGCCACATCAGGTGTGGCATTAGTAGGTAGATCATGAGTACCGGTCTCCATAGATTTCACTTCAAACACATCCTTTAATCTTGAATAAATCATCTATGGACCTATTGTTCCCTTAATGCTCTAATGTTTTTCAATAATCTCTCTTAGACTTTGTTCTAAGAGATCATCACAATGTTGCACATCACCATGTGCTATATCAGGCTGCACATGATCACCATTTGCTATATTAGGCTGCACATCATCATGTGCTATATCAGGCTACACATGTTTATCATTACAACTATTGTTTTCACCAACTACATTTGTTGAATCACAAAAGTGGTAGCTTCTACGAGATAGCGGCACTGTATCTTTTCTTTCCTTTTATTTTTTCTCTACATTTTCTTTGCACTCCTTTTGTTGCCTATAAAACAAAAAATAATATCATATTATGTCTTATATACATAAAGCTCTTGCCTATAAAATTTCAGTAAACACTATTAAACAAATAATATACTACTTAGTGGTGTTTAGGGTAAAATTGTAGAATTGTCTTAATAAGATTAAATACTACTCTTTCACCATGCTAAACATTGGGAGGACAAGGATTGAGCTTGAGGTCAATCTACTGGTTACTTGTCTATCCCTTATGCTTGCTAGGTCTAATTCAAGAGCCTAATTAAGGTTTTTATCAAATATCTTTGCTCATTAGTCAAAGAAACTTTAAGTATGCCTTATAATAGAGATTTTTGAAATTAGATGATGAAATAGGTAAAATAGATCATAGAAATGCAGAGAAGGAGTTTCAAAGACTGTGCACCTAGAATCTAAGGGCCAACTGGACTAGGGTGCTTGCTCTTTAGTCCTGCAAATTCCTGCTATGAAAAATCTTCTGTATAGGCTGACTGACAATCCCAAATGGCTCCTAGATCTCAGAAATATTCCCTAGTTAGACTAGGGCACCCGCTTATTAGTCCTGCAAGTGTCAGGATTCAAAAATCTGAAAGTCTATGGTAATTGCACTCACAAAACCCTTCTTTATGTAGCTTCATTCCACTATAACCTACAAAACATGATCTCCACCTACAAAATAAAAAGAAAGATGTTGCGGCTATATAGGAGTTTGCCTTAGTCAAGCCCCATTTTTGGTATTTCTATCTCAATAATAGCTAGAGATAAAGATTTGTAGAAGTGTGTGCAAACCTAACAATGTGTATGCAGCAATATCAAACCCTAGATGTCTTAATCAAGGCAAGATCAACAACTTGCTTCAAATCAATAAACACATACAACTTCACCTCAAGGAGATGAAAACAAATGAAGACTTGCATGAACAAGAAGGTGAATCATCAATGTTCATGAAGGATCTCTAAGCTCGATGTTGGAGGCTTTAACCCTTCTCCTGATCATGTAAAAGGTGTACAAACCCTACGAAGAGCAAGATAGACTCAAGATCTTGATTCCTAATCTCCATCCATTGTCTCCATGATAGCAAATTCAAATAACTTTCAAGAGCTTTAACAAGTCATTGATCTTCAATGGCAATTTTGGTAGAGTTTTGGCATCAAGCTTGCATAAGAATTGTGTGTGATGAAATGATTTTCAAATGCCTTTTTATATCTATTTTTAGGGAAGTTCAAATTTCATAATAACGTCTCAATATCGCATGAAAAATGAGAATTTGAAAACAAAATCCCGAGGCATACGACGGGAGCTGACACCCTGCCGAGATTCAAAATCCTAGAAAATAGGGGAGGACTAGGGTGTGGGTGGCCGAGTCTAGGCCCCTATTTTCTAATCAAATCTATATCAAGGGGGTCCTAGAGGTCCCTATTTCAGATTCTCTTTCCAAGTTCTATCAAAAGGTTATCTCAAAAGGTGAACATTTTGCAACTAGACCTAGTCAATCAAGGTTTTGGGAAGGTCAAAAAGAAAAAGGTTGAGAGGTCACCAAAGGCGAGGGCCTAAACTGAGGGAAATTGTACCATTCCATATAGGAGGACAATTTCTAACATTACATTTAGCCCCCACTTTAGTGGTCATATGACACTACGCGCATATGCAACTAAAGGAAAGTAAATGCATCAATCATGAAAAGGATACCCAAAAGGATACTATAGAGGAAGCTGAAGTGTTGTCACCAAGAAGGAAGAAGCCCCCAAGTCTACAATCCTACAAGACCACAAAGTTAGGAACTACAACCTACAAAGGAACACTTTGTCATAAAATCAAAAATCAATTCAACCTGCAACCACCACCAATGAGTCAGTACAAAAACACTAAGTGAGTTGAGTGATGAGACATGATGAGGGAGGAAATCGAGGGAGATAGATGCCCCCTTGTTTATGCTTGCTTAGTCTAAAAAGTAGAAACAAGGAGATACCCATGCATGTCAATTTCAAGGGAATCTTGATGAAAAATGTGTTACGAGGGCCATTTGAAGAAAAAACACTCAATAAAAACACATTGGGTAAGAAAGAGAGTGGAACCATGATTCCAATGCAACAAATGACACAGAAATCAGAGTTCGATAGCTCAAGATAAGGGCTCAAGAGTAAAAGGGGTTGATATTGCACCTAGTTAGGGATAGGAATTCTCATCCACTTACTTTATGTAATGGGAGTTTTCACTTATCACTTACTCATTCTTATTTCTTGTCTTTGCAGAAAAGGTAGAGGAGAGAGAGAAGGAGAAGATGAGGAAACCATGCCAAGATGACGCCTATATTAGCCCCCATGACTAGAGATGCTCCAAGCCTGAGTTGCGAAGAGGCACTTCAAGGATGAGATAGGGTCCTAATCTTGTACTTCTGTCATCTTTTAGTTTACATTCATTCAACTTTATCATTTACTGTTCCTAGAGAGAAAAAATGGACTAGGGTCCCTAAAAGGGGCACCTGGATCCACCTAGGGTGCCAGAGTCTCTTTGGGGCGCCCTATTCCCACAGGGGTGCTAGTGTCCCTCTAGGGTGCCCTAGTCTTCTTGGGGTGCCTGGGTCCATAGAGGACTTGGGCCCTATGCACAGGCACTCTTTTCTATTTTTAATAGTAGATTTCAGTTTCATGAGGAGATACTGATATCCTTGTTTACTTTTTGACCTATAGGACATCCCTGAGACATGAGAGCACACAAGTAGTCACCTAATAGCGCTACTGCAAGAGCATGCTATCTCCTTGTCTACTACAGAGAGAGAGCACTTGTAGGCAATGTGCTTATGGTGGGTATTTGATATGCCCACAATCAGATTCCGCTGCACTATGTTGATGGCATTGATGGAGAGGTGGAATGCAGATACATTCACATTCCACTTACCTATAGGTGAGATGACCATCACACTGGAGGATGTATACCGGATCCTTCAACTACCTCTCTAAGGAGAGACAGTGAGGGTAGTAGGACATCACTCAGCGAAGTATACACGTGAGAGTCAGTTATACTATTTGGGTCGCATTGTTTCTCAAGCAGAGAGGGGACACATTCAGCTCTGACTTCTAGAGCAGGGATGCGGTGACATTCCCTTGTTGCAGAGGATTATGATAGTCATTATTGCACTAGCCATCACACCAGATGGATGAGGCACTCACCTACATGGGGGTCTTGTTCACACCATTAGAGTGATGGAGGAGCATAAGATTGTCTATACATGGGGGCACAGTATGCTTGTGCACCTATACCGCGACTTGGGACAATATGTCCATTATGAGATGCATAGTTTGATGATCTGCACACTGCTACAGGTTTGGGCCTTTGAGCACATCAGGTGCATAGGACCCGTGGGTTATCCTATAGAGGTAGTATACACCCATCTGCGTGTTCACACCTATCCATTGGTTAGGTGTTGGAGACACAGAGATATGCTATACTAGAGAATTATTTTTGATAGATTATAGCCTAGTACATTATCTAGAGACCATATTGTGGCTATATCATATGACCTGGTCAGTGGAGACAATGTTGTTATATGGATCCTATTTAGACTTGGAAGTTAAATTTACCCCACTTGTATTGGTGTGGTTTCCCCCCAAATTATTTAACGGGGTCGAGAGGTAATGCCCCCAAAACCTTAAACAAATTTTATTATTTTATAAAGGCATCAGGAGTTATTTTTCTATTGGATGACATTTAAAAACCCTATTTTTTTAACTGACATAAGGTTTGATAAAAGTGGATAAGAGTTAGGGTTTCCATTGATGTATTGTAGCATTTTGCAACAGTATTGAGTTACAAGGATTACATGTTGTAATCATTTTGATTCATTGGATAATAATATTAGACTCTCTGTTGGTGGATGTAGCCCGAGTTTGGGTGAACCGCGTTAAAACTTGTCCTTGTTGTTATTATTTCAGTGTATTTTCATTCCTCTATTTAATCTTTATTTACATTTAATTGATATCTTCTGCATGCAATCCCTAACAAGTGGTATCAGAGCTCGGTTGTGTTTGATTATCGTCTGCAGGATGGTCTCATGGTTGAGTGGGAGTCTCATGGCTGAGTGGGAGCAATGGCGGATGAGGGTAAATTGAAGGTAGATAAATTCAATGGGAAGAACTATCAGTTATGGAAGATACAGATGGAGGATTATCTCTATCAGAAGGATTTATGGAGGCTGTTGGAAGGAATAGCCAAGAAACTGGAAACAATGATTGATGAGGATTGGAATCTTCTAGACAGAAGGGCATTGGGAACCAGTTGGTTGTGCCTAGCACCATCTGTGGCATTCAATATAACATAAGCAAAGAAAATAGATGGTCTGATGAAATCTTTGGCTAAATTGTATGAAAAACCCTCAGCCTCAAATAAGGTATTTCTCATGAAGCATTTGTTTAATTTAAAAATGATTGAAGGTGGATCTGTGATAGATCATTTAAATGAGTTTAATACAATTATTAGTCAGTTAACTTCTATAAAAGTAAGTTTGGATGAAGAGGTGAGGGCTCTCTTGATATTATGTTCTTTGCCAAAAAGCTAAAATAGCTTGGTAATGGTTGTAAGTAACTCTGTCTCTGGTTCAAATACTTTGAAATTTGATGATGTTGTTAGTATTATCCTTAGTGAGGAAATACGACAGAAAAGCTTAGGAGGGTCCACATCAGGTGGTGTTTTGAATGTAGAAAGTAGGGGCAGATCAAAGGAGAGAGGAAAAAGTTATGGAGGTCATGGGAAGTCATGAGGAAAATCAAAGGACAAGAGGTCCTAATCCAGAAGACAAAAAGATTGTTGGTACTATGGGAAACCAGGTCATGTGAAAAAAGATTGTTGGTCTTGGAAGAATAAAGAAGGAGACAAACAAGAAGGCAATAAGGAGGCAAATGTGGTAAGTAATAAATTTGAAGATGATGCTTTGATTCTTTCCCTAGATAATGCTAATGATTCATGGGTTTTAGATTCATGGGCCTCATTTCATGCTACGCCCCATAGAAGTTATTTTCTTTATTATGTCCAAGGGGATTTTGGGCTGGTTTATTTGGGAGATAATAAACCCTGTCAAATTGTTGGATAGGGAAGAATCAAGATTAAGTTGCAGAATGGGAATTATTGGCTACTACAAGAGCTAAGGCACATTCCAAGGCTGAGTAGGAATTTAATTTCAATAGGGCAGCTAGCTGATGAAGGTTGCATTGTTACATTTACTAATAGAAATTGGAAGGTTTCAAGAGGGGCCTTAATAGTAGAAAAATGTGTGAAAGTGGGCACCTTATATCTTTGTACAGGTCATACTATTCCTTCTACTTTAGCTGTTATAGAGAAAAAACAAACAAGTTCAGGAACAATTGTTGCAGGCTCGTAGGAAGAGACTAAAATAGTTGCTGCAGGTTCTGAGACAACACTGTGGCATAACAGACTTGGGCATATGAGTGAAAAAGGTATGAAGGTACTTTATTTTAAGAAATTTTTACCATGTTTGAAATGTATTAATATAGATTTCTGTGAAAGTTATGTGTATGGAAAACAAAAGAGACTCAGTTTTCTCAAGGATGGAAGCAAAGAAAGATGAAAAGTTAGAGCTTGTGCATATAGATGTATGGGGACCAGCTTAGGTATCTTCTCTCGGTGGTTCTCAGTATTATGTTACATTCATAAATGATACAACTAGGAAGGTTTGGATTTATTTCCTTAGGCAGAAATCTGATGTATTTGAAACATTTAAGAAATCAAGAAGCTTGGTTGAGAATGAAACAGGTAAAAGATTAAAATGTCTCAGATCTGATAATGGTGGTGAGTATCGCAGAAAAGAATTTGAGGATTATTGTTCCTTTAATTGAATTCGTAGGAAGAAAATAGTTCCAGGTACTCCACAGGAAAATGCAGTGGCTGAACGCATGAATAGGACAATAATGGAGTGTGCAAGGACCATGAGATTACATGATGGGCTACCTTTAAACATGTGGGCAGAGGCTATCAATACCACTATATATTCAATTAATAGAGGTCCTTCAGTTCCTTTGGGCTATGGAATTCTAGAGGAAGCATGGACATGTAAGAAGGTGAGTTATTCTTTTCTCAAAACCTTCAGATGTGAAGCATTTGCACATGTAGATTCTAAAAATAGAACTAAGCTAGATGCAAAAAAAAAAAGTGTATGTTCATTGGATATGGAATTGATGAATTTGTTTATAGGCTTTGGGATTTTGAAAATTAAAAAATTGTGAGAAGTAGGGATGTTGTATTCAATGAGAAGGTGTTATACAAAGATCAGTTGCAACAACATGAGAGAAAAAAAAGGATTATGTGGTGTTGGATGATACTCCAGATAGTGATGTTCCAATGGTTCCTCATTCTTCACAATAGAAACAAGAAATACCACAAACTCTAGTGAATGTTAGATGATCAATAAGGCTAAGTAGACCTCCTGAAAGGTTTTCTCCCTCTTTGTATTATATTTTGTTAACAAATGTTGGTGAACTGGAAGGGTATGATAAAACTATGTAGGTGGATACAAAGGTTCAGTGGGAACTTCAATGAAAGAGCAAATGTAAGTTGCCTGCAAGTAATGAGGCTTTACCAAACAAATGGGTTTATAGACTGAAAGAGGAAGATGGAGATAAGAAAATATTTAAAGCCATGTTATTTTTAAAATGATTTACAAAGAAAAAAGGTATTGATTTTGATGAGATTTTTTCTCTGGTTGTTAAGATGACTTCTATTCATACTGCTTTAAGTATTGTGGCTACTAAAGATTTGTATTTAGAATAGCTAGATGTGAAAACTGCCTTTCTCCATGGTGATTTGGAGGAGGAGATATATATGGAACAACCCCAAGGATTTGAGGTCAACGGTAAGGAGAAACTGGTGTGTAGATTGAAGAAGAGTTTGTATGGCTTGAAACAAGCACCTCGGCAATGGTATTTGAAATTTGATAGTTTTATGGTTGAGCAAGGCTAAATCCAGTGTAATTATGACCATTATGTTTATTTTAAGAGGTTGGATAATGACAGCTACATTATTTTATGTTTATATGTTGATGGCATGCTTGTAGCAAGGTCTAACTTGGATCACATAAGAGAGTTAAAACAACAGTTAGCACATTTATTTGCTATGAAGGATTTGGGAGCAGCAAAAAAAATCCTTGGTATGAAAATTTGTAGAGATAGGAAGAACAAAAAATTGACTCTATCTCAGGTTGATTATGTTAAAAAGGTGTTGCAGAGATTCCATATGGAAAATACAAAAGCTGTCAGCACACCCTTGCCTAGTCATTTGAAATTGACTAAGGAGATGTGTCCTAAGACACAAGAGGAGGAAGAAAAATTGTCCAAGGTACCATATGCTTCAGCTATAGGAAGTTTAATGTACGCCATGGTATGCATGAGACCATATATTGCACATATTGTAGGGGTCATAAGCAGGTATATGAGTCATCCTGGATTGGAGCATTAGAATATGACAAAATGGATTCTCATATATTTGAGAGGTACATCCAATAAACACTTATATTTTGGGGGCTCTAATACTGATTTAGCAGGCTATGTGGACTCAAATTTGGCAGGAGATATTGATACCATGCAGAGTACTATAGGTTATGTCTTTACTATAGGTGGGATAGTAGTGAGTTGGATCTCACGGTTGCAAAAGGTGGTTGCTTTATCCACCATGGAGGCAGAGTATGTACCTGCAATAGAGGCAAGCAAGGAGATGATATGGCTGCAATCTTTCATGGAAGAATTGGACAAACAATAGGCTAATAGTTATTTATCTATAGATAGTTAGAGTGCCATACATCTTGCAAAGAATTTTGCCTTACATTCAAAGACCAAACACATATAGTTAAGGTATCACTTCATTCGGTTAGTGTTGGATGATGTTGCATTCAAAGACCAAACACATACAAGGGAGAAGTTGAGCTCCTCTTTAGCTTCAGCTGGTCTTCAAGACTGAAAAAAATAAAATTAGAGTAGCAGAGTCCAGGGAACTTATTTCCAGTGGGAGCTATAGGGTTAGCGGTGCTATGATCAGTCTCCAAGTGGGAGATGATATGGTGTGGAGTCTAATTAGTCTCCAAGTGGGAGATTGTTGTTATATGGAGCCTAATCAAACTCAAACATTAAATTTACCCCACTTTTATCAGCATGATTTCCCCCCAAATTATTTAACGAGGTCGAGGGGCAACACCCCGCGGGGGCTCAGGGGCAGCGCCCCCAAAACCTCAAATGAATTTTATTATTTTATAAAGGCACTGAGAGTTATTTTTCTATTGTCTAACATAAAAAAAACCTTATTTTTGTAACCAACATAAGGCTTGATAAAAGTGGCTAAGGGTTAGGGTTTCCATTGATGTATTATAGCATTTTGCAGTGGTATCAAGTTGTAAGGATTGTTGGTTGTAATGGGTTTGATTTATTGGATAATAATATTGGACTCTCTATTGGTGGATGTAGCCTAAGTTTGGGTGAACTACATTAAAATTTGTCTCTCATTGTTATTATTTTTGTGTATTTTCATTCCTTTGTTTAATCTTTATTTGCATTTAATTGATATCTTCTACATGCAATCCCTAATAGATAGTTAATGAGTATGCAGAGGGATCAGATGATGGCCAGTCACCTCAATCACATCGTGGCTTGGTTCTATTTTGATAGGGTGGCATGATAGTTTGGATAGATACATGATGTTCCTACAGTGCATCCAAGCTATGCACATACTGTGCACAGCATAGGCAGGGCAAACAACATTTGATGATTGATAGTAGTAGACATAACACTTAGTGATGATGAGGATCTTTAGGATGTAGTACAAGTGTTAGATGCAAATGATGTTAGTTGTAGTTGAGCATATTAGACCTGGTGGCATACAACACGGCCTACTCCTATCTTTCCTTCTGGTCACCCTATAGGCGATGCTCGACCTTGGGCTGGTCACGTTAGTGACACAGGGGTAGAGGATGATGTGAGTGATTTTGTGGGATATTATGATCTTGATGAGGATGTGGAGGATGATGAGGATCAGTCAGAGGAGGCCCCATCATAGAACCTTTTTCAAAGCAAAACCACGATAGGGCCAGCAGGAGGTAGACATTGACAAGGAGACTGAGTCAAGACCATGGTCAAAGGCTCATGGTGCTATTCTTACAGGTGATGGAAGACCTAGTTAGAGAGAGAGGTCTATGCCCCCAGCTGCACATTAGACTGCAAAGCTCGTTACACCTTTACTGATCTAAGATCCGTCCTAGTGAGATGGAGATACAGGTTAGCTATGATTGATTATATTTTTATGCTTTATATGTTTATTAGTTGTGATATTTATATGAGATTCTAATATCTATCCTATCCTCTATTTTGCAGTTGGGACAGATGCTTGATGAGACTTTGTGAGTCGCGTCATAGTGGACATAGCACCTTCAGATGTATCTAAGTAGTGGGTGCGGGCAGGGTATTCACCACGATCATCTGCTAGGTGACATGTAGAGATATTTATGCCTTTCATCAGATACAGGACAACTATAGACGCTATGCTAGAGTAGTCTGCACAGGAGAGAGAGGAGTTACATCAGAGAGCTAAGCATGCCAAAGCTAAGCTTAAGGCGCAATGGGAGTAGACAGTAGCACTACTTTCATCAGATAGAGAGCCAATTGTCAGTGAGTTCTTATTCTGTGAGGTTTTTCAGGCGAGAGATGACAGAGACAGGGTTTATGTCGAGAGAGACTAGTACTAGAGGATGTACCAAGAGGCACATGAGTAGATGATAGATATGAGAGGTGAGATCAGGGGGTTACGATCATGAAGTGTCTCTAGGAGTTATTTGTGATCTATAGGCACACATGGTTAGGCCTCTATCACTCACACACCATGAGGGCCTAAGGGTACAAACGACCGAGGTTCATCGATGTGGTTTATAGATTCTATGAACTACGACATCCCATTTTGTCCTGAGGGATCATCGACTTGGATATATATTTGAAACTAAGGATATATATATATATGATGCTTACTTTTTTTTTCTATCTATGTGTAATGGTTTTTTAATCTATCGCATGTTTTTTTGTAAAAATACAACTAGTGATGATATTTGAAGGCTAATATGGAAATGTAATTAATGCTAATGTGATATACTAACAATTCTTAAGAGAACATATAGCAATAAGTACAATGATCAAGAATTTCACACATAACCTGAATTTCAATGCTATATTCAGTTAACACCAAAGTGATCTAAGCAAGGAATAAATAAGTAGGATACAACAATGATTAACTAAATAAAGATGTAATGTTAAATGAATTAAGACAAAACAATAATATCTTGTCAAAATCGAAGCTAATCTATGTAATAAATTTGCTTAGGAATATTTAACTGTTAGGGTTAGATGGTAGAAGATATCAATTAAATGCAAATAAATAATAAATAGAGGAATGAGAAATACACAGAAATAATAACAATGAGAGGAAATTTTAATAGGGTCCACCCAAACTTGGGCTACATCCACCAACATAGAGTCTAATATTATTATCTAGTAAATCAAACCGATTATAACCAGCAATCCCTACAACTCAATACCACTGCAAAAATGTTGCAATACATCAATGGAAACCCTAACCCTTAGTTGATTTTATCAAGCCTTATGTCGGTTACAAAAATAGGGTTTTTTTTTATGTTGGTTAATAGAAAAATAATGCTTGACGCCTTTATATCTCTACCCCCCATGCACTCCCCTATTAAATAATCTGGGGGCAAACCACGCTGATAAAAGTGGGGAAAATTTAACCTTCAAGCCTGATTAGGCTCCATATAACAACATTAACATCAAATCTTTAAGTTTTCTGATAAGGGCATGATTTGGTGGTTAAGTTGCTCAGTTGTAGTGGTGGCCACCAGAGCTCAAATCCCTGCTGGGCCAATGAGCTTGCAGGCTTTATGCCTTCACTGGGCCAACGAGCTCACAGATTTGAAGTGTTCTTGCTAGGGGATGAGGTCCCCCGTGTTGTGGCCTCACCAGTTCATTGCTCTGGGAAAAAGCATTCATGTGGAGCCGAAGGGCATGTCGCACCAGCATCACCGGTCATGTTAAAAAGTTTACCAGGTGCATTTAAAAAAAAGATCTTTAAGCATGAAATCTTTTGAGGTGCAGTGCATTAATAGGTTCCTTAAGAGGCGTACCTTGCTCATCAGCTAGTCTATATGCTCTAGATCCAAAGGCTTTGGTAACTATATACATTCCAAGTCAGTTAGGGCTGAACATACCTTTTTCTCTAGGAGGTGCATTTATGTTGCATTAATTTTCATAGAGTACCAAGTCTCCAACCTCAAATGAACGTTGTAGGACATGTTCATTGTAGGATCATTGTATACTTTTTGATAAGCCTTGAGGTGCTCAAGAGCATTAATTCATCTTTCATCGAGCATCTCAAGTTCTTGTAATCTTTTCTTGTGTTCTATGTTGTCATCCATGATGTATCTTAAGGAAATTCTTAGTGAAGGAATTTCTAACTCCAAGGGCATTATCAAGTCTACTCTATAAACAAAAGTATACGGTGTATTACCACTAGGTATATGAATTCTTGTTCTATAGGCCCATAACACATAGGATGATTGAGTATGCCAATCTTTTTAGTGTTTATTAATAGTATTTCATAAAATATGTCAAATAACTTTGTTTGAAGCTTCTACATGGCCGTTTGATTGAGGGTAATAAGGTGTAGAGAAGAGATGTTGTATATGATATTTGTCGAGGAAATTTTTCACATCCTTGTTCTTAAATTGTGTACCATTGTATGAAACTAGGGAGGAAGGTATTCCAAATTGAGTAATAATGTTATCTTGTATAAATTGACAAATTACGTCAACAGTCGTGGATCGCAAGGGGACTGCTTTGACCCACTTTGTAATGTAATCAATGGCAGTAATGATGAACATATGCCCTTGAGAAGAGGGTGGAGAAATTGTACCAATTAAATCTAGGCCCCAAATAGAGAATGGTCATGGTGACACCTGGGCATGAAGCTCTTTAGTGGGAGCATGGATTAGGTGTTTGTGTTGTTGACATTGCGGGCATCTCTTGACATAAGCGAAGGAATCTTGTTCCATGTGTTGCCAATAGTACCCCATTGGTAACAATTTATGTATCAATAATTTTCCCCCAAAATGCCCTCCATAAGCACCAGAGTGAGATTCTTCTAAAGCTATCAAAATATCTAAATTACTTAACATTAGAGTAAAACACCATTGTAACTTTGTTTATATAAGACATTCAATAATTTGATGTATCACATTGCTATCTTGTGTAAGTGGATTTGGGCATTCTTAGATGTTGAATTAGGAATAGTTCCATCACACAAATAATTGAATATATGGGAGAACCATTCATCAGTGTATGTATTACCATAGAGTTATGAATTCGCAACTTGTCAGTTAAGATTATGAACAACAATTTAGTAAATTCCTCAGGGGAACCATCAGGGGATATAAGGGAAGTTGTGCTTGCCATTGCATCTACATGCCAATTGTCTTTCTTAAGAATAATGTTCATTAAATATGATGTTAATTATTTTAAGAGAGATAGTGCAAACTCATGATATTGAGATAGCTTATCATGCTTAGTTTCATATAATCTAATTATTTGTTTTACAATTAGCTGAGAATCACCATAGATTGTAATGTGTTTGATGTTAAGAGCCAAGGCAACACGAAGTCCTACAATGAGAGCTTCGTATTTAGCTATATTGTTTGTGCATGAGAAATCTAAGTAGCAAGAGAGAGGAATCGGCTTGCATGTAGGGGGTATCAATATAACACCAGCCCCTAAGCTGGTTTGGCATCTTGATCCATCAAAGATAGTTCCCATTTATAGTCTTTGGAAATTGCTAAAATTTGGTCGTCAGGAAATACATCCTGATGTTGTGTAGCAAAAAGTGAAGGAGCTTTAGCTAACTAATCAACTAACACTTGTCCTTTAATTTCTTTATGAGAGATGAACTTAAGATCAAATTCTGTTAATAACATAACCCATTTAGTGAGATGACCCAATAAATCTATTTTTGCAAAGAGATGCTTCAGGGGGTCAAATTTTACCATCACATGTATTTTAGCATTTAAGAGGTAATGTCTAAGCTTTTGAGTTGCAAACACTAAGGCCAAGCAATGATTCTCAATAATAGTGTATTGCACTAATCAAGCAAAGTTTGACTAATATAATAGACAGTGCATTCCTTGCCTTTAGTATTATGTTGTGCTAACAAAGCTGCTAGAGCATTGTTGGATGCTAAAATGTATAATAGAAATGGTTTATCAGGGACAACGAGTTGTAGAATAGGAGGATTAGCTAAGTAATCCTTTAAGTCTTTGAAAGCTATTTGACATTTAGAATTCCATTGAAATTTTGAATCCTTCTTCAATAGTTGTGTAACAAATTGGCGAATAGCTTGTATCTTCCTCTACAAACTACGTAGTTGAGATATGTTCTTAGGTGTTGGCATGTGAACAACTACGTCTATCTTTTTTGTATCCACTTCAATTCCATGATTTGAAACAATAAATCCTAATTTTCCACTATCTACAACGAAAACCACCTATGAGGATTTAGTTGTATGTTATATTTCCCTATGCGCTCAAATATTTGTCAAAGATTTGTAGCATGATCTTGGTAGTGAATAGACTACACCAAGATGTCATCGACATAGTCTTCTAAAATATTGTGCATATAGTCATGAAATATAAGGGTCATTGCACATTGGTAAGTAGCTGCTGCATTCTTAAGTCCAAACAACATGACTACTCAACAAAATATACCCTAAGGTGTTATAAAAGATATTTTATACTAGTCTTGAGGATTTATTAGAATTTGATTGTATCTTGAGAAACCATCCATGAAAGAGAGTAATTCATGGCTAGCGATAGAATCAACAATCATATCAATATTAGGAAGTGGAAAATCATCTTTCAGCGATGCCAAATTTAGATCTCATAAATCTATACACATTCTTATACGACCATAAGGTTTAGTGATGGCAACAATATTTGAAATCCAAGGTGAATAATCAATAGGGCAGATAAAACCCGCTTGTAGAAGCTTTTTTATCTCAGTTTTGACAAGTAGTGCAATTTTAGGATTCATCTTGTAAATCTTTTGTTTAAATGGATTAGTATCTAGCTTAAAGATGATATTATGCCTTACAATCTAAGGATTGATACTAGGCATGTCGAAATAGTTCCAAGCAAACAATTCCAAAATAACTTAGTCATTTCTTCTTTTTTTCCCACTCTTAAACAATCACCAATAGGGATAACTTTTTCAATTTTATCCTTATCCATAAAAACATCAATAGTCTTTCCATTAAGGAGAGTACTATGGTCTAAGGGATTGTACAATTTTGGTTGTTCTTCAAATTCTCCATTGGACTCTAGAGTGGTATTTATTATGCTAGTAGTTTTTTCAAAATATGCATTGTTGTTTTAATAATAAGGTAAGCCATGTTTATGATGATAATGAGGAATATTGTCATAAGCACCCAAGAATTCTATTATCACTTCATCTCTTGAGAATAAATCCATTGGAAGTGGTCCTGGAGGACAATTAATGTCTATCATCTTAGGGAATATCAAACTAAGTGTTGATATTGTATTCACATTAAGAGTAGGATGTTTGTGGGCTTTGGATTCCTTGAAAGGATTATATCTAATGCCATTTGAGCAATGTCACGAAGCAGATTCTATAGGGACTTTGATTCCTTTTTTATTTATACCACATCCATTACCTACATAATCACAATCTTTATAAAGGATTCAAAATCCTCAACCATAAGGAGAAGCCATTTTCTTAGAAGAAGGTGGAGCTTCATAAGTTTCATAATCAGTAGTATAAGTAAAGGTATTATCTGAGTTTGTTATCAAAGAAGTTTTACGTTTATCATTTGAAGCATGTGATGTTATCGATGCAATATTTGATGTTCCAGGGATAGGGCTTTTAGGTTTGTATTCTCCCATGTAAGAAGATGTAAAATCTAACGAACCCCAATCATCACCAACAAATGCATTTGATTGTTTAGACTCTTGCATAACATTTTTTGAATCAAGAGGAGTTGACATATCAACTTTCAGATTATTTAGACTTTTAGAAAAAACAACATGCTTATTGTCATGCCCACATTTCCCATGCAGTCATGACACGCATCACACATATCATGTCCACATTTGTCATGTGGTCATGACACGAGATATCAAAAATTTTACCATGCTTCCCTAGAAACCCCCTCGCACACATAAGTGTGCTCGGTGGTGTTATGCATAAGGCATAAACATGATAGTTGAATGCGGGGTAATGCATTCACTTGCGCATACCATTCGCAATGAAGGCCAACTAGGGGGTCGATATGACGCGGTTAACATCGCCAATAGGGTTAGGACCAACGATTGAAACCCTAAGTTATCCTATGTGAATGAGGAGATTTTGATGTAAGTCAAAATCAAAAGCCAATTTCAAGTGCATGAGAAAATATAATTTAGTATCAAAATCTAATGTCATTAACCGGAAAAAAAAAATAATTTAATCCTAAGCAAGGTTAAATTTCACTAACCTAGCTAAACCCTAAATTCTAAAATTTTTTGGCAGCATAACACCTCACTGGCATGATTAGGGTTTATTATAATAAAACTAATTTTGATCGAAAGTTTACTGGGTTGGTTTTAAATCACCTATGTTACACTAGTTAAATTGGTAGATCAATTGAATATATTAATTGAACATTTTTCAACAAAGCTCGATCAATTTGTTCTCCTTCACGTTTTCTATCAATCAGAGTTATCACTGCATCCTTTACATTATTCCTAATTTCTTGGTAGATCAGATCATGGAAGCATGTTATACTAACTTCGTTTAGATAGCTTACTAGGTTTCCAAGTTGGATTAAAATGTATTTATTAAACTAATAGAATCGCTCTAGATTAATTAAATTAATTACTAAACTAATAGCAAATGAATTTCCACTACCCTTGTTGATAAAGGTTTGCAAGACATTGAGTAATCCCATTGTTTTAATATTAAAAACATCTCAATAAATATTTGGAGGGACAAGATTTAAATAAATTAATTATATTCCTTCCCAAATAATTAAATTAAGGACAATAGTCTATAGTCTCCCTCTAGTCTAAAAATACCATATTTAATTAATTACCTTAACACTAAACAACAATAATAAATAAAACATTCCCAAAAGAAATAAAAATTACCAATTCATTATTTATCTCAAAACCCCATTTTAAGAATAAATTTAAAACAATGAAAGAAAAATAATAAAAAGAGTAGGAATTAAAAATAAGGGCAATTTTAAATGCAAATCCCTAAAATCCTCTCAATTAAAAAACCAATTTCCTTAAGGGCAAAAAACCCTAACCCTACTTTGCCTCCACATTCTCTTCTTCCTCCATCTCACAAATCCTCCATCTTCTCTCTTTTTTCTTGTTTTGTTTTTGTTTTAGGTTTAATGGAGGGGCCATTCATGGAAGTGCACACACACACACACACACACACACACACACACACACACACACACACACACATATATGTTAAATGTGTATATTTTTTTTAAGCTGAGGTGTGGAGCTTACTGCCCACAGAGAGGCTGAATGAAGAGTGACAGATGGTGGTAGAGGTGGCACTGCTAGGCAGCGGCAGCGGAAATGTGGAGGGGACGGACTGTAGGGAGGTTGCAAGGTGAAGAGACCGGCGGTGGCAAAGGTAGAGTGACCGGCGGATGGCAGGGGAGTACTGCAGTTTGCACAGGGGTTTAGCCAGTGGGGGAAGGCAAGTGTGGGGAGTGTGGAGAGGGGGTAGAGCCCCCACCCACATCCCACATAGTGGGGTGTGGGTGGGGGCTCTGCCCCCTCCCCACACCCATATATAACAAGCAACGGTGGGGAGTTCGAACCCCCCCACCACATACCCTTTTTTTTGCCTAAAACTGTGATCTGTAGAAAAATGTAATCACAATCAAATTTCATTTTTTTATTACACAGCATGCTATTTAATGGGTTATATATATATACACTACTGTATATACAATAGCCTCTTTTTTTTTCTATTTTAACAGTATATTAAAAAAAATCTAAATTCAAATATATCAGACATATACACTCAAATATATATATATATATATATGCTTATGGATAACAATATTTTTTAGTTATATATTTCCTTTGCAATCTCACAGATTTTTTTCTTTTTTTTTAACAAATAAGAAAAAGATACTTTTTTTTGAAATCAAATTTATATAAAGCAAAGGAACATTTTTTTTGTACAAGCATATTTCCACATAATCATTCCTTCAAATAATTTATTCATTATGTATTTTTTTTAAAAGCAAATGCATTTAATTAAATACTTCAACTATATAGCAACCACTAAATTTCCTTTTTTTTCCTTTTCTAAGAAACTAAAATGTACAAATTATCATTCTACCCCACATAGATAAAACATCAACTACCCTATTTCTTTATTTTTAAAAATAAACATACAAATAAAATGGCAATAAGACCATATCATTCTTTCATTACTCTATTTTTTTGTTGAATCACAAGCATTGAAATCAGCAAATTAAAATTTCTATTTTCCAAAAGTAAATAGTTATTTACACACAAATAAAAACATATTCTGACAACATGAGAGTGAGAACAAGTTTCTCCTCTTTTGAAATATAATAAATATACAAAAGCATAACTTGACCATGCTCTCTCAAGAGCTAAAAAAAAGGATAACAACTCCAAATAACCTGCAAAGGCACAAAAGGGGAAAGAAGCCACAACATCTTGCTCTCCTCCCTACCATTGACTCACTCATGAGTCACCCCCGAGCTAGGAGGTCATCCTCACACTAGGAAAACTCAAACCACAACACAACATTGAATTCAATGCCCAAAAAAATTTACTCCCATGGCTATCACAACACAAAAACTCACTCAAGATGAGTTCAATGGGGTAGGGGAGTGGACATCACTTAACTCAAGAGTGCCACTCCAAAACTTCCCAATACAAATATCTCTCAAGGTCTCAAGGCAACACTTTTAAACATAGTTTCACAAAGCTTTCATTTGGCTCTCAAGCCATTTCACATATTGCAGATATACACATATTGCCCTCAAGGCTACAACTCCATAAAATCAAGGATGTGACCCCAAGGAGGTTCACTCCTCCCCACCCCACACATGTTGAGCATATTCTCCCAAGTAGGAGAGGCTCTTACAACTCCCTTACAATTTTTCCCCACAACAAGTAAAAACTCAAAAATGGAAACTCACACATAGCATCACACAAGTAAATAAAATGCATAAGGGAAGGCATTAGCCTTTAAACCTACCTTATAAAGCCCAATTGGAAGGTAGTTGAGAAGAGCTCCTCTAACTCCTTCTCCAAGTTGAGCCACCAATTTTCCTCCAACTTTTTCCCCAAAATAATTAAAATAAAAAATTGCCAAAAATTTAACAACCCCATCCCTCTCTCCAAGAGGGATTAAAATAGGCTCTTCTCATAAGCCTTAAGGAATGGGGAGGTGACACATGTCATCTCCTCACTCCTCCTCCCAACTACAAGCAAGACTCTTAAAATGGGGTGGTGACACATGTCATTCACCCACCCCACCAATTCTCTCCCCTCCACTTGTCCTCTCTTAAATATGTGGGAGAGAAAGGTGGAGCTTAAGAAGGAGTGGGTGCCACATGTGCCCCAATCCTCTCCTCCTAAGAAGGACCAAACAACCCCAAGGTACCCTCACCGATTGTGGGAGAGACTTGGAGTAAAGTTCTCCATAATTAAGGGGTCTTGAAGACTCCCCCAACCTAGGGAAGAGGAAAGGAAGAGGTTGAGTGTTTAACCCACTCATCCTCTCCCTCCCAAGCTTCCATTTTCTTCACTTTACTTCAGGGTGAAGTTAAATTGACCAAATGGAAGTTTACCTAAGGTTACACAAGCCCAAATGATCCCTAGACCCTAGGGGTACAACCCAGGGTCAATTTTAACCCAAATTTAGCACCTTAGGATGTAGAAAATCACATGAAAAGTGGTCACAAAAAAAATTAAAACAAAAATTGAGTCAAATAAACATTACACATTTACAATACCATAATACAATCAACTGAAAAAGGGTAGACCTAGCCCAAAGGACACCATATGTAAACATTACAAAAATTCATCATGCAATACACAATTGATCTTAGTTCCTCTTGGAACTAGATCGGCTTCACAAGGGAAAACAACACAATGTGTGGAATGATCTTCGAATTTCTATGGCTTTGTTAGAAACACCTGTGCACTCAAATGAAATATTAATCCGGCATGTATATGATAGCTGAAGCAAACTGAAATAAGAACATATAACATCACATGTTCATATAAGCATCAAGGAAATCACATTATAGTTAAATTCTAAATTCTACATTTCAAACATCCATCCCAAGATAGAATCACATAATAAATTTCTAACTAAAATCACATGCATAGTATCCAAATAACATCATAATGTAAATCACATGTCTAACCTTATCAGTGAATCAATATCAATGTCCAATCACATTGTAATCATGCTAAACATAATAAATCCACATAAAGTATAATATCTAATAGTCCTACAAATAAGAATCAATAGTCCCATAAGTCTAATACATGTTATCAAAGGTAAAATAAAGTAGTCAAATATAAGGGAATGAAAAGCTAGGCCTCACATCCTCCCCCCTAAGACTATACTTCCTCCTAGAAGTTGTCAAAGAGGTGAGGATAAAAGGCCCTCAATCTCACTACATCCTCCCATGTCACCGTGACCTCGTCATACATGTCCCACTGGACCCTAACCTGGTCCAGTTCTCAACCTCAAAGGCCTAGTGTCTGATGAGTTAATATGTGAATTAGCTCCAAAGCCAGCTATCCATCATCCTCTACCTGAAGAGCACTCTAATCCAATACATGAGATGAATCAAATATGTAACGCCATAAAATAGAAACATGAAAAATATAAACATGAAAAACATCGTGGATACACGACATGCTAGGTGGAAAGGCTAGATGATTGGCTACAGGTTCTATCCACTCGAAGATCTCAAAAGGTCCAACAAAATGAGGTACGAGCTTAGAGCCCTTTCCGTAATGGATTGGACTCTTGTGCAGTCACACTCTCAAGAACACTCTATCCCCAACTGAGAAGCTTTGATCTACCCTCTTAGCATTGGCATACTTCTTCTGTCGATCATGTGCCTCTTGAAGTCTCTGCCTAATAAAAGTCACCTACTGCTCCATATCCTAAACCAACGCTGGCCCTATAGAAACCCTGTGCTCAATACGGTCCCAACTCAAAGGTGTCTTGCAGGGTTTGCCGTACAAGGCCTGAAAAGGAGGCATACGCAACGAGCTATGATGCCTATTATTGTAGGCAAACTCAACTAGATACAGGTACTCCTCCCATGTACGCTGGTGATCCATGACACACATATGGAGCATATCTAGAAGAACCTAATTAACTCTATCTGTTTGTCCATTAGTCTCAGGATGATAAACGAAACTGAAGTTGAGATGTGTGCCCAAAGCCTGTTGCAAAGCTCTTTAAAATGTTGAAGTGAACACTAAATCCCTGTCAGAAATGATACGATGAGTTACCCCATGTAATTTAACAATTTGATTCAAGAATACTCTCACCATAGATGATGCATTGTATGTCGTGCGTATAGGTGAGAAATGCACCACCTTGGTCAACTTGTCAACCATCACCATGATGGCATCAGGGCGGCGTGATGACATAGGAAGACCAATAATGAAGTCCATGGAAATGGTGTCCTATTTCCACTCAGGTATCTCGTGAGGGTATAAAAGACCTGCTGGATGCTGATGCTCGGCCTTGACTCTCTGGCACTCAAGGCAACAAGCAACATATTCTGTAATGTCTCATGCCTACCCAATGGTATAACTATCACAAGTCAGCATGCATCTTCTTCACCCCTAGATGTGGTGCATAAGGTGCTCTATGAGCCTCTGAAAGAACCATTGCATGAAGGTCACCCACACAGGGTACATAGATGCACTGTTGATGTTTAAGAAACCCATCTAACTCAAGGGAATATCCTACAAATTTTCCCTTAAGGGCCCTCTATTTCTAGATCTCCTGCTGCACCTCAAGAAACCACTCATCCTCAGGCAGATGTTGTATGATGTGCTCCTTCAAGTCCACACTCAAGGTCAAGGTCAGGATCCCATGATGCCTCTGACTCAAAGCATCAGTGACCGCGTTCTCCTTCCCTTTGATGTAATGGACATCAAAGTCATACTCACATAGAAACTCCATCCAACGCCGCTGGTGGGCATTCAAATTTGGTTGTGTGAATATGTACTACAAACTATGGTGATTTGAATGAAGCTCAAAGTGACAACCCAAAAGAAAGTGTCTCCAACAAACAAGAGCATGTACCACTACTGCAAACTCTAAATGGTGAGTAGGGTAGTTCAGCTTGTGTGTCTTGAGCTTACGTGACTCATATGCAATCGCCCTACCACCTTGCATAAGCATGGCTCCCAAACCCTCAAGTGATGCATCTATGCAAACTACAAAATCCTCTGCAGGATCTGGAACCGCTAATATGGGAGCATTGATAAGACGCTCCTTAAGGACCCCTAAGGCCCTCTCTCACTGCTTGATCCAAGTGAAACTCTTCCCTTTTTGCTGAAGGTAAGTGATGGGGTGTGATATCCTGGAAAAGCCCTCTACAAATCTGCGGTAGTAACTAGGTAAACCCATGAAAATCCTTACCTTTGTCACACTAATGGGTGTTGGCCAATCTTTGATAGCTCTAATCTTTGATGGATCTATGGAGATGCCATCACCTAATAGGATGTGCCTCAAGTATTGTACCTATGTCCTAAAGAAGGCACACTTCGCCAGGTTGCCATAAAGCTGCTACTCTTGCAAGCACTATAAGACCTGACGCAAATGATCCACATGCTCCTCCTTGGTCTGCAAATAGATCAAAATATTATCAAGAAAAATGATCACGAACCGATCCAAGTAAGCGCAGAACACCCTGTTCATGAGACTCATGAACACTACAGGGGCGTTTGTCAAACCGAAGGGTACCAATGTGAATTTGTAGTGGCCATATCTAGTTTGGAAAGTAGTCTTATGAATATCTACCTCTGTGATGTACAATTGGTGATACCTAGATTTCAGATCAATTTTTGAGAACACTCTGGCTCCCTGCATTTGGTCAAAAAGGTTATCAATCCTAGGTAGAGGGTAATAGTTCTTCACTATCACCTTATTCAACTGCCTATAGTCCATGCACAAGTGAAGAGACCCATCCTTCTTCTTCATGAAGATAATCGTTGCGCCCCATGGTGAAACACTAGGTCAGATGTGCCCCTTCTCTAGGAACTCCTCTAACTACAATTTGATCTTTGTAAGCTCATGAGTGGTCATCTTGTAGGGTGCACGAGACACTGGCTCCACACCCAGCACTAAATCGATATGAAATTCTACCTCATGACAAGGTGGTATCCCTGGTAACTCTGGTAGAAACACGTTGGTAAACTCTCTCAAGATAGGGTGATCATCCAAAGACACCTTTGGCTCATCATCTGATCTATCGCTAACTGTGATAGTGAACATCTGACATCCCTTCTGCATGCAATGCTTAAACTGCTAAGTGGAAATCATACAAACTACTGTGGGCTTTTAAATGCCAACTATCTCAACCAGTACACCATGATTATCTAAGCAACTAATTGCCCTTTAGTGACAATCTAGCTTGGCTCTATGAGTTGCAAGTCAGTCCATACCCAAAACCACACCGTAGGATCCTAATGGCATAACTCTAAGGTCATAAGATGTAGTGAAGGACCCCAAAGAAATATCACAATCCCAAACCAAGGTATCTATTGACATCTTGGCCCTAGAGTCCAAGTCAACCTCCCACCTAATGTTCTGCCTAGAAGCCACCAACCTGGAATGTTCCACTAACGATGTAGACAAAAAAGAATCAGTAGCTCTAGAGTCAAAAAGAATAAAGATGGGGGCACCCTTGATCATACCTAAAGTCTCAATCACGGATGCCTGATAGTCAGCCTGGCAGTTATCAACCATTGCAAACATGAGGTGGGACTTGCCCACATCTCCTACCATCTGCTCTGACCCTCCTAAACGGGACTGTCCCCCTACCATAAAGCCCTATGGGCACTCTCTGGCTAGATGACTTGCTCCACCACACACGTAGCATGGGCCCCGAGCTTATATCTATCCCGACTGAGTCCTACTTGACTATTATTGTCTAGCTCTACCTGTGGAACCTTGTGAACCCCTATATGACTGCTGTGACCTCACGGGCCCTGTTGCTACCAACCTCAATTTTACCCTCCCTATGCCCTTTTGCTGGGTCCTAGACCTCTGTTGATTCTGCTGTTGTTGCTGCTGCTGCTGTGGAGGTCTAGGAGGTAATGACGGAGAACTAAATCCTCCTTTCTATGCTGGTAGTGGTCATCTACGATAACTCTATAGGTACTACTGCTACCCACGATCCTAAAACTAGGGGTGTGATCCCTGCCCTCGTCCTTGTATCTCCTCAGCTATGTATGCCTTCTTGATAGCATCACTCAATGTCTAAGGGACTTCCATGCATATAGGTCCTGCTATGCTATGATTCAATCCTCTAATAAACTTATGTACTAGGAGTTTCTCATCATGGAGATACTCTGCATATCAAGACAACTCAGTGAATCTAACCTTGTACTAAGAAATAGTAAGCCCTTTCTGTTGAAGATCGTGAAACTCGTCTATGCAACACTACCTATAGTGATTTGATAAATACTGAAGATCTCCCAAGTGAGTCTGTCTAATGATAGATGACGCTTTCACTCATCAGTGTGCCACCAAGTAGTTGTTGCATCTCACAATAGGTGGACTGCCATACAAGCCTTCATGTTGCCCTCATAAGGACGCAATGCAAAGCATCTGTCTAGATGGATGAGCCAAGCCTCAGCTTCGGCTCCCCCTAGAGTCCTAGAAAATTTAGGAGGATTCAACCTCAACACATCTTTGATGGGATCTCCTCAATCTCTGTGCCCTCTAATGGGATCATCTGCATAATAATCATACGGGCTGTGAATGATTTACTCCACTCGCGCTATCTCCTCATGCCTATCATGATGTGGAGGGCTCCTACTACAGGCCCTGTAGGCTAATCCAATCTCCTCTACCATTGTATCTGGTATCTCCACAAAAGGCTCCACACGTGGTGCCTCTCGCGGCTCAACGTGGGGCTCTACACGTGGCTCCTCTTACGAATCAACGTAGGGCTCGTCACATGGCATTGGTACAATTGGTGGTAGCCTCTCTAACATGGCTTGTAATGTCTGTAAAATATGAGGTCCTATATCAAGTCCTGGTGGTGCCTACAGTACTAGCTAATCTGATAAGGCTGCTGGTCCCTGACCCTCTGTAGAGGAATCACTGCGCACCTCGGCGGACACAATGTGACGTGATCGTGCTCGCTGAATACATCAGGGAGGCATCCTACAAAAATAAGGTAATCACTAATTAATCAAAGTTGTAGAATAAATAACGTACCCAAATAAGCCTAGTGTTTAAACTTAGTCTCTGATACCAAATGTCATGCCCACATTTCCCATGCGGTCACGACATGCATCACACATGTCATATCCACATTTGCAATGTGGTCATGACATGAGATATCAAAAATTTTACCATGCTTCCCTAGAAACCTGCTCTCACGCATAAGTGTACTCGGTGGCATTATGCATAAGGTTTAAACATGACAGTTCAATGTTGGGTAATGTGTTCACTTGCGCATACCATTTGTAATGAAGGCCAACTAGGGGGTTGATGCGACGCGGTTAACATCACCAATAGGGTTAGTACCAATGATCGAAACCCTAAGTTATCCTATCTGAATGAGGGGATTTTGACGTAAGTCAAAATAAAAAGCCAATTTCAAGTGCATGAGAAAATATAATTTAATATCAAAACCTAATGCCAAAATATAATTTAATCCTAAGCAAGGTTAAATTTCACTAACCTAGATAAACCCTAAATTCTAGAAAATTTCGACAGCATAACGCCTCACGGGCGTGATTAGGGTTTATTATAATAAAACTAATTTTGATCAAAAGTTTACTGGGTTGGTTTTAAATCACCTATGTGTTGATGATTGTTTTTACACACTCATAACAAAAGTTAAAATTCATAAGTGAACCTAACTATCTTGAAAGATATGGAGAAATCAATTAAGATTACTCAATCCCAAGTTTCCTTATTAGTCAAGTCTTGACCTGTTGGACCGTTCAGTAGGTTATTATGAAGCTGTAATATGCAAGGGGCCTTACATGATTTAAAGTGAGTTTGTGATTTACTAGACTCCTATTATGCAAACTAATACAAATATCAACTTTCTAATCATTCATTTGCATAAAATTGCTACTGTACTTCAAAGCTTTACAAGATTTATATTCAAATGTGCTTTGCTTTTAACTAATTATGAAGATTATCAAATATCAACTTATTGCTCTTAAACTCTTTCAAATGTCAAATAATCTCCTTGGGATTTCAACGTTTAAGCTAAGTATTTCAGAATTGTTGGAAAAAGTTAGAGAAATTTAAATCTACCATCATTCACTACAGGATCTAAACGTTCTATTATGCACATAGTAAGAAATACAGTGAATTCAATTAACTCAACAGATCAAATCATTAAATGCAAATGTTCTGAATAATTTCACAAACAAGCATTCAAGATTGCAAGCTTTAAGAGGAACTATTTCAAACATAACAAAGAGCTAGAAGACACTCAAAAAGTAGACACAGACTTCCAGATTCACTTATGTTCAAAACACATAACCATATAAGGTTTACAATGTATGTATGACTCTTAGATTTATTAATCAAAATTCACAAAAACTCACAATGCTTTACAGATACAGTAAGAAAGCTGGATGTTTCCATGCATTCCTCAATGTAGACAACAGGCAACCTCCTCTAAACTAAAATATTCTACTCAAAATTCTCAGAAAGAATTATAATTTCTATGTTATTTCCTATAAATCCCTGTGTAAACTAATATACAAGTAGCACGCTCCTTATATAGAATTTGAATTCCCTCCCATGCTACGGTTACAACTTCCATTCCATGGTTACAACCATCATTCCATGGTTAAGGTCCTTTTATTATTGACCAATGGTGTGCCTTTATTTCAAAACCGTGTGCCAGTCCACTACTTGGCATCTTTTCTCTCAAAGGATACGCTTGGAATCTTTACATAAGATTCCCATTTTATGTGACCTTTTCCCACCAGAGCTCTTCATTTAATTTCTTCTCAAAATTCTTACTCCTTGTCTTTCTCACCTTTTCAAGTATTTCTTGAAATTATCAAGCACACCCTTCACAAAGGTCTAGTCACCTCCTAGACTTTTTGCAAAAATATATTCTTGCATCATCACCTTTTCTTTCAATTCCTTTTCTTTGTCCTATGAGCCCTCTATTCTTTTCTGGTACTTCTTCATTTTGGCTCTTTCCTCCATCAGTGTATCCATGATTTGTTTTCTAAGGATTGCACCGAAATTTTTTGTACAGGGTGTGAATATGGCCCTGAACTTTGTTAATGCTCTGCTTAGGTCATAGGCTAGCATCTCTGCACATTCATGCTGTAGGAGCTTTTCTATGATTCTCTTGTGCATTTTTATCATTTCTCCTACTCTTTTTACCAGTTCCTGCATGACTACTACATTTCTTTTGAGGTTATCCTCTTCAAATTTGAGCTCAAAAATTATCTTTGGCACTTGATTTGCTAATGTGACACTGAGTGCCCCTTCGTTTATCAACTCCTTTGCCCTTCTGTCAATTTCAGTTAATTGTTCAATTTCAGATCTGCATTCCTCTACTCTTGTTTGACAATTATTTATTAATCCCATACTTTTGCCCTTTCTTCTATGGCCATTTTCCATCTCTTCACAACTTGCCTTATTGTTTGTTCACCTGCTTGCATAAAATCATGAAACCATTCGTCAAAAATGCTGGCCTTGAAACTTTTGTTTTCCATGTCCTTCACTTCCTCTTTAGACACTATTGCCATGTCAGCAGGTAAGTCAGGCATTGTGGCACTAGGGTCAAATATCCCCTTAATAAATTGCTGGAGTTGGACAATGTGTCCTTTCAATACCTCTTGCTTACTTTTGTCTTTCCTTAGCATTTCTGCTATCACCTGGTTCATATCTTTCCACTCAGCAATGTGCTATTCCCTTGTGGAATGCCTGAGGTCTAGATTTAGTATCTTGTATTCCTACAAGGTAATTTCACCTTTTTCCTTCTCCTTTTGTGGTATAGCTAGGTTTAAAGTTCTAGATCCATCTGGATATCTCTGTATTGCAGACATCATCCTAGCCTTTCTCTTTTCTCTTCTTGGAGTAGTTTTCTCACCTAACAGGATTTTGATGTCAATAGGAGCCAGATGTATTTCCTCCTTCTCCTTCCTTATCTCTCCTTCCATCAAGGTAGGCACCTCCTTTGTGCCCTCTGCAGCTTTCTCTACATCAATCACCTCTTCATGAGGTTTATTTATTCCAATTTCTTCCTGTTGCTGCTCTTGCTATTGTTGTTGCTCTAGTCGTTGTTGTTGATCTTGTTGTTGATGATCTTGTTGTAATGGAGGCTCTTGTTGTAATGGAGGTTCTTGTTCTTTTGACTCAACTTCATTTTCCTCCTCCTCTATCTCAGTATCTCCCCCTTCTTGGTCCTCTTTATCAGGAGCCTCTTCTGTTGCTGACTCTTCTTTTGGATCATCTTCATTAGGAGCCTTTTCTGCAGCTGACTCCTCAAGTTTATTCCCATCTATTTTTTCTTCTGCCTCTATATTTCCTATCTTTCGCAGCTCTGGATGTATTGGTAAACTAACCTTCACCTCATCTTCTTTTACTTCCTGTCCTTGGGCTTGCAAGTTTTCTATATTTTCCTCTTCTTCACCCTGCTCTCCATACATAGTTAGCATATCCAATGCATCCATGTTTGAGGTGTCCCCTCATGCTGCCTGTCCTTCTGTGTTCACCCCTTCAAATGATTTCTCCTTTTCAGCTTCTTCAATCTTATGTGCTTCCTCTTGCACATCTCTAATGATTTTTGGTGGTACTAAAGTACCAAATGGATCGACAGATCCTGTTTCTACCTGCACCTCCTCTTCTTCAATTTCTATATTTTGTTCTGTTTCTATTCTAGCTTGCGGGTTTGATTCCTCTTCTTCACTGAGGAAATCACTTGACTCTTCCTCTAGGTCAATCACTTTTCCCTTGTACATTATCTTTTCTTCACTGTCACTTCTCTTAATTTGCATAGTCTCTACAGCAGTAGGTTTGGCCTTACTAACTTCTGACTCCTGTAGCCTCTCTCCAGCCACCTCTGCCTTCACCTTTATGAATGTTTATCCTGGTTTTGTTGGAGCAAAAGTACTAGACATACTTCTCATTTTCTCCCCCACTTCTTGGGCTCCAATTGTATCTTTTGTGTTCAAGGACTTGCCCTTAGACAAACCTATTGGGATTGCCTCTTTTGTAGCTTGTGCTTCTTCTTCACTAATTTCATGGCTCATGGATTTTGCATCAACAAAAGTTTCAAATGCAACTGCAATTGTTATGCTCAAGGAAAATGGATCCATTAATGTGGCATTTTTGTCTTTTTTTGACAATTTTAGCTTCAACAAATTTTCTCTTCTTCTCATAGAAACATTGCAGGTCCTCACTGGGCTCTGCCTTTCTCTTCCTTCCCCTCTTTGGGAATGTAACTTCTTTTCCTTTAGCTTTAAGATCTTCCATCCTATCCTTAAGCCATGTCTTTGAAAATAATATCACCGGCTTTGTCAAAACATCCAATGATGTGTTCCAAGTTTGCGACCAATCAGGCTCTGTAATGGGAGCCAGCCTAGCTTGTGCATAACTCTGGTGTAACAATTGATGATCCTCCCTAACCTCTGGAGGGACATATATATCACCAATAGACCTCATGTTCTCCACAGTCAACCTTTTGTGAGCCCTTTTCCTTACCACCTTGTTATTCTGGCAGTTAGCCCAGAAATCTTCAATATGTACTTGCTATTTGTATTTCTTGTCTACAAAGTTCTAAATTCTGTGGAAGGGCTTGAATCTTCTTGCTAAATCAAACTCTTTGAAGCCATAATACCTCAATTCTTACTCTAAATAACTTGCCACCTCCTCACTAAAACAAGAATATCTACCAATTGCCCATGGCAGTTTCACATTTCCCCTATTGTTAAATTTCCTCTTGTACATCTTGAAAGCATTCAAATTTTGCCTCTAAAACTCCAACACAATTAGCTTGTCAAAAGGATACCTGGGAAGTATGAATGGCTTCCCCTCAAAACCCTCAGTTCTTATAAAAGTAAACTGTTCAAATTGTATAAACCATGAATTATGCAATCCAATTGTGCTCTCAGCATCCTTGGATAATCTTTTATCAAGTTCTTCCTTTAATATTCTTACCATGTAAGTATAAAAAACATCATTGACCAAAGCAAAATTCTTTAAGGCATTCTCCTCTTGCAAGATGGGGTAATGTTCATACACTAGCCTCTGATTAGGGCCATTTCCCAAAACACCAATCTTTTCTATCCCATGAATAAAAGGCCTAATTGCTACAACACAGGAATACAACACATAAGAAGACAAATAAAATGGCAAGCCCTTTTGCTGCCTCAACATGGCTTGCCTCCAAATAGCCGTACTAATGGCCTTGGCCCAATGAATTTGCCCTTGTTCCTTTTCACCTATTCTCAGGTATTCTATGATAGTGAACATCCAGGGCTCACATTTGGTGGCATCCCTCAGACCAACTAGTCTGCTTAGCATGGCGATCATCAAATATATCTCCTCCCTGAAATGTATTCTCATCATATTTTTAGGGATTCTAGCTACTACCTTTGGTTTTTTCTTTGGACTGTACTAGTGGTGAAATATTTTACCCTTACAGTCTCCCTCATTTGTGTAGAAACTCTGATTATACTAATCTATATCAATGTCTATCATCTTGTCAGTGATCACCAACCCAAAAGTGTTAGCAATCCCCTCAGGAGTCAAATTAGCAATTATTTTATCATAGAGCATAACCATCCTGGTACTTGGGTTATACATTATTACATAGTCTAAGCACAAATCCCTAGCTTCCATCGCTAATGGGAAACCTACAGCTCAGTATAACCCACTATCCCAAATGCATTTCATATCGGGAGTAGCATCTACTGCAGTAATCCTTTTTAGCACATCTTCCACATCATAGTTTCCCATGTTAGTATCTGTCCCTAATCCATTCATGCTGACCAGGGTTGGACACCCTCTGTGTATAGGTAATTCTTCTTTCTCCACGTCTTTCTGTGGTTTTCTTTCCTTTTTTGTATCTTCCCCTATATCTTTCTTTGGTTTAGGGGCCATCTTGTAGAAGTATACATGTCTCAATTTTTGTTTTCACTTCATATCCAGGGTTTTACTATGAATGCCTATTTTATACTATTTACCCTAACTTGTAACCTCCTTGAATTTGTTAAGCTCTATTTAGCTAATTAACAATTAAAACAGTAACTTTAACAAATGCATGCATTTTGAAAGTGAAATTACTGGAACTAACAGTTGTGCTTTACCGTTCAAAATTTAAATAGGGCTCCAAGATAAATATCTATTTCTATGACCGTTTAACCTTTGATGTTGACTTACTTTACCTTTCACTTTCACCCAGCAACTGTAACTTCGCTAATTCGGTAAATTCCGTTCGATTTTACAGTGACAGTGCCCTTTTCTGCAAATTTCAGCGTTAACAATATATCTTGAAAGCAAAAATAACAATAATTCTGCCCTAACCTACGTTAAATTCCATTTGATTTAGTGTTAAATTCACATTAATTACAGCCATTAATGCAATGCGACCTTCGGCTTTCCTTTTCTGTGTTTGAGAGTTTTGAACTTGTTGACCGTTTGCTCAATTGAACATGCATTTTCTTTTGTATATTTTGTTGTATGTTTTCCTTGTATCTTTTCATTGTATCTTCGGACATACAATGCCTTATGCATACAATTGAACTAAAGCCCCCTTTCCCTTTACCTTTTCTGTACACCCCCTTGTACTTCCTACTTGTATATTTCGCTTGTATATTTCATTATATAACCGCATATACAAACACATTATACAAACATTCCTTACCTTTTGTTTCTTCGCAATGCCCTTTGATCCTTTGTATATCGGGATTGTCTATTAAAAATATACAAACACCAAATATACAAGGACTTCTCTATTTTTAACTCCTTTCTAGTGTCCGACTTGTATTTCCGCTTTGTATATCTGAATGTACATCTACTTGTACATCCTATACATGCTATTTATAGAAACTGAAATGTTCATATAGTGGGGTCCACTTTACCTTTTAACTTTGCCACTTCCGCAATGCCTTTACGCCTTATCGAGCCTTCAGACCTTAAACCACTATAAACTGCATTGTATATACTCTCGGCTCTGCAATGTATAAAACCTTGTATATTTTGCTTTGTATACTCTGAAACATACAAAGACAAAACATACAACAAGTTAGTCACATTTCATAATGATTTCAATTCCAGCCATTGTATAAAATGAAATGTGCATCGCAATATACATCAAATCCAAATGCATCATTTATACTGTATTTAAATTTCCTTTCGATTCCGTGTTGTATAAAACTCAATGTACCTCTCGATTGTATATTTCGCGCTTGCCAAATATACAAGTGCCAAATGTACAACAATTTAACGCTATTCCATAATATCTTTAGTTCCAGTTTGTATAACGTGCAATGTATATCAGAGTTGTACATTATGAACATACGACACCAAATATACAAGGACTTTATTATTTTTGATAACTTTTCAGTTCTGCGCTATATATGATTCCCTGTATCTTCGATTGTATATTTCACATCCGCCAAATATACAAGTTCCAAACATACACCGATTATACCAAATTTAATACTTCTTCAATTCTGTGCTATGTATAATCCCTTATATATTTACTTGTATGTCTCCCATTTGCCAAATATACAAACTGGAAAATACATAGTGGACTCCAATTGTTTATTCATCATAAACTTAACTTTTTCGGGTCTGACTTGTATATTGAAGATAAAACATTATCACAGAATGCATACAAGTATAAGATTCTATAAAACCTGATTACCCTCCCCTTTGCAACCAACACCAAGACCCGATATACAAACACATTTGTATATGAGACGACCCTGCATATACAAAGAACTTTGTATATACAAGGCACAAACCCTCTAATTGTACATTTACCAAAAACATCAATAACTTGCAAAATACAACGAATTTTAAAATAATTCAAAAAGTAACCCCTATTTATTTTCAACAAGGAATTCACCTGCACTTTGACCTAGTACTCAATGTTATTTTTTCTCTATTCTCACCAAGGTTTGTATTAAACCTCCCTTTACCACCAAGCAAAACCCACACACAAAAGCAACCAAAAGCTAGCTACAGCAAGGGTCCTCATTTTGCTAAGGAGTAAAATGGGGTGTGTAGTGAGCATCACAACAACTAGCAACCAAATAAAACAATTAAATTAAAACCATTAAAGGAAACAAAATGAAATAAATTCATAATTTCTAACTACCTTTTATGCAAATCATCATTTAACTTAAGACTTAATGTATTCAATAAGGTGCATGAATTTTCCTTTTCAGTTTAAGTGGGTGCGCCTGATTAATTATCCTCATCTTAAAAATTAGTTGAACAGACCAGTGACTGATAATAGACTACCTAGTTGATGTCATTCCCTCATAGCCAACTGGATAGAGCCTTGCTGCCAGCAGGCATCCATAGCCCCGGCAAGATTATTGTTACAATTCTCCTAAGTAGAGCCCCACTGCCAGCGAGCGTCTATAGCCCCGGTAGAGTTACTTAGAGGGCTTAACCTAGATTTTAGTAAAATCTAGTTTATTTATTTATTTGATTTTATATTTTAATAAAGATCGAGGTTTCATAAGATATAACAGTTGTAACTTTATGATGCAAGGAATGATCACTTGCTGAAATTAAGTGAGAATTGTAATGGTAGCAAGGGTGACCTCTGATTTTTCACCTAACATCTACACTGGTAGGTTCAACAAACCCAAGGATTTTAGGTATGTCATTGTGAGAAACTTCCCTTGAATACTCAACCCATCCTTATTGAATACAAAATTTCACAAGTTAACTAACTTTCTACATTCATGATAGTCACAACAAGTTATGTATAAATTTCAAATGATTTACTTGAATGTTCCAAATTTTATATTGTTTTCAATGGTTGCTAATCTGCTGCTGTATACTCTAGAACAAAACAAACACCCCTATTGAAGCAACAGAAAACAAACAAACACACGATAGAAAACCAACAGAGAACAACAAAACAAGACAAAACAAAACACAACCAAAAACAAAACAAAGAAACAAAACTATACAACTATCCACATTATGATACAATAGACCAACAACCTTCACCTCAAGCCTAGAAATAGTGTTTCAAATGCTGGCCATTAACTAGTAATGGCACATCCTCTCCAGTCAGGGTTTTGAGTTTAAAAGTGTTAGTCTCCTATCATTTCTAACACTTGTAATGGACCTAACCATAACTTGTCAAACTTTCCATGGCTACCCTTCTTCTCATGTGCCTTATCCCAGCACAACACTAAGTCTAAAATCTTGAATGTTTTGACTCTTCTTATTTATCAAACCATCTCTTTACCACTGCTTGATGTTTGGCAAATCTTTCAATAGCTTGGTCTCTTTCTCATCTAATTGCATCATTTGAACAATTCTGGCTTCCCTATGATCATTGAAGCCTAAGTACTTGTTCACAAACTTCGATATTAGTATTCTTAAATTCACTGGAAGTATGGGATTAGTTCCATAAACTAAATGGTAAGGTGTATTACCCAGAGCTACCTTAACTTTGGTCCTATCTACCCATAGTGCATAGTTTAGCAATGTGTTCCACTCCCTTGGGTTCTTTTCAATTAGCTTTTTAATTATGTCTAGTAAGATTTTATTCGTAGATTCAACTAACCCATTCCCCTAAGGATAATAATTTGAAGAGAACTTTAAAACAATTCCATGTTCAAACGCCCATTTAGAAAACTTTAAAGAAGAAAATGCAGGGCCATTGTCACATACTAGCGAATAAGGAACTCCAAACCTAGTGATGATGTTCTCTTCAAGAAACTTGATGACTACCTTTGTAGTGGAGAATTTGCAACATGTGGCTTCAGTCCACCTTGTACAGTAATCAATCACCGTCAATATGAATTTGTGTCCTGTAGATGATGGAGGATTGATGACTCCAATGAAATCCAACCCCCACTATGCAAATGGCCTAGTCTCAATGACTGGCTATAATGGATTGGCTTGATTTCTCCCTTTATCTACTGTAACTTGACAAATGTGACAGTTTCTGACGTGATGCTCTATATCTTTAAACATGGTAGGCCAATAATAACCTGCCCCCAGTATCTTATGTGTCATAGCTAGATGGGAACCATGAGTAGTTCCATATTTATCATGCAGTTCCAGCAACACCTTATCTACTTCATTTCTATTTAAACATCTTAAATAAATTCTTGCGTGGTTCTTCCTAAATAGAAGACCTCCTTGCACCATATACTTTTGTGCTTTGATCTTCAAAGCTCTCCTCTGTGAGGATTTCATATTGTTTGGGTATTTCCCTGATATTAGAAAAGTGTTGAGGTCATCGTACCACCTTGATGCATCACTTGTATTTAACACATACTGTTGTTTTACCAGATTTGGGTCCGTATTAGCTATGGTTTGAACTAAAGCTTGTCCCCTAACTAGCTTCATTGGTATGATTTCCATGTCAAACTCTTGCAAAGTGGTGAAACACTTGGCTCTTTTCTCTCCAGGCTCATTTTGCATCAGCAGCATCTTCACTGTTGTATCAGGTACCACAGCTTTAACCTGACTACGTAGAATGTAGTGCCTAAATTTCTTTACTACCCTCACCAGTGCAAATGCCTATCTTTCTGTATCCAGGTACTTTAGCTATGCATCCTTCAGAGGTGCACTCATAAAAGCGATAGTCCTTTCTTCATTATCTTTTCCTTTCTGGGTCAGTGCAGCTGCAACCGAATGTGAGGATGCAAACGAATAAATGTAGAATGGCTTGGTATAGTCTGGACTTGTCAACACAGGAGCATCAGAAATAGCCTCTTTGATATCTTCAAATGCAGCCTTGGCTACTTGTGTCCACTCTATCACTGCATCTTTTTTTAATATGGCATTCAACGGTTGCACGATCTTTGCAAATCCTGTAATGAACTTCCTGACAAAGTTAATTTTACCAAAAAGAGATTTTAATTCTTTTCTAGCATTTGGTAACTGTAATTTCTTTATGCCTTCTATTCTATCTGGGTCAATGGATATACCATTTTCAAAAATGACATGCCCTAGTAATTTACCCTCTGTTACACCAAATACACATTTTTTAGGGTTGAGAGAAATTCCATACCTCTCACATCTCTTGAGTATTCTCCTTAAATCCTTAGCATGAGTAGACGCATCCTTAGAATACACAGTTAGATCATCCATGTAAATCACAATACACTTACCTGTCAATCCACGGAACGCAATGTCCATGGCCCGTTAAAATGTAGCACCTGTATTGATTAGACCAAATGGCATTCTTCTATATGCAAAATTGCCCCATTTACTAGTAAAAGTGGTCTTTAGCCTACTTCCTCATCGATTAGGACCTAGTTATAACTTGAAAAACCATCTAAAAAAGACATCATCTGGGCTTCGATTACCACTTGTAATACTTCATCCATAGGAGGCAGAGGATAATTATCTTTCTTAGATGCCTTATTTAGATTCCTAAAATCTATGCATAACCAGATGTCCCCATTTTTCTTCCTAACAAGCACTAAGTTAGCTACCCAAGTCAAGTGTCTAATAGGGAAAATTATCCTGGCAGACAGTAGCCTTTTTACTTCCTCAAATATCAATGGCTCTAAAATTGCATATATGGGCATTTGCTTTTGCCTAAATGGTTTGACCTCTGGTCTCAATGGTATCACATGTGTTATAATGGACGTGTCATATGTCTTTAAATCTTCATATGTCCATGCTATAACATGTTTGTACTCCTTCAGTACATCTATGACTTCTTTTCTAATCTTCTCAGGACAAACCTTTCCAATCTGCACATTTTGAGGGTTCTGTTCTGTTCCTAAGTTATATGGCTCACACTTACCTCCCTCAGTCTTGGGTAAGTCCTTCTGTCTCACTACTCCATCAAAGTCAAAGATTTGTTCTAACTCTATTACCCCCTTAGGCAAGAAATTACTCTTTAAGTTGATGATGTCTTCATCATCCCAAGACACATCAGGCCTCTCTTGTTCATCAATAATTTGGGCTTCAAATACTTCATTGCAAGTTAGGAAATCTATAATTTTTTGGTCCCCCTCAAATACCTGAAAATGAGTTACATTGTCCAGCACACTAGGCACATTTACTAGTTCTACAGCAAATCTTTTTAAACCTGACAGCATTAAAGGCTCTAAAGTGCTTGCAACGATAGCTAGCGCATCAGGCCTATGGCTCTGTTCTCTGGGGATATGCTCTAAGCTGAAAGCATCAAATGACTCTATTAAATCCCAGACTCTATGTCTATAGCAAATCATTTTCTTATAATTACAGGCGTATAGCTTTCTAACCTGTATGAGTACTAACTCAGAGTCTGAAAATACTCTGATCATTCTTACCCTTTTCTTTATAGCAAAGACTAGTCCGTAAATTAAAGCTTCATATTCAGCAACATTGTTAGTGCAAGAAAATTGTAACCTATATGCTGCTAGATACGATTTACCTTGAGGATCTACGAGCTCTATACCTACACCTGTACCCTGTTTAGACTTAGACCCATCACATTTCAATGTCCACATGTTGTTTTTATTCTTTTGACCTTTTCCTTTGACATGTTTTTCTCTGTCTACCACATGTGTCATGTTATCTTGCTTATCCATATGTAGTTCATCTTGACTTGCCTATTCATTTACCTTCTCAGTGTGCAAATCTGAATGACAAACATCTTTGCCTAAACTTTCTCCTAACTCTGGAGTTTCTACATCTATGAGGTTCTGAAAGTACCCCTCAGGTTGACTAGAACTCACCCTTTCTTCATGAAATTCCTACTCCTTTGTGCATTTTAAGTACTGATACTCAATAATGTCTCTTCACATTCCACACTTCTCTTTAGAATGTGGTCTATCATGAACTCTGCACATGTCTTTGTATAACTTGCAATGGACTGAAATATTTAGTTCCATGCACTTTTCTATTTCCTGTATGATGACCTGGTTGAAATTATTCAGTGCATTACCTTCTTCATCAGAAGAATTTCCATCAGACTCAATGAATAGCTTTGTCCCCTTGCCAACAGGTCTTTCTCCAAAATTTTGCAATAAGATTTCTTCAATCTATACCCCTTTGTTAGTGACCAAGGTAACACTGGGTACAACAGAAGCATACAATATTTCATTCATCCTATTGTATTATGTGATCATATGCTTCATCCTAGGTTCAACCTCTATTCTAATTTGATTAGGCACACCCCTCCAAGGTAACCACATGTGTGAAAAGTCAGTGGCCATGTACCTGTTCAGTATTTTTGACCAATCTCTGCTTAATAACATCCCATAATTTGTAGGTATATCAACTACTTGGATGTCAATGAACTGACTTACCTGGGGTCTGAAGCTAACTGCATCGGAATGTGCATTAGTTCTCCTACCACATTAACTTTAGTCTTATCTAACTACGTGACAACTTTGGCAGACTTGGTGGGAGTCAGACCTAAGGTTTTACATATACCTAGAGGCATCACATTAGTTGAGGCACCTGAATCCACCATACAATTGTGTATGTTCTTTCCACACAATCTAATAGTTAACAAGAAGGGAGGAGTATCCCTCTTATCAGCATACATTACTACATTTGTGTTAGAAGGCTGCTCAACTTTTTTACCCTTTTCTTTTAGTTGTGTCTCTCTATTAGGCACAAGTACCTTAGTAGAAGTCTCTCCTGTTATAGATGTATCCAAAGATTTTATGAAGGCCTTTCTAACCTCTGGACTTTTTAACAATTCACACAAAGGTACACTGACCTTTATTTTCTTTATTTCTTCTGATAGATAACTCACCAGTCTCAATGTTTCTGTTGTCCTAGTTTTATTTGTCTGGACCCTCTGAGTTACTGTTCCATTATTTACATTATGATTGGCTTTCAGTATAGCAGGGTTGTTGCTAGCATTCTGGTCTGGTGGAGTATTGTAATTGTTAGGAGGAGTGGAAGTGGTGAAAGGTCCTCCTGGCCTAGTGTTGTTTCTGAGATTATAAGTGTGATTTTTAGTTGACTATTGGAAGGCTTGCACCTCCTCTATCTCATGCAACACCTCATTTTCAGTTTCAAATGGAAACTAAAAAGTGTTTAATACTAAGGTTGTCTCAGGATATAGGTTTTCGCAATAATAGGGTTCATCATCCAACAATTGGTCATCTTCCTCTTCTCTAAAAGTAAAAGTCTCTAAAACTAGAGTAGTATCATACCTTGAGGGTACTATTTCATTACCTTTGGGAACTAAGAACTCAGAAGTAGGAGCCTGTACATCCACATTAAAAATACTTGCTGCTAGATGAAACTGAGGACAATCTATTTCAGTATGGGTACTAGTATTATGAATTCTACACTAGTTCTTTAGTGCTACATTGGCCATTTGAATCCCTGTTGTTTGTTTTGTGTCCCGGTTATCTAAGTTCTTGAATGGAGAAGCTAGGGTGCCATTATTTGGCCTAGTGTTCCATGTTTTGGGTGGCCTAGGCTGATTTTGACTCTTGTTATTGTTATTCTAGGCTTTGTTATCTATAGCCGATCCTCTATTTTGCATTTGTTGTCCTTGATTATGATTCTGATGTTGACTGTGATTTTGACCCTGATTAGAACTCTGACCTTAGTTATAACCCTGACTCTGATTATGACTCTAATTTTGATTTTGGTTATAACTGGGGCTGCAGTTCTAGTTCTGACTCTGATTATAGTTCTGGTTATACCCCGGGTTACTTCTACTGTAGAAATTCTCATTTCTCAACTGTGTCATCTCAGTGGTCAATCTTCTCAGGTGTGCAGTGATTTCTTTGATGTCCTCCCTCTACTCTTGTGCTTTTGCTATAAATGTATCTTGAGGTGGTTGGAAAAATGATTGGCCATTGTTCTGATTAAGATTGGCAGTATTACTGGCGTAAGGTACTATAGCCTAAATTGGAGCAGGGTTGTACATAGGTGTGTATGTAGGGACTGGATTTAGCATTGGAGTACTTTGTGCAGGAACTCCATTCCAAGGTTGCACTTGATTTTGCATTCTGGGATTTCCTCCATTGAGGAATGGATTATAGGTTGCCTACCTCATTTCTTGGTTTACAGAGGCTGCCTCTTTGTAGGCTTTGGATACTGTGTCTATGTCAGGCTTTCTCTTGACAAACATAGCAGTTAATGGATCTAAAGCAACATAATACATAGCCAACAGTGTGTTTGGAACCACTATGTATGGTGCTACCAACCTAGAAGATGCCTTTTGGAACCTATCATTGAAGTTATCAATTAGTTCTCCCTCATCTCTTTTGATTGTGGCCAATTTATGATATTAGATAGAAGGATTGACTAGTCCCCTAAATATAGATAGAAATGCTTCTTCCATAAGTGGTCAAGAAGAAACATAACCATTAGGTAGATTTACATACTAGTTAGATGCTTGCTCATTGAAAGTATAAGGAAATAACCTACAAACTACATCTTCATGTTCTAACTGGGTTCTAAAGCAGGCTTCCTTAAATATCCTTATATGATCTTCTAGATCCTGGTGCAACTGGTATTTAGGGCATATTTTCTTGGGGTTCTTTGGCATCTCATGATAATCCACAAAATATATGGGAGAGTTGATGTTGAAATAAGCCATTGTAGGTACCTGTGCCTGACCTGGACCTGTAGGAGTACCTAAATGTCTAGGTGTACCTGGGCTTCTGGGAGGACTATGACCTCTGGGAGAACCTGAACCAAGACTTAAGGACATGGATGAAGAACTGTTAGGACTACCAATACTATGGGTATAAAAAGGTGACCCAGGGGGTGTTTCAGATGAACTTCCTGTATTTGATGTTTTAGGACTCTAAATAAAAGGGTTCCTACTCTACCTTCTATCAGGTAGCTGCACAAATATGTCATCAAGATTAGCTCTAGACCTGGTCACCCTACTACTATTATGAGCCAGTTTTACCCAAATTCAACCTTAACTCCAATCAGGCCCTCCTTCTAGTGCCAAAAATGATTGATGATTGTTTTTACACACTCATAACAAAAGTTAAAATTCATAAATGAACCTAACTATCTTGAGAGATATGGAGAAATCAATTAAGATTACTCAATCCCAAGTTTCCTTATTGGTCAGGTCTTGACCTGTTGGACCGTTCAGTAGCTTATTATGAAGCTATAATATGCAAGGGGCCTTACGTGATTTAAAGTGAGTTTGTGATTTACTAGACTCCTATTATGCAAACTAATACAAATATCAACTTTCTAATCATTCATTTGCATAAAATTACTACTGTACTTCAAAGCTTTACAATATTTATATTCAAACATGCTTTGCTTTTAACTAATTATGAAGATTATCAAATATCAACTTATTGCTCTTAAACTCTTTCAAATGTCAGATAATCTCCTTGGGATTTCAACGTTTAAGCTAAGTATTTCAGAATTGTTGGAAAAAGTTAGAGAAATTTAAATCTACCATCATTCACTATAGGATCTAAACATTCTGTTATGCACATAGTAAGAAATACAGTGAATTCAATTAACTCAGCAGATCAAATCATTAAATGCAAATGTTCTAAATATTTTCACAAACAAACATTCAAGATTGCGAGCTTTAAGAGGAACTGTTTCAAACATAATGAAGAGCTAGAAGACACTCAGAAAGTAGACGCAGACTTCTAGATTCACTTATGTTCAAAACACATGGCCATATAAGGTTTATAATGTATGTATGACTTTTAGCTTTATTAATTAAAATTCACAAAAACTCACAATGCTTTACAGATATAGTAAGAAAGCTAGATGTTTCCATGCATTCCTCAATGTAGACAATAGGCGACCTCCTCTAAACTAAAATATTCTATTCAAAATTCTTAGAAAGAATTACAATTTCTATGCTATTTCCTATAAATCCCTGTGTAAACTAATATACAAGTAGCACACTCCTTATATAGAATTTGAATTCCCTCCCATGCTACGGTTACAACTTCCATTCCACAGTTACAACCATCATTCCACAGTTAATGTCCTTTTATTATTGACCAATGGTGTGCCTTCATTTCATAACCGTGTGCCAGTCCACTACTTGGCATCTTTTCTCTCGAAGGATGTGCTTGGAATCTTTACATAAGATTCCCATTTTATGTGACCTTTTCCCACTAGAGCTCTTCATTTAATTTCTTCTCAAAATTCTTTACTCCTTGTCTTTCTCACTTTTTCAAGTATTTCTTGAAATTATCAAACACACCCTTCACAAAGGTCCGGTCCCCTCCTAGACTTTTTGCAAAAATATATTCTTGCATCATCACCTTTTTTTTCAATTCCTTTTCTTTGTCCTATGAGCCCTCTATTCTTTTCTGGTACTTCTTCATTTTGGCTCTTTCCTCCATCAGTGTATCCATCATTTGTTTGCTAAGGATTGCATCGAGATTTTCTATACACGGTGTGAATATGGCCCTGAACTTTGTTAATGCTCTGCTTAGGTCATAGACTAGCATCTCTGCACATTCATGTTGTAGGAGCTTTTCTATGATTCTCTTGTGCATTTTTATCATTTCTCCTGCTCTTTTTACCAGTTCCTGCATGACTACTGCATTTCTTTTGAGGTTATCCTCTTCAAATTTGAGCTCAAAAATTATCTTTGGCACTTGATTTGCTAATGTGACACTGAGTGCCCCTTCGTTTATCAACTTCTCTGCCCTTTTGTCAATTTTAGTTAATTGTTCAATTTCAGATCTGCATTCCTCTACTCTTGTTTGACAATTATTTATTAATCCCATACTTTTGTCCCTTTCTTCTGTGGCCATTTTCCAGCTCTTCACAGCTTGCCTTATTGTTTGTTCGCATGCTTGCATAAAATCATGAAACCATTCATAAAAAATGCTGGCCTTGAACCTTTTGCTTTCCATGTCCTTCACTTCCTCTTTAGACACTATTGCCATGTCAGCAGGTAAGTCAAGCATTGTGACACTGGGGTCAAATATCCCCTTAATAAATTGCTAGAGTTGGACAATGTGTCCTTTCAATACCTCTTGCTTACTTTTGTCTTTCCTCAGCATTTCTGCTACCACCTGGTTCATATCTTTCCACTCAGCGATGTACTATTCCCTTGTTGAATGCCCGAGGTCTAGATTTAGTATCTTGTATTCCTCCAAGGTAATTTTACCTTTTTCCTTCTCCTTTTATGGTATAACTAGGTTTAAAGTTCTGGATCCATCTGGATCTCTCTATATTGCAGACATCATCCTAGCCTTTCTCTTTTCTCTTCTTGGAGTAGTTTTCTCACCTAACAGGCTTTTGATGTTAATAGAAGCCAAATATATTTCCTTCTTCTCCTTCCTTATCTCTCCTTCCAGCCAGGTAGGCACCTCCTTTGTGCCCTCTGCAGCTTTCTCTGCATCAATCACCTCTTCATGAGGTTTATCTATTCCAATTTCTTCTTGTTGCTACTCCTGCTATTGTTGTTGCTCTGGTTGTTGTTGATCTTGTTGTTGTTGATCTTGTTGTAATGGAGGTTCTTGTTCTTTTGACTTGACTTCATTTTCCTCCTCCTCTGTCTCAGTATCTCCCCCTTCTTGGTCCTCTTTATCAGGAACCTCTTCTGGTGCTGACTCTTCTTTTGGATCATCTTCATTAGGAGCCTTTTCTGCCACTGACTCCTCAGGTTTATTCCCATCTATTTTTTCTTCTGCCTCTGTATTTCCTGTCTGTGGCAGCTCTGGATGTATTGGTAAATTGACCTTCACCTCATCTTCTTTTACTTCCTCTCCTTGGGCTTGCAAGTTTTCTATATTTTCATCTTCTTCACCCTACTCCCCATACATATTTAGCATATCTAATGCATCCACCTTTCAGGTGTCCCCTCATGTTGCCTATCCTTCTATGTTTACCCCTTCAGATGATTTCTCCTTTTCAGATTCTTCAATCTTATGTGCTTCCTCTTGCACATCTCTAATGATTTATGGTGGTACTAAAGTACCAAATGGATCAACAGATCCTGTTTCTACCTACACCTCCTCTTCTTCAATTTCTATATTTTGTTCTATTTCTATTTCAGCTTGCGGGTTTGATTCCTCTTCTTCATTGAGGAAATCACTTGACTCTTCCTCTAGGTCAATCACTTTTCCCCTGTACATTATCTTTTCTTCACTGTCACTACTCTCAATTTGCACAATCTCTACAGCAGTAGGTTTGGCCTTACTAACTTCTGACTCCTACAGCCTCTCTCCAGCCAGCTCTGCCTTCACCTTTATGAACGTTTGTCCTGGTTTCTTTGGAGCAGAAGTACTAGACATACTTCTCATTTTCTCCCCCAATTCTTGGGCTCCAATTGTATCTTTTGGTTTCGAGGACTCGCCCTTAGACAAACCTATTGGGATTGCCCTCATGACTGATGGTCCTACTACCTCTTTTGCAGCTTGTGCTTCTTCTTCACTAATCTCATGGCTCATGGATTTTGCATCAACAGAAGTTTCAGATGCAACTACAATTGTTATGCCCAAGGCATATGGATCCATGAATGTGGCATTTTTGTCTTTTTCCACAATTTTAGCTTCAACAAATTTTCTCTTCTTCTCATAGAAACATTACAGGTCCTCACTGGGCTCTGCCTTTCTCTTCTTTCCCCTCTTTGGGAATGTAACTTCTTTTCCTTCAGTTTTGAGCTCTTCTATCCTGTCCTTAAGCCATGTCTTTGAAAATAATATCACCAGCTTTGTCAAAACATCCAATGATGTGTTCCAAGTTTGCGACCAATCGGGCTCTATAATGGGAGCCATTCTAGCTTGTACATAACTCTGGTGTAACAATTGATCATCCTCCCTAACCTCTGGAGGGACATATATATCACCAATAGACCTCATTTTCTCCACAGTCAACCTTTTGTGAGCCCTTTTCCTTACCTCCTTGTCATTCTGGTAGTCAGCCCAAAAATCTTCAATATGTACTTGCTGTTTGTATTTCTTGTCTACAAAATTCTAAATTCTGTGGAAGGAGTCAAATTTTCTTGATAAATCAAACTTTTTGAAGCCATAATACCTCAATTCTTACTCTGAATAACTTGCCACCTCCTCACTAAAACAAGAATATCTGCCAATTACCCATGGCAGTTTCACATTTCCCCTGTTGTTAAATTTCCTCTTGTACATCCTGAAAGCATTCAAATTCTGCCTCGAAAACTCCAACACAATTAGCTTGTCAGAAGGATACCTGGGAAGCATGAATGGCTTCCCCTCAAAACCCTTAGTTCTTATATAAGTAAAGTGTTCAAACTGTATAAACCATGAACTGTGCAATCCAATTGCGCTCTCAGCATCCTTGGAGAATCTTTTATCAGGCTCTTCCCTTAATATTCTTACCGAGTAAGTATAAACAACATCATTGACCAAAGCAAAATTCTTTAAGGCATTCTCTTCCTGCAAGATAGGGTAATGTTCATACACTAGCCTCTGATTAGGTCCATTTCCCAAAACACCAATCTTTTCTATCCCATGAATAAAAGGCCTAATTGTTGCAGCACAGGAATACAACACATAAGAAGACAAATAAAATGGCAAGCCCTTTTTCTGCCTCAGCATGGCGTGCCTCCAAATAGCCATACTAATGGCCTTGGCCCAATGAATTTGCCCTTGTTCCTTTTCACATGTTCTTAGGTATTCTATGATAGTGAACATCCAAGGCTCACATTTGGTGGCATCCCTTAGCCCAACCAGTCTGCTCAGCATGGTGATCATCAAGTATATCTCCTCCCTGAAATGTATTCTCATCAGATTTTTAGGGATTTTGGCTACTTCCTTTGGTTTGTTCTCTGGACTATACTAGTGGTGAAATATTTTACCCTTACAGTCTCCCTCATTTGTGTAGAAACTCTCATTATACTGATCTATATCAATGTCTGTCATCTTGTCACTGATCTCCAACCCAAAAGTGTTAGCAATCCCCTCAGGAGTCAAATCAGCAATTATTTTATCATAGAGCATAACCATCCTGGTACTTTGGTTATACATTATTACACAGTCTAATCACAAATCCCTAGCTTCCATTGCTAATGGGAAACCTGCAGCTTGGTATAACCCACTATCCCAAATGGATTTCATATCGAGAGTAGCATCTACCGCAATAATCCTTTTTAGCACATCTTCCGCATCATCGTTTCCCATGTTAGTATCTGTCCCTACTCCATTCGTGCTAACTAGGGTCAGACACCCTCTGTGTATAGGTAATTCTTCTTTCTCCACCTCTTTCCATGGTTTTCTATCCTTTTTTGTATCTTCCCCTATATCTTTCTTTGGTTTAGGGGCCATCTTGTAGAAGTATACATGTCTCATTTTTTTTTTCACTTCATATCTAGGGTTTTACTGTGAATGCCTATTTTCTACTATTTACCCTAACTTGTAACCTCCTTGAATTTGTTAAGCTCTATGTAGCTAATTAACAGTTAAAACATTAACTTTAACAAATGCATGCATTTTGAAAGTGAAATTACTAGAACTAACAGTTATGCTTTACTGTTCGAAATTTAAATGGGGCTTCAAGATAAATACCTATTTCTGTGACCATTTAACCTTTGATGTTGACTTACTTTACCTTTCACTTTCACCTAGCAACTGTAACTTCGCTAATTCGGTAAATTTCGTTCCATTTTACAGTGACAGTGCCCTTTTCTGCAAATTTCAGCATTAACAATATATCTTGAAAGCAAAAATAACAATAATTCCACCCTAACCCACGTTAAATTCCATTTGATTCAGTGTTAAATTTGCATTAATTACAGCCATTAATGTGCTGCGACCTTCGTTTTTCCTTTTCCATGTTTGAGAGTTTTGAACTTTTTGACCGTTAGCTTAATTGAACATGCATTTTCTTTTGTATATTTTGTTGTATGTTTTCCTTGTATCTTTTCATTGTATCTTCAGACATACAACACCTTATGCATACAATTGAACTAAAGCCCCCTTTCCCTTTACCTTTTTCGTACACCCCCTTGTACTTCCTACTTGTATTTTTTGCTTGTATATTTCATTGTATAACTGCATATACAAACACATTATACAAACATTCCTTACCTTTTGTTTCTTCACAATGCCCTTTGATCCTTTGTATATCAGGATTGTATATTAAAAATATACAAACACCAAATATACAAGGACTTCTCTATTTTTAACTCCTTTCTGGCGTCTGACTTGTATTTCCACTTTGTATCTCCGAATGTACATCCGCTTGTACATCCTATACACGTTATTTATACAAACTGAAATGTTCATATAGTGGGGTCCACTTTACCTTTTAACTTTGCCACTTCCGTGATGCCTTTACTCCTTATCGAGCCTTCGGACCTTAAACCACTATAAACTACATTGTATATACTCTTGGCTCCGCAATGTATAAAACCTTGTATATTTTGCTTTGTATACTCTGAAACATACAAAGACAAAACATACAAGTTAGTCACATTTCATACTGATTTCAATTCTAGCCATTGTATAGAGTGAAATGTGCATCGCAATATACATCAAATCCAAATGCATCATTTATATTGTATTTTAATTTCCTTTCGATTTCGCGTTGTATAAAACTCAATGTACCTCTGGATTGTATATTTCACGCTTGCCAAATATACAAGTGCCAAATGTACAATAGTTTAACGCTATTCCATAATATCTTTGGTTCCGGTTTGTATAAAGCACTATGTATATCAGAGTTGTACATTATGAACAGATGACACCAAATATACAAGGACTTTATTATTTTTGATAACTTTTCAATTCCACGCTGTATATGATTCCCTGTATCTTCGATTGTATATTTCGCATCCACCAAATATACAAGTTCCAAACATACACCGATTATACCAAATTTAATACTTCTTCAATTCCGTGCTATGTATAATCCCTTATATATTTACTTGTATGTCTCCCATTTGCCAAATATACAAACCAGAAAATACATAGTGGACTCCAATCATTTATTCATCTTAAACTTAACTTTTTCAGGTCCGACTTGTATATTGAAGATAAAACATTATCACAGAATGTATACAAGTATAAGATTATATAAAACCCGATTACCCTCCCCTTTGCAACTAACACCAAGACCTGATATACAAACCTACCTTTTCCCTTTACCACCAAGCAAAACCCACACACTAAAGCAACCAAAAGCCAGCTACAGTAGGGGTCCTCACTTTGCTAAGGAGTAGAATGGGGCGTGTTGTGAGCATCAGAACACTATGTTACACTAGTTAAATTGGTAGATCAGTTGAATATATTAATTGAACATTTTTTAATAAAGCTCGATCAATTTGTTCTCCTTCACGTTTTCTATCAATCAGAGTTATCACTACATCCTTTACATTATTCCCAATTTCTTTGTAGATCAGATCATGGAAGCATGTTATACTAACTTCATTTAGATATCTTACTAGGTTTCCAAGTTGCATTAAAATGTCTTTATTAAACTAATAGAATTGCTCTAGATTAATTAAATTAATTACTAAACTAATAGCAACTGAATTTCCACTACCCTTGTTGATAAAGGTTTGCAAGCCATTGAGTAATCCTGTTGTTTTAATATTAAAAACATCTCAATAATTATTTGGAGGGACAAGATTTAAATAAATTAATTATATTTCTTTCCAAATAATTAAATTAAAGACAATAGTCTATAGTCTCCCTCTAGTCTAAAAATACCAAATTTAATTAATTACCTTACCACTAAACAACAATAATAAATAAAACATTCCCAAAAGAAATAAAAATTACCCATTCATTATTTATCCCAAAACCTCATTTTAAGAATAAATTTAAAACAATGAAAGAAAAATAATAAAAAGTGTAGGAATTAAAAATAAGGCCAATTTTAAATGCAAAGCCCTAAAATCCTCTCAATTAAAAAACCAATTTCCTTAAGGGAAAAAAGCCCTAACCCTACTTTGCCTCCACATTCTCTTCTTACACCATCTCACAAATCCTCCATCTTCTCTCTTTTTTCTTTTTTTGTTTTTGTTGTAGGTTTAATAGAGAGGCCATTCATGGAAGTGCATATATATATGTTAAATGTGTATATTTTTTTTAAGCTGAGCTGTGGAGCTTACTACCCATAGAGGGGCCGAATGAAGAGTGATGGATGGTGGCAGAGGTGGCACTGATGGGTAGCGATGGAGGAACTGTGGAGGGGACGAACTGGAGGGAGGCCGCAGGGTGAAGAGACTGGTGGTGGTAGAGGTAGAGTGACCAGTGGATGGGAGGGGAAAACTGCAGTCTGCACGGGGGTTTGGCCCATGGGGGAAGGCAAGTGTGCGAAGTGTAGGGAGGGGGCAGAGCCCCCACCCACATCCCACACAGTGGGGTGTGGGTGGGGGCTCCACCCCCTCCCCACATCCATATATAACAAGTGACAGTGGGGGGTTTGAACCCCCCACCACATACCCTTTTTTTTTTACCTGAAACTGCGTTCCGTATAAAAATGTAATCACAGTCAATTTTTTTTTTAGGGATGTGGGTGCGGGATCCACCCCCTCCCCACACCCATATATAACAAGCAACGGTGGGGGTTTTGAACCCCCCCACCACATACCCTTTTTTTTGCCTGAAACTACGATCTGTATGAAAATGTAATCACAGTCAAATTTTTTTTATTACATAGCATGCTATTTAATGGGTTTTATTTTTATATATATATATATATATATACTGCTATATATACAATAGCCTCTTTTTTTTTCTATTTTAACAGTATATTAAAAAGAATCTAAATTTAAATATATCAAACATATACACTCAAATATATATATGCTTATGGATAACAGTATTTTTAGTTATATATTTCCTTCACAATCTCACAATTTTTTTTCTTTTTTTTTTAACAAATAAGCTAAAGATTTTTTTTTTTATATCAAATTTATATAAAGCAAAGGAACATTTTTTTTGTAAAAGCATATTTCCACATAATCATTCCTTCAAAGAATTTATTCATTATATATATATATATATATATATATATATATATATATATATATATATATATATATATATATATATATATATATATATTTAAAAGAAAATGCATTTAATTAAATACTTCAACTATATAGCAACCACTAAATTTATTTATTTTTCCTTTTTTAAGGAAATAAAATGTACAAATTTTCATTCTACCCCACATAGATAAAACATCAACTACCCTATTTCTTTATTTTTAAAAATAAACAGACAAATAGAATGGCAATAAGACCATATAATTCTTTCATTACTCTATTTTTTTGTTGAATCACAAGCATTGAAATCAGCAAATTAAAATTTCTATTTTCCAAAAGTAAATAGTTATTTACACACAAATAAAAACATACTCTTACAACATGAGAGAGAGAACAAGTTTCTCCTCTTTTGAAATCTAATAAATATACAAAAGGCTAACTTGGCCATGCTCTCTCAAGAGCTAAAAAAATAGGATAACAACTCTTAAGAACAATGATAATTTTCCTCAACTTCACCTAGCTCCAAATAACCTGCAAAGACATAAAAAGGGAAAGAAGACACAACAACTTGCTCTCCTCCCTACCATTGACTCACTCATGAGTCACCCCCAAGCTAGGAGGTCATCCTCACACTAGGAAAACTCAAACCACAACACAACATTACATTCAACAGCCCAAAAAAATTACTCCCATGGCTATCACAACACAAAAACTCACTCAAGATGAGTTCAATGGGGTAGGGGAGTGGACATCACTCAACTCAAGAGTGCCACTCCAAAACTTCCCAATACAAATATCTCTCAAGGTCTCAAGCCAACACTTTTAAACATAGTTTCACAAAGATTTCATTTGGCTCTCAAGCCATTTCACATATTACACATATACACATATTGCCCTCAAGGCTACAACTCCACAAAATCAAGGATGTGACCCCGAGGAGGTTCACTCCTCCCCCACCCCACACATGTTGAGCATCTTCTCCCAAGTAGGAGAGGCTCTTACAACTCCCTTACAATTTTTCCCCACAACAACAAGTAAAAACTTAAAAATGGAAACTCACACATAGCATCACACAAGTAAATAAAATGCATAAGGGAAGGCATTAGCCTTAAAACCTAACTTATAAAGCCCAATTTGAAGGTAGTTGAGAAGAACTCCTCTAACTCCTTCTCCAAGTTGAGCCACCAATTTTCCTCCAACTTTTTCGCCAAAATAATTAAAATAAAAAATTTCTAAAAATTTAACAACCCCATCCCTCTCTCCAAGAGGGATTAAAATAGGCTCTTCTCATGAGCCTTGAGGAATGGGGAGGTGACACATGTCACCTCCTCACTCCTCCTCCCAACTACAAGAAAGACTCTTGAAATGGGGTGGTGATACATGTCATTCACCCACCCCACCAATTCTCTCTCCCCTCCACTTGTCCTCTCTTAAAGATGTGGGAGAGAAAGGTGGAGCTTAAGAAGGAGTGGGTGCCACATGTGCCCCAATCCTCTCCTCCTAAGAAGGACCACACAACCCCAAGGTACCCTCACCAATTGTGGGAGAGACTTGGAATAAAGTTCTCCACAATTAAGGGGTCTTGAAGACTCCCCCAACTTAGGGAAGAGGAAAGGAAGAGGTTGAGTGTTTGACCCACTCATCCTCTCCCTCCTAAGCTTCCATTTTCTTCACTTTACTTTAGGGTGAAGTTAAAGTGACCAAATGGAAGTTTATGTAAGGTTACACAAGCCCAAATGACCCCTAGACCCTAGGGGTACAACCCAGGGTCAATTTTAACCCAAATATAGCACCTTAGGATGTAGAAAATCACATGAAAAGTGGTCACAAAAAAAATTAAAACAAAATTTGAGTCAAATAAATATTACACATTTACAACACCATAATACAATCAACTGAAAAGGGTAGACCTAGCCCAAAGGACACCATACACAAACATTACAAAAATTCATCATGCAATACATAATTGATCTTGGTTCCTCTTGGAACTAGATTAGCTTCACAAGGGAAAACAACATAGTGTGGGATGATCTTCAAATTTATGTGGCTTTGTTTGAAACACATGCGTACTCAAATGAAATATTAATCCAGCATGTATATGATAGCTGAAGAAAACTGAAACAAACAAATATAATATCACATGTTCATATAAGCATCAAGGAAATCACATTATAGTTAAATTCTAAATTCTACATTTCAAATATCCATCCCAAGATAGAATCACATAATAAATTTCTAAATAAAATCACATGCATAGTATCTAAATAACATCATAATGTAAATCACATGTCTAACCTCATCAATGAATCAATATCGATGTCCAATCATATCGTAATCATGCTAAACATAATAAATCCACATAAAGCACAAAATCTAATAGTCCTGCAAATCAGGATCAATAGTCCCATAAGTCTAATACATGTCATCAAAGGTAAAATAAAGTGGTCAAATATAAGGGAATGAAAAGGCAGGCCTCACATCCTCCTCCCCTAAGACTATACTTCCTCCTGGAAGTTGTCAAAGAGGTGAGGATAACGGGCCCTCAATCTCGCTACATCCTCCCATGTCGTCGTGACCTCGTTGTACATGTCCCACTGGACCCTAACCTGGTCAACCTCTCGATCTCGAAGGCCCAGTGTCTAACAAACCAATATGTGAATTGGCTCCAAAGCCAGCTATCCGTCTGTCTCTACCTGAAGAGAACTCTAATCCAAGACATGAGATGAATCAAATATGTAATGCCGTAAAACAGAAACATGAAAAACATAGACATGAAAAACATCATGGATACACGATAGGCTAGGTGGCAAGGCTAGATGATAGGCTACGAGTCCTATCCACTCCAAGATCTCAAAAGGTCCAACAAAAAGAGGTGCGAGCTTAGAGCCCTTTCCGTAACAGATTAGACTCTTGTGCAGTCGCACTCTCAAGAACACTCTATCCCCAACTGAGAAGCTTTGATCTACCCTCTTAGCATTGGCATACTTCTTTTGTCAATCATGTGTTTCCTAAAGTCTCTACCTAATCAAAGTCACCTACTTCTCCATATCCTAAACCAACTCTGGCCCTATCGCAACCCTATCCTCAATACGGTCCCAACTCAAAGGTGTCCTGTAGGGTTTGCCGTAAAAGGCCTGAAAAGGAGGCATACGCAACAAGCTATGATGCCCATTATTGTAGGTAAAGTCAACTAGATATAGGTACTCCTCCCATCTACTCTAGTGATCCATGACATACATATGGAGCATATCCAGAAGAACCTAATTAACTCTCTCTGTTTGTCCATTGGTCTCAGGATGATAAATGAAACTAAAGTTGAGCTGTGTGCCCAATGCCTAGTGCAAAGATCTCCAAAAGGCTAAAGTGAACACTGAATCCCTGTCAGAAATGATATGGTGAGGTACCCCATGTAATTTAACAATCTTATCCAAGAATACTCTCACAACAGATGATGCATTGTATGTCATGTGTACAAGTGAGAAATGTGCCACCTTGGTCAACTTCTCAACTGTCACCATGATGGCATCATGGTGGCGTGTTGATATAGGAAGACCAACAATGAAGTCCATGGAAATGGTGTCCTATTTCCACTTAGGTATCTTATGAGGGTATAAAAGACCCGTTGGATGCTGATGCTTGGCCTTGACTCTCTAGCACTCAAGACAACAAGCAACATATTCTGCAATATCCCATCTCATGCCTACCCAATGGTATAACTGTCACAAGTCGGCATGCATCTTCTTCACCCTTGGATGTGCTACAGAAGGTACTCTATGAGCCTCTGAAAGAACCACTGCGTGAAGGTCACCCACACGGGGTACATAGATGCACTGTCAACGTCTAAGAAACCCATTTGACTCAAGGGATTATCTTGCAAATTTGCCCTTAAGGGCCCTCTATTTCTAGATCTCCTATTGCACCTCAAGAAACCACTCGTCCTCAGGTAGATGTTGTATGATGCACTCTTTCAAGTTCACACTCAAGGTCAAGGTTAGGATCCCATGGCGCCTCTGACTCAAAGCGTCAGCGACCACATTCTCCTTCCCTTTAATGTAATAGACATCAAAGTCATACTCACATAGAAACTCCATCCAACACCGTAGGCGGGCATTCAAATTTGGCTGTGTGAATATGTATTGCAAACTATGGTGATCTGAATGAAGCTCAAAGTGACAACCCAAAATAAAGTGTCTCCAACAAACAAGAGCATGTACCACTACTGCAAGCTCTAAATCATGAATAGGGTAGTTCATCTTGTGTGTCTTGAGCTTACGTGACTCATATACAATCGCCCTACCACCTTGCATAAGCATGGCTCCCAAACCCTTAAGTGATGCATCTATGCAAACTACAAAATCCTCTGCAAGATCTGGAACCATCAATATGGGAGTGCTAATAAGATGCTCCTTGAGGACCCCTAATGCCCTCTCTCACTGCTTGATCCAAGTGAAACTCTTCCCTTTCCACTGAAAGGAAGTGACGGGGTGCGCTATCCTAGAAAAGCCCTCTACAAATCTGTGGTAGTAACTGGCTAAACCCATGAAACTCCTGACCTATATCACACTAGTGGGTGTTGGCCAATCTTTGATAGCTCTAATCTTTGATGGATCTATAGAGATGCCATCACCTGATAGGGTGTGCCCCAAGTATTGTACCTCTATCCTGTAGAAGGCACACTTCGCTAGGTTTCCATAAAGCTATTGCTCTCGTAAGCACTACAAGACCTGACGGAAATGATCCACATGCTCCTCCTTGGTCTGCGAATAGATCAAAATATTGTCAAGAAAAATGATCATGAACCGATCCAAGTAAGTGCGGAACATCCTGTTCATGAGACTTATGAACACTACAGGGGCATTCATCAAACTGAAGGGTACCACTCTGAATTCGTAGTGGCCATATCTAGTTTGGAAAGTAGTCTTATGAATACTTGCCTCTGTTATGCACAATTGGTGATACCCAGATTTTAGATCAATTTTTGAGAACACTCTGGCTCCCTGCATCTAGTCAAAAAGGTCATTAATTGGCTCCAAATCCAGCTGTTTGTCCGCCTCTACTTGAAGAGCACTCCAATCCAATACATGAGATGAATCGGATATCTAACACCATAAAACACAAACATGTAAATTTCATGGATACACGACAAGCTAGGTGGCAAGGCTAGATGATAGGATATGGGTCCTATCCACTCCAAGATCTCAAAAGGTCCAACAAAATGAGTTGCGAGCTTAGAGCCCTTTCTGTAATAGATTAGACTCTTATGCAGTCGCACTCTTAAGAACACTCTGTCCCCAACTGATAAGCTTTGATCTACCCTCTTAGCATTGGTGTACATCTTCTATCAATCATGTGCCTCTTGAAGTCTCTACCTAATCAAAGTCACCTACTCCTCCATATCCTGAACCAACTCTGGCCCTATCACAACCCTATCCTCAATATGGTTCCAACTCAAAGGTGTCCTATAGGATTTACCATAAAAGGCCTGAAAAGGAGGCATACGTAACGAGATATGATTCCCGTTATTGTAGAAAAACTCAACTAGATACAGGTACTCCTCCCATCTACTCTGGTGATCCATGACATACATACGGAGCATATCTAGAAGAACGTAATTAACTCTCTTTGTTTGTCCATTGGTCTCAGGATCATAAATGAAATTAAAGTTGTGCTGTGTGCCTAACGCCTGCTGCAAAGCTCTCCAAAAGGCTGAAGTGAACACTAAATCCCTATTAGAAATGATACGGTGAGGTACCCTATGTAATTTAACAATTTGATCCAAGAATACTCTCGCCACAGATGATGTATTGTGTATCATTCATACAGGTGAGAAATGTGCCACCTTGGTGAACTTGTCAACCATCACCATGATGGCATCATGATGACATAGGAAGACCAATAATGAATTCCATGGAAATGGTGTCCTATTTCCACTCAGGTATCTCGTGAGGGTATAAAAGACCCGCTGGATGCTGATGCTTGGCCTTGACTCTCTGGCACTCAAGACAACAAGAAACATATTCTACAATATCTCGTCTCATGCCTACCTAATGGTATAATTGTCATAAGTTAGCATGCATCTTCTTCACCTCTGGATGTGCTGCATAAGGTGCTCTATTAGCCTCTAAAAGAACCACTGCATGAAGGTCACCCACATAGGGTACATAGATGTGCTGTCAATGTCTAAGAAACCCATCTGACTCAAGGGAATATCCTACAAATTTGCCCTTGAGGGCCCTCTATTTCTAGATCTCCTGCTGCACCTCAAGAAACTACTCATCCTCAAACAGATGTTGTATGATGCGCTCTTTCAAGTCCACACTCAAGGTCAAGGTCAAGATCCCATGGCACCTCTGAGTCAAAGCATCATCGACCACATTCTCCTTCCCTTTGATGTAATGGACATCAAAGTCATACTCACATAGAAACTCCATCCAATGCCACTGGTGGGCATTCAAATTTGGCTGTGTGAATATGTACTGCAAACTATGGTGATCTGAATGAAGCTTAAAGCGACAACCCAAAAGAAAGTGTCTCCAACAAACAAGAGCCATATCTAGTTTGGAAAGTAGTCTTATGAATATCTGCCTCTGTGATGCGCAATTGGTGATACCCAGATTTTAGATTAATTTTTGAGAACACTCTGGCTCCCTGCATTTGGTCAAAAAGGTCATCAATCCTAGGTAGAGGGTAACGGTTGTTCACTGTCACCTTATTCAACTACCTATATACCATGCATAAGTGAAGAGACCCATCCTTCTTCTTCACGAAGATAACCAGTGCGGCCCATGGTGAAACACTAGGTCAGATGTGCCCCTTCTCTAGCAACTCCTCTAACTACAATTTGAGCTTTGTAATCTCATGAGTGGTCATCTTGTAAGGTACACGAGACACTGGCTTGACACCCAGCACTAAATTGATATGAAAGTCTACCTCACAATGAGGTGGCATCCCTGGTAAATCTGGCAGAAACACGTCGGCAAACTCTCTCAAGATAGGGTGATCATCCAAAGATGCCTCTGGCTCATCATCTGATCTATCACTAACTGTGATAGCGAACATCTAACATCCCTCCCACATGCAGCACTTAAACTGCTGAGTGGAAATTGTACAAACTATTGTGGGCTTCGAAATGCCCACTATCTCAACCACTGCACCCTGATCATCTAAGTATCTAATCACCTTTCGGCGAGAATCGAGCTTGGCTCTATGAGTTGAAAGCCAGTCCATACCCAAAACCACACCATAGGATCCTAATGGTATAACTCTAAGGTCACAAGATGTAGTGAGGGACCCCAAACAAATCTCACAATCCTGAACCAAGGTATCTACTGACATCCTGGCCCCAGAGGCCAACTCAACCTCCCACCTAATGTCCTGCCTTGAAGCCACTAGCCTGCAACGTCCACTAATGATGTAGATAGAAAAGAATCAGTAGCTCCAGAGTCAAAAAGAATAGGGATGGGGGCACTCCTGATCATACCTAAAGTCTCAATCACAAATGCCTGATAGTCAACCTGGCAGTTATCAACCACTATAAACATGCGGTGGGACCTGCCCACATCTCCTACCATCTGCTCTAATCCTCCTGAATGGGGCTGTCCCCCTACCATAAAGCCTTATGGGAACTCTTTGGCTAGATGACTTGCTCCACCACACACATAGCATGGGCCCTAAGCTTGTATCTGTCCTAACTGAGTCCTACTTGACTACTGTTGTCCAACTCTACCTGTGGAACCTTGTGAACCCCTATATGACTCCTATGACCTCATGGGCCCCGTAGGTGGTCTCTGCTACCTCTGGTCTCTACACGGGCCTTGTTGCTGCCATCCTCAAATTTTCCCTCCCTGTGCCCTTTGCTCGAGTCTAGACCTCTGTTGATTCTATTGTTGCTACTGCTGCTACTGCTGTGGAGGTCTAGGAGGTAATGATAGAGAACTAAATCCTCCTTTCTGTGGTGGTAGTGGTGGTTTGCGATAACTCTACTGGTACTATTGTTGCCCATGATCCTTAAAATGGGGGTGTGATCCTTGCCCTCGTCCCTGTATCTCCTCAGCTATGTATGCCTTCTTGGTAGCATCACTCAATGTTTGGGGGACTTCCATGCATACAGGCCCTGCTATGCTATGGTTCAATCCTCTGATGAACTTATGTACTAGGAGTTTCTCATCATGGAGATACTCTGCATATCGAGACAACTCAGTGACTCTACGCTTGTACTAAGCAATAGTAAGGCCTCTCTGCTGGAGATCATGAAACTCGTCTATGTGATGCTACCTGTAGTGATTTGATAAATACTGAAGGTCTCCCAAGTGAGTGTGTCCAATGATAGATGATGCTTGTACTCATCAGTGTGCCACCAAGTAGCTATTGTATCTCACAATAGGTTGATTGCCACATGAGCCTTCATGTTACCCTCGTAAGGATGCAATGCAAAGCATTTGTCTAGACTGATGAGCCAAGCCTCAGATTTGGCTCCCTCCATAGTCCTGGCAAAAGTAGGAGGATTCAACCTCAACACATCTCTGATGGGGTCTCCTCGGTCTCTGTGCCCTCTAATGGGCTCATCTACATAATAATCATACAGGCTATGAATGATATGCTCCACTTGTACTGTCTCCTCATGCCTATCATGATGTGGAGGGCTCCTACTATAGGCCATGTAGGCTAATCCAACCTCCTCTACCATTGTATCTAGTATCTCCACAAAAGGCTCCACACGTGGTGCCTCTTGCGGCTTGATGTGGGGCTCTACATGTGGCTCAACTCACGACTCAGCACGTGGCTCCTCTCGTGGATCAATGCAGGGCTCGTCACGTGCTACTGGTACAATTGGTGGTAGCCTCTCTAAAATGGCTTGTAATGTCTGTAAAATATGAGGTCCTATATCAAGTCTTGGTGGTGCCTGCAGTACCAGCTAATCTAATAAGGCTGCTAGTCCCTAACCCTCTGTAGAGGAATCACTGTGCACCTCGGTAGATGCAGTGTGATGTGATCACGCTCACCAAATACATCAGGGAGGCATCCTACAAAAATAAGGTAATCACTAATTAATTGATGTTGTGGAATAAGTAATGTGCCCAAATAAGCCCAGTGTTTAAACTTAGGCTCTGATACCAAATGTCATGCCCACATTTCCCATGTTGTCACGACATGCATCACACATGTCATATCCACATTTGTCATGTGGTCATGACATGAGATATCAAAAATTTTACCATGCTTCCCTAGAAACCCCTTCGCAAGCATAAGCGTGGTCGGTGGCATTACGCATAAGGCGTAAACATGATAGTTGAATGTAGGGTAATGCATTCACTTGCGCATACCATTTGTAATGAAGGCCAACTAGGGGGTTGATGCGACATGGTTAATACATGTCATCAAAAGTAAAATAAAGTAGTCAAATATAAGGGAATGAAAAGGTAGGCCTCACACTTATGAGCTTTATTTTGTAGACAATTATCAGGTTCAGGATTAGCATGGATAATGTGCATCTTATCTTTAAATATAAACTTAATTAAATGATGTAAAGTAGAAGGAAATGCCCCTAATTCATGTATCCAAGGTCTACCAAGAATTATGTTGTAAGATAGAGAACAAGGCATAACATGAATTAGGGTAGGCACCATCATAGGTCCCACTTGTATAGGTAAAGTTATAGTGCCCACGGATTATCATCCAACATTGTCAAAACCATAGAGACTTAACATTTCCAATTTGATGGCAGATGTATCAAATTTAATCTTATGTAATAAGTTAATGCTACAAACATTAAGAGTTGATCCATTATCAATAATAACTCTCTTAACCAATGTTTTATTTATTTTAATAAAGATAATCAAAGGATCATACTGATTATGAACTTCAAGAGATGGCAATTCATGTTGTTGAAATAGAATGTCTATTTTTGTTGCATGCATACAATTTAATAGATTTGGTACATCATTTGGTTTAACAGCAAGTGGGACAATCACCTTTTGTAAAGATTCTTGGAGCATTCCATGGTAAGTAGGTGAGGTTTGTATAAGCTCCCAAAGGGATATCTTTGCAGGAGTAGCACAAAGCTAGTCTACAAGATCATAGTCTTTACCACCTTTATATGTTAAATGAGGTGCTTGAGGAAGCATAGGTTGAGAAGGTGGTAAAGATATCAGAATGCTTGATTGTTGTGTGCTTTGTTTATTATTCTGAGTGTTATATGCATGAGAAACCACATTATGATTAGTTTGTTGTAAATTTTGTTGCACTATTTGTTTAGAATAATCATAAATGTGATCAGAAGGTCGAGAAGAGGAAGGAAGACCTCTAACAGTAAGCACTAGTTTGGAAGATGGTTTAACCACATTTGAACATAAAGTGACCACAATTTTTATTTTTTCAAATTCTTCCATAGGTTTAGGAACATAGATCACATTTACAAATCTTTGAAATAATGATAGCTTAGAGGCCATAGTGGATTGTTCAATCAAGATAAAGTCCTCAAGGGCTTCATCTAACATAACAAAGTCTTCACAGCTAAATGGCTCATTATATATATGAAAATCTTGCAAAAAATAATCCAACATTTTAACATGCTCTATTTAATCCAAGATTTAAATGTAAAATGATGGCCTATGAAAATGAAATACTATGTACAACAACAATAAATGATAATTTTCAACTCTTTTAGTAAAAAGATAAAGAATATGATTCACAATTCCATGCATACAATTTCAAAAAAGAGAGTTTTGCAATGTAATTATACTCTAGGACAACAAATTAGTTCAGATCTAAAGTTTAAAAGGATGCAAATTCTTTAAGGCTCGAGTTCACTAAAATGTTTAGGGTAAAATTGTAGAATTGTCTTAATAAGATTAAGTACTACTCTTTCACCATTCTAAACATTGGGAGGACAAGGATTGAGCTTGAGGTTAAACTACGGGTTACTTGTCTATTCCTTATGCTCACTAGGTTTGATTCAAGAGCCTAATTAAGGTTTTTATCAAATATCTTTACTCATTAGTCAAATAAACCCTAATTATGCCTTGTAACAGAGATTTCTAAAATTAGATGATGAAACAGGTAAAATAGATCACAAAAATGCAGAGAAAGAGTTTCAAAGACTGTGCACCTAGAATCTGAGGGCCAACTAGACTAGGGCACCCGCTCTTTAGTCCTACAAATTCCCGCCATGGAAAATCTTCTACACAGGCCGACTGACAACCCCAAATGGCTCCCAGATCTCAAAAATATTCCCCAATTAGACTAGGGATTCCACTCATTAGTCTCGCAAGTGTCAAGATCTAGAAATTTGAAAGTCTATGGAAACTATACCTGCAACACCCTTCTTTATGCAGCTTCTTTCCATTGTAACCTACAAAAGAAGGAGAGAGATGTTGCAGCTATATAGGAGCGTGCCTCAGTCACGCCCCATTTTTGGTATTTCTACCTCAACAATAGCCAGAGATAATGATTTGTAGAAGTGTGTACAAACCTAACAATCTATATGCAGCAATATCAAACCCTAGATGTCTCAATCAAGGGAAGATCAACAACTTGCTTCAAATCAATAAACACATACAACTTCACCTCAAGGAGATGAAAACAAATGAAGACTTGCATGAACAAGAAGGTGAATCAACAATGTTTGTGGAGGATCTCCAAGATCGATGTTGGAGGTTTCAACCCTTCGCCCGATCATGCAAAAGGTGTACAAACCCTAGGAAGTGCAAGATATACTCAAGAACTTAATTCCTAATCTCCATCCATTGTCTCCATGATAGCAAATTGAAATAACTTTCAAGAGCTTTAACAAGTAGTTGATCTTCAATGGCAATTTTGGTAGAGTTTTGGCATCAAGCTTGCATTAGAATTGTGTGTGATGAAATGATTTTCAAATGTCCTTTTATATCTAGCTTTAGGGAAAATTAAATTTTGAAATAACGTCTTGATATCATGCAAAAACTAAGAATTTGAAAATGGAATCCTGAGGCATATGGCAGGAGCCAACACCCCATCGAGATTCAAAATTCTAGAAAATAGGGGAGGACTGGGGCGTGGGTACCCAAGTCTAGGCCCCCATTTCCTGATCAGATCTACATCAAGGGTGTCCCAGAGGTCCATATTTCAGATTCTCTTTCTGGGTTCTATGAAAAGGTTATCTCAAAAGGTGAACATTTTGCAACTAGACCTAGTCAATCAAGGTTTTGGGAAGGTTAGAAAGAAAAAGGTTGAGAGGTCACCAAAGGCGAGGAGCTAAACTGAGGGAAATTGTACCATTCCATACATGAGGACAATTTTTGACGTTATAAGTGGATTTACAACTTTCCTATTTGTCAAACAAAGTCTCAATAAATATTGATCATTCTTAGCCACTTTTTCTCTACGAAGGCACTCATAATATGTCGGTGAAGTTTCAGCATTATGATCACTATAATCTAATAGCCTTATAGCCCTTCTCTTCATTTCTTGAAGTCCAAATAAATAATAATGTATAAATCAACAACTTGAATCAGTAAAACTTTATTGAGTTCATAAGTTGATAAATGTTGACTTTCCAGTCTGTTAATAACTGCAAATGAAAACTTAAAATAGAATTTAGTTTACAGATTAAAAAGAATTTGTAGTCAAAAACCAAGAAGATGTTTACAATTATAGGTATTAGACAAATTTTCCTTAGGGATATATTCACAAGAAAAGAACTCGTAAAAATATAACCCAAGTAAGATGAAGGAAAAACATAATCTAGTTCATCATGAGGTGTGTTAGAACCATTCAAAATTTCACATAGTCCCACTTTGTTTCATACATTTTCCTTCCATAAATCCATAATTAGGGATTCATATTCCTTTTAGAATTGTTCTAGGAGTCATTTATGAGCATCTCATATTAGGTCTATGTGAAAGAAATTTATATTTTTTGCCATTAATGTGTTTTTGTCTCTTACCGTAGCCCCACAATAATGCAAATAGCCTTGCTAGGTGTGCGAGATTTAGAAGATGTGAATACATTGTTACCACTTCCCCGCAACATATAGAAAATTTAGTTGTGATTTTGTGGTATAAACTCAAGCAGAACATAATATGTTACCGCACCCCTAAACTAGGTAAGGAGATGACTGGCAACAATGTTGTAGGAGGGAGTTGAGATAAAGTCTTCATCGCGCCCCCGTGACAGTTTCAAGTCGAGCCTGTGGTGTTGCGATATAAGGAGTTCAAGTGACCAGTAATGCTACATACCACGGCCCTGTGATACTGATAACTTTGATTGGAGGTAATGCAGTAAATAATGAATGGGAGACCAAAGTCTCCCATGGCCCCGCGATAGTCAAGCCAAAGCTTGGTAGTTGTGCAGTAAAAGACATAAGGGATAACATGTATCCCACCATCCCGCAGTGGTGTGCAATAAGGTTTGCGGGGTGGCATTAAGTGGTGAAGATGAATGTAATTGTCCAAGAGGTCCTATGGTCCCATGATTGCCTTGAGTTGGTCTTGTAATGATGTGGTAAGGAATTAAATGTCAAAATGACTTCAGTGCTACCCTGCAATGGTTATCATTGATGGCTGCGAGATTTTGATTTTTGAGGAAAGGATTACAAGTCATGAAATACTCACCCAGCCATTGGATTGGATCAAATCAATGGCCTCTATTTGAAAAGAATTGAATGCTGAGATTTGTTGATTTCATGGCATGAACTAGAGTTATGGTGAAATGACTAGCTTCATGGCATGATAAAACTTGGGATTTCTTTATATTTCTTCATTCCACTGAATTTAGTGTTGATTATAGAAGGAAAATTTAAGCTTTGTGTGCTCTCCTTAGACATTTTCTAATTGGGTAAGTCTGCCCCATCACTCTTTGCATAAAAGTTGGTGTTTGGTTTGTGCTCTGTTTTCAACTAGTATGGTAAATCAAGTAAAATATCAAAACCCTAGTTTGTAGAGGCACTAAAATATGGCACCTAAAAAATTTGAGTCTATGAGTAAGAGCACTGACCCCCCTACTCCCAAGAAATGATCACTTCAACAATCATTGTTGGACATCTTGCCAAATTCAGTTGACAAGGGGTCTAAGAAATTGTTCAAGGATGTTGCAGAAGGATGTTAGGATGTTGTAGTCACTATCTCTAGATGGAAGCATTTTTGGTATTTTTGTGGAAAGAAAGATGGACAGGGACTAGTTGGAAACCCATGGTGATGCAAGAGCATCCTTGGTTCAAGAGCAATTTTGCATCTGTTGTAGTTTGTGATTATCTCAAAACACAAGGATCACCTATAAAACCTAAGATTTACCTTCCACAAGAGAAAAAAGCAAAGAGGAATAATTTGCACAATATTGGATGAATTAATGAAATGGATTAGTTAATCACATGTGAGAACTTGCTTTATATTTGCAAGTTAGAGAAAAAACCCTATTATGACTTAAGAATAACCCAAGACTAAAAATAAGCCCTAAGTAAACTTATTAAAGTGTAATTAAATATTTAATTACACCAACACCCCCCATAAGTGCAACTTAGGGATAAATGAAAAACATACAACTAATTCAAGAATGAGTCACGACTACAAGGCCATGTTAGGTACCCATGAACAACAAGAATCTCTCATAAGGTGGAGAAAAGGAGAAAAACCCCTCTCCAAAAGAGAGAGAAAACAAGTACATGAACATGTGATGAAAGAAGGACTAATACTAAGGACCCCCAAGAACTAAATCCATCAAAAAAATACAATCATGAATGCCCCCCATAAAAGAGAACAAAAAGAGAATATGAATCCCCTCTAAGAAGAAGCTCTAGAACCAATGAAGAGATCTTGAAGACAAAATCCAATCCACTGCCCAAAAACAACATTTATCCCTTTCAAAAGAAGCAAATCCACTAGTGAATGTAGAAGCCATTCCCACATCTTGGATGAATAGGGAATCCATATTGAAATGTATGCCTCTGAATGCAACTCAAGTGACCTCATACTAGGAGAATATGTCTTCTCCAAAATAGAAATTGTCTGCCCAATTAGAGAAGAAGAACCAGAAGAGGATATAATATGAAGTACATCTAGAAACACAAAAGATGAAGGTGGTGATGCAAAGCCACCTAAGATAGCATCAAACAAGAGAGATAAACCCTCAAATGTGTCCTCCAAATCAGCAATGTGAGATTCCACAAATAGAGATGATATGTCTACAAGATAGGAATCCCAATGAGGTGGATCAGGAAGACTAATATTGACCTACTGTACAAAATCACTAGAAGCCAATGATGATGCAATACTAAACTCTAAAGTAGTAGTAGGTGATGGTGGAGCAATGATCTCATCAGGAGGAGAAGTAATCAAAGCAAGCATTTCAAAAAGATCATGTGAGAAATGAGGACACATCTCTTTCTTATGTTGATTACTTCCACAATATCTACAATTAGATTTTATATGCTGATGGTAGAATCCCATCTCCTTAGATAATTAGAGATCAAAACATGTAAATAGATTTACGTTGATAACAAAAGCCTATCAAAGCAAACAAAACCTTTCCAAGAGGTAGCATGTCTAAGATATCCAATAGAAGCCATAAAATAGACAAACTAATTATAAGATACTTGGGGCTGAATTTGAAAAAATTATACAGGTGGCTGTGTAGAGCTTGCTAATACCTTTCCAATGCCTATTCATTTTTTAAAAACAGAGATTTTGGGTGCAAGAACGGAGATCAAAAGCCAAAAAATATGCCTTGACTTCAAATAGAAAAAATAGGTGCCAAAAAATAGAATCAGAAATAACTAACTGTACCATCAGAAAGTGTGTAGAACCAGCTTTCCAACAATATTGTATTTGCAAAAAATTGACTCTAGATGTGAAAGTTATGACAGTTTTCATGAAATTGCTCCATTAGGGCATGTAGAAGAGGGTAGGATGGAGGATTGTTGGATAAAATGATGCACCCTGCGAAAGCACCTTTTAGACCACTAGATAAAATGATGCACCCTATGGAAGCACCCTTCGGACTGTTGGATAAAAGGATGCGGAAGCACCCTTTAGACCCCTGGATAAAAGGATGCACCCTAAAAAAATCATAGATATTTTTTCAGTCTCTAATTTTGGTGAATGAATAGGTGATTCTAGGGTTTTTGGCCCTTTTGAGTGCATTGGTGATGATGATTTTGGCCAAAAATACTGTAAAATTGTTGTTCCCCTCTAGATCTAAAAAAACACTCTTGAAACCTTCATAAATCTGGCTTCCCCAAACCAAATTCAGCCAAACAAAAGACAAATCCACCTTTTCCAGTTGCTTTGAATCTAATGAAATACTCCATTTTACAAAAAAACACACCCAACAAATGGCTCTTGCTTTAATTTTTCTCCAAATCTAAGAAGGGGCTTGTAGATCCACTCTGATACCATGTTGTAGTTTATAATTAACTTGAAAGACCAGGATCACCTACAAAACCTAAAATTTACCTTCTACAAGAGAAAAAAAGAAAAGAGGAATAATTTGCACAATATTGGATGAATTAATGAAAAGGATTAATTAATTACATGTGAAAACTTGGTTTTATATTTGCAAATTAAAGAAAAAACCCTAATATGACTTAAGAATAACCTAAGACTAAAAATAAGCCCTAAGTAAACATATTAAAGTGTAATTAAATAATTAATTACACCAATAGTATCAACCAAAAACATTTGCATTTCAATTTGTTTGCATTTTAGTTTTTTTCTTTTCATTTTCCAGTTTAGTTTAGGCAGTTCAATTAGTAGCAGCTTCTGTATTTTAGTCTGCATTCTGCTGCAGTTGCATTTCAGATTTTATGGAGCTGGACTTAGCATCTAGATTCATTCATCTACATCATATCTGAAATTCAGAGCATTTGGTTGAGATACCAAAAAGATATCACTATCATAAAATCAACTATTTTCTAATACCAAAGCATCCTAACAATTCCTGATAATCAGCGAAAGGAGAAGACTTGTGGAGCATTCCTTGACTTGTGGAGCTAAAAGACAAATCAATCAACGTTTAGTGGTTCATGGCCAACCTTCCCTAAGATCCACACATCGTTCCATTCATTTGCAAAGGAGTTCATCCATTTCGGTTTGACTTATCTGTGTACACACGCTACAACTCTTCATTGGAGTTTGTGATATTCCTTGGACGATGTGTAGGAATCTATTAGTCTGGAGATGATATATATTGATGCAATAAATGCCTAGGAAGGTAGTTAGAAATAGTTAGCAATTGATTCATAATTCATTGTTTGGATTCTTTGCGTAGGAGCTTCAAAGCTAAATCTTGTGAATATTCTGCTATTCTATAATCAGGCCTGTGAGCCCCAATTGTAAGCCTACATGCTACTAGCCAATTTGCATTTGAATTTTATGATATACTAAATGACTGAATCTACATTTTTTTCATATCTTGAGTTGTTTCCATTGTGTTTACTCTTGTTGTATTGTCTAGATAGTTCATTCTATGAACCCTCCTATTATAACTATACCAAGTGGTATCAGAGTGAAAGTTCAAATCTTTGAGTGAATTGAGAAAAGTTGGTGAAGGAATTCCATAAGATCTTGCTATGGATAGATCAATGAATCTGAGGCAAGTTACTTGTGTCACAACCAATCACTGATTGTGAGTCAGTTGTCACCTGGTAGCCCAATCACCAAATTAAGGCAGTTTGCACTTGATCCTAGGAAGATGTCGTCGAGGAGAATCCCTACTATTGGAACAATGGCTAGTAGGATTGATGAGATGATGGAAATGATGAAAATAATATGAGTTTGATTGGATGCTATCAAGGAAGATAGGTGAAGAGGATTGACACCTAGACCTAATGTTGAAAGAGATGATGAAGAGGAATTTCAATCCATTGATCAAATTGGTTAAACCCTAGGAGGTGATGAAGAAGAAGAATCAAATCAAGTCAAGATGTTGTGAGCTATTTCAAAGATTGGAAAGAGACCTAAAGTTGATGTACCGAATTACACTGGAAATTTGAATCTTGAAGAGTTGATTGACTGGATAAATGACATGGAAGAATACTTTGAATATGAAGAATTTGAAGATCTAGAGAAGGTGAAATTTGCAAAAATAAAGTTGAAATAACATGTTGCTATATGGTGGAAGGAAGTTTAGTTGGACAAAAATAGAAGAGGAAAAGAAAAAATTACAAAATGGGACAAGATGGTGACAAAAATTGAAGAACCAATTTGTACTTGCTGACTATGAGTTGGAACTATTGAAAATATTGCAGAACCTGAAACAAAAGGAGAAATTGGTGAAGGAATATATTGAAGAATTTCATAATAAGGACATGACATAGTGAAGAAAGTGAGGAGAAAGTGGCTAGATACATTAATGGATTGAGATTGAACATTCAAGAGGAACTGAGTTTGGTGAGAATGACAACATTGGAAGAAGCATACCAGTTTGCCTTGAAAGTTGAAGAGAAGCTGAATAAGAGACATGATCAGATGCAGAGAGGTAGAGGAGGTAAAATTCAAAGAGGTAGAACATTTTTTTGAGGAGAGAGATCATATGCGGAGTAGAACAGACAAGAGAACACATTCAAGAAGGATGACATAGATAACAATGCATACTAGAGAGATGACAAAAACTTCTACCATAGAGGAAACCCTAGTCTGTATCAGAGTGAAGGATATAGAAGAGAAGGAAGAGGACCTGATAGGAGAATATTCAGAGGAACATGTTTCAAGTGTGGAGGTGAAGGACATAGAGCATTCAAATGTAATCAGTGGAGTACAAGCAAGAGAAAAAAGAACAATTGAAGAGTAGCCTATGTGGAAGAACTTGTTGGATCACCTAGTTCAATTGGTAAACCCAAGAAAGGAGAGTCACTTGTGATGAGGAGAGCACTATCTCAAGTAGATACAAATGAAGAACCACTGCAAAGGAAATGTTTGTTTAGAACCAGATGCAAATCTGGAGGTAAATTCTATAATGTTGTATTTGATTGTGGTAGTTTATATAACCTAGTTTTAGAAGAGATGGTGAGTAAGCTAAAGTTGGAAAGATTGAAACACCCTAAGCCCTATCAGATAGCATGGATTTATGATGAGCATAAGGTACTGGTCAGTGAGCAATGTTTTTTGAAATTTCATATTGGATTTTATAATGATGAAGTCTTGTGTGATATTATGCTTATGGATGTTTGTCATATCTTGTTGGGTAGACCTTGGCAGTATGATAGAAAAGCTATACATGATGGGAGAAAGAATACATACACTATAACATCAAATGGAAAGAGAATTACTTTGATTCCTTTGGAAGATAATCCTAAGAGTGAAGTATGTGGATATACTAGAATCTATCTGGTAGATGGAAGGAAATTTTTGGATGGTTTGAGACATGAGAACATGTGTTATGCTTTGATCCCCTAGAAGCTTGAAACATTGAAGAAAGAAACTGAAGAATCACAATGGGAGGAGATAAAAGAGTTTTGGACAAAGTATGAAGACATCATATTAGACAATGTATCTAAAGGATTACCACCAATCTGGAGTATCAGTCATCACATGGACCTTATACCTGGAGCTAGTTTTCCTAACAAAGTAGCACATAGAATGACACGGGTAGAGAATGGGAAATTGAATAGATAGATACAAGAATTGTTGAGGAAAGGTTTGATCAAAGAAAGTTTGAGTCCTTGTGTAGTACCTATAGTATTAGCACCTAAGAAGGATGGAGAATGGAGAATGTGTACATACTCTAGAACAATCAACAAGATCATAGTTAAGTATATATTTCCTTTACCTAGGATGGATGATATCAAGGATTGTTTGAGTGGAGCAAAACATTTTACAAAGATAGATTTGAAGAGTGGATACTATCATATCAGAATCAAAGAAGGAGATGAATGGAACACTACTTTTAAGACAAATGAAGGATTGTATGAGTGGTTAGTGATGCCTTTTGAATTGACAAATGCACCTAGTAATTTCATGATATTCATGAATGAAGTCTTGAATAAATTCTTGGGTAAGTTTGTTATTGTATATTTGGATGAAATTCTGATTTTTAGTAAGACAAAGGAGGAACATTTGCAACACCTTAGACAAGTTTTACAAAGATTGAGAGAGGAGAAATTGCTGATAAATATCAACAAATGTAGTTTCATGAAGGAAGAATTGGTGTACTTGTGATTTGTGATTTCTATGGAAGGATTGAAGATGAATCCTGAGAATGTTAGAGCAATTGTTAAATGGCATACGCCGGAGAGTATTGGAGAAGTTAGATCATTTCATGGATTGGCTAGTTTCTACAGGAAGTTCATCAGAAATTTTAGTTTAGTATGTAACCCTCTGATAGAGACCATCAGAGGTGACATAAAAGATTTCAAGTGGACATCAGGAGCAAATAAAAGTTTTGAGTTGTTGAAGTAGAAAGTGACAGAGAAACCTATTTTGGAATTACTAGATTTCAGTAAGGTATTTCAAGTAGATTGTGATGCAAGTGGAAATGCAATTGGAGCCGCGTTAAGTCAAGAAGGTAGATCTATAGCATATTTTAGTGAAATGATGAATAATTCAAGGAGAAGATATTTAATTTATGATCAGGAGTTATATGCCATAATTCAAGCCTTGAAGACATGGAGACATTACTTGTTGCCTAAAGAGTTTGTGTTGTATATAGATCATCAAGCTTTGCAATATTTGAATAGTCAAGGATAGTTAAGTCAAAGACACATGAGATGGGTAGATTTCATGTAGAGTTATACATTTGTATTGAAGCATAGTAGTGGAGAATCAAACAAAGTTGTAGATGCATTGAGTCAGAGAAGAAACTTGTTGATAGAGATGACAGTTGCAGTATTGGGATTCGAAGAGTTGAAGAACATGTATGAAGAAGATCTAGATTTTGTAAAAGCTTGGAAAGCATGTAAAGAACCTATTGTAATAGATAGGAGTAAGTGGTTGGATTATTTCATTCAAGAAGATATTTTGTTCAAGGGAAACCAATTGTGCATACCTAGGAATTCAATGAGAGATAACTTGATCAAAGAGAAACATAGTGGTGGATTGGCAGGATATTTTGGCATTGACAAGATAGTGGCCTTGGTGAGTGAAAATTACTTTTGGCCTTAGATACATAAGGATGTTAGGAAATTTGTGTAGAGTTGTAGAATTTGTCAAGTTACAAAAGGGAGAAGTCAGAACATTGGATTGTATAAACCTTTGATAGTACCGAAGAAACCTTGGAAAGACATAAGTATGGATTTTGTGATGGGATTGTCGAAGACACAGAGAGGACATGATTCAATATTTGTAGTGGTGGACAAATTTTCAAAGATGGCACATTTCATACCTTGTAAGAAGAAAACTGATGCAGTTCCTATAGTTAACCTATTTTTCAAGGAAATTGTGAAATTGCATGGATTACCTAAGAGTATAATTTCAGACAGAGACACTAGATTTCTGGGATACTTTTGGAAGACACTTTGGAAGAAGATGAAGACCAATTTGAAGTTTAGTTATGCATTTCACCCATAGACTGATGGATAGATAGAGGCAGTGAATAGGATTTTGAGAAACTTGTTGAGATGTTTGGTTGGAGAGAAGACTGGAAGTTGGGATTTGATTCTTTCACAAGCACAGTTTGCATACAATAATTTGGTGAATAGGAGTACTAGAAGAACACCTTTTGAGATTTTTACTAGAGTAAACCCTAGAGGAGTGATAGAGTTGAGAGATATCAACTTGGGAGAAAAGAGGAGTGCAGAAGCAAAAGAATTTGTAGAGCATATGGAGACATTGCATAATTACGTAAAGAAGCATTTGGAGGATATGAACAAGTATAAGGAGCAAGAAGATGGGAAGAGAAGACATAAGGAATTTGTAGTTGGAGATGAAGTGATGTATACTTGAGAAAATAAAGATTTCTAGTTGGAACATATAACAAATTGAAGATGAAGAACTTTGGACCTTGTAGGATACTCAGAAAATTTAATTCAAGAAATGCATATGAAGTGGAACAATCAGAGGCATTGGGTATATCACCTATTTTCAACATTGCAGACCTATATCAGTATCATGAAGTAGAGTCTAGTGGCAACATGGAAGATGAATTGAAGAAACAATTATCACAAGAAGCACCGGAGTAGATGGAGAACAGCTTGGATAGCAGAGTTGGATGCAGCACTAGAGGAAGACAATACAAAGAATATCTTGTGAAGTGGAAAGGTAGATCAGAAGAAGATTCATCATGGATTTCCTAGGCTAAGATGGATCATCTTAGTTTTCCTCTAGCCCCAACAAAGTGAGGGACTCACTTTTTTAATAACCTCGGATGTCTTATGCAGGAGCATCCCTGGTTCAAGAGCAATCTCACATCAACCAAAAACATTTGCATTTCAGTTTGTTTCTTTTCATTTTCTAGTTTAGTTTAGGAAGTTCAGTCAGTAGAAGCTTCTATATTTTGGTCTGCATTCTACTGTAGTTGCATTTTAGATCTTGTGGAGCTAGACTAAGCATCTAGATTCATTCATCTACATCATATCCAAAATTTAGAGCATTTGGTTGAGATACCAGAAAGATATCGCTATCAGAAGATCAACTATTTTATAAGAGCAGAGCATCCTGACAATCCCTGATAATCAGCTAAAGAAGAAGATTTGTGGAGCATTCCTTGACTTAAGGAGCTAAAAGACACATCAATCAATGTTTAGTCATTTGTGGCTGACCTTCCCTGAGATTTACACATCATTCCATTCATTTGCAGAGGAGTTCCATCCATTTAGGTCTAACCTATCTATGTACACACACTACAGCTCTTCATTTGAGTTTGTGATCTTCCTTGGCTGACACGGAGGAATCTATTATTTTGAAGATAATATATATTGATGTAATAAATGCCTAGGAAATCAATTAGCAACACTTAGCGATTGATGAACATAATTCACAGTTTAGATTATTTACGTAGGAGGTTCAAAGATAAATCTTGTGCATATTTTGCTATTCTACAATCAAGCTCATGAGCCCCAATTGTAATCCTGCATGTTGCTGGCTAGTTTGTATTAGAATTGTATGATATACTGAATGACTGAATCTACATTTTGTTTCATATCTTGATTTATTTCCATTGTGTTTACAGTTGTTGCACGGTCTAGATAATTCATTTTGTGAACCCTCCTACCATGACTACACCACATGGAATTTGGATTTGGTAAAGCTTGTGGTGTCAAATGTATGTGTTGATGTGGATTTGATTATAGCATTGGCACAAAACTATCACTTATCCACAAAAATAGTCAGACTACTAAATGGGTCACCATTAGTGGTTGTGGATAGGAATGCAATCACAGATTGCTTCATGTTGAGCAGGCAAGCCCTCACACAAGTAGATCTGTAGAAGAGTAAGTGGGAGTACAATAGGGATGAGGTACCCATGCACATGAGGAAAGGGGAAAATAACATAAGAATTGAAATCCCATCCACTACAATTGAACCTTTCTTTGTTGAAGATTTTGTTGTCTATTTCAAAAGAACATATTTTCCTTTGTGTTAGGTGTTGGGTATTAATTCCTAAGGTAGAATGCATGTCAGCCTAATAATGATGGCTATGAGAATTCAAAATCCAGAAGCTAATGTTGAATATGATTTTGCAACATTCATTGAAAAGAAATTGCATGATGGATTTTTGCAAATAAGAGAAAACAAAGCCAATAGATTTCAAATACTACTCTTTGTTATGTCATTTGATTTTGTATCAAAATAGAAGGAAGTGGCCCAATAGAATGGATTTGAGCATGATTGATGAAAAGGGACAAAGATTACCAACACAGTGCTAGTGTTACAAATGGGATAGCCATTGCAAGAATTGGGACTATGTTGTGTTTCATGATGAATTCTCATTTAGAATAATGAATTCTCTTGGTAAATTTTCTCCCAGATTCACAAAAGAGATCAAGGAAATGTTGAGGCCTCTTTCCCATAGGCTAGAACAGGGTCATAAGAATAACTATGCTTATTAGTTTCTCTTGCTAGTTCATACTATAATTAGGGTATATGGGTGTACTCAGCCACCTCATGTATTGCCCAAATTTGTGCCAAATAGAATTGCATCCCTTGAATTCATGTGGAAAATGATGTGGATGGAGGAGGATGCAATGAAGAAATAGAAGAAAGGCACATTTCTTCCCAATTCCACAGTGTTTGGTGATTGGTCCATTGGTTTTGATACTTTAGAGGATTTGCAAGCCTATTTGAAGGCTAATTATTCTTTGAAATTAGGTGTAGAGAGGGTTTGTGATCTAGAGGGTCAAATTAACTTTGTCAGACAAACCATCCTCATAAGAATGGGAATATCCCATTAAATCAATTTTGATGAGGATGTGATCAAAAATCTTGTCACCTTTCAAGAAGTGTATGATAGGAAAAGAAAATGGGAGATTTTGAAAAGGACTAAGGATGATAGGAGAAAATAAAATCCTAATTTTCCTAGATTCTTTGTTGAAGAGAGGGACCCTTTGAGAAGAGTAGATCTAATAATTGATAATTTTGAAAGAATATATAGCAAGTTTGAGAAGTAGCCTTCAATGGCTACCAAGCTCAGTGTCAAAAGACCACCAGGAGTTGTGATTCAAGAGCCTGCATTAGATGCAACGTTAGTACAGGATCCAACTCATGTCCTTGATTTACCACCTACCAAAAGGCAAAGGATTGAGGATGTTTCTCTACTAGTGCCATATGAATTGAGCAAAGGAGGGGGTGACACTAATGAAGTGGCTAGTATCCTGAGAAATATGGGAGATGAAGGAAAAACAAATCAGCCACTTTTTGGCCAGGAAACATAATCACACAAACCATAGGCTAGAATGGCTAAATAGTCACAAGGGGAGCCTAAATTAGAAGAATATGAAAGAATTGTGGCTTCTATGAGATTTATGGAGGATGATGATTTCATTAATTCTCATGAAGTCAAAGATTTTTGGATTAAGATGAAGATGAAAGAATTTCAAGAACAAGTGGAAATGAAAAAAATAAGTGCTAATAAATCTCAACATGAGCAAATTGTTTCACAAAATTTCAAGAATATGAAAATAGATGAAATAAGTGTCAGCCCTGATGAGGCTAGACAAACGGTATTAAGGAGCAACATGCTGATCATTCCCGAGATTGAGTTGAAGAAAATGTTTTTGTTAGACCAAGTCAGGAATCAAGATGACCCCATGCTAGTTTCTGAATTTGACTATGAGGAAGGCATTAGTGGTTGTGGTTTCAATCCAAAAATAGAGACTTTGGCAATATGGGAAACACAAAAAAACACCAACAAACCAAGATTACTTGATGTGGTCCAAGAAATAAAGGGACACAATTGTGGTCAAGACATTCCATGACACATTAGTAACTGAAGCAACTAGCCTCACTATGCATACTGCAATGTTTACACAAACTATTGTTGATAAGCTAGAGCAAAGATTGTTTGATTATGAGAGAACTTAGATGGAGATGAATGATGAGGTAAATAGATTATATATTTAAAATGTAAAGCTAAAAGAGCAACTGAAAGGTGAAAGTTCTTCTTAGATTCAAGCCATTGTGTCATTTCAAACACATGTGCCATAAGAGACTGGTGATACCACAATGATTGTTGAATAATTCAATGTTTTGAAATTGAAGTTGGAAAAAGAAATTGAGGAATTTAAAAGCCCAAACAAGAAAACAAAGAATGAGGCAAAATTGAAAATTCTTGAAGTGTTTGAGAAAATTTTGGAATATAGAGTGAAAATGGTTGTTGACAAGTTGAGAGATGTGCATGAATGCTATTCTTCCTTCTCTCAGGCCATGGAATGGTTGAAAGTAATTTTTTCTATTTTAGATCCCTTGTATCAAAGATGGCAGTCAACACATAACACACTAATCACTCTGTGTAAAGTTCTACAATGGAATCAAGATGCTCTTGTATCTCTAAAGACAATAGAGAAAATGATCAAGATGATATTGGATGATTATCCGTATGTGAATGGTGAGAATCAAAGAATGCATGCAAAGATTCAATCTTTTGCCACTTTGAAACACTAGTTCATTCCATCAATCCTAACAGAGGATGAAAAGATGAATAATTTTAATGCATTGAAGGATGAATTTGGTCATATAGTTTCTAATGTCATGAAATATTTGAAAAAGGATGAAGATATCAATATTCTCAGCTTCAACATCATTATGGATAGAGTAATTGCTTTGGATGCTGGATATACAAAGTTTGTAATTGATGTCAAAGTATTGTTGGACAAAAGGTGGAAGGATCACCTAGCCAACTTGCTCCAAATTCAAGATTATAAGTGGCCTAGTGATTATGCTATGTTTCAATGGCAACAGAAGTATCTTGAAGCTAATGAATAGATAGGCTATATGTGTAGGGGAGCAATGAGCATCATGACCTCATGACTACATAGTATACCAATGGGAACAGAAGTATTTGGCTCCTCCAGAAGAATAGGGCCTTGAAGATGTTGCAGTGGAAGAATTGGGCCTTCAAACACTCTATCATGGAGAGGGGGACTTTGCCAGATTGGGATGATCACAGGTCTCCTATGTTGATTAACAAACTACAAGTGTATTGCAAGTGTTGTGAGCTTCCAATCAATATTGTCTACTTTCTCTATTTTCTCTTAATTATGTTTTAAGAAAAAATAATGTTTAATTTATATGAAGAGGCATGAATTTTGAAAATATGCCATATTTTGTAATGGTCTGAAACTTGTTGCTTCTCTTATTAAAGAGAAACCAAGACCAAATTTTATATAGGACATACAAGACATACAAGAAATTATATTCCAACTAAACAAAATTAATTTCAACCAAAGTAAGAAAACTAAGAATGATTGAACCTAACTTTAAATGCACTTCAAATCAATAGTGAACATTTTAGGTTTTGTATACAATGTACCAGAAGCACTCTTATAGTACAATGTACCAGAAGAATAATGATGATTACATTCATAAATGTATCAATAAAACAACAGTGAATAAGCATACCTATACTCAGATCTTTATTACATTCAATTATAAATTACACCATACATATAACCAAAGTTTAGGTGACAAGCTAACCTCTTAAGGTGACAAGCTAGTTAAGGTGACAAAACATCATCATAATCATCTACATTGCCAGCGAGATCAAAATCCTGATCACTCCTGTCTGCATCTGCTTGATTTTCTTCCTCATCCTCATTTGTGACATGTTGCTCATTCTCTCTCCCAATATCTTCATTGGTAATCAAAATCTCTTCTTCAAACACTCCATCATTGTCTTCATCCACTTCTTCGAATGTTTCTTGTAAATTAACATATTGCCCATCAGGCATTATATTGACAACTTCCATGAATTTTCATTTGGAACGAGACTCTATTTGAATGACATGTGACCATCCTGGGCTTCTTACATCATCAATTAGAAATGATTGGTTAATTTTAAGAGGGGAAACATACGACTCATCCATCTCTTATAAAAATTGCCCTGTATTTACATGTACAAATCCATACTCATCAAATTGTACTGCAGATGGTCAGATCCACTTACATTTTAGTAATATACGAATATTTTCACCAAAATTCACTTGAATAATTTCTTGGATGAATCCAACATAAAATTTATTCTCAGTTTCGGGAAGAAATTCAGCACTAACAACACAATCACAATTTGTCTTTCCTTTGTCTTTTTCTTCCACTCTTAAATGACTACCATAGGCCCACATTCCACTAAAACACATAGCCCATATATGTGGAGATTGTGAAATCTCACTTTCCTCTATTGTTACATCTTGACCTTCTTCTTTTGCATCACTAATTGCATTAGCAATCTATTCTTCAAAATTTGGAAAAGAATCACCTCTAATCAAATCATGACGCTTGTACTTTTGAGGTTGATGTTGCATCCAAGTTTGATTCTCTTCATATTTTCTACATAGAATATTAACATACAAATAGTAAGATGAATAATATAAATGTGTAAATGCAAATTGAGTAAATAAATTACTATGTAATTTTTTTTTACCTATGCCACTTATCGAACGAAGTTGTGTTTTGAAGAATATAGGCTTGTATCACACTTCTTTCTTGATGTGATAGCTTGAAGAGACATCCGTTGCCTTCTAATACTTCACCTGCAACTCTTTCATCTTCGTCATCATCCCATACATGTTGATTAATATTTTTAAAATCCTTCATATATTCTGTGCAAAATCCCATGGCCTCTTGCATTAATATCCCTTAGACATGTTGCCTTCTGGTTTTTACCTAATACGGACAATTTTTTTCAAAACCTTCATATATCATTCTATAGGATACATCCATCTTGTTCTTATTGGGCCACAATGCTCTAGTTCATATTCTAGATGTATCAAAAGATGCATAGAAATGTTAAAGATTGTTGGTGGAAATTCCCATTCTAATAGACAAAGGACTTCAACAACCTCCTCCCTCAAACTATCAAAGTTTAAAGGATCTAATACATGTAAACTCATTCTCTTTAATATTAGGCCCAACCTTATAACTACCAATCTTGGTACCTTTACTAAACTTGATATATTTACCACAATAGGTAAAATATTCTTGATTATGACATGATAGTCATGGGTCTTGAGGCCTCTTAAGCCATTAATGTTAGTTTGGCTTCTAATACTACTACTTACATATTCAGTGGTAAAGCGAGTCTGAGACAACAACTATAAGAATTGTGCATGTTGTTCCTTTGTCCAAACATAAGGAGCACTAGGTTTTCTATATTTTTAATTAGCACATTTTTCAACCCAAAGATTTTGATGAATCTTTAGTTGCTGAAAGTCTTCACATGATGAAACAGTATCAAAAGCACCAAAAAGAGTTTCTATAATAGCATAGGCTATATTTTTCTCAGTATGCATAAAGTCAATAGTATGCCTAATGGCTATATCCTTAAAGTATGGAAACTTATAGAATATGCACAACTGTTTTACACCGCTTTCACTACATGGATCATATCTACTACTAGCAATCCCATCATTTTCAATAAATGACATTCTTTCTTGTTCATTCTTAACAATGTAATCACTTATTATTAGTAATGGTGCTTCATGATTCTCTTCTTGACCATTGAAACATGTTTTTTTGTCGATGATATGGATGATCTAGTATAAGGTAAGTATTTTGTCCATAATAAATACACTTATGCAAACTTCTTGATTGCCTCACAAAATCCTTAGAGTTGTAAGTAGTGGTGCAGAGGTAAACGCAACGGGAGCTTACAAATGGGAAGGAGGAGTCATTAACACAACCAGCATGTTAAAATCCTATCGACTTATCATCATCATCATATTTCTTGCTAACACAGACAGCATCATCATATTTTGAAGAGGCATGAAATATCCTCCTGCTAACTACTGTTCACTTCCTTATCGCCTTTCGCCTGTCAGCAGCATCATGATATTTGGCAAGCGCAAACATCCTCCTGATGTTCACTGTTCATCTTACCGCCAAACTCTATCTTCATCATCATGATGTTTAGCATCATCTTCATCAGCAGGATATAAAATATCCGGTTCCTCTGATATATCCTGATGACGACAACTTCAAGCACCTTTCCTTCGATGCTTACGTCACCCCGATATCTAACTACACAAACAACAGCATCAGGATATGACTTATCCGGTCATATTGAAACATCCTGATGATGTTAACCAAACTTTATGCCGATGACTTACGCCGATGCCAAAACACTTAGTGACAGCAGGATAAACTTGCATAGGGTGATATTCACAATATCCTGATGACGATGACGTCACATGCACCTGATGATGATGTCAATGCACCTGATGATGATGTCAACAGGATATAAGACACTTATATCCTCCGCAACATGATAATGAATATCCGGGTGATCTCTTAATATCCTGATGATGATCTTTCCGGTCCTTAGCCAAAAAATGAACTTTCACTCCTGCATGCGATAGCGATATGCGGATGATGGATACACACGAAAGATGATCCTGATGATGATATATACACTGAGTATATATCCAACCTATATCATCCTGATGCACTTGAAACATACAATCTTCATCAGCTTCATAACCTGATCTGGATAGCGATATACTCACAGATGTCGATGCGATTCACGCTGACTGGTAAAGCACATGCAGATCCCTGTATATCCGTCAGCTGCATGTAAACTCACAGAACCGCACAATTTCACAAAGAAAACATGATGATCAGGCCGGATCACCTTCAGATCAAAACTTAACAGTTTATCTTCCTGAACCTAGCACATGAGGATGCTAGGTTGATTCATAGCATGCTACCAACTGATCTCTCAAACAATGAAATGCATAAACAGAAAACTAAAATACAACCTAAACTAACATGCATGACCATTCCACCAATTCACAGAATCAACCGGTGGAAGGGTTGAAAGAATCCATCAACTTGTAATCAGAACGGAAATCAAAACATAAACAGCTGATAAACCAGATAATGTAATTGATGAGATCTTATTTAGATGAAACACAAACGTCCTGTTCCTACAACAATGTTTCACAATGTCTGAACTGATCTCTGGATCTCACTTAATCACCAGTACAACATAACATAACTACTACCTCTGATCTACTCTCTATGATATCAAACCCTAACTGATCTGAGTTATTTATAGCAATATCCTACGAGTACTACCAACTCGATTCCCAGCGGCTGGGAGCTTCCAAGTGGCTGGGAGAGGACAGCTCAGACAACCTGATCATGAACTCTAACTGCCTGCACACTCTCCTAGGCTGATCTAATACATATGCATTGGTCTAATGGACCTTATTACATTATGAAGTCAAACATGCTAAAAATAGACTAATGTCCTGTCATGCGGACAATTAACCTATATCCTGTCTTGTAGGGGTGCTCCTGCACCATACTCCCCAGAAGAAGAAATCTCAAGTCCACTTGAGATGAGAGTATGAAGATCGGCACCATGTTTCTGGATCTACTCTTCAGTCATCCAGACTACTTCAGAATTAGGTTTTCCCTTCCAAGATACTAGATACTCTAAGTACTGTTTGTTCCGGGTCTGTTTGACCACTCTGGTGTCCAAAACCTTCTGCAACAGTGGAGGATCATGCTTGGGAATGTCATCATGGACTATATCCTATAGGAGTTCCTGATCTGCATTTGGATAAGACTTGTATGGAGTTAAATCACATACATTGAATATAGGGGACAAACCAAGATCAGGGGGGAGTTGTATCTCATAAGCATTCTGTCCATGCTTGTGCAAGATCTGACATGGTCCAACTTTTCTCTGCATGAGTTTAGTATATTTTCCCTTAGGAAGTCTATCCTTCTTCAAATGAACCCATACCAAATCTCCAACATCAAACTGTACATCCTTCTTCTTTTTATCAGCATATTCCTTATACTTCAAGGTGGTTTGTTGCAGTTGGGTCTTGACTTGATCATGAACCTCTTTGATGGCTTCTGCAAAAGCTTCTCCTTCTGCACTAATAGGGTCTACTATAGGTAGATCTCTCAATTCCAAAATTCCTCTTGGATGCATACCATAAACTATTTGAAAAGGTGATTTCCCTGTGCTCCTATTGATAGTATCATTATAGGAAAATTCAGCTTGAGATAGAATATTATCCCACTTTTCTCCATGTTGTTTTGTCAAACATCTAAGCAAATTTCCTAAGGAACGGTTCACTACTTCAGTCTGTCCATCCGTTTGAGGATGATATGCAGAGGAAAAAGACAAATTTGTTCCAAGTTTCCTCCAAAGAGTTCTCCAGAAGTGACCAATAAACTTCACATCCCTATCTGACACTATGCTCAATGGCAATCCATGGATTCTGACAATCTCCCTGAAAAATAAATCTACAATGTATGAAGCATCAGCAGTGGTTTTGCATGGCAAGAAATGTGCCATTTTGCTAAATCTATCCACTACAACAAAAACACTGTCAAACCCTTTCCTTGTCCTTGGTAAACCCAAGACAAAATCCATACTTATGCTTTCCCATGGTCTGGAAGGAATGGGTAAGGGCTGATATAAACCTGCATTAGTCGACCTGCCTTTAGCTTTCTGACATATCACACATGTCTCTACAAACTTTCTAACATCTAATTGTAACTTAGGCCAAAATTAATGTCTTCGGACAAGATCAAGAGTCTTATCTAGACCAAAATGACCTGCCATAGCTCCACAATGTTTCTCCTTAATGATGTTTAACCTCATAGAACACCTTGGAATACATAACTGTCCACCTTTGAACAACAATCCATCCTGAATCAAAAATTCAGAGAATTCAGCATGATATTTCTCTCCAAAAGAAGTACATACATGATATATCTCCCCAAAATCTTCATCAGTCTCATACATGGGCTTTAGTGAATCAATGCCAACACTTTCTAACTGAATCTGGTTGACTGTTAGAATTCTCCTACTCAAAGCATCTACAACTTTATTCTTGACTCCTTTCTTATGCTTCAATGTAAAAGTAAAAGCTTGTAAGGTTTCTACCCATTTCATGTGTCTGTGGTTCAGCTTTTCCTGGCTGTTTATGAAACTTAGAGCCTGGTTATCTGTGAATACTATGAATTCCTTTGGCATCAAGTAATGCCTCCATTTCTTGAGTGACTGGACTAAAGCATACATTTCCAAATCATATGAGGAATACCTCTTTTTAGCATCATTGAGCTTCTCACTGAAAAATGCAATAGGTCTACCTTCTTGGCTGAGTACTGCTCCAATGGCCATGTGACTGGCATCACATTCCACCTGAAAGATTTTGTTAAAGTCTGGAAGTGCAAGGACTGGTTGCTGTGCCACCTTCTTCTTCAATGTTTCAGAAGAATCATCTGCTCTTTGAGTCCAAACAAATCTGCACTTCTGTCCTCCTTTGATGGTATCAAGCATGGGTGCACAAATATGACTAAACCCTCTTCTAAACTTCCTGTAGAAGGTTGCTAACCCATGGAAACTTCTGACATCATTCATAGTCTTTGGGGTTGGCCAAGACAATATGGCACTTACCTTCTCCTTATCCATTTGTAACTTTCCTTGTGAAATGACAAAACCCAAATATGTGATCTCCTCTTGCATGAACAAACACTTGTCTAAATTTATCATCAGCTGCTCTTCATGTAACCTCTTAAGAACCAAATCTATGTGTCTGAGATGTTCTTCTTTTGTGTTGATGAAAATCAGAATGTCATCTAGATATACTATGACAAACTTACCAATGAACTCTTTCAAAACCTCATTCATCAACCTCATAAAAGTACTAGGTGCATTAGATAAACCAAAAGGCATAACCTTCCACTCATATAACCCTTCATTAGTTTTGAATGCTGTTTTCCATTCATCTCCTGGCCTAATCCTGATCTGATGATATCCACTCTTTAGATCTATTTTTGTAAAATACTTAGCACTTCCCAAACAGTCAAGTAAATCCTCTATCCTAGGGATTGGAAACCTATACCTGATTGTGATCTTGTTAATAGCTCTGGAATCTGTGCAAAGCCTCCAAGTACCTTCCTTCTTTGGTGCTAGTACAGCTGGTACTGCACATGGACTTAAACTTTTCCCAATCAGACCTGAATCCAATAATTCTTCAATTTGTCTGGCTACTTCTGCATTCTGTTCTGGAGTGAGCTTATAGGCTGCTTTGTTTGGAAGTGTTGACCCTAGAATTAAGTCTATGCAATGACTGATATCCCTGATAGGTGGTAGGGATCTTGGAATTCCCTCTGAGATGATACCTTTGTACTTATCCAATAGCTCTTGAATAGCTGGGTCTATAAACCTTTGCTTCTTCTCTTCCTTGACTTCTTGCTGCTGTTCTTTATTCACCCTCATACATGGGATTAGGGCATATGCAACTGCACCTTCTGCTGCTACTTCTTTCATGAACTGTTTACCTTCCATCAGCATTACCTTCACCTCTTTTCCTCTAGATTTCTCCTCCTTCTCCGTCAATGGTAGTAACTTTATATCCTTACCATCTTTAGTGATTGTATAGATGTTTCTAACACCATCATGTTGTGCCTTCAAATCATACTGCCATGGTCTACCAAATAAAAGATTGCAAGCATCCATCGTGGTAATATCAAACAACAACTTATCCTTATATGCTCCAATCTGAAATTCTACCCAAGCCTGCTCTTCTACAGTTGTCTGCTGACCTTTGGTAAGCCATGAGACTTTATATGGGATGGGTGAGGCAATCTCCTAAGCTTAAGCTTTGTCACCATTTCTTCAGACACAAAATTTTCAGTAGAACCAGAATCAATCAAACTTTACATGCCTTACCTCCTGCTTTGCAAATGGTCCTGAAAAGAGACTTTCTTTGAGGGGATTCTTTGTCAGGTACCTTCATGGTAGTCACTGTTCTTCTCATCATTAGAGACTCTCCACATTCTGGGTATCCATAATTATCAGGAGCATTCACACTCTGAAAAGAAGTAGAGCCTGTCATACTTTGATTATCAGGTTCTTGGATCAGATTTGTTCTCCTTTCTCCTATTGAGCTTGTGGCCTTTTCTGGACATCTGCTGGCTATATGGCCTTCTTTGTTACAGTTATAACATCTGATGGATCCTCTGCCTTGGGATCTTCCTCTGAAAGGTCTTCTACCTCTAAAGTTTCCTTGCTGACTATAATTTTCCCCCTGGTTCTGACTATTGTTTCCCTTACTATTGTCATGACTGGATTCTCCTTGATATCCATGTCCATGTCCTCTACCTCTAAAAGGACCTCTTCCACCCCTTTGTTGTCTTCCTCTTCCTCTATTGTGTTGTTCTTGTTTTCTCTTTAACTTCTCTTCCACTTTCAATGCCAACTGAAAGCATTTCTGAACTGTATCTGGATTATGTAGACTTAAATCTTCCTGAATATTGAACCTCAATCCATTAAGGTATCTGGCTACCTTCTCTTCTTCACTTTCCTTTACCTTTGTTTTCATACAAAGTTTCATGAATTCTTCTGTATATGAGCTGACATCTAGCTCCTTCTGCTTCAGGTTTTGCTTCCTTTTGTGTAATTGGATACTGTAATCCAATGGGACATAAGCTTCCTTTACTAATGCCATCATCTTCTTCCATGTAGCGACTCTACGCTTTCCTTCCTGTACTCTATCATCTTGGACGAAATTCCACCATGTCAAGGCAACTTCTTTCATTTTTGACTGGGCTATTTTCACCCTCTGTTGTTCTGGTATCTCCTCTATTTCAAAGAAATTGTTCAAGGAGTCTATCCACTCCACTGAATCAGGTTCCATCTTTCCTGTAAACACTGGCAAATCTAGTTTCACATCCATGGTTCTCCTCTCCATGGCCTTGAGGGCGTTCAACAGTGGTCTCTGGTCTGCAGGAACGACCTCCTCGCTCCAACTAGGGATCTCTTCTTCTTCCCTATCTTCTTCTCTACCAGAACCTACTATGTTCCTCAACTTCTCTAACTCATCCTTCAATTCCTGATTCTGAGCCTTCACGGCCTTGCTCTCTGCAATCTGTTTCTTCACCAGAACTGCCAACTCAACGTTGGTCATCCTTGCTAGCATCTCAGATATTCCTTCATCACCTGACATCCTGCTATATCCTTATCTTTTCCAGAAGATCCTTCCTTCGCTCTGATACCACTATGATGCAGAGGTAAATGCAACGGGAGCTTACAAATGGGAAGGAGGAGTCATTAACACAACCAGCATGTTAAAATCCTATCGGCTTATCATCATCATCATATTTCTTGCTAACACAGACATCATCATCATATTTTGAAGAGGCATGAAATATCCTCCTGCTAACTACTGTTCACTTCCTTATCGCCTTTCGCCTTTCACCTGTTAGCAGCATCATGATATTTGGCAAGCGCAAACATCCTCCTGATGTTCACTGTTCATCTTACCGCCAAACTCTATCTTCATCATCATGATGTTCAGCATCATCTTCATTAGCAGGATATAAAATATCTGGTTCCTCCGATATATCCTGATGATGACAACTTCAAGCACCTTTCCTTCGATGCTTACGTCACCCCGATATCTGACTACACAAACAACAGCATCAGGATATGACTTATCCGATCATATTGAAACATCCTGATGATGTTAACCAAACTTTATGCCGATGACTTATGCCGATGTCAAAACACTTAGCGACAGCAAGATAAACTTGCATAGGGTGATATTCGCAATATCCTGATGACGATGACGTCACATGCACCTGATGATGATGTCAATGCACCTGATGATGATGTCAACAGGATATAAGACACTTATATCCTCCGCAACATGATAATGAATATCCGGGTGATCTCTTAATATCCTGATGATGATCTTTCCGGTCCTTAGCCAAAAAATGAACTTTCACTCCTGCATGCGATAGCGATATGCGGATGATGGATACACACGAAAGATGATCCTGATGATGATATATACACTGAGTATATATCCAACCTATATCATCCTGATGCACTTGAAACATACAATCTTCATCAGCTTCATAACCTGATCCGGATAGCGATATACTCATAGATGTCGATGCGATTCACTCCGACTGGTAAAGCACATGCAGATCCCTGTATATCCGTCAGCTGCATGTAAACTCACAGAACCGCGCAATTTCACAAAGAAAACATGATGATCAGGCCGGATCACCTTCAGATCAAAACTTAACAGTTTATCTTCCTGAGCCTAGCACATGAGGATGCTAGGTTGATTCATAGCATGCTACCAACTGATCTCTCAAACAATGAAATGCATAAACAGAAAACTAAAATACAACCTAAACTAACATGCATGACCATTCCACCGATTCACAGAATCAACCGGTGGAAGGGTTGAAAGAATCCATCAACTTGTAATCAGAACGGAAATCAAAACATAAACAGCTGATAAACCAGATAATGCAATTGATGAGATCTTATTTAGATGAAACACAAACGTCCTGTTCCTACAACAATGTTTCACAATGTCTGAACTGATCTCTGGATCTCACTCAATCACCAGTACAACATAACATAACTACTACCTCTGATCTACTCTCTATGATATCAAACCCTAACTGATCTGAGTTATTTATAGCAATATCCTACGAGTACTACCAACTCAATTACCAGTGGCTGGGAGCTTCCAAGCGGCTGGGAGAGGACAGCTCAGACAACCTGATCACGAACTCTAACTGCCTGCACACTCTCCTAGGCTGATCTAATACATATGCATTGGTCTAATGGACCTTATTACATTATGAAGTCAAACATGCTAAAAATAGACTAATGTCCTGTCATGCGGACAATTAACCTATATCCTGTCTTGTAGGGGTGCTCTTGCACCAAGTAGGACATCCATGGTATCCATGAACACTGAGACTAGACAATGTGCCATATGTAGGAAGATCATGAATCGTAAACAATAAGGAAGCTCTTAAAGTGAATTTTATTGAATGACCATCGCTTAAAGATTGAATTGCTTCAATTCCTTTCCACAATTCCATTAACTCATCATATAATGGCTCTAGATAAGCATTGATTGTATCTAAAGTCACACTTTTATTTCCTAGTATAATCAATGATAGCATTAAGAAAAATAGTTTTGTTGCTAACCATGGAGGCAAGTTATAATTTATTAAAAACATTGGCCAAGTTGACCATTTAGTACTTTGATATGAGAATGGGTTCACCCTATCTAGAGTCAAACCCAACCTTATATTACAAGGATCTTGAGAAAAATTAGGCCATCTATTATCAAATTCCATCCATGTCTTAGAATCAGGTACATGTCATTGTTTTCCATCGGTGCTCTTATTTTGAGCATACCATTGCATAAGTTCAACAATGTCTATGTACCTATACATTTGGAGTAATTGTGGGATTATTGGAAAGTGGCAAAGAACCTTTCTAGGAACCACAACTGATTTCAACCCTTGTCTATACCTAGCTTCATGACATTTTAGACATTCACTCTCACTTGCAAGATTATTGCAAAATAATACACAACCATTCACACATGTGTGGATCTTTTCATACCCTAAGCCTATCTTAGTGATTTTCTTTTTACATTGACTTTGTTTTGTTGGCAATGTGGAGTCAAGTGGTAACAACAAACTTAATAGTGCTAATAACTGGTCTACACTATCATTTATCCAACCATGCACCACTTGTAAGTTAAGAATTTGAAGGATTGCTGTCAAATGACTTAACTTGCAATTAGCCTACACAAGCTTTAAAGCATCCTCCATCAACTTGGCCAAATCATCATCTAGACTATCAACTTCAAATCCTTCATCTAACATTGTTACCTCTTCATCTATGTGTGGTGCCACTTCATCTATGTTTGTTGCCTCTTCATCTATGTTTGGTACAACTTCATCTATGTTTGTTTCCTCTTCATCTCTCACACTCTGCAATTCAATCATATCTTCATAATGATTGTAATCCCAAGGGCTTATACCAATATGTCCACATCTTATCATATGTCAAAGAATCAGGTTTGTTTTTCTCACCTTTCCACCAAGACAATCTTTACATGGACATGGATATTTGTCCATGTCCCTCTCATCGGCTACTCTCTCATCAAATGCATGGTATTGATTCATAGTCAACCTTTGACATTGATCCATCTATAATGTTCTACACATAGAAACAAAAATCTATTAGTAACAAAAATCTAGCTTTCAAATGCATTTGGTTTGGTAGAACTTCATCAAGTTTTGTGCAAGATATTGCATTTTTTTATGAGTGTGGGTCTAAACCCTACCTAGGGTTTCCAAGGAGCAAAATTTGATCATGGACAGAGTTTCCACCATCCAAAAATCCTAAAAATTAGTGGAAAGCTCTGTCCCACACCTATCCACATCCTTATAAGAGGAAAACTCATTACTGACATGTGGCAAGAAGATATGATTGACTGTGTGTGTAGATTTGGTGTGAGATAGTCCTAAAACCCTAAGTTCTTTGCTACTTTGAATAATCTATGCACTGTATGTCAATGGAGGGGTGAAGAATCATAGTTGCATGTTGTTAGGGCTTGGAAAAGCCTAGGAATTCATATGACAAGTGTTCTTACCTTCATTTGGAGTCATCACTTTGAATGCACCTAGTGGCAACAAGACCTAAATTGCATAAACCATTGTGTTAATCACTTGGTTAGGTCATGTACATTTGGAAACCCCTAGAAGATGTTGTAATAGGTTTGAATAAACCAAGTTATCCATATTCAATGTTGTCTTCAATGATTAAGTGTCAGTAGGGTGTTGTTTCCATGTTTTAGGCTTAGGAGCAAATTGTCAAGAATGAACAAGTGTGTAGATTTGCATCAAGTGTATTGAAACTTTGTTTGGGATGTGTCATGGTTATTGTGTGCGAGTCCTTCCTCTGCATCACATTCTACCTCTACATAAATCTTTGTGGTCATTTTGGTGCATTTTTTACTTGTAGGATTCTCATAGTTAGTGAAAAAGGTAGTGTTCATGAAGGAATGGACAAGATGCATAGAGCCTTTGAATTATTCATGTACTGTGCAATGGCATTGAATCATTTAACAAACTATTTTTTCTTCACAAGGTAGAATTTTCTTGTGGAATAGTTGACTGAGATAGCTCTTGTTTCAACTGACCACCCTTTCATGAAATCTCATTTATATTATAATCTTGCACAATCTTATCATAGTAAAGGTGATTATGACACCACTGGCTGCTACTACATGGCATCAGTCAAGGAAAGCTAGAGGCCACAATATTTTGTGGACAGGTTCAATTGAAGCTGGGAGATCTTAAGAGTTCTCTCTCAAATTTTGAAAAGGTTCTAGAGGTCCACCTTGAGAGCTTTGAGAAATTAAAAGTTGTAGGCCATATATATGCTTAGAAGGGGAAGGCAAAGAAGGCTTTGGAAATTTTAAGAAAGGCAACTCACATAGATCCATGTGATGCCCATGCATTTATCAAGATGGGTGAATTATTAATATCATCAAACCCCAGTGTGCCGTAGATTCTCTTAAGACAACAAAATCTCTTCTAAAGAAGAGCAAAGAAGAAGTACCCATTCAATTGTATTTTTTTAAACAAAAGTGGCAAGCCACTATGATAAATTATAATTAAATAGAATATTACAAAAAGCCTAGTTCAATGAGCATATTGGTAGGAAAGAACTAGGAAGAAAACCTCCAGTTATAACTCATAAAATATAGAATTCTTACAAAAATGTCCCAGAGAGGGAACCAAAACTTTACAATAGCATAGTCTGACCATATTCTAATAAGATTCAAGACTATAGATGACTGAAGTTTTACATCGAGTCTCAAAAGATCGAAAGGTTACAAAATGCAAGGGAGAAAACACCCTGCTAGCAAACTTTAACAACAAACCTTATGAAATGTAAAAACACAAAAATAAACTCATACATTGGATAAAAACCTCCTAAACCAAGGCTAGAGACTAGATAGGCCATTACACAGAATTACAGCAAGGAAATATTAGAACTCCCAAAAAAAGTATGGGGGGAGAAAGAGCAACCCAGACCAAAATATTAAGCATCCATAGTACCATTTATAACTTGAAGTAGATAATTCACACCATCATCACCAACACCATCACCATCTTCAACTAGAGAACTGAGAGGAGGTGAAACATGAGGATGAAACTGAGTAAGAAGTAGAACCACTTGAAACTTTGCATCCACAAGATTACCAAGCACCTCTCCAATATCATTACTATGAGAATGAAGAGAGAAATGAAGAATGTCCTCACATTCATGGTTAATGGCCACCCTCAAAGCATTGAACACACAGTTATGAATAGAGGTATGCATGACTTGGCATTTCAAGAATAATCCTCCAATCAATGCTCTAGACTTAAACATGTCATAATTCTGGAAGGCCATTTCCAACGATCCCTCAGAAAATAGAAAATGATGTACAAATTTGTTGACCAGAAGCCTTACCAGGTTAGGATCTTGAGACATGTCCATTAAATTAGAGGCAAACACAGAGAAAATCTAAGATGGATACAATGACCGCACCCTTCCTTCCAAGATTTCCTTTCCAACTACAACCTGAATGGCTTCCTCAACATCAGCATTATCAATAGCAAATATAGAAGCCAAACCATCTGAATCAATAGCCCCAAAAAAATCCTTCTCCCACTTTTGAATTGGGAAGAACAACCACTTATTCAACTGAATTTACATTTTGAACAAAGCACAGATGCATACAAAAGCCACAAGATGAGGGTATAAAAAGAAGAAGCACATCAAAAAATGATTGCAATCTCGATGGGTCGTATCCATAGATGACCACATTTGCAGAGATCCACAATGAACTAAAAATAAGGTATAGATATAATCTGAAAGGAGAGATTATACCCATAAATAGACATGCTTCACAATAGATAACCCACGTGGACCCTGAAAAAACATAAATGTTAGCAAAAAAGAATGGTGGCGATTAAGCCACACAGTCTTTACAATCCACTACCATGATTTCATAAAGTTTGGGAAAGTCACTGGCAATATATGTCCCCACCACCAAAATAGGCCCTTCTACATTGAAAGCTAAGTTAGCTAGAGCATCAACTAAATAGTTACCCTCTTAGGAACAATGAGAGATATAAAAAGACTCAAAAACATTCAATAAACCCCAAGCTTCTTGAAGAAAATAGTAAAGATGTCAACTCAATTTAGATTGCCTTTTAAGAGCATTAATGACCACCAACAAATCCCCTTCAATATGCAACTTAGGAATTTGAAGATTAGTTGCTAACTTAAGACCCTCTACTAGAGCCATGATCTCTACTTGATTATTATTCATTTCAGGTACTTTAGAAGAAAGAGCTTGAATAACTTCCCCACTATGTTTTCTCAAAACAACCCCTAGAGAGGAAGGGCCCAAGTTACCCCTAGAAGCCCTATCAAAATTTAGTTTAACAAAATCTACAGAAGGAGGATGCAACTTGATAACACTTTTGTCAACCTTAACAACAAGCAAACCTAAATCTAAAACCGACTTCAAAAACTTCCAATCGTTTAAAAGTTTATCATCCCAAGCAGAGAACAACAAATTAGAAAAACCCTTTTTGAAAAGAAAATTCATAACCAATTCAAAAATAGATTTCTCAATTACCAACAAAATATCATCCAACTCTTGATTGATGTTTTTGAATATTCTTCTGTCCCTCTCCAACCAAAGACTCCAAACCACAATAGAAGGGGAAACAATCCAGATAGAAGAGAACATAGATCCCTTGAAGAGAATGGGCCAGCTTCTGGTAAGCTCAACAAGAGTGTTGGGCAGTGGACCATGCCAACTTAATTTAGAACAGAGCCAAGACCAACGGGTTGCAACAAAGGGGCAGAGAACAAAAAGATAATCAGGATCCTCTTCTACATTTCCATAGAACACACAATTGAAAGAATCTGAAACACCCATCTTCTTCAATCTAACACTAGTCAGGATCTTCTTTTTAAGAGCTAACCAAGTGAAAGCCCCATCCTTGGGGAGACATGCTATATTCCAACAAAAAATAGAGGGCCAATCAGAAAGCAATTCAACCTTAGCAATAGATAAAGATCTATACCCATCTCTAACATTATAAGACCCTGATTTAGAAAATTTCCAACTAAGCTCATCTCCTTTATTAGAGAAACAAATTCTTCTCTTCTACAAATGAGCAAGAAGCAACTCCTGATCTTGAGGAAAAGGGCACTTTGAAAAGTCTTTCCAACTAGCAGACAAAATAGGACCCTTCTCCCTTATACAAAAATAATATATTACTTTCTTACCCTAAACTAAAGAAAGAACTTCCTTAGCCTTATTTAGCCCCTGAATTTGAGAAAGAGGGGAGAAGCCATTCCATGAATCTTCCCAAAAGAATGCTTTTGACCCATCATTAATTTTCCAAGACAAATGAGGAAGAATAACCTCTCTATAGGAGACCAAAAAATTCCACAGAAAAACCTTTAGGGGGATCTTTCACTGTAAAGATTCTATTTAAACTTAAAGAATCTAAATATTTAAATTGCATTAGCCTACACCATTTAGTTTTTGGATTAGTGTACATTTTCCAAGACAACTTACATCCTAAAGATTTATTCTAATATGCTATATCATTGATACCTGCTCCTCCAAATGGTTTTGGTATACACACTTTATCTCAAGTAATTAAAGGAATTTTATTGTTACCATCTAAATTTCCCTTCCAAAGAAAAGATCTCCATGACTTCTGAATATCCTAAATGATTCCCTTGGGAACATTTAAAACAGATAACATATAAATAGGAATAGCTGAGAGGACAAATTTAATCAAAAAAATTCTTCCTGCCAAAGGAATCCACTGCCCCTTCCAAGCTGAAATTTTCTTATGAATAGATTGAGTGATTTTGGGCCAAAAATATTTCTTTTGAAGTCCAAAAAATACAGGAATACCCAAGTATTGATTAGGTAATCGTTCAACTCTATACTTCAAGAAGTTAGAGATTTTATTTTGCAATCCAGGCTTAGTATTAAAGAAGTAAATTTTTGACTTATCTGAATTCACAACCTGATTAGAAGTTGTACTGTACATGGAGATAGTTCTTTGGATACATTTAGCCTCCCTCATAGAAGGAAAACCAAAGAGAAGAGTATCATCTGCAAATAGAGTTTGAGAAATGGAGAAGGGAATATGAGGAATAACAACACCTTTCCAATTTGACAACCTGCATTGTTTCGTAATTGCTCCGCTAAAAGAGTTAACCATAATAATAAAAAGATGAGGGGATAAAGGATCCCCTTGTCTAATCCCCTGAGATACTCCAAAAAACTCTAAAGGACTTCCATTAATCAATATAGCTGATCTCACCCCTGAAATGCAAGAGAAGATCCACTTACACCACTTTCTACTAAAAACAAACTTGAAAAGGACCCTTCTTAAAAAATTCCATGAAACCCTATCATAGGCCTTCATCATATCAAGTTTCAACAACATTGCAGGTAGCTTTAACTCATAGATTGAATGAAGAACCTCATGAGCTAAAATCGCACCATCTTCTGTTTCCTTACCTGGAATAAAACCCCCCTACTCATCAGATATAATTTTAGGAATCAAGGAAGCCAATCTCATTGTAATTGCTTTTGTAAAAATTTTATATAGAGTATTACATAAAGAAATGGGCCTGAATTGAGAAAAGGAAGAAGGGGCACTAGACTTAGGAATTAGAGCTATGAAAGTTGCATTCAACTCTTTCAAAACACTACCATTTTTCCTTGATTCTTCCAAAGCTGCCCAAATATCTTTTCCAATAAACTAGTATTTTTTAAAAAATAAGGGTGTAAAACCATCAAGGCCTAGAGCCTTATTAGGGTCTAAGGAAAAAACCACACTTCTTACTTCCTCCAAAGAAAACTCTTTAAGTAGCATAGAATTTTCCTCCTTTGAGACTAAATTAGGAATGCTTCCAAGCAATGTCAAAATATCTTCTTCTAGAGGATCCTCGCTACTGTTAGACAAAAGATTAGAGAAAAAAGAAACAACTTCTTTCTGTATAGACATCAAGTCCGAGACCAACTCACCATCTAACTTCTGAATATGATGAATTTTATTTAAATACCTATTCATTTTCATTGAAGCATGAAAGAATTTTGTATTTCTATCTCCATCTTGTAACCAAGTTTCTCTTGATTTCTTTCTCTAGAAAACATCCTCCTTAGCTAATAATTCCTGCAAATCAGATTGTAAAGATTTTTGTAAATCAAAGGATTGACTGTCAATACCTTGCTCAATAATCTATGAAGTCAAGAACTAAATCTTATCTAGCAAAATTTCTTTTTCATTAAAAATGTTTTTGAACTGAGTTAGGTTCCAAAATCTGATTTTGGTCTTTAACAACTAAAGTGTTTTGTAAATCTAAAACATTCTTGATCCCTCAATAAAAGGAAGAGATACCCACCAAGATTTCAACAAAGGAACAAAATCTGGATCATGAAACTACATAGCTTCCACCTTAAAAGATCTTTTAGAAGAAAATGTTGAACCATCAAACTCCACTTCTAATTGAATCAAAAAATGATCAGACCCAGAAAAGGAAAGAATAGAGGACACAAAATAGCTTTTAGCATCCAACTATGGATATGAAAGAAGGAACCTATCAAGTCTTTCAACAATATTAAGAAAGTCTTTTCTCTTATTTGACCAAGTAAACTTACCATTAAAAGGAGGAGTATCAATCAAACCATTATCATTAATGAAATCAGAGAAGTCTGCCATCATTTTAACCAACGGAAAAATATGTCTATTTTTCTCTTCTAGGATGAGGATAACATTAAAGTCCCCTCCAATAATTAGTCTTTCTTCTAGCATACTTTGAATAATCTTACTCAAAAATCACACAAATTCTTCTTATCAACAGTAGAAGAAGGTCCATAAACATTCAAGATCCAAAAATGTTGAGGACCTAGATCTACCTTAACAAAGAGCTAGCAAGATGATCCTAAAATATAAACAACATCAGCTTTCAACTTATTCTATAGCACAGTAAGTCCACTTGAAGCTCTAGAAGTAGGAAGATAAATAAAATTCCATTTCTTCCAAATTTGAAAATATCTTCTGCAGATTTGTGAGAGAGTTTAGTTTCATGCAACAAAATCACATCAACACTTGATAAATCCAATTGATGTTTTATCAGGCATCTTTTGTTAGGGGCATTAATACCCCTAACATTCTAGGATATCACCCTCATTGAGCTTGAGAGAGCAGCATGCTCTCCTCATAGTAGATCTAGTTAACTTTTTATCAAGTGTAGATTGAACTCCAACATGAATTTCCTCCTTAGTAATTTTAGATTTAGGCTTCCTACCCTAGACTTTGAGGGGGACACAGTTTCCACCTTCTCCACTAATGGGGTTTGAGAAATGGGAGACACAACATCACCCTGAGTATCTACTTTAGACACCACTTCATTTGCAGTTTTAGCAATAAGTTTCTCACCAACCTTTGTGATCAATTCATCAACAAATTTCTCTACCTCTTCCAAAGGAAAAGAATCCTTTGACTCCTAAACCTTCTAAACTAAGAATCCTAAATCATCAACTTGATCTTCATGATCTAAATCTTGAAATCAATGATCTCCAATAGATGCATCCTGAACTTCTATAGGAGAATTTAGAATATCTGAAGCTTCTTTTTCCCCCAATTCTAAAGAACTAACCAAGCCCTTATTGTGCCTATCTTCATTTATATCCTAAGCTAAAATCTACTTAGTAAGAGCACCATTTTGGGAAGGGAGACCAACCAAATCCAAATTTTGATGATCTACTATCACGCCAACAATAGGAAACCGATTACCAACTATAGAATCTAAATGAGACAATTCATGAGAAACCAAAGAATCCTTATCCTAAAAATTAGACTGAAATTCAATTTCCTCTTTAAACACCAACCTGGAAGCTTGGGAATTAACTAAATAATCAAAAGATAATTCCTCTGTTGTCGTACCTTCTTCATGCAATAAAACCTCATCCACCTCCTTTGACTTTTCCTCAGATCCAACTATTTGGGTATTTGAATCAACCTTAACAATCTCCTCTTCTACTGAAATTAAAGTGCTATCCCCTTTATCTATCACTACATTCTTCTCTAAACCTCCCATTCAATGTAATAAAGAACTCTTACTTACTACTAAATCAACCTCTTTTTCCCTTTCAATATTAACAAAGTTTGACAAATCTGAGGAGGAATCCAACTTATCAAATTCAATAATTGTTGCCAAATCTTCAAAAACCAATTTCTATTTCCAAACACCCTTTGAAATTTTCAAAATTGCCAACTTAGGTAAAGAAAAAGATGTGTTCATGACTAAACACATTATTGCTAGAAGACTAAGATTTTTAAAGGTTAGCATATCATGATTTACAAAAAAAAAACCCAAGCGAGCAGCCATAAATCTAAGAATCCTCAAATCCCTATACTCTAAAGGAGGATTATGTAAACTTAACCAGAAATGAAACAGATTCATATTTTTAGAGGTAGGATCAAAATTAGGGCACCAGTCCTAAACAAAAACCCCTTTTCCTTTGAAAAACTAGGATTTAATCAAAACAATTTCATCCCTAGCTTCCTTATTTTTAGAAATAACTACAAAAAAACCTTGTTCCAAAATGCAAAAACTTGAAATTAAAGCCCAGTTTTCCCTCACCCAAGTTTCAAAGTCTTCCCAAATTATAGGATGGTTCTAGATCTTACCTATCAATGCATTTTGACTAAGATCAAGCACATGTGGTTTGATCAAATCATCTAGAATTGAGATCTCAATCTCCTTAGTCAATTCCTCTGACTTCTTTTTTTTCTCTACCTTTTAGATCTAGATCTATTTTGTTGAAGGCTTAAAACAATCTGCATGTCTATGAGGGAAACCAAACCTTTGAGATCTCTATTTGAAACCTTCTCTTCCTATGGCTGTAGCCCTGATTCGACCAAAAGAAACAAACTCCCAATCCCTGCTGCCTGAAAAAGCATACTTCTCTTTTGCCCTAAGAAAGTCTACAAACAAAGTATCTTGATATTGTAGCAGTCTCCTTCCCTTAACCATGAAATTCCTTGCCATCCATAAATTTAGTACCCATTCAATTGTTAAACAATATTGGGTTTCTTCATTTTGAGTGTGATGAACTAGATTTGGCTCAACAATATTTTATGGAGGCATTAGGAAATGGCATTTGGGTTGAATTCATAAATAAAAGCCCCAGTGCCAATTCTGCAGTTTTTCCTATGCTCTTTAAGGATATGGAATTCTTCCATCAACTAGAAGAAGGTGATGTTTCACTTGAGCTACCATAGGATAAAGTCACAACACTATTTAATCTTGCTAGGTTGTTTGAACAACTACATGATACTGAAAAAGAAAATCTTTTATATAGGCTAATATTGTTCAAGTTTCCTGATTATGTGGATGCATATCTACGTTTTGTAGCCATGGCTCAGGCTTGGAATGAGTAACAACTAAGCCTAGAATTGATTGGGGATGCACTTAAATTGGATAAAAATTCATCAAATGCTTTATCTATGCTTGGAAAAATGCAACTAAAACTAGATGACTAGCTTAAAGCAAAAGAAACAATTAAAGTTACACAAAGTGAATCAGATGCAAAGAATTCTTATGTTGGCATTTCACTTGGAAATTGGAACTATTTTGTATATTTTCACAATGAGAGGAGGGATCCAAAGGTTGAGGCACAACATCTTGAGAAGGCTAGAGAACTATATTATAAAGTGTTGGCACAAAGACTAGGAAATGTTTGTGTTGCAAATGGGGCAGCCATTGTGCTAGATGAAAGGGGTCAATTTGATATTGCAAAGGAATTTTTTACATGGGTACAAGAAGCTACAGTAGGAAACATCTTTGTTCAAATGCCTAACATGTGGGTAAATCTAGCACAAATTTACTTTGCATAAGGACAGTTTGCACTTGTAGTGAAAATGTATCAAAATTGTTTGAGGAAATTTTATTTTGGCACTGACACCCAAATTTTATTATATTTAGCTTGAATACATTATGAAGAAGAACAATGGAAAGATTGTAAAAGAACATTATTAAGAGTAGTAGATTGTAACTACTGTAAGTTTCCAATCACAAAGCTATAGATTTTATGTTTATAAATGTAATGAGGCTTTTGAATTACCTCTAAATTCGCTGTGGAGGGTGTCTCCAAATCTTACTTCTCTACAGAGGGCCTCACCGACTTCAAATTCCTTGCCTGCCTTTTCAGAAGTCTCTAGGTCCTCTCCTCTTTATTGCCCATGCAAGTAGCTGCTATAACTCAAAATACCTTAGTACGAACTAGCTCTAGGAAAGTACTTTCATCTCTACATTCCCAACCTTTTGTTTTTTGGTGAGTCCACCACAAGCTACTCTGAATGGTCAGAGATATTCCAAGTTGAGTGCATGAAGAGCATTTTAGAGCACCTAGAAGTGAAAAGTGTGATGGTGATGGACCATAGCTATGGTGGGTTTGTGGGCTTCTGGATGGTGCACGTCTGTTGCTAGTTCATAATTGTGAGCTATGACTTTTGCAACGATGATCTGCTCAATGAGCTCGGTGCCACCAATATCAGGGATGTTATTCTTCCCAACTAATGAGGGAGGAATTCTGTAATGAATGCAAATAATGAATCACACCAATACATCCCGCCAATAATTTCCCCAAAACTTTTTAAATTTTTTTTTCTAATTTGTATTTGTGTGACTAACTATTTAATCATTTTTATTTTTGTGACTAAAAAATTTTTACTCATTTATAGCTGAGTTGCAAAAAATTAGTAGAATTTAGTCATTTTTAGTTGTTGTGACTAAAAGTTTTAGTCACTTACTCATTTATTTGATAAAATTCTACTAGTGTTAGAAGTTCATAGTGTTAACACAAGTTTGGCCAACTTGGTTGTTTACACTACTTGCGTTTGTGCTTCTATGATTGTGAAAGCATGGAGTACTATGTAAGAGTGGATTTAGGTTTGAAATAAGGTGTGGTGTGGTACACATTCATTCCTTTCCACTACAGGAATGTTTAGGTCTAGACCTAATTTTAATTTTCTAGGTTAAGGTGATTTTATGACCTTGGAGAATGTTCTCAAGGTTAAAGATAGTAGAAATAAGTGTCAAGGGACCGTGATCAGGTGTGTGTATGATGAAGGTGATATGAATAAAAATGTGGTTGAATGTTTGGTGTAGTACAAGCTTTCATGTGTTTGATTACTGGATGTAGTGAGCAGAAGGTGTCTACAATTCTTTAGTGTGACTACGAAGGTGTTGATGGTGTTGCAATGGAATTCCCTATTGCATTGAGATAGTTTTCTCCTTGTAATAATCTTCTCTATCTTCTTCTCTATTTTGGTAGTGAGCCTATTGTTTTTTAGTGTTGATATTACTTTATACTATGAGATAATCCTCACCGTGGTTTTTCCCTTCTTGGGTTTTCCACGTAAATATGGTGTTATCTTGTGTTTGATGTTGAGTTGATTCAGTTTATATTATTTTCTTTCATGCTTCATCATCATAATAGTTTAAGGGTTAATTGAATTGATGTGGATCTAAATGTGTTTAAGGGTTTTGGAATTATAAGTTACAACTAATTCAGCCCCCTCTCAGTTGTCTTGTGCATTCAACAAGTTCTTGGTATGGATAGTAGATTAAAGGCATTAAATTCTTCAGTAATGTTCCATACTCTATTCTTATATGACTTAAGAAAATATTTTTTAGTAATATGAAGACCTCTTACCTAATTTAGGATGAGCTCACTATCTCTAAATACTTGCAAACAATCAACTTTTCTTTTCCTTTTCCATTCCAAGCCATGGATAAGTGCTTCATGCTTAGCTATGTTGTTAGTGCAACTGAAACAAAATCTAAATGCCAAGTAATACTTCTCACCTTGAGGAGACACAAGCATTGCACCCCCACCAACACCTTTCTTGCTTCTTGACCTAGCAAAATAAAGTGTCCAAACCTTATTACCTTGTTGATCGCAATGTTGTCCTTCATGTTTGACAAGGTTAGGCATCAAAGTGTCAACTTCATGCATCATATACACACCAAACCCAACCTCTTCCAACTGCTGTTGTGAATCACTATTAAGGTTTTCAACTGCCCATTCATAAAGTAAAATGTAAGGAATACCTTTAATGTCTGTATTACTTTATGGGACATTAGGTTGTTCCTCTTGATCAATGATAATTAAATTAGCATTCATAGAACTAGGGACATATGACTCTAGATGATCTTTAGCTATTCCTTCTAATTTGATGGTTACTTTGGTACCATACCTTGTTCTAAACAACATGTGACACCAATCAAAAGACAAATCACCACCTAATTTTGCAATGAAATCCATTGACAAGCACAAGGAAAAAAATGGTGGTAGGTCTATTACATACACATCTTGTGGAATGAAAATTTTTACATAGGTATGTAGAGTTAAGCTCAATCCCTTGATGACCCCTAATGTGTGCCATTTAGTTGTACCACACCTTTTGAAAGGGGTTCATAAGTAAGGCCAAGTTTATCTACTATTTCTTTGGCATTATAGAGCTGCTTGTACCTGAATCAATCATGCAATTATGGACCAAGTGATCCCCAATGAACAAAGAGACATAGAAATGGGGTGGATTGACTTGTTTAGTTTTTTGTCTAACATTGTTTGGGGTGTGTTTGTGAGCACTAATTTGGGTTGGTATTTGGAAGACTCATTAGACACACTCAAGTTTGACAAGGAGGTTCGAAGGAGGTATTTTTTCCCTAGAATAGTTAATGAATCCCACATAGACATAGAAACACTAGTGTTTTTCATATGCTCTAGAATATTGAATGAAACTACACTCACCTATTGTTGACCTTTTGGGACAACACTATCTCCTTGAACAAGTGTTGGTTGGGCTTAGATTCTAGGTTGTTCCTTGTTTGCCACAACTTGACTCTTTTGAAGAATTTGCACATTTGATAATGTAGAAGGACAAGCAACTCTTTGATTTGCTTGGGGAGCTTGAAAAGATGCCATATTAGCTAGCTTCCCCAACTCTATAGCTCTTTTTTTGCTTCTAGTGTTAGCTACAACTGAAGGATACGCCTGATTTACTCCACAAAACTCTTCATCTTGACAATTTAGGAGTGTTGTTTCATTTTGAGGATCTCCTTGTTCCTACATAGGTGCTTCATGAGGCATGTTTGGTTTCAAACTTAGAGTATGTTGCACCATTAAGGCCTGATTTATTGCTCCATTGGAGCATGTAGCTTGATTATGTGGCTGATTACATGGAAAAAACTAATCGTAATCTTGTGCCAAGTTGTTTTGAATAGGCAAAAGTTCCCTTGAAGTACTTGCACCATTGAGGTTATAGTATTAGAAGGGTCTTGTATTCAAATCTTGCCTTTGGTCTTGATTATTTGCATGATATGGTAGCCTATTAGGTTGATTGGGTTGGTTTGAAGCTTGGAAAGGGGTTAGATATGGCCTGTAGTTTTGGTTTTTTGCTTCTTTAGATTCACAACTCATTCTCAAAAGTCTTGAGGAGGCCTTTTATCCATTTGAGTTCATGGGATTGGTCTAGGGTAGCTTTTTCTTGAGTAGGATTTTGATAATTCAATGTTGGTACAATAGGTACAATAGATATAGGAGGTATTCACATAGGCATAGGTGGCTGCACTTTAGGAAAGATGGGCATTAGGGGTCTTGGTGTGATTTTCCCAACTTAAATAAGGTTATTTTCTTCCCTTGTTGCAAATTCATATTCGTTTGGGAGGGTTCCTGATGTCGAAGAATCTGAGTTCACATGCAATCCTCATCAACCAAAAAGATTTGTTTTTTTACTTTCTTATTGTCTGTTTGCTACAAGAGTTGCTTTAGGAGTAAATTGATCAAATTTGGAGAATTTTCCTTAGGAAGTTGGCCAAGTGATGGATTGATCTTGAAGAATGCCCAAATGGGTATCAGCATCTCAAATTTGGTGAAGGTTCAAGAAAAATTGGATAAATTATGTCTCAGTGGAGTTTTAAGTTGTCATTGCACTTTGCGCTAAAATCCAGTGACCCCAGATTTCTGCACTGGCATTCAACAGGTGAGTCTATGCTAAAAATCTAAGGCACCAAACTTGCACTAAAAATTGGTTCAATTGTACATGTTCACTAGATGCCAAAACCTGCGCAAATCGGTAGAACTGTAAATTGCCGCTAACCTAACATCACACACTTTGTGCTAAAAAGCTCACTTCCCAACTTGTAGTGAAATCCATTCCTACTGCACATGTCTGGTGACCTTGAATTTATCTACACATCCAGTTGGTTTAGTTTTCCTTGCTAAAAGGTTTTGAGACCTTTGTGCTAAAAATGGACTACACATGATATGTCTAGTAGACACCTAAATCTCTATTGATCATGTGACATCAACAAACCCTGCTGAAGGTGTTTAGTGGCCCAATGCTAAAATGAGTCTTCACTACATTTGTCCAATAGGGGCTGAATCTTCTGCTTTGGTTAGTAGAGGCTGAATTGCATTCTTTTCTTACATGATGTTTGATGTCCAATTGCGTTGGATATCCCCTCATTTGGCAAGGCTTGATTTCCTTACAAATCACCCAAGAAGCATCAAAAACCAATTTAACCACCTGTACATCCATTCCATGGGCAAGTCATGATGTGATAGGTATTGTGAGCATTAATGAAGGTCGGTGGCTGCCTCTGTGGTCTATAGATTCATGAGATTCATTCTTTGAAAGAGATCTTCCCAGAGCTTCTCCTTGGTCAATGATCTATAGTATGTTTTTGGAGCTTTCCAGAAGACTCCCAAGATTGCATGATCAGTTTGGTCTACATCTTGAAGTGTTGTAAGGATGAGGCCAATGCATGTATAATACAAATTGTACTCCTGCTATAAATCTCTCTTGCAAATGAACAAAGAGTTGTTGTTTTGTTATTCTATTGTTGTTTTGTTGTGGTTTGTTACTTACTACTTGGTTTAGCCACCTGATAAGGCTCCTAAACTTTCACTTGCTTTAAGTGGTATCAGAGCAGGTTTGCAGTCCTTGAGGCTATGGGTTTGTTTCATAAGGGATCCCAAGGCGATTGTCATAGGCTAAGTGAAGATGAGACTTGCAACTGTAGAGGATCTATAGATATGGCACACTGAGACAGAAGAAGGTGAGGGCCTCCTATTAGGGTTTAGGCAGATCGAAGCAATAAAAAACTAACAATTACATGTAGATTAAATAGCCCAGATATAACAATGAAGAACAACACAAAAGAGATCAACACATAAATTTAACATGGTTCACCCAGTATGGGCTACATCCATAGAAACTTAGGCATCCAATGATTTTATTATGCAGTGCAAAATAGATTACAATCTCACAAATTTCACACCTGCAATGTACATCCCACCCACTTATAACAAGATTTTTGGAATCTTCTAAAATTAGGGTTTTACAATTTCATTTTTCTTTTGTTGGTTAACAAAAATTAACAATCGACTCTGAACAGACAAAAAGAGGGAAATTTTTTTTTAGGGGCTATGCCCTCAAACCTCAGTGAGGATATGTTACGAGTGTATAGTACTTGCATGATTAGTCACCACATACCAACAATCTCCCACTTGGAGACTGATCAGGATCCACACCAAATAATCTCCCACTTGGAGATTGATCCTGAACGACACTACTACACTTGCAGCTCCCATTAGATTACAGACCTAGCTAGTTTCTTATGTCCACCATTTTTAGTCATGAAGGCCAACAAAAATTGATGAGGAAATCAGTTTCTCCTGTGTAGCTTCCTTTGTGAACATATCTATAGGATTCTCACTTGTGTGAATTTTCTCCAACTTCAACTGTCCATCCTCCAAAACTAAGCAGATGAAGTGGTATCTAAGCTGTATATACTTAGTTTTTGAATGCAGAGCTGAATTTTTAGCAAGATGAATGGCACTCTAGCTATCCATGTACAAAGGGCTCTCTTCTTGTTGTTGCCCCAATTCCTCTAGAAAATGTTGTAACCAAATCATCTTCTTTCTAGCTTCCATAGCAACAACATACTCAGCTTCAGTGGTTGAAAGTGCAACAACCTTTTGCAAACTTGAAATCCAACTGACTGCAGTACCTCGTATAGTAAAAACATGCCCTATAGTAATCCTCCTACTATCAATATCACCTACCAAATCAGAGTCAACATATCCTTTTAGAGAAGAATTTGTTCCTCCAAAACATAGTTTCTTTGAAGTAGTACCTTCAAATATCAGAGAATCCATTTACCGCATTCTAATGTTCCATTCTCAGATTGCTCATATACCTACTCACAACTCTCACTGCATGTGCAATAGCTAGCCTTGTGCATACCAGTGCATATGTCAAGCTACCAATTGCGGATGCATATGGTATTGTGATCTATGAATCAAAATGAAAGCTAAAACACAAATCAAATGCAAAACACAAATGATACCTTTCACAATGAGTCACAAATCCAAGATAGAGGGAAGGAGTTGCACCTAATAGCTCCTTAGATTTTACCCAATTTGATGTAATGTGGATTTCTCAAATGCATTCAACACAATGTAGATAATGGATTGGATGATAGATTGATAGATTAGATGGAATAGCTAGAGTGATTTTGGCATTATGATGTTGGGATGAGGAGATTTTGGAGAGATTTTGGTAGAGTTTGGATGCAAGAAGAAGTTCCTTCCTAATGGCTTAGAGAACAGTCTCATTTATAGATTTTTGGTAAAAGGATTGGAGGGTGAGGATCAAGAGTTGAGATCAAGGGCTAGAAATGAATGAGAGTTAGGGTTAGGATTGAATCCATATCCTTGTGACAAGTGTCACAAGGGGAGTGGATGAGAGAGATCAAGGGTTGAAGCTTGGTCAATGGATTTGGAGGGCTCTCATTATTTGTGAATTGTAAATTCACATGGGGAAAGGTGTGGAGGACAAAAATTAATTAAAGATTCATTTTTGGGAAGAGTGGATATGACAAGTGAATTAAAAATTCACTTTTATGTGGAGATGTGAAGATGTACTCTTACATGTGTAAGAGGGTGATAAATCAGGGGTAAGGAGGATTCGACCCTTTGAATAAAAAATTGATTTTTATTCAAAGGTGTGTGGGAGGATGGGCTAAGCAAGGTTAATTAAGTATTTAGCTTAATTAACCTAGGTCTAGGGGATAGGTAGGCTAGGGTAGATTGATCAGTAGGATAGATTAATTAGATAAGAATGATTTATCTAATTAACAAGGATTAGGGAAATGGACAAAATCAACTAAATAAATATGAGAAATATTTATTTAATTGATGAGGATTGTGTTGTAAGGTATAGTGACAAATTAAATGAATTAATTGATCACAAGGGATAGACGGATGGTTAGAGATAAATTAATTGAATAAGATGAATTTATTTAATTAATAAGGGAGATGAATTGGTGTAAAGGTACGGGAAACTAGTTTGTAGAGCAAGCCAATTTTAGGTGTCTACATTTGCCCATCTTTGAGATGGTGTTGCGGCTAAGTAACATCATTTCAAAGAAGTTAAAACATAGAGTTAGACTGGATAGAAAAATGATTTTGGCTCAGAAGAATAGGGTAAGGTTTGGGGATAACTGGTAAGGGTGATGCCCCCTCGAGAGGATAGGCGGGTTGTAAGAACATGGTTGTGCTCTCGAAATGGATGGAACAGCTTGGTAGAAGTGATTGGAGGATAAGGAGTGAGATGAAAGTGTGATAGTGTTGGGAGATTGATTGGTGGATGATCATTGTGCTGAAAATGATTTAGAGCAATCCTAGTTTTGATATAGTAAAGTGGATATTTTCACCAAGGTATAGAAGACCAGGGTGATGATGTTTAGCCAACATTTGCATGGACTAGACACGCAGACAAAGGGATGATCTCATGCATGCCCAAGATAGTACAACCTTGTCTAGATGAGGGAAGGGGACTCATAGCATAAGTCCTTAGTACACAAAAGGTATGATGAACCTTAGATGCAGAAGGATATCAATATGCTAGAACCGACCCTATGATCCACAAGATATGAATACTAGCTTGGAGTAATGAAACCAACCCACAAGCACAACATACAAAAGCAAGACTATGCCCCATTCTAGATGTTTTCACCACATACCATGATATAGTGAGATCAAGGTAGCTTTGATGTGATCTTGGAATAGGACAAAAGATAAAAATCAAAAACCAAAAGACCAATGAACCAAACAAATAACCATTGTATCTTTTTCCAAGATGGATGATGATAGGATAGATTCTGCCTATCGTAGGAATGATATATCCTAAGGCAGAAATTGATGGATGATTGGATCATGCTTAGTTGATGTTGTAAGATTGGCTCAAGATGTGATGGTGACAAGTTGTGGTTGATGCTAATTTGATAGTTGATTATTTTGATTAAGGGACAATGCTTCGATAGGTAATACGATGCTTGGATCTAGTGTAAGCTCAGCGGGTTGGATGGGTGCATCTTGTGTACCTGAGTACTGGAAACTTACTTCGTATTCTAGACTGCCTACATACCCTGTAGCCATGGGATCAAGGCACATTAAGATGCGAGTGATGATGATATGTAGTTCTGATTTGTGATGATGATGTGGGATGATTAAGGGTAGATGTGATGATGTTGCAAGATGATGAGATGTTGATGGAGCAATGTTGATTTTTATGATAAATGTTTTTGGGATTTTGTGGATATTTTGATTTTTTTTTATTTTTAGATTTTGTATTGTTTTTGGATTTTTTTATTTTGTATTGTTTTTGGATTTTTTGATTTTGTATTGTTTCTGGATTTTCTAATTTTGTATTGTTTTTGGATTTTCATGATTTTGTATTGTTTTTGGATTTTTTTTATTTTGTAAAAGGAATGGTTTATTATGAGATGGTTGCATTGGATTTAATGTGGATAACCTTTATGCTAGATACCAATGACAAGGGAACACCAAGTCTAGAGGTGAAAGTGATGGGGTTGGATAGAGGGATTGGCGATGAAAGGATAATGGATAGGAGATTTATGGTAGATGAATGGACAAGTGATGGGGATGCATGTTAGATAGATGGAAGATAGGGATGAGGGATAGGATAGGTATGCATGATATATGAATGAGGGGTTTTAGGATTTTCTCCAAGGGCTAGGTTACAAGGAATCATATGCCCTAATGCTTAGAATTTTACATGATGGGTTCATGTTTGAATGGATGGACTTTGTAGTAGATGAATGGAGGATATACTTGGAAAGGAAGTATGCCAAGAGGTCTCCAAAGGATGTTGTTGATATTTTGTCCCTTGTCTTTATCAAGATCTAAGGTGGGAGATGGTAAAAGCAAGATATAATGGATACGATGGATGGGAAATGATAGGATAAATAGAGGGTAGTGGATAGGAATATGATAGGATAAGGATAAATGGATAGGATATGCAAAAGGATGTTATGGATGTGGATGATTAGATGGTTTTGCCCCCAAGTGTAGGGATGCAAAATGGATGGAGAAGGGATTACACATGATGCCCACAAGGGGTTTTCATCATGGTACTTGCCCAAGGCACCACAAGGAGTGGTTTTCATGATTGGACAGATTTTTTTTCTCTTTACTATTTTCTTGATTTTTTGATTTTTTTGCTTTTTTGATGGAATGGGGACTCTAGCATCTATTTCCATAGCAAGGAAAAGATGGTCCCATGTTGGATAGGATTATGGATGATGATTGCATGGATGTTGGCAGATAGGAAAAGATGGAATGGATTATGATGTAGATTATGATGTGGACTATGTGGGTTATGATGTGGATTATGCAAAAGCATGGACCATAGGAATGTGATGGGGAAGATATGTAGGATAGTGGATGAAAGATGGAGAGATGGGGGTATGTGGGAATGTCAAGTGGTGGAGGGGAACCAAGACCAATAGTTGCACACATCGTGATGTATTTGGAAGCTTGTACTTTGGATGTGGAGTTGGGAGTATTGGGGATCAGGATGGGGGATTTTTGGATGGTCGATTTGGGGTTTTAGGGACCCAAATAGACTTAGAATTTCAGGGATTTTTAGATGGGGAGTGAGATTTTTGGGATTTTGGGGTGGATTTGGATGTGGATGCCTTATTAGAGTTTGGTACTTTTTGTTTACGGACCCACACCATTTTTGTTTTTGCTTTTTCTTGTGATGGTGTGGGCTTTGATAGCCTTTTGGATTTTTGATTTTGCTTGGAAGGGATAACATCTTTAGGCTTTTGTGCTTTATGAGTCAAGGCATTCAAATTTTTGAATCCTATGGATTTGGGGGAAGCTTCATGTTTTAAAGATGTGTGCTTTTATTGGTCTTGATTGGGAAATTTAGGGGGTTTATGGGTGGAGGAGTAGAAAGTGGATTTATGGATAAATGAATGAAGGGATTTGAGGATAGGGATGTTTGGGAGGATGGGAGGATAAGAGGATTTGTGGATAGGGATGTTGGGAGTTGGTAGGATAGGAGGTAAAGTGGATTTAATAGGAATGTTAGGAGTTGGAAATAGTGGAGGTAAATTTGATGGAGGAAGATGGATGGTCACATGCTTTTGCAAATGATATGATGATGGAGGAGGGATGGTGACATATGCTTTGGAAGTGCGATGACATGCACCATGTTTGGGATTGGATGAGTGGATTTTGGAAGGTGGGGGGTGGTACCAACATGTTTAGATTATTTTTCTTGGGGTGTATAGCCAAGGCCATGCGAGGATGGATGGAATGTGGTGTGGATGGGCTCCAAGATGCCTTGTTCGTGAAGGCCTAAGCCTTTGCCTTGATAATTGGTGGATGGAAGTTGTTCACCTCCTATGAGGGAGTCACCATGGATGAAGGTGCTTTTTCCAAGTGAATAGGAGGATGGATTTGGGATGAGATTGGTAGATGGAGGTAAAGGATTCATGGGGGATGGTAAAGGGGTGGTAGAAGATGGTGTGGGATCAATAAGTTGACTAATAGATGGGAGGGGATCGGGGATGGGATTAGATGGGATGGTTAGATCTTGATTAGGAGAAGGGGTTGATGTTTCAACATGCTTTGGATTTGATTCTTGACATAGCTCGTGCTCTTGGATAGAAGTGGGAGTGACTTGGATACATGTGATGGGTGCTTGGATGGATGTGATAAGTGCTTGACTTATGGGTTCTTAAACATGGCTGCATGATGGTTCTTGAGTTATGATAGGAGATTGTTCAAGAGGTTTGGTGGATGTTGGATTGCATGAGGGTGTTTTATTCCTTGCTAATAGCGAATGGATGGTGTCTTTTATGAGTGTATGGGTTGATGGACAATATAATGGATGGATAATGATGGTGGTTGGTGTAGAATTAGGATTGGGATTGGATAGGTTGGTGATGGGATTAGGTAGTGATGGTTCTTGGGTGGGTTCAAGGGTAGGTGTTGGACTAGGTGGTGGTGTTGGAGGGGTGGAGGATTTGGGGGATTCCTTTACTTTGCTTGGTGATGTTCTTTGGTGGAAATCCCACAAGGATTCTTTGGATGTCTTGGTGGTAGAATTTGGAAGATTTGATGGCGGATTAGATGGTGGATGGGTGATAGAGATTGGTGGTTTGGGAGATGCATAGGGTGATGGATTAAGGTTGGTAAGGTTGGGGGGATATTGTGATGGGAGGTTTGGAGGATGGGGATTGGGGGATTGGGGATTTTCTTGGGGAAATGGTTGTTGATAAAAGCTTTGGATTTTGGATATAAGGTGTGCTAGATTGGTGTTCCATTGATCAAAGTTAGCATGACAAAGGTTGGGGGGTGGATAAGCTGGAGGTATTGATTGATTAGATAAGTATGATGACATGGATGTGTAAGTGGATGGTGATTGATATGAGGGTAAAGGTTGATAAGATGGAAGTTAGTATGAGGTTGAAGGTTGATATGAGGTTGATGGAGTGAATATGTAAGATGTAGGTAGGTATGATGAAGGTTGAAAGAATGAAGATTGATATAATGTGGATGATATGTAGGATGTTTGTTGATATGATGAAGGTTGGGTAGGGGCTTGGGATTCTCCAATGATGAGGTGTGCTAAGGGTATATCCTTAATATCATTTTTGCATTTTTCCTTACCATTGGGATCCATGTTCTCATAGACTTTTCTAAGTCTTTGTAATTGTTGCATTGCTTCATAAGGATCCATGTTGTTGGTGAGGTATGAGATGAAATGATGATTGTGATGTTGGGGATCAAATTTCAAGACCTTAGGGTGATTCAATTTGCTTCAAATGATGAATGATTGTCTATACTTAAGGTGGACTAATGACACTTAAGTAATAGAATTGATTTGGTTGATTTGATTGGATGATCAATTAAGGTCTTGATTTTTTTATTGGGTTGATTTGGATTTTGGATTGGGATGAAAGTAGTTAGGATGTGATTTTGGCTTGGAATGATTGGATTATACGTAATGACTAGGATGTTGACTCAGATGATGTTGATGTGATGTGATGATGACTTGGATATGATTAGGGTTTGATATGGAATAATTAGGGATGATTAGGATAATGATTAGGATAATGATTAGGATGATGTTGATAGGATGAGGATGAAGGATAGAGATGTGACTAGGATGTGTTTAGGGATGTTTGGGATTGAGGTTGATTTGACAAGGATTGAAATAATGATGTTGATTGTATAATGATTTGGATAGAATGATGATGTTTTGATGATGCAGAGTGACAAGGATGTGATTAGGATTGATTTATGATGACTTAGATGTGATTAGGAATGAAGTGGCTAAAAAAAATGGGTGAATGTGATTGGATTTGAATGTGGTGAATGACTTATCTTATGTGTTGGGTGTTTAGCTTGATTTGGCAATGTTTAATCAAATGATCATACATGTACAAACATGATTCAATCATGCAAGACACATAAGCAATTTTGGATTTTGAAAATGAAATGTAATGATGATTAAACAAGCACATGTGCAAGACACATCAACATGCCCTAATGTCTAGTTTGATGGGGTATGGCCATTTAGGTTTTGGGCAATGTTTACATGAGGTTGACTAAGAATTGAAAGTGAAATCCTATCACACAGCTAGGAGAAGGGGGTAACCCATCCTCCACCTTCACTTCCCAAAGGTAGAAAGGTCTTTGGGGCTTAGCCAAGAGTGACAAGATTCTGATTTCAATGAGGGTGTCTTTCGATTAAGCCTTGAATGAGGTCATCCTTAGGGGTGATGAAATCCCCTAGCAAGCCTCCTAGGAAAGGGTAAACAAAAGTAAATCAAAGTGAGGTGTTTTTGATCTCCAAGATCACCTTGTGGTGCGAGGAGAGAGCATACACACACACACTTGATTCACACTTGCAGTAGTTAATTGCCCTTAGAAATTGAAATGTGTGAAAGACACATCAAGTAATGGTTCTTTTTATGTCCAAATCAAAATGTGAATGAAAGACACTGATTGATTTTATGCCTAATTTTGATATGTGATGAAGATAATGGTTCATTTTAGAAGCCCAAATCAACGTGTGTTTGCAAACAAGATTATGATGAAATGAGAGATAGAATGAGTGCACCTAATTATTTTGCTATCTTAATTGCTATATTTGCTGATTCTGATGTTGTTCTAGCCTCGTATAATCACCTGCAAGTCACAAAATTGAAAACGAAGCAAGTAGACTAACATAGGAGATTGTTATGTGAAAATCAATAATTTGATAAAATCTGATGAGAAATGAACTGATTCAAAAAAAATGACTGCATAAATAGATTCTACGTGAAATTCTATGCAATTTGAAAAAAAATTCGCTGAAAAAGGATCAAATTTGCAATAGATATGAGCATTTGAAGTTTGAAATCAATGTTGACTTTAACTATGAAAAAAACTAATAAAATGGTATAGTCATCTACTAAAAGTGGTACAACTATGAAATTTATCCTCCTAGCTTTCCAACGAGTCCAATTTTGTGTGATTTTGCCCTGTTTTGACCAAGTTATGATAAAAAGAAAAAAAATGCCCTATTTAGGCATGTAGGAGGCAAAAGGCAAGTCTTACTGTTTGATACTTAACCACGGGCTGTTTAGAAATTTCGGTCACATGCATCAGTTTAAAGTAAATGGTTAAGGCCTGTGGTCTATTTGAGGGTTAAGTTTAGGAGAAGCCCTTGGTCATTCATATGACCAAGGGCTAGTCGCGTGCAAAAATTAAAAAGGAATTTCAAATCAACAGGGGGGTCAATAATAAAGACAAAACCCTTAGTCACCAATGTGACCACCCCCAATGCTCACGACCCCAATAGAGGTTGGGCGATTTAGAATTAGGGCAGCTGGATAGGAGTGAGTTGATGGGTATGTGGGCGGAGCTAGGGTTTTTAGAGGCGGCGATGGAGATGGAGCTCGGGGTGGAGTTTCGAGGTAGCACAGAGGTTGAAGGGGCAGTGGATCTCAAATGGCGGAGGGTGGTCAACATAGAAGTGAGTGAAGGTTGGCAGGAAGAGGAGATGTGCAAAGAGTGGTGTTGTGTGGTTACACAACATGCCCCATTTTGCCTTAGCAAAACAAGAACCCAACTTTGCTGGCTTGTTCCCTTGCTTTTGTGCTCTGGGTGGTAATGGTAAAAGCAGCACAGTCAGTATGCATGTGCCTAATGTTAGGTGTATCTGTGATCTTGAAGTCTAAACCCAAATTCCAAAGTCTAAATCTTTCCTCAAGAACCTACCATGTCAAAGAGTGTAAAATTCTAGGCAGGTTTGCCTTTTACATCACCCTGAAATTTGGCCAAATAAGAAAGTTATGATAGGTCAAAGTTCTGGTCAAACCCTGATATTGCGAATATCACCCCGATCTTATAATATCACCCTGATATTGTGAATATCACCCTAATCTTATAATATCACCCTGATATTGCGAACATCACCCCAATCTTTATAAGATTACCCCCCCTTCGAGGAATATCACCCTAGTGCTAATATGATGCTGATGTTAGCTTATCCCCATGCTACAAAGGAGGTCGATATGATCGTGACGTCATCTTACTAGGAAGGACCCAGCCATGATGATGTCATCATCATCATATTCCTATATATTGGGGCCATATTTCTTAACCTCCCAATTTCTTTCGATGTGACCATGACATCATTTTTTCTACTTTTCAACAAAGGCCCATCCATGATGGTGTCATCATCATCATATCCTGATTAATCAAAGAGGGTCATCTATTCTCTAGCAGGGTCATATTCGCTAATATGACTGATCTTTCCTAACATGATAGTGACATCATTATAACACAATGCTACAACAAGATCACCCTGGCAGTGACATCATCCAGATCTTTTTGGAGGAGTCACTTTAGTTTTGACAGGTCATATTTTTTAAACCTCCTGATTTCTTTTGATATGACCATGACGTCATTTTTTCCACTTTTCAACAAAGGCCTGTCCATGGTGATGACATCATCATCATACCCTAATTTATGAAGGTTACATTAACTAATATGCATGCCCGGACCCGACAGGATTCAAAATTATAATGAATGTTCAAGATAGGTCCGCTGGGTGCATCCATATGCAAGTCGATGATACACAAAGTGCCGAATTTGAAGAGAAAGTTAAATGCAGAAAATTCCTTGTACATTTTAGCAACTGCATGATCATAATGCATAACCCGATATATACAAGGGAATGATGAGCACCTGATATACAAAGGAAAAGGTGGGAAAATAGAGCGATAGATTTTGAAGCTATTTTTAGGCCTGATGCATGTTTTTTTTGGTCAACGATAGGTTGACCCAAGATAGGTCCGCTGGGTGCATCCATATGCAAGTCGATGATACACAAAGTGTCGATTTTGAAGAGAAAGTTAAATGCAGAAAATTCCTTGTACATTTTAGCAACTGCATGATCATAATGCATAACCTGATATATACAAGGGAATGATGAGCACCTGATATACAAAGGAAAAGGTGGGAAAATAGAGCGATAGATTTTGAAGCTATTTTTAGGCCTGATGCATGTTTTTTTGGTCAACGATAGGTTGACCCAATTATTTTAAACATTGTATATGCATTTAATATGCGATTTTTCATGGATTTAGAGCCCCCGATATTCTTGTTTGTAATTTCTGAGCCTTATTTAAACGTTTATTTTCCTGCTGGTTATTAAATGAAGTTGAGGCTTAATTCTTGTCTATTTATTGCAGGATGTTGGAGCTGTTTGGGGATGTGGCTGAAAATTGCAGAGTTGCACACAGGGGCAGCATGAACCAGAGTGATGGAGATATCATCAAATATGTTGATTGCCAGCTGGAAGGTGGACCAGGTAGAAGATGCTAGAATATTCTTTGCCAGCTATGAATTTGCCAACTGGCAGGCACATGTTGTTCATCTGGACCATTAAATGTTATGAGAGGATCCAGATCATTGGATCAATTTAACTATTTTTTTTGGCCTTTTTCTATAAAAGGGCCAGAACTTGTCCAAATTAAAGAGAATATCTGGTAAAATAAGGCCAATTACTGTAGAATTAAGAAGAGATCGGATTATCGAGACTCATGATGATTAAATTATTGAAATGTCAAGGTTCTTTCTTCAGATCATTGTAAATGTACTTGTTGTAAAGCATACTAAATGTAGATGAAGCTTTAGATTACATCCTGATTGTAAACTTTACGTAATCTTCAAGTCAATTTCTAGATATGTAATGGTGAATGTTGTGTTCAACTGGAAGCACTTTCATTTTATTGCATGTTGTTGTCAACTTTTTCTTTGAAGATTTGCACTGGATCATGTGGATTTGTGGAATGTCCTGGTGAAGTATGATTCTAGTTTTCTTCTCTTCCTTGCTGTATGGGAACATGTATGTGGATCAATGATCTCAGTCAAGTAATTTTGGGAATCTCATTCTTTAACCCTTTTTCTCATTTTAATTTCAGTGAAGTCACTTTCATAACTGCAAATCATGATAAATAGTAAGTAGAACAAAGAAATATGCTGACATCTCATAGATAACTAAATATCATTAGCATATTTGAGCCAAATGCATGTAATGTTGAAAATATCATGTAAAGAATCATAAATAATAGTAGAAATCATACAAATATCAACCTGTAGGCACATTATTTGAGTAAATTCATAGTGAAGAGGGAGAATTGTTAGAGATTTATGCAGAGCAGGATATTTAGAGAAATATTGAGGAACTTTGCAGAAATTACTGAAGAACATAAGGCCCCTAAATGATTAACAACAACACACATCAACCATTGAGTAACGTCAGTAGATTATGAACTAATCAGTGGAGACTTGGGATCGTGAATTCTCTAAATTCATCATATCTTTCAAGATGAGTAAAGGGTGTTGTGTAACTTTTATTCTATGTTTGTTTATGACTAACATCATGATCAACATAAATTAGCGCTAGAAGGAGGGCCTGAACAAGAAATTTCTAGATTTCTACAAATATTCCATAAATATTTCATCATTAGAGCTTAAGGTCTGCAAATATCTCTTATCTGAGAGGTTTTGGGTGAATCTTTGCAAAGATCTAGCTTAAAGCTTCAAAGATTCGTTTGATTTTCTGAACTATCAAGTTATATTCTGAGATATGATAGATCTCATTTAAAATTCAAAATCCTAAAAAATTGAAAATAGAATCTCATTCTAATGGATGCATATGAAAGCAATTGTCAAGTTAACATTCTTTTATTTCAAGAAACATTGAATAAGCAACTTTATCCTCAAAATTTGTCTAACTTTGGTTTATCAAGTTGTTGCAAGATACACAAGACTGTGGAGCATAGTGAAATTAATTGTCTATCATTTCTCACAAGGTTGGATTTATATTTGAAGGGACTGATATTTTTTATAGATATGATTAGGGCTGAAGTCTAGCAGGAAAATGAAGAAATTCTAGAGCAACAAGTAGATACAGCACCAAAAATTATTAGTTGTCCAGATAGTGAAGTGGATCACTTTAAAGATTTTAAATTATATTTGTCTAGAAATATACAATGTAGTCAAATATTAGGTTTATCCACTGATGATGTCCTAATTGAAAGCTGGTGTAGATTACATAATGAAGAACATTCAGAAAGGGATTGTGATGCTTGCTTGGTCATGTTGAAGAAAATTTGAATTCTAGAACAGCAAGAAGAGGCAACACCTATAATCAAGAGTTGTTTAGAAAATACACTAGTTGAATCAATTCTAGAAGGTAAAAATGAGGAAACATCTTTCCTTGAATCATTTTATGGTGAGATGGATGGGAGTTCTCTACTTTATGATAAGGGTGAGGCAAAGTGCAGGTATGAATTTTTTGAAAATCATAGAAAAGAAGCCACTTGTCAGGATAAAGTCTTTGATTTTGATCCTAATACTTTTGACAAGGATAGTGAAACATCTTTCCTTGAGTTCTTTTATGGTAAAGAGAAATGTAAACAGGTGGTGGAACAATTTAAACACATTGTTGTTGATGAGGTTCCTACTATAGTAATTAATGGAGTCACAGAAAAGAAAATAAATCCTAATTTTATAGCTGACTTCTTTGAGTTGAATGATCAAATACAAGAATGTTGCAAGTCAATGGAACCAGACTCCTTACTTGATGGAAAATGTGAGTTAATTGATGAACAATTCATGAAAGTTGAAGATGCAGAAATCTTTGGAGTTATTGTGCATGATCAGACACCAATCCAATGTCATTTTGAAAATGAAATAGGGGAGTATCTTTATCAGTTGAATGTTAATTCTCCTTTACAGTCAAAAGATTTAGAAATGATAAATATCTGTATATCAGGTTATGATGATAAAGATACTCATTTAAATATTGATATGCAGAGAATTGAGGATAAACTAAATATCCGAAATGAAGAAACAAAGCTGGATGAAGATGAAGAAATAATCCATCAAGAGTCATACATCCTTCAATTTGAAGTGAGACCAGACGTTGAGCTAAGCAATGAAAATGCAAAGTTAAATGGAGGACCAGCAGTGAACAAACAAGCATGTCCTGCAGAGCTAGAAATACATCAGGTTGTATTTCTCCTTTCCATAGTGAATTATATTGATTATTACTTTGATTATGGAAATTCAAGAGATAAAACATGCATATGGATTAATCATGAACATGATGAGCTTCCTCAGTTGCTGATAATCAAAGATTATTCTGTTAAACATAATGAATTTAGAATACAAGAATATTTTTTAGAATACAAAGATGAATTTGCCAGGATCAGAACCATAACTAATGCCCTGATGTTCCTACAAAATCTAAGGAGGTATGCAAATACAGGTGTCTTTGGGTCTTTTCCTGGGTTATATTTACCTTGTAGGGTTTGTATATAGTTTGGTAGAGTAGTTGTTTTTGTTTGCTTTCTCTACTTTCTTGTTTTGTGTTCTATTGTTCCCTTTTGTAGTCAATTGTTTATACAGTTTGCTTTGTGTGTTTGCTTTTGTTTTGTGTTGTTGAGCCTTTGTTTTGGTTGGGCAAAATTGGTGCACCTTGTTACTTAAGAACACTACAGAAATTGTTAGAATTCAAAAGTTGGATATAAGTTTTTACACAGGTTGTAACTCATGTTAGTATAGGTACTCTTGATTAGGTCTGTGTTATCATATTCATTAGTATTACTTTTTCTTGAGTTAAGGAGATCCTCACAATGACACACCTAACAGCCTTGGATTTGTTGAACATATCAGTGTAGGTGTTAAGTGAAAAATCTAAAGGTTTCCCTTGCTACCATTGCAATTCCCAACCTAAAGCAACAGGGACCACACCTTGCAAAATGTGCTAACATGATGATATCTTATAAATGCAAATATAAAAAAAGAAAGAAATATATTGAATATTTAAAGAGAAAATTAGGCCATCTAAGTAACTCTACCGGGGCTATAGATGTCTGACTGGTAGTGGGGCTCTACTTAGGGGAACTGTAACGATAACCTTGCCAAGGCTATAGACGCCTACTGGCAGTAAGGCTCTATCCGGTTAGCTATGAGAGATGAACCAAACTATGTAGCTTAACACCAGTCACTGATTTTGTCATGCCCACATTTTCCATGTGGTCACAACACACATCGCACGTGTCATAGCCACATCTGTCATGTGGTTATGACATGACATGTGGTCACAACACACATCGCACGTGTCATAGCCACATCTGTCATGTGGTTATGACACAAGATATGAAAAACTTTTCTCACACTGTCCTAAAAACCCCTTCGCATGCGTAAGCATGCTCGGCGGTGTTCTCTCATGGCGAAACACTACAATTTTCGGTGGGATATAAGTACAATTGCGTGCAACCAGACGTATACAGATCAACAAGAGGGTCTTTACGATGCCATTAACGTCATTGCAAGAGTGAGATTACCATAGTTCCTGAATCTAAATCTTGGCAAACTCCGGTAGCATAACGCCTTACGGCGTTAGTGGGAATTACGCAGCACTCATTTACACACGTGGTTCGCTGATAGATTAACAACTTCCCACGACGCCTTGTTCTGACTAAACCGACTAGTGATCTCCCTATTTAGTCAATTTTTAGCAAGGCACGGTTGTCTGTCTCCTCTCTTGTTTCCTGAAACATACTCCTCCTACGACTTAGCATTCTCAACAAGGCGGTTTGTTTGCTCTCTCTTCCCTTTTCTCTGGGTCTTAATTTTGATTGTATTTTTATCGCGCTCACCTTAACTATTTCTGTGATAATTTAGTTTGTTTATATTTCGGTCTCTCTCTCTTTCATTTTCCTTTCTTCATATTGGGCATCAATCAGGGTTATCATTGTTTCTATTGTTGATATTAAACCTAACTTCAGGATGGTCTAGGTCACATAGACTGGTTTACTACTTCGCTAGACTCGGTCTCCTAGTCTTCTCCGATCACGATATCTCCTCTTCGTTTGTATTAATTAATCTTGTTCCTAAGCAGATTTAGCAGAAGGGTCCGTCAACTTAGTTCTCTTATCCCATGTGGGAAATGTCGCGCATTTTCTCCTCTATGTTTTCCAATGTTAGTTTTTCTTCTTCGGACTCTCTTACAGGTTTACTTATGAGGTCGTTTACTATAGTTGGGATTAAAATGGCCACATGGAATGTCTGTGATGGCTTCTTAAGTTTATTTCCAGTGATCTTTTAAGCAAGGTGACGTGTAATTTTCCTCTTCATTTTCCTGGTTATTGACATTATGTTGGTAGTGGAAACTTCCGAGAAACTCTTTTCGGAGTATTACGGAATAGTCCTTTACGTTCACTTTAAATTATAATTTTATTTTCTCTTATTTATACTTACTGTTGTTATTCTTACTACTAATTAATATTAATACTCTTAGTGTGAATTGTATACCATTGTTAATAGATATAGGAGGCTCTCCTCTTTATAAAACCCTGATCATGGAAACATAACTTCTTTGGTTGTTGTGTTCAACACTTAAATAAACCTAACTGTGACAATATATTTTGTTTTTAATTAATTTTGCACATCTCCTTGTTATGAATGATAGAGAGGGCCTCATAAAATGGCCCAAGACACCTCTTCTATGTATATATATACCATATATATAAATATATATATATGTATGTAATATATATATACATATAGAACTATATAACTAACTATATCTATATTTATTTACAATTCCCCTTCAAAACGTAATATATATATATATATATATATATATATATATATATATATATATATATATATATATATATATATATATATATATATATATATATATATATATATATATATATATTTGTTTTGTTATTTAATGAATCAGGCATATATATATATATATGACATTTATTATGCCAACATATATATATATATATATATATAAATATATATATATTTTTGCTTTGTTATTTAAATGATCCATTGCATGTATGTTAGGGCTAAATAGCCCTAACATTTTTTTTTACTTAACATTTTATGTTTTGTTGTGCAGGGGACTGGCGGCAGGGGTCGGCCGCACAGAGGGATGGAGGCCGCAAGAGACAGCGGCGGCAAAGCGCTGCTATGGGCGGAGTTAAGAGCTCCGCGGGGGTTTAAACGGTAGGGGGATGTGGGGAGGGGCGGAGCCCCACCCACATCCCACGATGTGGGGTGTGGGTGGGGCTCCGCCCCTCCCCACACCTCTGTGTTTAATATATAGGGACCGCGGTGGGGATTACTCCCCACCGCCCAACATACACAAAGCTTCGACTGTGTTTTCAACACAGCGTTCTCAAATGACGCCAGTCTTAAAATGAGATCCGTTTTTATTGCATTCGATGATACTAAAACATCAATAATATTTATATATATATATATCTATATATATATATATTTATTTAAGTCTCTTTAAATCTGTAAATCTTGTTTTTGTTTTACTACACAATTTATTCAGTTACTATTATTCTATTTAAATATATATATATATGTATATATATATATATATATATTTATATATATGCAAATGTATATATATATTTTATTACCATTCAAATTTGTCCATTACAATTAAATAGTTAGTTTCTCATATTCGGTAAAAAAAAATGGTAATTAAATAACAACTAATATATATATATATATTTATATATAGCGATATATATTCCATTTTCATAAAACATTTAAGTTTCTTAAATTAACGAACAGAAATATATACATGCTAGATTTCCTCTAATCTTTGCAAATTAACTGAAACCACTATATATGAAGAATAAACTTAAACATTTAAAATTGTCTTTTCCATTAGAACAATGAACCATAAAACTAACATTTCAACTAGTTAAGCAATTCCAAACTTTCAATTACGTAAACAAACTCAGATTAGATTGCAAATAAGAGATGAACTCTTCCTTTCATTAACATATTAAACACTATTTTTAAAAAGGTTTCCAAAACAACATAACTTGAAAACCACATTCATATTCCAGAAAAGATAACTCTTCCACTACATAAAGCAAGAGATTATTTTAAACCCTGGATACAAACAACTAACTTCCCAGATATGAATTTCCTTCTCCCAAACAATATACAACTGATAGCTTGTGACAACCAAGTAAAAGTCCATCAATAACAAGATCAGGGAGGTGATTTCCTTCACTCCCAGGGTAACAATAAATTACAGCAATAACAAGAGAGGTGCTCCCTCCTCAACTCTTATGAAATGACCCAAGCCTAATTCTCATGACAAAGAAGAATAAGCTGTTTCTTCATAAATATCCAACCAAAAGCTCCAAGAGAAAACCTGCATATCAAAGACAAACAAAGAAGAAAACACCACTCATCTAGCTCTCCTCCCTTCCGTAGACCCGCAAGTGGGTCACCCCCGAGCTAGGGAGACCATACTCACACCTGGGTAACTCAAGCACTCCACTTCACAACAGTAACAACAACAATCCCAAAGCACACAAACACCCGTGGGTCATTTACACAACACGAAAACTCAACTATAGTGAGTTTCATAAGGGGCAGGAGAGTGGACACACTCGACTCCAGAGTGTCACCCTGACAGATAAGTTAACCAATACCATTTCTCTTGGTCTCAAACCAAGTTTGATCTCAAATTTTTAAGAAAACTGTATATGACTCTCAAGTCAAAGATACAGACACAGATACATGCCCTCCAGGCTTTCAACATCCCAAAAGATGGAAACAGGCATGCACCCGAGGAGGATCTCTCCTCCCCTACCCCAAACTTGATGAGCATTTCTCCCAAGTGGGAGAAGCTCTGTCAAACAACTCGACAACAAACCCCACAGAAAACAAATCTAAACACAAATTCACACACTTTACATACACATTCAGCTATACGAAACAAGGGTAAAATTTAAGCCAACCTTACAAAGCCCTCCTGGAATGAAGCTGTTGCAGAGCCCAGAGAGTTCTCTTCCAACCTTAGCCACCAACTCCCTTTCCCTTCTCTCTCCTGCAAGCTAACCTTTCTATTTTTTTGGTAAGGCAAAAAATGAAAGTTTCCCCAAAATTCAACTAACTCCCTCCCATCCCAAAATTGGAAACAAATAACCAAATTCTTTTCAGTTTTGAGGAATGGGGAGGTGACACTTGTCACCTTCTCACTCTCCCCCAAAACCACTATTCTTCCCTGGTGGCTTATGTCACTCACCGTTCCCAAGAGTACTCCTTATTCCTCTCCTCATGTGATTCCTCTTACGCATGGGAGAAATAAAAGGAGTTAATGGGGAAGAAGACAGGTGACCCATGCCCCTTCTTCCCTTCTTCACATGGGTGTCCCCACAGCACATGGGGGAATCTCACTATGGAAGGGGTGACTTTAAGTCAATCCTTCAATAATGGATGGCATCTCTTACCTTGGGGAATGTAGAGGGGATGGGTTGGGTGTTGGTACAACCCATCATGTCCCCTCCTACCTCCAATTTTCGCCACTTAACTTTAGGGGGAAGTTAAGATGACTAGATGGAGGTTACTCAAGGGTTACCCATGCCAAATGGGCCCCTGGACCCATGGGGTATAACCCAGGGTCAACTTTAACCCATACAAGACACCCCTGGTCAAGGTAAAGCACAAGAAAAGGCATCATAAATTTAAATTAAATAAGGAAATTCAATTTCAATCCTTTTTACAACACAAATTATAAAATAATGTTACATGAGGGTAACCTAACCCACTCGACCATACGAAAGACCACATTACATCATTACATCAAACACAAAGAGATCTTGGTTCCTCGTGGAATCAGATCGGCTTAACAGGGAATAACAAATAACAAGGTGCGGAATGATCTCTGAATTCTGTTGTTCGATTAGTAATTCCTGCACACTAAATTACAAGATCAGTAACCACATAAAATCATCATAGCCGAAGCAACTAAAAACATGCATTATCATGACATAGTACTAATTAACATAAATGAAATCATATTACAATTTTCCATCATCACCTAATTAATGTTTTTTCTGAAATGTAAACTTATCCAAACATCACCCAATTAGTTTTTCCGAAATCATAATAAAGTTTAATAGTTTGACAATTCCAGGAACTGCTATCCCACAAATATAAAAATAACAATAACTGTAATGTAAATAGTCATAACAACAAAAGTAAAAAGGGCGGTCCTCACATCCTCTCCCCCTAAGATGGTACTTCCTCCTGGAAGTCGTCAAAAAGGTGAGGATAAAGGGTCTTCAGTCTCTCTGCATCTTCCCATGTTGCAGTGACTTCGTCGTATAGGTCCCATTGGACTCTAACCTGGTCCAGCTCTCGACCTCAAAGGGCCAATGTCCGATGAGCCAATATGCGAATTGGCTCCAACGCCAGCTGTCCGTCTGCTTCTACCTGAAGAGCACTCCAATCCAACACGTGAGATAAGTCAGAAATATATTGACGTAAAACTGATACATGAAATACATCGTGGATACGTGACAGGCTAGGTGGCAAGGCTAGACGATAGGCTACTAGTCCTATCCGCTCCAAGATTTCAAAAAGTCCTACAAATCGAGGTGCGAGCTTAGAGCCTTTTCCGTAACGGATTGGACTCTTGTGCGGCCGCACTCTCAAAAATACTCTTTCCCCCACAGAGAAGCTTCGGTCGGTCCTCTTAGCATTGGCATACTTTTTTTGCCTGTCCTATGCTTCCTGAAGCCTTTGTCTAATCTGTTTGACTTGCAGTTCCATATTCTGAACTATCTCTGGACCGATGACTGTTCTGTCCTCTATCCGATCCCAACTCAAAGGTGTTCTGCATGGTCTGCCATATAACGCCTGGAAAGGAGGCATACCCAACGAGCTGTGATGCCCATTGTTGTAGGCAAACTCAACTAGATATAGGTACTCCTCCCATCTAGACTGATGGTCCATCACATACATGCGAAGCATGTCTTCTAACACCTGGTTAACTCTCTCTGTCTGTCCGTCAGTTTCTGGATGATATGCTGAACTGAAGTTGAGCTGTGTGCCCAACGCCTGATGTAAGGCTTTCCAGAACGATGAAGTGAATACAGAGTCTCTGTCAGATATAATGCGGCGAGGTACCCCATGAAGTCTAACAATCTGATCAAGAAACACCTTTGCCACTGATGGTGCATTGTATGTTGTGCATATTGGTGAAAAATGTGCCACTTTGGTCAGCTTGTCAATTGTCACCATAATAGCATCATGGCGACGTGATGACATAGGTAGACCAACAATAAAATCCATAGAAATGGTGTCCCATTTCCATTCAGGTATATCGTGAGGGTACAACAGTCCCGCTGGATGCTGATGTTCGACCTTGACCCTCTGACATTCCAGGCAACGAGCAACAAATTTGGCAATGTCACGCCTCATCCCAGCCCAATGATAAAGCTATCGTAAGTCAGCATGCATCTTCTTCACTCCTGGTGTGCTGCATAGGGTGCTCTATGAGCCTCTGATAGGATTATTGTGCGAAGATTACCCGCATGGGGTACATAGACGTGCTGCCGATGTCGAAGCATACCATCAGACTCAAGGGTATATCCTGTAAATTTGCCCTCAAGGGCCTTCTGATTTAGTAATGCTTGCTGCACCTCAAGAAAACATTCGTCCTCCGGTAAATGCTGTAAGATGCGATCTTTCAAGTCCACCTTCAAGGTCAGGGTTAGGATCTCATCGCACCTTCGACTCAAAGCATCAGCGACCACGTTCTCCTTCCCTTTGATGTAGTGGACATCGAAGTCGTATTCGCATAGGAATTCCATCCAACGCCGTTGGCAGGCGTTCAAATTGGGCTGTGTAAAAATATACTGCAAACTATGATGGTCCGAATGGAGTTCAAAGCGTCGACCTAGGAGAAAGTGTCTCCAGCGGACCAAAGCATGAACAACTGCTGCGAGCTCTAAGTCATGAGTAGGATAGTTTAACTCATGTGTCTTTAGTTTCCGCGATTCGTATGCGATCGCTCGACCACCCTGCATAAGCACGGCTCCCAAACCTTCTAATGATGCATCTGTACAAACTACAAACTCCTTTGTAGGATCTGGGACCGCTAAAATAGGAGCACTAGTAAGACGCTCCTTGAGGACTCCAAAAGCCTTTTCGCACTGCTCGGTCCAAATGAAACCCTTCCCTTTTCGCTGAAGGGAAGTAATGGGATGTGCTATCCTGGAGAAACCTTCGACAAACCGACGATAATACCCGGCTAACCCCATAAAGCTTCTGACCTCTATCACGTTAGTGGGTGCCAGCCACTCCTAAATTGCTCTGATTTTAGATGGATCTACGGAGATGCCATCACCTAATAAAATGTGTCCCAAATACTGCACCTCTGTCCTGAAGAAGGCACACTTCACCAAGTTGCCATAAAGCTGCTACTCTCGTAATTGCTACAAAACTTGACGCAAGTGCTCCACATGCTCCTCCTCAGTCCGTGAATAAATCAAAATGTCATCTAGAAATATGATCACGAACCGATCTAGGTAAGTACGGAACACCCCGTTCATGAGACTCATGAATACTGCAGGAGCGTTCGTCAACCCGAAAGGTACCACTGTGAATTCATAATGGCCATATCTGGTTCGAAAAGCAGTTTTATGAATATCCGCCTCCGTGATGCGTAATTGGTGATACCTAGATTTTAGATCAATTTTTGAGAACACTCTGGCTCCCTGCATCTGATCAAAAAGGTCATCAATCCTAGGCAGAGGATAACAGTTCTTCACTGTCACCTTGTTCAACTGCCTGTAGTCCATGCATAATCGAAGAGACCCATCCTTCTTCTTTACGAAGATAACCGGTGCGCCCCATGGTGAAACACTAGGTCAGATGTGTCCCTTCTCAAGTAATTCCTCTAACTGCAGTTTAAGTTCAATGAGTTCATGTGTAGTCATCCTATAGGGTGCACGGGATATCGGTTCTGCACCCGGCACCAAGTCGATGTGGAAGTCCACTTCTCTGCGTGGAGGCATACCTGGTAATTCTGGCGGAAATACATCGGCAAACTCTCTAAGGACAGGGTGATCATCTAAAGTAGCCTCAGGTTCATCCTCTGCTCTATCACTGACCGTGATGGCAAACATCTGACATCCCTTCCGCGTACAGCGCTTAAGCTGCTGAGCGGATATCATACAAACAGCCGTGGGCTTTTGAATGCCCACTATCTCAACCGACGAACCATGATCATCTAAACAGCTAATCGTCCTCTGGCAACAATCAAGCTTGGCTCTATGTGCCGCAAGCCAATCCATACCCAGAACTACTCCGTAAGATCCTAATGGCATAATCCTAAGGTCACATGTTGTGGTGAATGATCCCAATGTGATCTCACAGTCTTTAACCAAGGTATCTACTAACATCCTGGCCCCTGAGGCCAACTCAACTTCCCACCTAATGTCTTGCCTAGAAGCCACCAGCCTGCAACGCTCCACTAACGATGTAGACAAAAAAGAGTCAGTAGCTCCTGAGTCAAAAAGGATCGAAATGGAAAAGTCTCCAATCGTACCTGCTGCCTCGATGACAGAAGCCTGGAAATCGGCCTAGCGATTATCAACCGCTGCAAACATGTGGTGGGTTCTGCCCACGTCACCTACGGTCTGCTCAGATCCTCCTGATCGGGGCTGTCCCCCTACAGTAAATCCCTGCGGGCACTCTCTAGCCAGATGCCCTGCCCCACCACACACATAACATGGTCCTCGAACCTGTAACTGCCCTGACTGTGTTCTGCCCGATTATTGTTGCCTAGTCCGTCCAGTGGATCCCTGTGAGCCTCTATAAGACTACTGGGACCTCGCGGGTCCTGCCGATGAACCCTACTATCTCTGATCTCTGCGTGGACCCTGCTGCTGCCATCCACGGTTCTGTCCTCCCTGTCCCCTCTGTTGAAATTTGGATTTTTGCTGATGTTGCTGCTGCTGTGGAGGCCTAGGAGGTAATGATGAAGGATTATATCCGCCTCTCTGTGTTGTGTTTTGAGGCCTTTGGAAGTTTTGCTGTTGTTGGGGATTACGTTCCTGGTACTGCGGGCATGAATTCTGTCCTCGTCCCTGAATTTCCTCTGATATAAGGGCCTTTTCAACAGCCTCACTCATGGTATGGGGATTTGCCATACGAACTGGTCCTGCTATCCCGTGATTTAGCCCTCTGATGAATTTGTGTATTAAGATTTTCTCGTCATGGAGGTATTCCGCGTAATGAGAAAGCTCTATAAATTGGCTCTCATACTGAGTAACGGTGAGTCCCCTCTGCTGTAAATCATGGAACTCATCGATCCTGCGCTGTCTGTAATATTCGGACAAATATCGCGCATTGAAGCGCTCAATGAAGATGTCCCATGTGAGTGTATCCACAGATAGTCGACGCTTGCACTCCTCTGTGCGCCACCAGGTGGCTGCTGCATCCCTAAGAAGATGGACTACCACTCGTGCTTTCGTGTTGCTCCCATATGGTGGCAATGCGAAACACCTGTCTAAGCTAATCAGCCAAGCCTCGGCCACAGCTCCCTCGGTAGCACCTACGAAAGTGGGTGGGTTGAGCCTCAGTAGATCTCTGATGGGGTCCCCTCTGTCTCTAAGTCTCACAAGTGGCTCTTCCACACCATCCTCATATAATCCATGCTGAACCTGTTCTGCCCTCTGGATCTCATCTCGTCTCAAAAGTCTTGGAGGACTCCTGCTCCGTGCTCGGGAGGCTGACCCTACCTCCTCTACTGTTGTATCAGGAATCTCAATGAAGGGCTCCACATGTGGCACCTCTAGTGGATCAACGCGGGGCTCCATACGTGGCTCAATACGTGACTCGGCATGTGGCTCCTCTCACGGATTAACACGAGGCTCTATTTGTGGCTCAGGAATCACTGGTGGTAACCTGTCTAACATAGTCTGTAGTGCCTGTAAGATCTATGGACCTATATCCAATACTGGTGTCGCCTGTGGTACTAGTGGTGCTTGTGGTACGGGTGGTGCAGGTGGTGCTGCTGTAACTACTGGTGTCGCCTGTGGTACTAGTAGTGCTTGTGGTACAGGTGGTGCAGGTGGTGCTGCTGTAACTACTGGTGTCGCCTGTGGTACTAGTAGTGCTTGTGGTACAGGTGGTGCAGGTGGTGCTGCTGTAACTACGGGTGCCAGTCCCTTGGCTGAGGAATCGCTATGCACCTCGACTGACGCTGTGTGGTGTGATCGCGCTCGTCGAACACGTCGGGGAGGCATCCTACAAAACAAGGTAGAAACTAATTAGCCAAGGTTGCAGAATAATAACGTGCCCAAATATGCCCAGTGTTTCAACTTGGCTCTGATACCAAATGTCATGCCCACATTTTCCATGTGGTCACAACACACATCGCACGTGTCATAGCCACATCTGTCATGTGGTTATGACACGACATGTGGTCACAACACACATCGCACGTGTCATAGCCACATCTGTCATGTGGTTATGACACGAGATATGAAAAACTTTTCTCACACTGTCCTAAAAACCCCTTCGCATGCATAAGCATGCTCGGCGGTGTTCTCTCATGGCGAAACACTACAATTTTTGGCGGGATATAAGTACAATTGCGTGCAACCAGACGCATACAGATCAACAAGAGGGTCTTTACGACGCCATTAACGTCATTGCAAGAGTGAGATTACCATAGTTCTTGAATCTAAATCTCGGCAAACTCCGGTAGCATAACACCTTACGGCATTAGTGGGAATTACGCAGCACTCATTTACGCACGTGGTTCGCTGATAGATTAACAACTTCCCACGACGCCTTGTTCTGACTAAACCGACTAGTGATCTCCCTATTTAGTCAATTTTCAGCAAGGCACGGTTGTCTGTCTCCTCTCTTGTTTCCTGAAACATACTCCTCCTATGACTTAGCATTCTCAACAAGGCGGTTTGTTTGCTCTCTCTTCCCTTTTCTCTGGGTCTTAATTTTGATTGTATTTTTATCGCGCTCACCTTAACTATTTCTGTGATAATTTAGTTTGTTTATATTTCAGTCTCTCTCTCTTTCATTTTCCTTTCTTCATATTGGGCATCAATCAGGGTTATCACTGTTTCTATTGTTGATATTAAACCTAACTTCAGGATGGTCTAGGTCACATAGACTGGTTTACTACTTCGCTGGACTCGGTCTCCTAGTCTTCTCCGATCACGGTATCTCCTCTTCGTTTGTATTAATTAATCTTGTTCCTAAGCAGATTTAGTAGAAGGGTCCGTCAACTTAGTTCTCTTATCCCATGTGGGAAATGTCGCGCATTTTCTCCTCTGTGTTTTCCAATGTTAGTTTTTCTTCTTCGGACTCTCTTACAGGTTTACTTATGAGGTCGTTTACTACAGTTGGGATTAAAATGGCCACATGGAATGTCTATGATGGCTTCTTAAGTTTATTTCCAGTGATCTTTTAAGCAAGGTTACGTGTAATTTTCCTCTTCATTTTCCTGGTTATTGACATTATGTTGGTAGTGGAAACTTCCGAGAAACTCTTTCAGGAGTATTACGGAATAGTCCTTTACATTCACTTTAAATTATAATTTTATTTTCTCTTATTTATACTTACTGTTGTTATTCTTACTACTAATTAATATTAATACTCTTAGTGTGAATCGTATACCATTGTTAATAGATATAGGAGGCTCTCCTCTTTATAAAACCCTGATCATGGAAACATAACTTCTTTGCTTGTTGTGTTCAACACTTAAATAAACCTAACTGTGACAATATATTTTGTTTTTAATTAATTTTGCACATCTCCTTGTTATGAATGATAAAGAGGGCCTCATAAAATGGCCCAAGACACCTCTTCTATGTATATATATACCATATATATAAATATATATATATGTAATATATATATACATATAGAACTATATAACTAACTATATCTATATTTATTTACAATTCCCCTTCAAAACGCAATATATATATATATATATGACATATATATATATATATGACATATATATATATTTTTGTTTTGTTATTTAATGAATCAGGCATATATATATATATGACATTTATTATGCCAATATATATATATATATAAATAAATATATATATTTTTGCTTTGTTATTTAAATGATCCATTGCATGTATGTTAGGGCTAAATAGCCCTAACATTTTTTTTTTACTTAACATTTTATGTTTTGTTGTGCAGGGGACTGGCAGCAGGGGTCGGCCGCACAGAGGGACGGAGGCCGCAAGAGACAGCAGCGGCGAAGCGCTACTGTGGGCAGAGTTAAGAGCTCCGCGGGGGTTTAAACGCCAGGGGGATGTGGGGAGGGGCGGAGCCCCACCCACATCCCACGATGTGGGGTGTGGGTGGGGCTCCGCCCCTCCCCACACCTCTGTGTTTAATATATAGGGACTGCGATGGGGATTACTCCCCACCGCCCAACATACACAAAGCTTCGACTGTGTTTTCAACACAGCGTTCTCAAATGACGCCAGTCTTAAAATGAGATCCGTTTTTATTGCATTCGATGATACTAAAACATCAATAATATATATATATATATATTTAAGTCTCTTTAAATCTGTAAATCTTGTTTTTGTTTTACTACACAATTTATTCAATTACTATTATTCTCTTTAAATATATATATATATATATATATTTATATATATGCAAATGTATATATATATTTTATTACCATTCAAATTTGTCCATTACAATTAAATAGTTAGTTTCTCATATTCGGTAAAAAAAATGGTAATTAAATAACAACTAATATATTTATATATATATATATATATATATTTATATATAGCGATATATATTCCATTTTCATAAAACATTTAAGTTTCTTAAATTAATGAACAGAAATATATACATGCTAGATTTCCTCTAATCTTTGCAAATTAACTGAAACCACTATATATGAAGAATAAACTTAAACATTTAAAATTGTCTTTTCCATTAGAACAATGAACCATAAAACTAACATTTCAACTAGTTAAGCAATTCCAAACTTTCAATTACGTAAACAAACTCAGATTAGATTGCAAATAAGAGATGAACTCTTCCTTTCATTAACATATTAAACACTATTTTTAAAAAGGTTTCCAAAACAACATAACTTGAAAACCACATTCATATTCTAGAAAAGATAACTCTTCCACTACATAAAGCAAGAGATTATTTTAAACCCTGGATACAAACAACTAACTTCCCAGATATGAATTTCCTTCTCCCAAACAATATACAACTGATAGCTTGTGACAACCAAGTAAAAGTCCATCAATAACAAGATCAGGGAGGTGATTTCCTTCACTCCCAGGGTAACAATAAATTACAGCAATAACAAGAGAGGTGCTCCCTCCTCAACTCTTATGAAATGACCCAGGCCTAATTCTCATGACAAAGAAGAATAAGTTGTTTCTTCATAAATATCCAACCAGAAGCTCCAAGAGAAAACCTGCGTATCAAAGACAAACAAAGAACAAAACACCACTCATCTAGCTCTCCTCCCTTCCGTAGACCCGCAAGTGGGTCACCCCCGAGCTAGGGAGACCATACTCACACCTGGGTAACTCAAGCACTCCACTTCACAACAGTAACAACAACAATCCCAAAGCACACAAACACCCGTGGGTCATTTACACAACACGGAAACTCAACTACAGTGAGTTTCATAAGGGGCAGGAGAGTGGACACACTCAACTCCAGAGTGTCACCCTGACAGATAAGTTAACCAATACCATTTCTCTTGGTCTCAAACCAAGTTTGATCTCAAATTTTTAAGAAAACTGTATATGACTCTCAAGTCAAAGATACAGACACAGATACATGCCCTCCAGGCTTTCAACATCCCAAAAGATGGAAACAGGTATGCACCCGAGGAGGATCTCTCCTCCCCTACCCCAAACTTGATGAGCATTTCTCCCAAGTGGGAGAAGCTCTGTCAAACAACCCGACAACAAACCCCACAGAAAACAAATCTAAACACAAATTCACACACTTTACATACACATTCAGCTATACGAAACAAGGGTAAAATTTAAACCAACTTTACAAAGCCCTCCTGGAATGAAGCTGTTGTAGAGCCCACAGAGTTCTCTTCCAACCTTAGCCACCAACTCCCTTTCCCTTCTCTCTCCTGCAAGCTAACCTTTCTATTTTTTTGGTAAGGCAAAAAATGAAAGTTTCCCCAAAATTCAACTAACTCCCTCCCATCCCAAAATTGGAAACAAATAACCAAATTCTTTTCAGTTTGAGGAATGGGGAGGTGACACTTGTCACCTTCTCACTCTCCCCCAAAACCACTATTCTGCCCTGGTGGCTTATGTCACTCACCCTTCCCAAGAGTACTCCTTATTCCTCTCCTCATGTGATTCCTCTTACGCATGGGAGAAATAAAAGGAGTTAATGGGGAAGAAGACAGGTGACCCATGCCCCTTCTTCCCTTCTTCACATGGGTGTCCCCACAGCACATGGGGGAATCTCACTATGGAAGGGGTGACTTTAATTCAATCCTTCAATAATGGATGGCATCTCTTACCTTGGGGAATGTAGAGGGGATGGGTTGGGTGTTGGTACAACCCATCATGTCCCCTCCTACCTCCAATTTTCGCCACTTAACTTCAGGGGGAAGTTAAGATGACTAGATGGAGGTTACTCAAGGGTTACCCATGCCAAATGGGCCCCTGGACCCATGGGGTATAACCCAGGGTCAACTTTAACCCATACAAGACACCCCTGGTCAAGGTAAAGCACAAGAAAAGGCCTCACAAATTTAAATTAAATAAGGAAATTCAATTTCAATCCTTTTTACAACACTAATTATAAAATAATGTTACATGAGGGTAACCTAACCCACTCGACCATACGAAAGACCACATTACATCATTACATCAAACACAAAGAGATCTTGGTTCCTCGTGGAATTAGATCGGCTTAACAGGGAATAACAAATAACAAGGTGCGGAATGATCTCCGAATTCTGTGGTTCGATTAGTAATTCCTGCACACTAAATTACAAGATCAGTAACCACATAAAATCATCATAGCCGAAGCAACTAAAAACATGCATTATCATGACATAGTACTAATTAACATAAATGAAATCATATTACAATTTTCCATCATCACCTAATTAATGTTTTTTCTGAAATGTAAACTTATCCAAACATCACCCAATTAGTTTTTCCGAAATCATAATAAAGTTTAATAGTTTGACAATTCTGGGAACTGCTATCCCACAAATATAAAAATAACAATAACAGTAATGTAAATAGTCATAACAACAGAAGTAAAAAGGGCGGTCCTCACAGATTTATTCAACTCTCACGATGATTATATGAATCACATGCACACACTTGATCCCTTATCAATTCATTGTTATATTGATGAACATGATACCAGTTAGAAAGGATTAGGATGCTCATGCTTAATAGGGGTTGGAACATTCTGTTTTAACTTATCCTCATCTCTTGAATTATTTGAATTTTGTTGTTTTCTTTGGTGGCAAGTTGTTGTGTGGTTACACAACACACCCCATTTTGCCTTAGCAAAACAGGGACCCAACTTTGGGTTCTATTGTTCCCTTGCTTTTTTTCTCTGGGCGGTAATGGTAAAAGCAGCATCAGTCAGTATGCATGTGCCTAATGTCAGGTGTATCTGTGATCTTGAAGTCTGAACCCAAATTCCAAAGTCTGAATCTTTCCTCAGGAAGCCTGCCATGTGAAAGAGTAAAATTCTACGTAGGTTTGCCTTTTACATCACCCCGAAATTCAGCCAAATAAGAAAGTTATGATAGGTCAAAGTTCTAGTCAAACCCTAATATTGCAAATATCACCCCAATCTTATAATATCACCTTGATATTCTAAATATCACCCCGATCTTATAATATCACCCTGATATTGCGAATATCACCCCGATCTTATAATATCACCCTGATATTGCGAATATCACCCCGATCTTATAATATCACCCTGATATTGCGAATATCACCCCGATCTTATAATATCACCCTGATATTGTGAATATCACCCCGATCTTATAATATCACCTTGATATTGCAAATATCACCCTGATCTTCATAAGATTACCCCCCCTTCGAGGAATATCACCCTAGTGCTAATATGATGCTGACGTCAGCTTATCCCCATGCTACAAAGGAGGTCAATATGACCGTGATGTCATCTTACTAGGAAGGACCCAACCATGATGGCATCATCATCATCATATTCCTGTATATCAAGGTCATATTTCTTAACCTCCCAATTTCTTTCGATATGACCATGACGTCATTTTTTCTACTTTTCAACAAAGGCCCATCCATGATGGTGTCATCATCATCATATCCCCATTAATCAAAGAGGGTCATCTATTCACTAATATGACTGATCTTTCCTAACATGATGGTGACGTCATTATAACACAATGCTACAACAAGATCACCCTGACGGTGACGTCATCTAAATCTTTTTGGAAAAGTCACTTTAGTTTTGACAGGTCATATTTTTTAAACCTCTCGATTTCTTTCGATATGACCATGACGTCATTTTTTCCACTTTTCAACAAAGGCCTGTCCATGATGATGACATCATCATCATACCCTGATCTATGAAGAAGGTCACATTAACTAATATGCATGCCCAAACCCAATAGGATTCAAAATTATAATGAATGTTCAAGACAGGTCCGTCAGGTGCATCCATATGCAAGCCGATGATATACAAAGTGTCGAATTTGAAGAGAAAGTTAAATGCAGAAAATTCCTTGTACATTTTAGCACCTGCATGATCATAATGTGTAACCTGATATATACAAGGGAATGATGAGCACTTGATATACAAAGGAAAAGGTGGGAAAATAGAGCGATAGATTTTGAAGCTATTTTTAGGCCTGATGCTTTTTTTTGGTCAATGATAGGTTGACCCGATTATTTTAAACATTGTATATGCATTTAATATGTGATTTTTCATGGATTTAGATCTCGATATTCTTGTTTGTAATTTCTAAGCCTTATTTAAACGTTTATTTTCCTACCGATTATTAAATGAAGATGAGGCTTAATTCTTGTCTATTTATTGTAGGATGTTGGAGCTATTTGCGGATATGGATGAAAATTGTAGAGTTGCACATAGGGGCAGCATGAACTAGAGTGATGGAGATATCATCAAATATGCTGATTGCCACCTAGAAGGTGGACCAGGTCGAAGATGTTGGAATATTCTCTGCCAGCTGTGAATTTGCCAACTGGCAGGCACATGTTGTTCATCTGGACCATTGAATGTTATGAGAGGATCTAGATCATAGGATCAATGCAACTATTTTTTGTTTGACCTTTGTTCTATAAAAGGGCCAGAACTTGTCTAAATTAAAGAGAGAATATCTAGTAAAATAAGGCCAATTACTATAGAATTAAGAAGAGATCGGATTATCGAGACTCATGAGGACTGGATTGTTGAAATGTCAAGGTTGTTTCTTCATATCATTGTAAATGTAGTTATTCTAAAGCATACTGAATAGAGATGAACCTTCAGATTACATCATGATTGTAAACTTTACATAATCTTCAAGTTGATTTCTAGATAGTAATGGTGAATTTTTTGTTCAACTGGAAGCACTTTCATTTTATTGCATGTTGTTGTCAACTTTTCCTTTGAAGATTTGCACTAGATCATGTGGATTTGTGGAATGTCCTTGTGAAGTATGATTCTAGTTTTCTTCTCTTCCTTGTTGTATGGGAACATGTATGTGGATTAGTGATCTCAGTCAAGTAATTTTGGGAATCTCATTCTTTAACCCTTTTTCTCATTTTAATTTCAGTGAAGTCACTTTCATAACTGCAAATCATGATAAATAGTAAGTAGAATAGAGAAATATGCTGACATCTCGTAGATAACTGAATATCATTAGCATATTTGAGCCAAATGCATGTAATGTTGAAAATATCATGCAAAGTGTAGATTAGAAATGCAAATAAGGTGAAAATACTAAACAAAATGCAATAAACATCAAGTTATACCTTACAAGCAAATCCAATCCCATCAAGAGAGGAAGGAACCTTTGCACCTAAAACAAGCTCCTTGACAAAGATTACCCTAGACAATGGATTTAAATGTGAAATGCTACTCAAAGTTACAACTCACTATTCTAGGTCAAGAGTTATTTTGGCATGGTAACTTTGCATAAACTTGGATGATGATAATGGCTTGGGAGAGGTTCTATTTATAGATTTTTGGAAGGGATTTTGATCCAAGGGTAGAGATTGATTTGGAAGATCAATGGTGGAGAATAAAAGTGATGTGGAGGGCCTAGATTCAATCTTGAATGAATAGAGGGCTAGGAATAAAAGTGATTCTTTTATTCATTTTGGGAAAAGGGGTTATTTAATGAGCATGGGGGTGAAGGATTATTTTGGAATAAAAGATTTGTATGGAGAAATGTAATTAAAAATTCATTTGGGGAAGAGAGGAAATAAATGAGTATGGGGTTGTAAGGAGAAATAAATGTGATGTGGGATATTTTTAAATAAAAAATTGACTTGTGTGGATTTAATTCAATTTTTTATTTAGAGGATGTGGGGAAGGGTGTTAAACAAGGTTTGACCACCCAAATTAAGGGGTTATGATTAATTAAATAGGGGTTTTATTTAATTAATCCTAGGGCTATGATGAGGTAGGCTAGGCTAGGTAATTAAATAATAGCTATTTAATTGTCTAGGGTAGGGATAGGTTAATTATAAGCTAAATTATTTAGTTAACATGGTTTTAACTAATTAATTGGATTTAAAGAAAAAGGCGAAATTGATTTAATAAATATTGCATATTTATTAAATTAATTGGCTAAGGTTTGGACTATTGAATTAATGAAATTAATTCAATTTTGGGGACAAAATGGTGTGAATTTGGAAAATGAAAGGGGTAATTAATTAAATAAAAATTTAATTAATTGGTTAGAAGGGAAATTGGTGTGTTTAGGGTTGTATGGAGTTGATTAGATGGTAGAAGACATTTTTAGGTGTCTACATTTTCCCCTCTTTGATGTGGCGTCTGGACCTAGGAGGGAAGTGGTGTCAGGTTGAAGAAAAAATATGCCCCAGCTACCGGGAAGGAATAAGATGGATAAGGGATGCCCCCTCGAGAGGTCGGTGGGAAAATAAAAATTTTCCAGGTAGGTTCTTGAAAAGGATGCGACGGGAGTGAAAGTTGGATAGGTGATGGGAAAAGATGATGACAAGAAGAAAAATAGAGAAAAAAGGCATAGTTCTACACCCTAGAGGGAAAAGGAGGGGGTGGAGGTATGACATGGCCCACTATAATAGGCAAAGTGGGCCCTTAGAGTGCCACATTTGCACACTTTTGACTTTGGAGAACAAAGGACGAAGGAGAGATGGTTGACCGCAACTCCCAGTTCCCGCAACTTCAACACATCTCTGAGCAGTTCTGAGAGTTTCGCCAGGCACCAGGCGCTGGACCCCCGGTAGGGCCTAACCCTGACTTTGTAATTTTCTTACTTTACATGGATTTTTTAGGTTTTTGGATTTGGGGTATGGAGTGTCTAGTGCCAACGGCAAGGTGGATTAGCGCCATCATCTGGATTGGCACTATCCACTCGCCGAGTAGGGTTAGGGTGGTTTGTCACCATTAGGTAGGTGTTTTAGTACAATCGTCTGGATTAACACCATACAAGGAAGAATAGGGTTCTGGCATTTTAATGCCAAATTGGGGTTAAAGTGGCACTATTATCTAGAATAGCGCCATCCTAGGAAGTAGCGTTATGATACGTTTTAGTGCTATCATGTGTATTAGTGCTATTGACTGGATTAGCGCTATTGGGTAAATCAGCACCATTGGGCGGATTAGCACAAAAATGAATAGGGATGCCATTTCAAGAAATGGTACAATGGATAGTGCGCAGTAGTGCTATGTTGTGGATTGGCACAAATAGTTATGCGCAGTGGCGCTATGTTTTGTATTAGTGCCATTTAGAGAAAATTTTAGCACCATTTTAAAAATGTCACAAGGGGTTGTCTATTTTCATGCCACCTGATGTTGGCTTGTTAGACATTTAGAAGAAAAAAGGTTGGTTTTGACATAGATAGGTTGACATCTAACCATAATGTTGCATATGTTAGATTAAGGGCACACAACTAAGAGGGGGGGTGAATCAGTTGTACAAAACTTGCTTGTAATTTAAACACTTAAATCCTCTTTGTTATTTAGTAGCATATCAATTAATCACTCATGAAAGTATAAAGCATAAACACCAGAGTAGATACACATTAACACGTGAGACACCAAGATTTTGACGTGGAAAACCTGGTCAAGGGAAAAACCACGGGGTGATTAACCCAAGGATTATTCTCTGTTAGAAGAATAAGAAAAAGATGGCACATGCCAATTAGGGCTCACTACCTGAGCACACTGCTCACAAGAGGCACACTACCTACAAGAGACACACTGTCTACAAAGTAACAAGTGTCACAAACTTGAACTGGAGATTGACATCTTTACCATGCTTGGATCAATTCCATTTAAGCCCAAAAACTCCTGCTCTGCCTTTCACTCTTCTTCTTCACTATATCACACTCATCCGCTACAAGACACACTTCAAAATGAATTCACAAACCTTTATTTATACAAGGCATCGACTTAGGAATAATCATCTAAGTCAACATTCACCTACAAGATCATTCGCAAGATGCATAATACATCCGGTCAGCCTGTCTTAGGAAGAACACTAATATTCGTGGTTATTCTTCAAATGCAAACTCAAACTTCAATGCGGACCACCAATAAGAATTGTACATGATCCAAAGATCACTAAAACCTTTCCTGAGTCAACAAGAACATCTGTACTTTATCAGCTTACTGCAATTCTTCTCTTCTTCATCTGGAACTTCAAGAACACAATCTGTCATCACTGTCATAATGAAAAAGGTGCTTTTGGACCTCCAAACCATGAACAAATCTAGTTGTCACTTCACACGGACTTCTTCAACACTCCCTCCAATCTGTAGAATGAGATAATACAATTCTGGAGCTCACCGAACCAATCTATGACACTCTGTCACCACTTAGCATCTGTCGAAACCGGTTCTACTTGAGCGATCATAACTTCTTCAGATCTTCATGCGGACCTCTTAAATCTTGACTGGAACATCTCAAGACTCATATCTACAAACCCTTTAAACCGCATCCTTTGATCCTCAACCTATTGAGGACTTTTGCCTTCTAGTCATCATTGTTCCTGATTGAGACTAATTTCCCCAATATCCTCAGCACACAGCTCATCCAATCCTTCCCATTAATATAATATGAGTATATTGACATCAATGACAACACTAGTTATCCTCATACTTGCAACAATCTCCCCCTTTGTCATTGATGGCAACATATGATGTGAAAAACCATCAAGACAAGAACTTCTCCTTTCTGTCACAGCTCCCCCTATCAACAACAACTCTTCACATGTCTTCTCTTTCTTTATTGCTCCCCTTTTGATTATCAACCACTTGTTTTCACATGTCTTCTCTCCCCCTTTGACATCAATGGCAAAGGACTCATACTTGCAATTCTAACACATCAGAATCATACCAGCTGCTCCCCCTGAGTAGCAGCTCCCCATCATCAATCTGGATCACAAGATATGACTATGATATCCACCAGACTGATGCACATCAGTGCATCCTAGTTCATCACTGGAGGGGTCATAACCCCTAACTTCTCCCTGAGATACTCAAAAGAGTCCTTGGGAAGTGGTTTAGTAAAAATATTTGCAAGCTGATCCTTAGAGGGCACATATTCTAATCTGACTTCACCCTTGTTCACTTGCTCTCTTAGAAAGTGAAATTTGATAGATATATGCTTGGTCTTAGAATGCAACACCGGATTCTTAGAAATATTTATTGTACTTGAATTATCACAGAAAATTGTGATAGGCTCCTCATATTCTACTTGAATATCTCTTAGCATTTTCTTCATCCACAAAAGTTGAGTGCAACTTCCTGTTGCTGCAATGTATTCTACTTTAGTTCTAGACAGGGATATTGCCTCTTATTTCTTACTTAGCCAAGAAACCAGCCTTTTTCCCAAAAAGAATGCTCCTCCACTTGTACTTTTCCTATCATCCACATCTCCTACCCAATCTGCATCTATATATGCATGAAGAGAAAAATCTTGATCTCTAGGGTACCATAGGCCATATTCAATTGTTCCTTTTAAGTACCTAAAAATTCTTTTGATTGCCATGACATGAGATTCTCTGGGATCAACCTAGAATCTCACCACAAGACCAACATCCTACATTATATCTAGTCTAGTCTGAGTGAGATACAATAATCCTCCAATCATTGATCTGTACTTTGTCTGATCTATCTTAGGAGAGTCATCATCTTTGCTCAACTTACATCTGGTTGCCATGGGAGTGTTCATTGTCTTTGAATCTTCCATTCCAAATTTCCTCAATAATTCTTTCACATATTTGGTCTTAGAGATAAAGATTCCTTTCTTTGTCTAAGTAATTTGCAGACCCAAGAAGAAATTCATTTCACCGAGCATTGAAATTTCAAACTCACTTTTCATTTGATTTGCAAAGGTTTTACACATACTGTCTCTTCCTCCAAAGATGATATCATCAACAAATACTTCAACAATCAAAATGTTTTCATGATCAATTTTGAAATATAGGTTACTATCAGTAGTACCTTTGTTGAAACCAATCTTCAAAAGATGTTTGTCCAGCTTCTCATACCATGCTCTTGGGGCTTGCTTTAGACCATACAGTGTCTTCTTTAATTTGCAGACCGTATCACCATGCTCAGATAATTGAAATCCATCTGGTTGTTCAATGTACACCTCTTCTTCTAAGTCACCATTTAGGAAAGTAGATTTTGTTGGATTTAAGGCATACAACTGAGAGGGGGGGGTGAATCAGTTGTATAAAACTTCTTGTTCTTTCAAACACTTGATTCTTCGTTGTTAGTTAACAGCATATCAATTAATCATCCATGAAAGCATAATACATAAACACAAGAGCAGATAAACATCAACACATTGAACACCAAGATTTTGACGTGGAAAACCTGGTTAAGGGAAAAACCACGGGGTGATTAACCCAAGGATTATTCTATGTTAGAAGAATAAGAAAAAGAATGGCACTTGCCAATTAGGGCTCACTGCCCGAGTACACTGCGCACAAAGAGGCCCACTGCCTACAAGGAGACACACTATCTACAAAGTGATAAGAATCACAATCTTGAACTAGAGAATGACATCTCTACCATGTCCGGATCAGTTCCATTTAAGCCCAAAAACCTCTGCTCTGCCTTTCGCACTTCTCTTCGCTATGCCACACTCATCCACACTATCCACACTTCGAAATGAACTCACAAACTATTATTTATACATGACATCGACTTAGGAACAAACATCTAAGTTGGCAAACAACCATAAGAGTATCCGCAAGATGAATAACACATCCAGTCGGCCACCACAAGAACATTCACAGGATGAACAACTCATCCGGTCGGCTAAACAGAGCAAGAACTTCATCCGGAAGAATATCTTCAATTCCGGGCTCTACTATCAATGCGGACCAACAACACAACCTCAACATGATCCAAGAACCTTCACAAGCCTGCCTGAATGACCAGGTACATCCGCATTTCCTTTACTTACTGAAATCTCTTATCCTCCTTATCCAGAACTTCAAGAACACTGTCTGTCGCCACTATCATAATGCAGGAGGTAATTCCGGACCTTCAAATTATACACAACTCGAGATGGCACATCACAAGGACATCCCAAAGACTCCTTCCAATCCGCAGATTAGGATTATACAGTTCCGGACCTCACCGGACCTTTTTGTGATCCTCTGTCACCTCTGAATACTTGCCGGAACCAGTTCTACACCGACAGCCACAACTCCTTCAGATCTTCATGCGGACCTATGAAATCTTAACTGAAGCATCTCAAGACTCATTTATACAAATCCTTTGATCTGCATCCTCCAGTTCGCATCCTATACAGTACATTTGCCTTCTTCTCATCACTGTTCTTTACTGTTCCTGACTGAGACTAATTTTCTCAATATCCTCAGCACATAGCTCATCCAATCCTTCTTGTCAATGCAATATGAGTATGTTGACATCAATGACAACACTGGTTCACCTCATACTTGCAACAATCTCCCCCTTTGTCATTGATGGCAACATATGATGTGAAAAACCATCAAGACAAGAACTTCTCCTTTCTGTCACAGCTCCCCCTATCAACAACAACTTTTCACATGTCTTCTCTTCCTTTATTGCTCCCCCTTTGATCATCAACCACTTGTTTTTCACATGTCTTCTCTCCCCCTTTGACATCAATGGCAAAGGGCTCATACTTGCAATTCTAATACATCAGAATCATACCAGCTGCTCCACCTTAGTAGCAGGTCCCCATCATCAATCCGGATCACAAGATATGACTGTGATATCCACCGGACTGATGCACATCAGTGCATCCTAGTTCATCACCGGAGGGGCCATGACCCCTAACTTCTCCCGGAGATATTCAAAAGAGTCCTTGGGAAGAGGTTTAGTAAAGATATCTGTAATCTGATCCTTTGAGGGAACATACTCCAATCTGACTTCTTCCTTGTTCACTTGTTCTCTCAAAAAGTGAAACTTGATAGATATGTGCTTAGTCTTAGAATGCAATACCGGATTCTTAGAAATATTAATTGCACTTGAATTATCACAGAAAATTGTGATAGGCTCCTCATATTCAACTTTAATGTCTCTTAGCATCTGCTTCATCCATAAGATTTGAGTACAACTACCTGCTGCTGCAATGTATTCTGCTTCAGTTGTAGACAGAGATATTGCATCTTGTTTCTTGCTTAGCCAAGAAACCAATCTCTTCCCCAAAAAGAATGCTCCACCACTAGTGCTCTTCCGGTCATCCACATCTCCTGCCCAATCTGCATCTGTGTAAGCATGAAGAGAGAAATCTGGATCTCTAGGGTACCATAGACCATACTCAACTGTTCCTTTCAGGTACCTAAAAATTCTTTTGATTGCCATAACATGAGATTCTCTAGGATCAGCCTGGAATCTTGCCACAAGACCAACAGCCTGCATTATATCTAGTCTAGTCTGAGTGAGATACAACAATCCACCAATCATTGATCTATACTTTGTCTGATCTGCCTTTGGGGAGTCATCATCTTTGCTCAACTTACATCCGGTTGCCATGGGAGTGTTCATTGGTTTTGAATCTTCCATACCATATTTCCTTAACAATTCTTTCACATATTTGGTCTGAGAAATGAAGATTCCTTTCTTTGTTTGAGTAATTTGCAGACCCAAGAAGAAATTCATTTCACCAAGCATAGACATTTCAAACTCACATTTCATCTGATTTGCAAAAGTTTTGCACATACTATCTCTTCCTCCAAAAATGATATCATCTACAAACACTTCAACAATCAAAATGTTTTCATGATCAATTTTGAAATATAAGTTACTGTCAGCAGTACCTTTGCTGAATCCAATCTGCACGAGATGCTTATCCAACCTTTCATACCATGCTCTTGGGGCTTGCTTTAGTCCATACAATGCTTTCTTCAACTTGCAGACCATATCATTATTATCAGACAATTGAAATCCATCCGGTTGTTCAATGTAGACTTCTTCTTCCAGATCACCATTTAGGAAAGCAGACTTGACATCCATCTGATATACCTTGAAGTCTTTGAAGGCAGCAAATGCAAGAAATAATCTGACTGCTTCAATTCTTGCCACCGGAGCAAAGGTCTCTTCAAAATCAATTCCTTCTATTTGAGAGTAGCCTTTGCAGACCAATCTAGCTTTGTTTCTGATAACTTCACCAGCTTCATTCAGTTTGTTCTGGAAGACCCATTTGGTTCCAATCACATTCCTGTCTCTAGGTCTGGGAACAAGATCCCAAGTATGATTTTTCTCAATTTGCATTAATTCATCTTTCATTGCTTTAGTCTAGTTTTCATCATTGCAGGCTTCATTTACTGTTTTAGGTTCAATCTTTGAAATCAGACAACATTCATCCTGATTTTGAGCAACATTCCTTCTAGTTTGCACACCTTTGCTTCTGTCACCTATGATCTGATCTTGAGAGTGGTTTAGTGTTACATACCTAGGAATTTTGGGAGTATCCTGCACTGCTGCTTCTTGATCAGGCTCATTCAAACCTATCTCTTCTTCCTGATTTACTGGATCAGGCTGACTCTGTCTTACCGGAGAGGATTGAGTTCCTTGAATCTGAACACCGTCTTGGTCATCTTCATCAAATTCATAAAATCTTGAGGGCTTCTCAATTCCTTCATCAACTTTCACATTAGTGCTTTCTATCATCTTCCTCAGTCTCTTATTGTAACACCGGTATGCTTTGCTTTGAGTGGAGTAACCCAAGAAAATTCCTTCATCACTTCTAGCATCAAACTTTCCTAGATCTTCATCTCTTTTGATATAACACTTGCTACCAAATACTCTGAAATATTTCACAGTAGGAGTGATGCCAAACCAGAGTTCGTAGGGGGTCTTACCGGTATTGTTTCTAATTTGAACTCGATTTAGAGTGTAGACTGCAGTGCTGATAGCTTCTTTCCAGAACATCTGAGGAACATTTGCTTCCAACATCATTGTCCTGGTAGCTTCCTGGATGGTCTGGTTCTTTCTTTCAACTACTCCATTCTGCTGTGGAGTCCTAGGAGTAGACAATTGTCTCCTTATACCCTGCTTCTCACAAAAGTCAATGAACTCACCAGATGTAAATTCACCACCTCTATCAGTTCTTAGACATTTAAGTTTCAATCCGGTTTGATTCTCTACCATAGCTTTGAAGATTTTGAACTTTTCAAGGGCTTCTGATTTCTCTTTTAGGAAGGTAACCCACATCATCCGGGAATGGTCATCAATTAACAACATGAAATATCTATCACCTTGCAGACTCTTGATTCTTGTCGGACCACAGAGATCAGTATGTACTAATTCCAACAATCCGGTAGAGGACTGATCTTTGCTTTTGAAAGAGACTCTGCTCTGTTTACCTAGCTGATATTCTTTGCACAAACTATTTGTAGGTTTCACCAATTTTGGAAGGTCTCTTACAGCCTGAATATTGCTTATCTTGATGATGTTATCAAAATTCACATGACACATTCTTCTATGCCATAACCAACTCTGATCAACTTGAGCAAATAGACAACTTTTGTTTGAACCAACCAGATGAAAGATATTACCTTTTGTTTGAGCACCGGATGCAATTTCAGTTCTGGAGCTTGTAAAGATTTTGCATTTTCTATTCTTGAACCGGAGATCATAGCCTTTGTCCACTAACTGACCAACACTGAGAAGATTGTGCTTCAATCCTTCAACATATAGTACATTACCTATTTTGCTCTTTCCATCAAAGGAAATAGTTCCCCTACCTCTGATTCTGCCAGCAGAATTGTCACCAAACTTTACCATTCCTCCTTCATACCTTTCCAAATCTAAGAACTTATTCTTGTCACCAGTCATATGGTGAGAACACCCACTATCAATAACCCAATCATCCTTTTCTTCCACTTGAGCAGCCAAAGCTCTTTCCACAACCTTGTGATTGACAGATTCAGAGGATATTGAATCTTCTTCCTTGATGGCAATAAACACCCATTCATTTCCGGATTTGCTTCCTAGTTCAGATTCATCATCTGTTACTCCTTCATTGTCATCTTCTTCATGAACATAATAGCAGTTCTTTCTGAAACCTTTGTCTGTTAGTATTAGACCTTGCAGATCTTTCCGGACATCTTGAAGCAAAATGACCAATCTTATTGCAGTTGAAACACTTAAAGGGTAGTTTTCCTTCATACTTACCGGATCCTCTGGGCAGTCTCTTTGCAATGAGGGCTTCAAGTTGAGCTGTTTCTACTTCTTCTTCTTCCATGTCTCTTCTTGCTTGATCATACCATGACATCTTCCTTGATGAGTTTTCTCCCGGATCAAATCTCTGTTTGCCTTTCACATAGGTACTAGCTTTGAAAGCAGATTCAGTCTTGGGAGGATCATCTCCAAACTCGGTCATTTCAAATGCAGCTAGTTTGCCAGCCAATTGTTCTCTTGTGACAGTTGTGTGGGCTCTGAATTCATCAATGGCAGCAACCTTGATTTTGTAGGCAGCAGGAAGGGATCTTAGGATTTTGCAGACAATCTCATTTTCATCTAGAGTTCCACCAGCATTTCTAATTCCACATACCAGCTCATTCACTCTTGGCATAAAGGTAGTGATGTTTTCATCATCTCTCATCTTCAATCTTTCAAATTTCCCTTTCAGACTTTGTAACCTTGCACTTTTGACAAACTCATCTCCTTCATACAGAAGTTCCAGTTTAGTCAGGATCTCATATGCAGTTGGTAGGTCAATAACATTTGAGAGATCTGAATCATTCAATGCTCTTAGTAGGGCTTCCTTGGTCTGCATATTATTTTCAGCATCTGTGATTTCATTCAGAGTTGTCAGACCACCTTGTGGAGGTACATATGGTTTTGAGACCATAGCCAAGTATGCTTTTCCCATACATTCCAAGTGACACTTCATGCGACCTTTCCAGAGAGTGAAGTTGGTTCCATCGAACTTCGGACTATCCTTCTTGTATGATGACATCCTGGATCTCCTCAAGCGGTTAAGCTCCTTTCAGAGGAACTTGGCTCTGATACCAATTGTTGGATTTAAGGCATACAACTGAGAGGGGGGGGTGAATCAGTTGTATAAAACTTCTTGTTCTTTCAAACACTTGATTCTTCGTTGTTAGTTAACAGCATATCAATTAATCATCCATGAAAGCATAATACATAAACACAAGAGTAGATAAACATCAACACATTGAACACCAAGATTTTGACGTGGAAAACCCGGTTAAGGGAAAAACCACAGGGTGATTAACCCAAGGATTATTCTCTGTTAGAAGAATAAGAAAAAGAATGGCACTTGCCAATTACTGCTCACTACCTGAGCACACTGCTCACAAAGAGGCCCACTGCCTACAAGGAGACACACTGTCTACAAAGTGATAAGAATCACAATCTTGAACTGGAGAATGACATCTCTACCATGTCCGGATCAGTTCCATTTAAGCCCAAAAACCTCTGCTCTACCTTTCGCACTTCTCTTCGCTATGCCACACTCATCCACACTATCCACACTTTGAAATGAACTCACAAACCGTTATTTATACATGAGATCGACTTAGGAACAAACATCTAAGTCGGCAAACAACCATAAGAGTATCCGCAAGATGAATAACACATCCGGTCGGCCACCACAAGAACATTCACAGGATGAACAACTCATCCGGTCGGCTAAACAGAGCAAGAACTTCATCCGGAAGAATATCTTCAATTCCGGGCTCTACTATCAATGCGGACCAACAACACAACCTCAACATGATCCAAGAACCTTCACAAGCCTGCCTAAATGACCAGGTACGTCTGCATTTCCTTTACTTACTGAAATCTCTTATCCTCCTTATCTGAAACTTCAAGAACACTGTCTGTCGCCACTGTCATAATGCAGGAGGTAATTCCGGACCTCCAAATTATACACAACTTGAGATGGCACATCACAAGGACATCCCAAAGACTCCTTCCAATCTACAGATTAGGATTATACAGTTCCGGACCTCACCAGACCTTTTTGTGATCCTCTGTCACCTCTGAATACTTGCTGAAACCGGTTCTACACCGACAGCCACAACTCCTTCAAATCTTTATGCGGACCTATGAAATCTTAACTGAAGCATCTCAAGACTCATATCTACAAACCCTTTAATCCGTATCCTCTGGTTCGCATCCTATACAGTACATTTGCCTTCTTCTCATCACTGTTCTTTACTGTTCCTGACTGAGACTAATTTTCTCAATATCCTCAGCACATAGCTCATCCAATCCTTCTTGTCAATGCAATATGAGTATGTTGACATCAATGACAACACTAGTTCACCTTATACTTGCAATAGATTTGACATCCATCTAATACACTTTGAAATCTTTGAAGGTAGCAAATACAAGAAATAGTCTGACTGCTTCAATTCTTGCCACCGGAGCAAAGGTTTCCTCAAAGTCAATCCCTTCTATTTGAGAGTAGCCTTTGCAGACTAATCTAGCTTTATTTCTAATTACTTCACCAACTTCATTTAGTTTGTTCTGGAAGACCCATTTGGTTCCAATCACATTCTTGTTTCTAGGTCTAGATACATGATCCCAAGTGTGATTTTTTTCAATTTGCATCAACTCTTCCTCCATTGCTTTGGTCCAAATTTCATCATTGCAGGCTTCATTTATTGTCTTAGGTTCAATCTTTGAAATCAGACAACATTCATCTAAATTTTGAGCAATTTTACTTCTAGTTTGCACACCTTTGCTTTTTTCACCTATGATCTGATCTTTAGAGTGGTTCAGTCTTACATACCTTGGAACTTTGAGAGTTTCTTGCACTTTTGTTTCTTGATCAGGCTCATTCAGACCAACCTCTTCTTCTTGATTTACTGGATCAGTCTAAATCTAACTTTCAGAGGAGGATTGAGCTCCTTGAACCAGAGAACCATTCTGATCATCTTCATCATATTCATAAAACCTTGAGGGCTTCTCAATTCCTTCATCAACCTTCACATTTGTACTTTCTATCATCTTTCTCAGTCTCTTATTGTAACACCGGTATGCTTTGCTTTGAGTGGAGTAACCCAAGAAAATTCCTTCATCACTTCTAGCATCAAACTTTCCTAGATCTTCATCTCTTTGAATATAACATTTGCTACCAAATACTCTGAAATATTTCACAGTAGGAGTGATACCAAACCAAAGTTCATAAGGAGTCTTACCGGTATTGCTTCTAATTTGAACTCGATTAAGAGTATAGACTACAGTACTGATAGCTTCTCTCCAAAACATTTGCTTCCATCATCATTGTCCTGGAAGCTTCCTCGATGGTCTGGTTCTTTCTCTCTACTACTCCATTATACTGTGGAGTCCTAGGAGTAGATACTATCTCTTTATACCATGCTTCTCACAAAAATCTATGAATTCAGTGGATGTGAAATCACTACCTCTATCAGACCTCAAACATTTCAGTTTTAATCCGATTTGATTTTCTACCATAGCCTTGAAGATTTTGAACTTCTCAAAAGCTTCTGAGTTCTCTTTCAGAAAGGTAACCCACATCATCCGGGAATGGTCATCAATTAGTAACATGAAATATCTATCACCTTGCATACTCTTGATTCTTGTCGGACCACAAATCAGTATGAATTAGTTCCAATAATCCGGTAGAGGACTGATCCTTGCTTTTGAATGAGACTCTACTCTATTTACCCAGTTGACATTCTTTGCACAAACTATTTGTAGGTTTTACCAACTTTGGAAGATCTCTTACAGCCTGAGTATTACTTATCTTGATAATGTTATCAAAATTTACATGACACATCCTTCTATGCCATAACCAACTCTGATCAACTTGAACAAATAGACAACTTTTATTAGTACTAATTAGATGGAAGATATTACCTTTTGTTTGAGTACCAGATGCAATCTTAGTTCCGGAGCTTTCAAAGATCCTACATCTTCCATTCTTGAACCAGAGATCATAACCTTTGTCCACCAACTGTCCAACACTAAGAAGATTGTACTTCAATCCTTCAACATACAGTACATTACCAGTTTTGTTCTTTCCATCAAAAGAAATAGTTCCCCTACCTCTGATTCTACCAGCAGAATTATCACCAAACTTTACCATTCCTCCTTCATACCTTTCCAAATCTAAGAACTTGTTCTTGTCACCTGTCATATGGTGAGAGCATCCACTGTCAATAACCCAATCATCCTTTTCTTCAACTTGGGCAGCCAAAGCTCTTTCTACAATCTTATGATTGATAGATTTAGAGGATATTGGATCTTCTTCCTTGATGGCAATAAACACCCATTCATTTTCGGATTTGTTTCCTATTTCTGATTCATCATCTATTACTCCTTCATTATCACCTTCTTCATGAACATAATAACAATTCTTTTGGAACCTTTGTCTATTAGAATTTGACCTTGTAGATCTTTCTAGACATTTTGAGGCAAAATGACCAATCTTATTGCAATTGAAGCAATTAAAGGGTAATTTTCTTTCATACTTACCGGATCCTCTTGGAAGTCTTTTTGTAATGAGGGCTTCAAGTTCAGCTATTTTTGCTTCTTCTTCTTCCATGTCTCTTCTTGCTTGATCATACCATGATAGCTTCCTTGAAGAGTTTTCTCCCAGATCAAATCTTTATTTACCTTTCACAAAGGCACTGGCTTTGAATATAGATTCAGTTTTGGGGAGATCATCTCCAAACTCAGTCATTTCAAATGCAGCCCATTTGTCAGCCAATTGGTCTCTTGTGACAGTTGTATGGGCTCTAAATTCATCAATAGCAGCAACCTTGATTTTGTAGACAGCAAGAAGGGATCTGAGAATTTTACCAACAATCTCATTTTCATCCAAAACTCCACCAGCATTCCTAATTCCACACACTAGCTCATTTACGCTTGGCATAAAGGTGGTAATATTTTCATCATCTCTCATCTTCAGTCTTTCAAATTTCCCTTTGAGACTCTACAGCCTTGTACTCTTAACATACTCATCTCCTTCATGCAGAAGTTCCAATTTAATCCAGATCTCATAGGTAGTTGGTAGGTCAATAACATTTGAGAGCTCTAAGTCAGTTAATGTGCTTAGAAGAGCCTCTTTGGTTCATAGATTGTTTTCAGCATCTATGATTTTATTTAGAGTTGTTGGACCACCCTGTGGAGGTACATATGCTTTTGTGACCATGGCCAAGTACACCTTTCCCATACACTCCAAGTGACATTTCATTCTACCTTTCCAAAGAGAGAAGTTAGTTCCATCAAACTTTGGACTGTCCTTCTTGTATGATGACATCCTAGATCTCCTCAAGCGGTTAAGCTCCTTTTAGAGGAACTTGGCTCTGATACCAATTGTTAAATTTAGGGCACACAACTGAGAGTGGGGGTGAATCAGTTGTACAAAACTTGGTTGTAATTTAAACACTTAAATCCTCTTTGTTATTTAGTAGCATATCAATTAATCACTCATGAAAGCATAAAGCATAAACACCAGAGCAGATACACATCAACACATGAGACACCAAGATTTTGACGTGGAAAACCTGGTCAAGGGAAAAACCACGGGGTGATTAACCCAAGGATTATTCTCTATTAGAAGAATAAGAAAAAGATGGCACATACCAATTAGGGCTCACTGCCCGAGTACACTGCACACAAGAGGCACACTGCCTACAAGAGACACACTATCTACAAAGTAACAAGTATCACAAACTTCAACTAGAGATTGACATCTTTACCATGCCTGGATCAGTTCCATTTAAGCCCAAAAACTCCTGGTCTACCTTTCACTCTTCTTCTTCACTATATCACGCTCATCCGCTCCATGACACACTTCAAAATGAATTCACAAACCTTTATTTATACAAGGCATCTACTTAGGAATAATCATCTAAGTCGGCAATCACCTACAAGATCATTTGCAAGACGTGTAATACAACTGATTAGCCTGTCTTAGGAAGAACACCAATATCTGTGGTTATTCTTCAAATGCAAACTCAAACTTCAATGCAGACCGCCAATAAGAATTGTACATGATTCAAAGATAACCAAAACCTTTCCTGAGTTAATAAGAACATCCGCACTTTATCAGCTTACTGCAATTCTTCTCTTCTTCATCTGAAACTTCAAGAACACAATCTGTCATCAATGTCATAATGAAAAAGGTGCTTCTGGACCTCCAAACCATGAACAAATCTAGTTGTCACTTCACACGGACTTCTTCAACACTCCCTCCAATCTACAGAATGAGATAATGCAATTTTGGAGCTCATCGGACCAATCTGTGACACTCTGTCACCACTAAGCATCTGTCAGAACCAGTTCTACTTGAGTGATCATAACTTCTTCAGATCTTCATGTGTACCTCTTAAATCTTGACTGGAACATCTCAAGACTCATATCTACAAACCCTTTAAACCGCATCCTCTGATCCTCAACCTATTGAGGACTTTTGCCTTCTAGTCATCACTATTCTTCACTGTTCCTGATTGAGACTACTTTCCCCAATATCCTTAGCACACAGCTCATCCAATCCTTCTCATTAATGCAATATGAGTATGTTGACATCAATGACAACACCAGTTATGCTCATACTTGCAACAGCGTATGCAGGATATAGGGCAGTTTATACTCGCTTCACGAGAGCGATGGGTGCCATCTGTGATTGCACTTTTTGAGAGTTTTGATGATGCAACGCGGGGTCGACTGGTGAGATTGGGGCTTTTGACAATTTTGTTGATGCCAATTTTGTGAGCGCATAGAGCTTTGATGACAGTGATGGTGGAGTGGTATCAATCTGAGACTTACAGTTTGGTCCATGACACTGTAGCAAATGGTGATATTTATGCGGACCCCGTGAGATGCGGCCTATTAGCCTACAACTAAACAGCCATAGGTTGCCTTAGCAGATTTTGTAGCTCTATGACCAGTGCAGTGGGATTGGAGGAGCACAGTGAGGGATGCAAGGACTACGGCTGCCTATGATATATGGTGGCATATGCATCAGCCTACTCGGTTGACGGATCCCACAAAGGAGGCAGTAGGTTCGGGGGGCGATGATTCAGATGGTGGAGACGACTCTGATGGGGAGGATCGCATGGAGGAGGGGGAGTTGATCATTGAGGACTTCCTCGTGGAGGTTGGAGATGATGGAGAGGAGAGAGTGGTTGGTAGGGATGGCCAGTTGATAGATGTGCTGGTGGTAGTGGCAGCAGGTACCTGTGCAGTAGGTTCCTATTGAGCAGGTACAAGTTGGAGCAGGGCGACAGCCTAGAGGACCTCAGCGGCGTGGGGGACATCTACCTCCACCACAGGTAGCGCAACAATAGGCGGTTGGGGGAGGGCAGTAGGTAGGTCCCTTAGGGACGGCTGGAGAGGCTGAGGGTGGGAGGCTTACACCTCGTCAGAGGTGATGGAATGAGGAGGAGGATATGGAGACCCTGAGAGCATAAGTGGCGAGCCTTTAGGAGGCACTAGAGGGCTGAGATGTAGAGTTAGTGCAGTTGCAAGGGGCACTGGCCTTATTAGATGGGGCTGATGGGTAGGTGGCAGCGTTATAGGCATAGTTAGCCCAGGCTCATGGTGAGGTAGAGGTGTTGACCAGAGAGCTGGATATAGCACTTAGTAGGGCACAGTAGGCAGAGACTGCATTAGACAGTCTACAGGCTTTAGGTGGTGGACTTGCCCCCGTTTTGACAGGGATGTAGGCTCAGTTGTCTCAGGCGTAGACATAGACTTATCAGCTATAGGCACAGTTGAGTCAAGCATAGGGGTAGGTACAGGGGGATTTGACAAAGGCTAGAGCATGGGTGGAGTACTATCGGGGCCTATACTACACGGCCGTGCCAGCAGCGTAGTGTGCCCCGAGCTATAGTCAGGTCAGTAGATCGAGGGCATCAAGATCTATTCAGTCAGTTCATCAGACGATGCCTCCTCTCTCCTACGTGCCCTAGCAAGTTCCTCAAGTGCAGGCATAGCCACAGCCGCAGCTACCAATAGGATCACAGGCTCGACCAGGGTCAAAGTCTCCTACTCCATCAGAGAGGGGATCCTCTATGTGATAGCCATATCATGATAGACCTTGGAGGCATTTTGTATTAGGACACTATTTTTTTTGTATACATATATGAGCGATGTACACTTTTTGCATTGATTTTATATGATACGATGCATTTTGGTGGTTTATGATGCTATGATTATGATGCTCTATTATGATGATGCCTATGTAATGGATGTAGTTTTTCTTTATGGATTTTATATGCTATGAATGTGTTATATTTATATGATGATGCTTTTGGTTTTATGGATGCATTGAGGATGGAAATGTATGTTTATGTATGAAAATATGCATATTGAGCTAGATGTTTATTAAATGCATTTATATGATGATGTAATGTGACTCAGTGGTTTGTGAGATGATATGAAATGTGATGTATAATGTGCAATTAAATGATTCTAGAATGAACCTAATTGTTATGCAAACTATCAATTGTTAATGGTGAACCTTAATGAAATGATATGCAATTTAACTTAAATGATTTAGAATGAACCTAAATGATATGTATTTTAAATGGTTTAAAATGATCTTGAATGATGTGCAATTTAAGTGATCTAAATGAATCTAAATGAGATGCACTTTTAAATGGTCTAATGAATCTTAATTGATATGCAATGTAAATGGATTAATGAGCCTAATTGTTATGCAAAGGGATGTATAATGAATCTAAATGAGATGCAAATAAAATGGATGAACCTAAAGGTCATGCAATCTAAATGGATTAAAATGCACCTAAATGATATGCAATTAAATGATTATGACATGTAGCTAAATGATATGTAAAATGGATTAAAATGAAAAATGATATGCTATTATGGATTAAAATGAACCTAAAATGACATGCAAATTGGATGGATTAAAATGCACCTAAAATGATATGCAATTAAATGATCATGACATGTAGCTAAATGATATGCTTAGATGCAATTTAGGTGGTAGGTGGTATGCAAACTAGGTGATAGGTGAGAGGTTCCAGTCTTGATACACATGATGTTCTTTGTTTAACCCTGAGTGGTGAGGCTGTGGAAAAGGCAATTAGGTGAGGAGAGGATAGGGGTGGGAGCATCTAGAGGTTGGTGGTGGGGAGATAAGAGGATAGTTAGGTCATACGACACCACGTCATTGAGGGAGGGATTTGGTTTGGTTCAAGATGTGTTAAGTGGAGATATGGTGGGGGAATGGGGTTAGTGAGGGAATTAGATTGGGGGGGTGGGGGGGAAAGTGATGATCAAATCTAGTCCGAGGTGGGATAGTTAACTGAGTGATTAGGATGATGACTTTGAGCTAGTAATAGTAGTTGCAAAAGATGAATTGATAGCATTTCTTAGTTTAATGTAGCAATGTAGGATACAGTTCACAAAGGTATGAAATGACCTAGGTGATGATGTATATCCTATGATTGCATGGACTAGACCCACAAACAATAGGTTGATTTCATGCATGCCCAAGGTAGCATAATCTTGTCTAGTCGAGGAAGGGGACTCATAGTGATGAGTGTGAATAATGCATATAAGGTTTTGATGCCTGTAGATGCAAATAGGACACATCATGCTAGAACCAACCTGGACTTCAAGATATGAATACTATTCTTGGAGTAATGAAACCAACTCACAAGCATAGCATGCAGAAACAGTGACTATGTTTACTCCAGGTGCTATCTGCTACTTACCATGATATAATGAGATCAAGGTAGTTTTGGAGATGACTTAGATTGAGACAAAAAAAGATAAAAATCAATAATAAAAAAGACCAACGAAAAGATACAAATAACTGTTGTGTGCTCTTGCAAAGAGATGTGATGATAGAATGATAGATTTTTGTCCATGGTAGGAAAGATATATCCTAGGACGTAGATCCGTTGGTGTTGATTGGAGAATTTTTGGAAGATGGGCAAAAGAATAGTCTGGCCATGTGTAGGATTATGGTTGGTATGTTGATTGATGATTTTTGTGTTGGGGGACCTGTTTGGAGTGTATACGTAGCGTGTGTATTATTTATGAGATCTAGAAAGCTTAGTGAATGGGGACCATCCAAACGGGTTGGATGGATGCATCTTATATACCTAAGTACTAGAAACATCCTTTGTATTCTAGACTGCCTATGATGTAGAGTGGCACAAGGGAAGGTATCAACACAAGATAAGTTTGGTTTGTTCTCCTTAGCCCACTCACCCACTTCACTCCTTCAACCAACACAATCAAAGGCACATTCAAGGCATATGAAGGATTTGATGTCCAGACTATTTCCCAACCCCTAAGGCTTCTCCAACACCTTAAGACAGGTCAAGAAACACCTCCTATGTAGTTGGTTTGATTCCCAACTTGCCAAAACTCTCCAACCTATACTTTGACTAGTAAGGCTACTAACCCTCCAAACTAGGTTTTCTCAACAAAACTTGACAAAATCCCAAATGACTAGGTAAACAAATGATGGTTTTAGATACCCTCTATGGAACCCTATCAAACTCCCAAGTCTCCTATTCCAACTCTACTCCAGCAATCCAGAACACTCATTTGGTCTTCTAGGCCTAATTGATCAATTTAGGCTAGGTTACAAAGCAAGTGCTCAAAATTGGGTGCATAGGTCAGGGGCAAGAAATTGGAATGACTCTACCATCCCCAAACAACAGAAATCCACCATTCATTCACTCACTCTATTAGACTTTTGTCATTTACATCACCAAATTGCATAATTTCAGTCAAATACATAGAGATATTTGACCTAGGGCATCACCTTAAAAATAGAAGACCACAGGATCAAGGTACTTTTAAGATGCGGGTGAAATGAATATGTAGTTCTGGAAAGACTTGATGATGTGGGAATGGTTTGGGATGGGTTTGATGTGATGAAGATTGATGTGTTTGATGATCATGATGAGATGTGTTGTTTTTTGGGATTTTCTGTGTTTTCGATTGTTTTTGTATTTTATGATTTTTTGCAATGTTTTTGGATTTTTTTATTTTTGCAATGTACAAAGGGAGCTTACAAGGATCCTCATTCCATGAGTTGGCCTTGGGATGGGATAGGATGGGTTGGGCGATAAGACTTGATGTTTTGTAATTCCAAGCCATGGGATGCATGAAATATGGAGTGATGTGACAGAAAGAGGACTTATTAGATGGTAGAACTGGCCACTATGCATGGTGCCTAAAATAGGTTTTCACCATGGTACTTATCCAAGGTGTCACCAAAGTGATTTTCACCATTGGAAGTTTTAATTGCACTCTGATTTTTTTTTATTTTCTAATTTTTTTGGTGTTTTTGATTTTTTTGATTTTTTTTTTTTTTTTGAGTTGGGCTAACAGATGGGTTATGCATAGAATTTCTTTAGATGCAGGATGTTCATCGGCTCATCTAGAGGCTGCCCCTTAGGTGTTGCAAGATGATAAGCTCCTGGCCCATAATCGGCCGTGACGACATAAGGTCCTAGCCAATTGGGTTCAAACTTTTCTTGCTTCAGACTATCTTGCAGGTTCTTCTGATTTTCCATTAGGACAAGGTCACCTACCTCAAAATTTTTGTTTCTGATTCTTTTGTTGTAGCTTATTCTGAGGCGGTTTTGGTATGCCTATAGGTGATTCAATGCATTCAGGCATTTCTCATCCAGTAGTTCTAGTTGATGCAACTTGCGATGCGGTAGTCTTCATTAGAGATAATGTTTTGCAAGGACACTCAGAGAGATGGGAGCTCGACCTCTATAGGTAAAATGGCTTTAGATCCAAATACTAGTGAGAATGGAGTGTCTCCTGTAGGAGTACGGATGCTTGTGCAGTAGGCCCATAGGGCGGGCTTGAGTTGGAGGTGCCAGTCATGGCCAGCTTCATTGACTGTCTTTTTGAGAATGCAGAGGATGGTTTTGTTAGAAGCCTTTGCTTGACCATTTCCTTGATGGTAATATGGTGTGGAGATGTGGTGTTTGATGTCAAATTTTTTGCACAAGGTGTAAACTTCTTGGTTTTTGAAGGGCTTTCCATTGTCGGTGATGATGGAGTGGGGGATACCATATCAACAGATGATATAGTGGAGGACAAATTTTGAGATTTGGATACCTATGGTGAAGGTGAGTGGTATTGCTTCCACCCACTTTGTGAAGTATTTAGTGGCAGTAATAAATGGCCATTGGAGGATGGAGGATGTATTTTCCCTACGAGGTCGAGTCCCCACTGTGAGAAAGGCCATAGCATTGTGATCGGTTGTAGTTCCTATGTTGGTGCGTGTATGAGATCGCCATTCTATTGACAAGGGAGGCATTTCTTGATAAACCTATGAGAATCGTGTTCCATTGTGGGCCAATAATATCCGGTCCTGAGGATCTTTTTAGAAAGAGTGGATCCACTTGAATGTGCCCCACAGATCCCTGCGTGTACCTCTTCCAAGGCTACTTTAGCTTCCCTAGAGTCTAAACATCGTAGAAGTGTACCATCAAGACTCCTTTTGTATAATGTATCGCCTATAAGGATGAAACGGGAGGCTCGACGGATGAATGATTTTCTTTGTGAGGTGGATAGATTAGGGGGGAGGATGTTGTCATGGAGGTATAAGTATGTTTCTTGGTACCATGGGGACAAGGGACCAACAACTTTGTACACTAGTTCAGATTGAGGAACATCGTATGCTGGGATGGGAAGTTCTTCGATCAGGTACTCGCATTTCTTGCTGTCCTTCTTCATGTCTACCAGAGATCTAATAGTTGCCATGGTATCTACTACTTTGTTATTGAGTCTTGGGATTTGCTTTAAATGGATGTCTTTGAAGTAGTCTTTGAAATCATCGACCATCTTCTTATAGGGAAGGAGCTTGTCATCCTTGGTTTTGTATTCATTATTGACCTGCTTGATGACCAGTTAAGAGTCGCCATACACAATTAGCTTTTCAATTTTCCATTGGATGGCCATGCAGAGACCTGTGATGAGGGCCTCATACTTTTCTACATTGTTGGTGCAAGGAAATGTGATCTTGAATGATTTAAGGATTGTGTCGCCTTGAGGGGTAACAAATAGGACACCTACCCCTGAGCCTCTGTGAGTATATGATCCATCAAAATATATCTTCCATGTGTCTATGGCTGGTGTGATTGTCAAGATGGCTTCATTAGGAAACTCTGCTATTGTAGGATGTTCTATTGGAATAGGTGCCTCAACTAGATGGTTTGCTATTACTTACCCTTTGATGGCCTTTCTCTCAGTGTATTCTATATCAAACTCCATGAGAATCATGACCCATTTAGCCATTCTACCAATAAGAGTAGCTCTGTTTAAGAGGTACTTCAGTGGGTTGATCTTAGCAATGAGCTTGGTCTTGTGATTGAGCATGTAGTGTCTCAACTTTTGTAACGTAAAGACAAGGGCTAGACATTCTCATTTAATTTGTGTGTAATTGAGCTCATACGAGATCAAGGTGTGGCTGATAGAGTAAATGGCTCTTTCTTTCCCCTTCTCATCGAGTTGTGCTAGCAAGGCTCATATGGTTGTCTCTGTCATGGAGATGTAAAGAAAGAGTTCACCTTGCCTTGGTGGAGTTAGCACAGGAGGATTAGCTAGGTATTCTTTTAGTTGGTCAAAGGTGTCCTGACATTGGGTGTTCCAGATGAAAGTTATGTCTTTTCAAAGTAGCTGTTGGAATGGTTGGCACTTATCAGCAAGTTGGGCAATGAATCGTCGAATAGACTGGAGTTTTCCCTGCAGACTTCATAGTTGTTTTAGTGTTTTTGGAGGCGGCATCTCAATGATGGCCTTGACCTTTGCAGGATCAACTTCGATTCCTCTTCTTGAGACTATGTATCCCAGAAGTTTGCCTGAGTTGACACCGAAGACGCATTTCTTTGGATTCAAACGGACATTGTATTGTTCCAACCTATCGAAGATCTTGGCCAGCACATCTAAGTGTTCTTCTCTGGTCTTGGATTTCCCTAGCAAATCATCCACATTGTCTTCCATGACGTGGTGGAAGAGGTCATGGAAGATGATGGTCATAGCTCTTTGATAGGTAGCTCTTGCATTCTTCAGGCCGAATGGCATTACTACCCAGCAATATGTTCCCCATGGACATATGAAGGCTACTTTGTGCCGATCCTCTTCGGTGATTTTTATCTAGTTGTATCCTGAGAAACCATCCATGAGGGATAAAATTTCATATCCTACCATGAGATCCACTATCATGTCAATGTTTGGTAGTGCGAAGTCATCTTTCGGGCAGGCCTTGTTGAGATCCCTAAAATTGGTACAACAGCGGATTCGGCCATCCAATTTAGCAATTGGTACAAGGTTTGAAACCCATTCAGGATAATCAATTGGGTGAATGAACCCAACGTCCAGTAATTTCTTGAGCTCGGCTTTGCTGAGGAGAGACACCTGAGGATTTATTTTTCTGAGCTTCTGTTTGACTGGATTTGCATCCGGGCATACTGCAAGGTGATCAACCACCAAAGCGGGATCTAGCCCTGGCATGTCTACATAGTTCCATGTAAAATTGTGATTTCTGCGTGTGAAGAAGGATAAGAAGTTCTCCTGTTCTGGGATGCTGAGAGATTCTACTCTGTATGTGATTTTTGGCTTTTCCTCTGTCCCAAGATTCATTTCCTGAGCTGGTTCGACCAAGATGGGTGATCTGTCTAGATAGACTTTGTCTATCTCAGGGAGGCCCATGCTTCCATCTCCTGGCACCTCGTGAAGGTTTTCACCAGGAGATACGTCGTTTATTTTTACTATTTTGGGATCTGATACTGTCGTAGAATGGTTTTCACCATCAGATCCATTTTTTCTTTTTGTATTTTTGTGACTAGAAGCAGGGGTTGTCTCCCCGAAATAGGCATCCGGATGGAGTTCCATTATGTATCTTGCTCGATGATCTTCCAAAGGGAAGTGATCCCTTACCCCCATCATTTTGGTGATGGCCTCGTCATTAGGTGCAATGTCGAAGATAGGAGGTCCCCATTGGTCCCAATCAATGAGGTCGGGGTAAAGTAGTGGCAAGTCATTGGAGGATGAAGCAAGAGTGGTGATAGAGTAGATGGTACAAATGGATGAATCGAAGAAGTCAGTGAAATCACTAAAGGAGTCTTGAAGGGCCGTTTCATTAACATTGTCGACATCTAAGGAGACCGTAGTGACCTCGGCCAAGATACACTCACTGGTAGTGAGGATGTGTTGTTGTTGACCATATCCTAACCCTTGAGTATAGGGATTCTTTGTTGCTTGCAATGGTTCTACGATTCCCTGTTCATGAAGGCCTATACCACCTTGTCCTTTATAGCCCATGCTTTTGATAATTTCAGAACCTTTGCCATAGATTTCTGTGGGGATTGTGGGGGCTTCTTGCTCAGGCTCCTCATCCTTGTAAAGCCAAGATGAGATATCTTCGAGTACATCTTGATCTAGGAGATGCCTCTTCTCAAAGATGGGCAAGGATTTGCACTTGATAATGACTGTATTGGTTGCCTCTGTTGTTGGGATGCCGAATGTCTTAGGATTGGGTAATGTACCCACACAAAAGGTGCTGTGTAGGTCATATTCCCCACATCCCATGTCAAATAGCTTGATCTGGACCTCGGGTGGTGGACTTGCTTGGGATGAAGTGGAGGCAATGTTTGCGGGGTCAACATATGAGTTTAATGCTGTTGGATTGGCTTCAGTGGTGGCTTTATTATATGGGCAGAATGTTTGGTTGTGGCCTTCCAAAAAACTACAGTATTGGAAGGGGCGAGGGTTAGCATAGACTGTGACTTCTGTGTCATTGTGAGGGAATTTAATGTATTGATGGAAGGTGGATGGGAGGGCTTGCATGGCATGAATCCATGGTCTGTTGAGAAGGATGTTGTAGGGGAGGTCGAGATCAAGAACCTGACATTTAGTTTCCAATATTTTCTATCCCACTTGTATGGGAAGCTTGATAGTACCTTCAGAGAGCCGTTAAGTGTCATCGTAGCCTTTGATTGTGATGCACTCACTGGTGTTGACAACCACATTGGAGTACCCCAAGTGTTTTAGCAATTTTAGAGTGCATATGTTGAGGCCAAAACCACCATCTATTAAGAGTCTCTTAATGGTGTGCTTGTGGATGCAGACTTCGATGTGTAGGGTGTCATTATGTATGTGATCAGAGGCAGGTAGGTCCTTTTCTGAGAAGGTGATATGGTGAGGTGTGGCGATGTGTCCTACCATGGCTTGGAATTGAGTTACATTCAAGTTGGTAGGGACTTGTGTTTGCAAGAGCGCTTTATCGAGGATGTCCTTATGAAGGGGAGATGTGTGAAGCAACTCGAGGATGGAGATTTGTGCAGGTGTCTTTCCTAGGTGTTTTAGGAGGTTATACTAGTGAGTAGGTGATGGATGCATGGTTGGACGAGGAGGTAGGGGATCTGATGTGGATGCAAGTGTTTGTTTAGTGGGAGGGGCTATGCGGATAGATTCATGGCCACGATGAGTTGTAATAGCGCAATCAGGTGCTTGTGCCTGAATGGTGACTATATTGACATGATGGGATGATGCTTCTATATGTCCTACAATAGAGTCATAAGACACGGGTGGTGGGGTGACATTGTATGCTTGGTTGGACGAGGAGGCTTTGTTATGATTAGGTAGGGGATCCTTGTAAGCTCCTAGGTTGGTGTTTGGTGATGGTTGGGCACTGTGATCGAGACCGACTAGATTTTGTTCGATAAGGTCTTGGATGCAATGTTTTAGTTGCATGCAGTCAGTTGTTTTATGACCCATAACGCGGTGGTATTCATAGTAGTCATTCTCATTGTACCACACATCTTTTAGTTCATTCTCTTGATGGGGTCTAATGGGTGGGAGCGTGATCAAATTTTTCTTGAGACATCTGTCAAGGATGTCTTCGATGGGTTTCCCTAAGGGTGTGAATTGTCTACATGGTTTGCGTGGTTTAGTTGGGCCCCTCTGGTTATTTACATTTGTTGCATACGTATGCACAGGTGTTTGGTTTTGTATATGTTGGATAGCTTTAACATCTATAATGCCATCATTCAGATTGTTCTTGTTCTTCCCTTAATAACGTGATTTGTCATTTGATTGTGTGTTGGTGTTGTTGTTGGTATTGGGGGTGTTGTTATTGGATTTGTAGTAGTTGTTGTTGTTGGATTTGTGATCGTACAGTTTGATGGAGCCCTTGGCAATGAGGGCTCATTCGATGGTGGTGCCTTTGTCGATGACCTCTTCAAAGGTAGATGCACAAAGTATTTGTAGATGAAACCCTAATTCTTGATTGAGGTTGGCCACGAACATGGTGACGAGTTGTTTTTTAGGAATGGGCCATGGGAGTTTGCTTGCTAAGCCTCTCCACCTTTGCAAGAAGGAAGCGAAGGCTTCTCCATTCTTTTGTTTGATGTTGCAAAGGTCTGTCATAGACATTTCGTGCTCAAAATTGTAGGAGAAGTGGTTTACAAATTTCTCTGCAAGCTTAGGGAAAGTCCTAATACTTGGGGGAAGATGTGTGAACCATTCAGCAGCTTGACCGCCGAGGCTTCTTGGGAATAGTCTCATTAGATAGGTGTCATTATTAGAGACGTCTAGGCAAGTGATGTAGAACTCCCTAAGGTGGTCCCTAGGGTCTCCCTTTCCCTTGTATTTGTCAAATTTAGGTGTCTCAAAGTTCTTGGGGAAAGGGGGCATGTACAATGTGCGATCAAATGGGTAGGGGCAAATATCCTCGAAGGAACAGTGCTTGCATTTGCCCCCAGTTTGTAGGGCATCTACCTTTTGGATTAATCCTTGTAGGATGGTTGTGAGATCCTGTGGTTGTTGTGGTTGTTGTATGTACATTTGTTGGTTGGTGAGATGTTGGAGATGGGGTGGGATTTGATATTGGGGATTGGTTTGATTGAGGTGTTGGTATTGTGTGTTGGTGTTTTGGTTGATTGGTGCCTGATGTTGTTGATGCACATAGAGTTGTTGGAGAACATGTGGTGGTATTTGGGGAGTGGGATTATGTTGATTTATGGGATTATGTGGGTAGGTGACATTAGATGGGTTGACATTGGGTATGTGGACGTTGGATTGGTTAGATGTGTTGCAAGGTGTTTGTGAGAATAATTATCGTAGGTATGCAATGGTTTGAGGGTTGGGTGGGGGCACACTCGTGGAGGTACTTGCTTGCATGATGTTGCCTTGTATGCCCATGGTGATTTGTGAAGTGGAAGGGTTTATGGTAGTTGTGGTAGTAAAAGTGATGATAGGTTGGGAGATGGTAGGGATAGTGGTACATGTGGGAATTGTAGATGTGGTAGCGGTTGAGGTTGTGGAGGTGGTAGATACAATAGGTGTTGACGTTTAAGAGATGGTGGGTTGGGTATGTGATGTAGATGCTTGGGTATTTGATGGGGTAGGGATGATTGTAGAGGTGGATGGTTGTGATGATGTCGTGATGGGGGGAAGTTGAGCACCAATTTTGAGAAGATGATCAAGATATCTACTTGGGTCCGACCTTAGGATTTTATCAAGTAGGTCCATGTTATCAGTGTCTTGTGTAAATCTCAAGTCATCTAGATCATCTTGGGGAATGTTAGGGACATTTTGTGTTGGTGGTGGTGGTGGTGGTGTTGGTTGTCTTTGTTGTAAGTAATGAAAAGGATTTTCTTTGGGACCATATGGGGGGAGGTACGAGTATGCAGATAGGTTGTATGTTTGATAGATGGGTATGTTGCTGCTATTGGTGTTAGGCATTCCTATGCCACCATATTACCAAGATTCTGCCATTTCTTGAATCTTTTTGTGTTGTGCTCTCATGGTGGGCATGCACACGTATAGGGTTGATTTCTAGATGTAGGATGAGATGGGGATGGAGACCTTAGAGAATCTGATTGATTATGTTGGACCCAAAGATGGATGTGGTAGTGAGATGGAGTAGAAGAGAAGATGTGGTGGAAGATCAATATGTATTTCTAAAGGTTTCAACCTAAGGGTGATATGGATGGGCGATATTGATTTTGCACAATTTTTGGACCAAAGAGATAGGTGATGGATGACATTTTATTTTTGAAGAGATTTTGTTAATGTTTGATTTTGATATGGATGATTTTGATAGTCAACAAATTGAGCTTAGGTAGGACCTAGATTTGTGGTTGTACAAATGGATGTTTTTCTTTGTTTGGGGTAGACTAATGACCTTACGCAAAGAGGGATAATGATTTCACTTGGAAGGTAGACTATTGACTTTCCAAGAAAGATATGATGTGAAGGATGAAATCTAGATCTAACTTTAGCTCAAGAGGATGACAGATTTTGATGATGTGTTGATTTTGGGAACTTTTGGGGATTTTTGGGAATGATTTTCTTACGACAAGAATCTTGGTTTGGTCCAAAAGGTATGTGAATAAAGATGAGGTTGATATGAAAAAATGAGATAGGGTCCAACAATGGTGGTGATTAATTCTCTAAGGTCAAAGAAAAGGTGTGATTTTGGAAAATTTTAGAGGAAAATGGATGTACTGTTGTCAGATTTTTGGGATGTGACTATGGATTATAGCAGTGCAGATGGTGAAGATCTCAAATGGATAGGTCTCTGCTTTAGGCAAGTCAATCTAAGAATAGTGCCAATCCACAGGTGGAATGGCGCCACTATCAGACAGATATGATGCTAAAACAAGACAGTGTTTGTCAAGGTCCTAAAAAGATAGATTTTTTATGGCAATTTTGGATTTTCTTTGTTTGGAATGTGATCAAATGATTTGTTTTGTCTCTTGGCAATGTTGTTGCAAATAATTCAAGCACAATAATCACACAACAATCAAGATTTTACTTTGTTTTGAAAAAGGGATGTGTGATTTCATTTAACAAGCACTTTGAACAACCTAAGGTGAGAATGAGACAGTATTTGTTGAATCCCCTAGCTGTGCCTATTCAAAGCAGGTAGCTCCAGGATCTTGGTAGCACCAGATCCTCCTTACAATTGCACACACTTCTCACACATACCAAGATCCAGGTTTCTTATAAGGTTTGTCCCTCACCAAACCTTTAGATTATCCCTTCTACCTCAGCTAAGAACTGCATGAATTGAGGCTGCTTCAAAGGTTTCCCTTCTGCGCCAACAAATAGAAGGATTTTGGCTTACTAAACAATGGTTCATAGTAAGGGCATCCATTCAGGTGGTTATACATGCGGCAGCACTACTCTCCATTATGGAGTCTCCCAGCCTCCAAGGGTTACGCCTTGGAGGGTTTTGGGGGAGGTTGGCTGTCGGTATAACACAACAAAACCTGTCGCTTGAGACTTTTGTCCCAAACGTCTTATTTTATATAGCGGCTTGGAAGAGCTTGGATTTAGCTTGATGCCGCTTGGGTCATTCCCACCTTTTGAAGCAGGGTGGCAGGCCCTCTAAGGTTTACAAAAGCAATACAATCATGAAGACACTTTTGATCCCCAAGTTCATTCAAAGATGCGAGGGGAGAGCATACGTATCTTCTATGATTGCATCACACTAAACATGGTTCATTTTTAGATCTTTGGATTAAATGGGGTGTGATTAATTCAAGTTTCGTGAGAAGCTTTTGATTCCCAAGGTCACTAAAATGGTATGAGGGAAGAGCATACGCTTTTTCACTCCACAAGCAAAAAGAGCACAAGACACTTCACACAATTAAAAAATGATTTTCTTGTTTATATGCGTGAAATATGCAAGTTGTTCTTTTTAACCAAAATGCTTTTGATTAATGCAAGTTGTGGTTCTTAGTAAAGCCCAAATTGAAATGTTTTGGATTGTTGTTGTTGGCACACAATGTAAATTTTAGGACACCAACTTTAAATGTTTGGGCACACACACACACACAAAAGTTTGCTTGTTCAATTTTAATTGCACCAAATTGAAATGTTTGACTAACTAACATGCAAAAGGGTTCATTTTAAGTTGCAAAAATTGAAGTGTTTGCTAACTAGAAATCAAACCACCCTGCAAAAAAGCTTGTTAGTACCCATAATATGACCTACAACAAACTTGTTAGTACCTGCACAGACAGAAAAGTAAGTTTTTAGAATAGCACTAAAACAAATATATGATAGTGCCACTGCGGGCAGAACAACCTGACTTACACAAATGGCGCTAATTAAAACTATCCTGCTAATTAAAGACTATGAAGGCGACAAACTATCATATAGCGTTACTTTATTACAATAAAAGTACTAATAAAATTTTTAGCACTAATACATCATGTGGAAGGTGACAAAATAGAAGATCATGCTGATATAGGTATATGAAAGCACCACTGTGCAACTTTCTAGAGAGCCGGTTTATCCCACGGATAGCGCCGATCTGAGAGATAGCGCTGAAACGACACTGAATGCGTCTGACCTGCAAAAAAGTGATTTTTTTTACACAACACAAAGGGTCAGACAGCAAAAATTGAGGTCTTGTTAGCCTTGTTAGTCTGAGTAAATGAAAAACAAGATAAACAAAAGCTAATCATGTATGTTTAGACCTCCCATAAAAATTTTGACATAATCTCACCTTGTAATTTCAATATTTCTGTGAAAATCGAGAGCACATGAACACTAAAAATGGCAGGAAGATCGTGAGAAAAAGAAATGTGAGTGAGTGAATGAATAGAAATGTGTTGCATAAAAATAGCACCAAAATAGGAAATGGCACCAAAAGGAGCTAGTGATGGTGTCACTGCGCAGGTATGATGGTGCCGAACCTATAAAAGCATGTATCTTACAACAAAATCTCACAACACAAGTTTATTTTAGACCTTATGGGTCCCACCAGGCGTGCCAATGTAGATTAGAAATGCAAATAAGGTGAAAATACTAAACAAAATGCAATAAACATCAAGTTATACCTTATAAGCAAATCCAATCCCATCAAGGGAGGAAGAAGCCTTTGCACCCAAAACAAGCTCCTTGACAAAGATTACCCTAGACAATGGATTTAAATGTGAAATGCTACTCAAAGTTGTAACTCACTATTCTAGGTCAAGAGTTATTTTGGCATGGTAACTTTGCATAAACTTGGATGATGATAATGGCTTGGGAGAGGATCTATTTATAGATTTTTGGAAGGGATTTTGATCCAAGGGTGGAGATTGATTTGGAAGATCAATGGTGGAGGATAAAAGTGATGTGGAGGGCCTAGATTCAATCTTGAATGAATAGAGGGTTAGGAATAAAAGTGATTCTTTTATTCATTTTGGGAAAAAGGGGTTATTTAATGAGCATGGGGGTGAAGGATTATTTTAGAATAAAAGATTTGTATGGAGAAATGTAAATGAATTATTCATTTGGGGAAGAGAGGAAATAAATGAGTATGGGGTTGTAAGGAGAAATAAATGTGATGTGGGATATTTTTAAATAAAAAATTGACTTATGTGGATTTAATTCAATTTTTTATTTGGAGGATGTGGGGAAGGGTGTTAAACAAGGTTTGACCACCCAAATGAAAGGGTTATGATTAATTAAACAGGGGTTTTATTTAATTAATCCTAGGGCTATGATGAGGTAGGCTAGGGTAGGCAATTAAATAATAGCTATTTAATTGTCTAGGGTAGAGATAGGTTAATTTAATTAGTTAACATGGTTTTAACTAATTAATTAGATTTAAAGAAAAAGGGGAAATTGATTTAATAAATATTGCATATTTATTAAATTAATTGGCTAAGGTTTGGACTATTGAATTAATGAAATTAATTCAATTTTGGGGACAAAATGGTGTGAATTTAGAAAACGAAAGGGGTAATTAATTAAATAAAAATTTAATTAATTGGTTAGAAGGGAAATTGGTGTGTTTAGGGTTGTATGGAGTTGATTAGATGTTAGAAGACATTTTTAGGTGTCTACACAAAGAATCATAAATAATAGTAGAAATCATACAAATATCAACCTGTAGGCACATTATTTGAGTAAATTCATAGTGCAGAGGTAGAATTGTTGGAGATTTATGTAGAGAAAATATAAAGAGTAGGATATTTAGAGAAATATTGAGGAACTTTGCAGAAATTACTGAAGAATGTAAGGCCCCTGAATGATTAACAACAACACACATCAACCACTGAGTAACGTTAGTAGATTATGAACTAATCAACGGAGACTTGGGATCATGAATTCTCTGAATTCCTCATATCTTTCAAGATGAGTAAAGGGTGTTGTGTAACTTTTATTCTATGTTTGTTTATGACTAACATCATGATGAACATCAATTGGTGCTAGAAGGAGGGCCTGAATAAGAAATTTCTAGATTTCTGCAAATATTCCATAAATATTTCATCATTCGAGCTTAAGATCTACAAATATCTCTTATCTGAGAGGTTTTGGGTGCATCTTTGTAAAGATCTAGCTTAAAGATTCAAAGATTCATTTGATTTTCTGAACTATCAAGTTTTATTCTGAGATATCATAGATCTCATTTAAAATTCAAAATCCTAAAAAATTGAAAATAAAATCTCATTCTAATGGATGCATATGGAGGCAATTGTCAAGTTAACATTCCTTTGTTTCAGGAGACATTGAATAAGCAATTTTATCCTCAAAGTTTGTCTAACTTTGGTTTATCCAGTCGTTGTAGGATACACAAGACTGTGGAGCATAGTGAAATTAATTGTCTATCGTTTCTCACAAGGTTGGATTTATATTTGAAGGGACTGATATTTTTTTATAGATGTGTTCAGGGCTGAAGTCTGGTAGGAAAATGTAGAAATTCTAGAGCAACAAGCAAATACAGCACCAGAAATTATTAGTTGTCCAGACAATGAAGTGGATCGCTTTAAAGATTTTAAATTATATTTGTCTAGAAATATACAATGTAGTCAAATATTAGGTTTATCCACTGATGACATCCTGATTGAAAGTTGGTGCAGATTACATAATGAAGAACATTCAGAAAGGGATTGTGATGCTTGCTTGGTCATGTTGAAGAAAATTCAAATTCTGGAACAACAATAAGAGCCAACACCTGTAATCAAGAGTTGTTTAGAAAATACACTAGCTGAATCAATTCCAGAAGGTAAAAATAAGGAAACATCTTTCCTTGAATCATTTTATGGTGAGATGGATGGGAGTTCTCTACTTTATGATAAGGGTGAGGCAGAGTGGAGGTATGAATTTTTTGAAAATCATAGAAAAGAAGCCACTTGTCAGGATAAAGTCTTTGATTTTGATCCTAATACTTTTGACAAGGATAGTGAAACATCTTTCCTTGAGTTATTTTATGGTAAAGAGAAATGTAAACAGATGGTGGAACAATTTAAACACACTGTTGTTGATGAGGTTCCTACTATAGCAATTAATGGAGTCATAGAAAAGAAAATAAATCCTATTTTTATAGCTGACTTCTTTGAGTTGAATGATCAAATACAAGAATGTTGCAGGTCAATGGAACTAGACTCCTTACTGGATGAAAAATGTGAGTTATTTGATGAATAATTCATGAAAGTTGAAGATGCAGAAAGCTTTCGAGTTATTGTGCATGATTAGACACCAGTCCAATGTCATTTTGAAAATGAAATAGGGGAGTATCTTTATTAGTCAAATGTTAATTCTCCTTTACAGTCAAATGATTTAGAAATGATAAATATCTATATATCAGGTTATGATGATAAAGATACTCATTTAAATATTGATATGCAGAGAATTGACGATAAACTAAATATCCAGAATGAAGAAACAAAGTTGGATGAAGATGAAGAAATAATCCATCAAGAGTCATACATCCTTCAATTTGAAGTGAGACCAGACGTTGAGCTAAGCAATGAAAATGCAAAGTTAAATGGTGGACCAGCAATCAACAAATAAGCATGTCCTGCAGAGCTAGAAATACATCAGGTTGTATTTGTCCTTTCCATAGTGAATTAAATTGATTATTACTTTGATTATGGAAATTCAAGAGATAAAACATGCATATGGACTAATCATGAACATGATGAGCTTCCTCAGTTGCTAATAATCAGAGATTATTCTATTAAACATAATGAATTTAGAACACAAGAATATTTTTTAGAATACAAAGATGAATGTGCCAGGATCATAACCATAACTAATGCCCTGATGTTCCTGCACAATCTAAGGAGGTATGCAAATACAGGTGTCTTTGGGTCTTTTCCTGGGTTTTATTTACCTTGTAGGGTTTGTATATAGTTTGGTAGAGTAGTTGTTTTTGTTTTCTTTCTCTACTTTCTTGTTTTGTGTTCTATTGTTCCCTTTTGTAGTCAGTTGTTTGTATAGTTGACTTTGTGTGTTTGCTTTTGTTTTGTGTTGTTGAGCCTTTGTTTTGGTTGGGCAAAACTGGTGCACCTTGTTACTTAAGAACACTACATAAATTGTTAGAATTCATTAGTTGGATATAAGTTTTTACATAGGTTGTAACTCATGTTAGTATAGGTACTCTTGATCAGGTTTGTGGTATCATATTCATTAGTATTACTTTTTCTTGAGTCAAGGAGATCCTCACAATGACACACCTTACAGCCTTGGGTTTGTTGAACATATCAGTGTAGGTGTTAAGTGAAAAATCTAAAGGTTGCCCTTGTTACCATTGCAATTCCCAACCTAAAGCAACAGGGACCTCACCTTGCAAAATGTGCTAACATGATGATATCTTATAAATGCAAATATTAAAAAAAAGAGAAATATATTGAATATTTAAAGAGAAAATTAGGCCATCTAAGTAACTCTACCGAGGCTATAGACGACTGACTGGCAATGGGGCTCTACTTAGGGGAATTGCAATGATAACCTTGTCAGGGCTATAGACGTCTGTTGGCAGCAAGGCTCTATCCAGTTGGCTATGAGGGATGAACCAAACTATGTAGCTTAACACCAGTCACTAATTTATTCAACTCACTTTCAAGATGAGTATATGAATCACATGCATACACTTGATCCCTTATCAATTCATTGTTATATTGATGAACATGATACCAGTTAGAAAGGATTAGGATTCTCATGCTTAATAGGGTTTGGAACATTATGTTTTAACTTATCCTCATCTCTTGAATTATTTGAGTTTTATTGTTTTCTTTGGTGGAAAGTTGTGTGGTTACACAACACACCCCATTTTGCCTTAGCAAAATAGGGACCCAACTTTGCTGGCTTGTTCCCTTGCTTTTGTGCTCTGGGCAGTAATGGTAAAAGCAACATCAGTCAGTATGCATGTGCCTAATGTTAGGTGTATTTGTGATCTTGAAGTCTGAACCCAAATTCCAAAGTCTGAATCTTTCCTTAGGAAGCCTACCATGTGAAAGAGTGTAAAATTCTAGGCAGGCTTGCCTTTTACATCACCCCGAAATTTAGCCAAATAAGAAAGTTATGATAGGTCAAAGTTCTGGTCAAACCCTTATATTGTGAATATCACCCTGATCTTATAATATCACCTTGATATTGTGAATATCACCCCGATCTTCATAAGATTACCCACCCTTCGAGGAATATCACCCTAGCGCTAATATGATGCTGATGTCAGCTTATCCCCATGCTACAAAGGAGGTCGATATGACCGTGATGTCATCTTACTGGGAAGGACCCAACCATGATGGTGTCATCATCAACATATTCCTATATATCGGGGTCATATTTCTTAACCTCCCGATTTCTTTCGATATAACCATGACATCAGTTTTTCCACTTTTCAACAAAGGCCCAGCCATGATGGTGTCATCATCATCATATCCTGATTAATCAAAGAGGGTCATCTATTCTCTAGCAGGGTCATATTCGCTAATATGACTGATCTTTTCTAACATGACGATGACATCATTATAACACAATGCTACAACAAGATCACCCTGACGGTGATGTCATCCAGATCTTTTTGGAGGAGTCACTTTAGTTTTGACGAGTCATATTTTTTAACCCTCCCAATTTCTTTCGATATGACCATGATGTCATTTTTTCCACTTTTCAACAAAGGCCCGTCCATGATGATGACATCATCATCATACCCTGATCTATGAAGAAGGTCACATTAACTAATATGTATGCCCGGACCTGACAGGATTCAAAATTATAATGAATGTTCAAGATAGGTCCATCGGGTGCATCCATATGCAAGCCGATGATATACAAAGTGTCGAATTTGAAGAGAAAGTTAAATGCATAAAATTCCTTGTACATTTTCGCTCCTGCATGATCATAATGCGTAACCTGATATATACAAGGGAATGATGAGCACCTAATATACAAAGGAAAAGGCGAGAAAATAGAGTGATAGATTTTGAAGCTATTTTTAGGCTTGATGCATGTTTTTTTGGTCAACGATAGGTTGACCTGATTATTTTAAACACTGTATATGCATTTACTATGCGATTTTTCACAGATTTAGAGCCTGATATTCTTGTTTATAATTTTTGAGCTTGATTTAAACGTTTATTTTCTTGCTAGTTATTAAATGAAGTAAAGGCTTAATTCTTGTCTGTTTATTGCAGGATGTTGGAGCTATTTGGGGATGTGGCTGAAAATTGTAGAGTTGCACACAGGGGCAGCATGAACTAGAGCGATGGAGATATAATCAAATATGTTGATTGCTAGTTGGAAGGTGGATCAGGTCAAAGATGCTAGAATATTCTCTTCCAGCTATGAATTTACCAACTGGTAGGCACATGTTGTTCATCTGGACCGTTGAATGTTATGAGAGGATCCAGATCATTGAATCAATGTAACTATTTTTTTTGTCCTTTGTTCTATAAAAGGGCCAGAACTTGTCCAAATTAAAGAGAGAGAATATCTAGTAAAATAAGGCCAATTACTACAGAATTAAGAAGAGATCGGATTACTGAGACTCAAGAGGACTGAATTGTTGAAATGTCAAGGTTCTTTCTTCAGATCATTGTAAATGTACTTGTTCTAAAGCATATTGAATGGAGATGAAGCTTCAAATTACATCTTGATTGTAAACTTTACGTAATCTTCACATTGATTTCTAGATATGTAATGGTGAATGTTGTGTTCAACTGGAAGCGCTTTCATTTTATTGCATGTTGTTGTCAACTTTTCCTTTAAAGATTTACACTGGATCATGCGGATTTATGGAATGTCCTGGTGAAGTATGATTCTAGTTTTCTTCTCTTCCTTGCTGTATGGGAACATGTATGTGGATCAGTGATCTCAGTCAAGTAATTTTGGGAATCTCATTCTTTAACCCTTTTTCTCATTTTAATTTCAGTGAAGTCACTTTCATAACTGCAAATCATGATAAATAGTAAGCAGAATAGAGAAATATACTGACATCTTATAGATAACTGAATATTATTAGCATATTTGAGCCAAATGCATGTAATGTTGAAAATATCATGCAAAGAATCATAAATAATAGTAGAAATCATGTAAATATCAACCTGTAGGCATATTATTTGAGTAAATTCATAGTGCAGAGGTAGAATTGTTAGAGATTTATGCAGAGCAGATATAAAGAGCAGGATATTTAGAGAAATATTGAGGAACTTTGTAGAAATTACTAAAGAATGTAAGGCCCCTGAATGATTAACAACAACACACATCAACCACTGAGTAACATCAGTAGATTATGAACTAATCAATGGAGACTTGGGATCATGAATTCTCTGAATTCATCATATCTTTCAAGATGAGTAAAGATTGTTGTGTAACTTTTATTCTATGTTTGTTTATGACTAACATCATGATCAACAAGTGGTGATTGGTTGTTATACATAGGGAGCGGCGGTTTAGTGGTGATGCGGTAGAGTGACAGGATGTGTTTCAACGGTGGTGGAGGTATTAGACACAGGGAGCGGTAGTTTAGTGGTGAAGGTGTGTTCGAAGGGTTTGTGGGTAATGGCGACCGAGTGGAGGTCAGCGTCGGAGGAGCATATGCAGAGAGCAACAACAAGGGTTTGGGTGGTTGACTGGCGGAGACCAAAGGGTGGAGGTGGCATAGAGTGGTGCTGACTAGAAGGCAAAGTGGTAGGCCGAAGTGGTGTAGGGGTGGTGACCAGGTTCTATGGTGGCGACCAGGTATTTCACAGGCAGTGGACAGGTGAATATGTGGTGGTGACGAGAGTATTGAGTGGTGGTAGGGTTTAAACACAGGCAGAGGCAAGATCAAATGGTGGTGATAGAGTTATGAAAACCAGAGATTTAGACATAGACTCTACACAGGGACGGTACAGACTGTACCCTTAAAAAAATTTCAAAAATTTTCAAAAATTCTAGTCACAGAACATAGTCAAATTTACTGTCAAAAAACTCAGAAACAACCTTCTGACCACAACAGTGAGGTTAGTTTTTGTCCAAGATGTAACCTGCAACAACTCACCCCCAAAACTTGCAAAACTTCACAAAAACTAGGGTTAGAAAATGAAGATTTTGACAACAAAACCTTCAAAAACTTACAATTAGATCCAAGACCGGGCGTGCGAATGTGATCTATGAATCAAAATGAAAGATAAAACACAAATGATACCTTTCACAATGAGTCACAAATCCAAGATAGCAGGAAGGAGTTGCACTCGATAGCTCCTCAGATTTTACCCAATTTGATGTAATGTGGATTGCTCAAATGCATTCAACACAATGTAGATAATGGATTGGATGATAGATTGATAGATTAGATGGAATGGCCAGAGTGATTTTGGCATTATGATGTTGGGATGAGGAGATTTTGGAGAGATTTTGGCAGAGTTTGGATGCAAGAAGAAGTTCCTTCCTAATGGCTTAGAGAAGGGTCTCATTTATAGATTTTTGGTAAAAGGATTGGAGGGTGAGGATCAAGAGTTAAGATCAAGGGCTAGAAATGAATGAGAGTTAGGGTTAGGATTGAATCCATAGCCTTGTGACAAGTGTCATAAGGGGAGTGGATGAAAGAGATCAAGGGTTGAAGCTTGGTCAATGGATTTGGAGGGCTCTCATTATTTGTGAATTTTAAATTCACATGGGGAAAGGTGTGGAGGACAAAAATTAATTAAAGATTCATTTTTGGGAAGAGTGGATATGACAAGTGAATTAAAAATTCACTTTTATGTGGAGATGTGAAGATGTACTCTTACATGTGTAAGAGGGTCATAAATGAGGGGTAAGGAGGATTTGACCCTTTGAATAAAAAATTGATTTTTATTCAAAGGTGTGTGGTAGGATGGGCTAAGCAAGGTTAATTAAGTATTTAGCTTAATTAACCTAGGTCTAGGGGATAGGTAGGCTAGGGTAGATTGATTAGTAGGATAGATTAATTAGATAAGAATGATTTATCTAATTAACAAGGATTAGGGAATGGACAAAATCAACTAAATAAATATTAGAAATATGTATTTAATTGATGAGGATAGTGTTGTAAGGTATAGTGACAAATTAAATGAATTAATTGATCACAAGGGATAGACAGATGGTTAGGGATAAATTAATTAAATAAGATGAATTTATTTAATTAATAGGGGGGATGAATTGGTGTAAAGGTACGGGAAATTGGTTTGTAGAGCAAGCCAATTTTAGGTGTCTATAGGTATCTTAGACATTTCTTTTCCTCCTCTTGTGTCTTTGGACACATCTCCTTAGTCAACTTAAAATGACTAGGCAAAGGTGTATTAACTACTTTTTCATTCTGCATGTTAAACCTTTTCAACACCTTCTCTACATACTCACTTTGAGACAAAAATAATTTTTTGTTTGTCCTGTCCCTTGTGATCCTCATACCAAGGATTTGTTTTGTTGCACCCAAATCCTTCATAGCAAATGAATTTTCTAATTTATGCTTAAGTTCATTAATATGTTGCATGTTAGACCTAGCAACAAGCATGTCATCAACATAAAACAATAGGATAATATAGCTGCCATTACCCAATTTCTTAAAATAAACACAATAATTAGAATGACATCTTTTGTAACCTTGTTCAGCCATAAAACTATCAAATTTCAAATATGATTGCCAAGGTGCTTACCTCAGGCCATACAAACTCTTCTTTAACCTACACACAAATTCCTCCTTACCCTTGACCTCATATCCCTATGGTTGCTACATGTATATTTCCTCTTCCAAATTACCATGGAGAAATATTGTTTTCACATCTAGTTGTTCAAGATGCAAGTCTTCCGCAGCCACAAGACTTAGAATAGTTCTAATAGAAGTCATCTTTACAATTAGAGAAAATATTTCATCAAAATATATACCTTTTTTTTGTGCAAAACCTTTTACCACGAGTCTGGCCTTGTATGTTTTCTTGCCTCCATCTTCTTCCTTCAACCTATAAACCCATTTATTTGGTAATGCTCTTTTACCTGCAGGTAATTAGACTAAGTTCCGAGTCTAATTTTGCAGCAAGGAATCCATTTCCTCTTTCATGCCTAGCTCCCACTACTTTTTGGTATCTACCTACATTGCTTCTTCATAACCTTCAGTTCACCAGAATCAGTTAATAATATATAATATAATGATGGAGAAAATCTTTTTGGAGGTCTAGTTATCCTTGTAGAACGTCTAACACTTGCAGGAGTCTATGGGATAACTTGTTGTTGCTGAGCATTAGGTACCACTGGTATTTTATTTTCTAGAATCTCATCTAGCACCACATATTCCTTTTTGGCATGTTCATGCTTCTTTTCTTGTAGCTGATCCTTATGCATGACCTTCTCATTGAATATAACATCTCTACTCCTAATGATTTTTTGATTTTCATAATTCCATAATCAATAACCAAATTCATCTACTCCATATCCAATGAAGGTACATTTTTTAGACTTAGCCTCAAGCTTGGTTCTATTTTTAATATTAACATGGACAAAAGTTTCACAACCAAAGGTTTTCATAAATGAATAATTTATGTTTTTGCCCATCCATGCCTCCTTTGGAATTCCACCATCCAAAGGATTTGAAGGTTCCCTATTTATTAAATAAATAGTGGTATGTACATTATCTTCCCAAAAGTGTAAGGGTAGTCCAACATGCAATCTCATGCTCCATAATGGTCCTATTCATCCTCTTAGACACATAATTTTCTTGTGGGGTTCTAGGAACTATTTTCTGCCTACAAATTCCATTATATGAATAGTAACTCTCAAATTTTCTACTGCAATACTCACCTCCATCATCAGATCTGAGACACTTTAACTTTTTTCCTATCTCATTCTCAACCAAAGCTTTCCACTTTTTAAAATTTTTAAATACTTCTAATTTTTGTTTTAAGAAATACACCCATATTTTCCTAGTTGCATCATCAATAAAAGTAACATAAGAACAAGAGCCACCAAGAGAAGATCCCTGAGCTGGTCACCATACATCTAAATGCACAAGCTATAAATTCTCTCTTCTTCTCTTTCCCAACTATGATAAATCAAACTCTTTTCTATTTTTCATAAACACAATTTTTACAAAACTCCAAGTTAATATTCTTCAGACTTGGTAGCAACTTTTTGGAGTGAAGGATATTCATCCCTTTCTCACTCATATGCCCAAGTCTATGGTGCCATAATTCTGTTTCTTTCCCTATAGCAAGAGCTATAGCTATCTCAGTAGTAACTATTTTTTAGCAACTTTGGTAGAATAAGTATTACTAGTACACAAATACAATGTGCCTACCTTTTCACCTTTAGCTACTACTAATGCACCTTTAGTGACCTTTTAGACTTTATCTGAAAAGGTAACTATGCAACCTTCACTACCCAGTTGTCCTGTAGAGATTAAATTCCTTCTCAAATTTGGAACATGCCTTACCTCCTATAGAAACCATTCATTTCCATTCTGCAACTTGATTTTTATCTTTCCTTTTCTAACAATCTGACAGGGTTCATCATCACCCAAATATACCTGTCCAAAATCACCTTGAACATAATCTACAAAATATTTCCTATGGGGTGTGGCATGAAATGAAGCCCCTAAATCTATTACCTAGGAATCATTAGCATTATATAAACACAAAATTAAAACATCTTGTAATTTATTACTTGCAACATTAGCTTCCTTACTATCATCATATTGTCTGTCTCCTTGTTTTCCCTTTCAAGACCAGCAATCCTTCTTCAAGTGTCTTGGCTTTCCACAATGCCAGCAATCCATTCTTCCTCTAGATTTAGATCTACCTTTCTTCAACTTCTCTTCTAACTTCCCATGATTTGTTGGGCTTTTCCCTCTCTCCTTGGTTCTTCCCTATTCTCTATAGTCAAAGCATTACCCGATGTTGAACTCTCACCTATGCATTTCTGTCACATTTCCTCACTAAGGATAACACCAACAACATCATCAAATTTTAAATTATTTGAACTAGAGATAGAGTTACTTATAGCCATTACCAAGCTATTGTAGCTTTCTGGCAAAGAACATAAAACCAAGAGAGCCCTCACCTCTTCATCAAATTTTACTTTTACAAAAGTTAGCTAATTGGTAATCATATTAAACTCTTTTAAATGATCTAACATAGATCCACCTTTAATCAATTTTAGATTAAACAAACACTTCATGAGAAATACCTTATTAGAGGCTGATGGTTTTTTATACAATTTAGCCAAAGATTTCATTAGTTCATATGTTGTCTTCACTTCTGTTATATTGAACACAACAGATGGTACCAGGCACAACTGAATGGTTCCTAGTGTCTTTCTATCCATAAGTTCCCAATCCTCATCAGTCATTGATGCTAGTTTCTTGGCTTTTCCTTCCAACAGCCTCCAAAAATCCTTCTGATAGAGATAATCCTCCATCTACATCTTCCATAACTAATAGTTCTGTCCATTGAATTTATCTACCTTCAATTTACTCTTGTCTGCCATTGCTCCCACTTAATTGTATGACTCCCACTCAACAGTGAGACCTTTCTACAGATGATAATCAAACACAACTTGCTCTAATACGAGTTGTTAGGGTTCAGAAAGATCAAAGCAATAAACACTAACAATTACATGCAGATTAAATAACCTAAATATAACAATGAAGAACAACACAAAAGAGATCAACACAAAAATTTAACGTGGTTCACCCAATATGGGCTACATCCACAAAAACTTAGCCATCCAATGATTCTATTATCCAGTGCAAAACAAATTACAATCATGTGAATTCCACACCTACAACATACATCTCATCTGCTTATAACAAGCTTTTTGGAAGCTTCTAAAATTAGGGTTTTACAATGTCATTTTTTTTTGTCAGTTAACAAAAATTAACAACCGACTCCGAACAAGCAAAAGGAGGGAAAAAAAATTCAGGGGATTCACCCTTGAACCCTAGCAAGGATACATTATGAGTGTATAGTACTTGCATAATCAGTCACCACATACCAACACCTCCTCCATGAGGTGGAGATGCAACATTGGTAGAGATGCTGAGAGGCATTACAACTAGGCTGGATGCAATGGAGAGAACACAATGTAGAGGAGTACCCGTAGTAGATGTAAGTGATAATGAGGAGGAAGAAGTTAGTCAAGAGGAAGTAGAAGAAGGAGAAAATGGATATGAGAGGAGGTTTTTGAATGCAATGAGAAAGATTTCCAATAAACCTCATGTTGAGTTACCCATTTATAATGGTAGTTTGAAACTTGATGAGTTGATAGATTGGATTTCAAAGATGGAAAAGTTCTTCGAGTTGGATTCTATTGAAGACCCTAAGAGGGTAAAACTTGCAGCTTTAAAGCTGAAAGGATATGCATCTCTATGGTGGGATCATGTGCAAGTTTAGAGACAAAGAAAAGGAAAGGAAAAGATTAATACCTGGGAGAGGATGTTAACCAAGTTGAAGGCAAAATTTTTGCTTGTTGATCATTAGATCACCATGTTCAAGATGTTGCAGAACCTCAAGCAGAGGAAGAAAAGTGTGCAAGACTATATTAAAGAGTTTTATAGTTTGAATATTAGGACTGGTCACATTGAAGATGATGCCGAGAAGATCTTCAGGTATGTAAATGGGTTGCATTACTCAATCCAAGATGAAATCTACAAGGTCAGAATTACCAGTATAGAGGAAGCCTATCAATTTGCATTAAAGGCAGAAGAAAACATCTCTAGAAGACAAAATTGCTCTAGAGGAAGAGGTGAACCCTCCAAAGGAAGGGGGCAAACAAATTCTAGATGTGGATCTTAGGATAAGTAAGGAGAAACAAGTTCTTCTCATACCAATACCCAAGGAGGTAGAGGAAATTTTGGAAGAGGAAGAGGGTTCAATTGAACATGTTTCCAATGTGAATATGTTGGACATAGGGCATTTGAATTTCCTTAAGTACAACAGAGCAATGGAAAAGGAAAATAGACTAGATTCTATATAGCACATGCTGAGGAGGAGAGTGTGGCCAATGTAGCCGCACCGAAGCATAGAGAAGAAGCCAAGGATGGAGAATCCTTGATGATGAGGAAAGTTCTTCTAGCACCAAAGAAGGTACGAGAGGAACCAGAACAATGAAGAAATCTATTTAGAACTAGATGTAAGTCTGGAGGGAAATGTTGTAAGTTCATTATGGACAGTGACAGTACTAACAATCTAGTGTCAAAAGAAATGGCAGAGAAGTTAAATCTGAAATGGTTGAAACACCCTACCCCATACAAGGTCTCTTGGTTGCAAAAGGGACATCAGTTGTTGGTAAGTGAACAATGCCTTGTCAAGTTTCATATTGAAATTAAAAAGATGAGATAATGTGTGATGTTATCCCAATGGATGTATGCCACCTTTTATTAGGCAGACCTTGGCAATATGACAGGCAGGCCATTCATGATGGCAAGAGTAATTGCATTACACTGAAGAAGGACGGGGTTGAGTATATGTTAAATCCTTTGAAAGATAAGGATGAGGATGTTGAGAGAGGCAATAGGGTTTGTCTAGTAAGTGGAAAATAGTTCCTAAGGGAAATCAGAAAGGAGAAGATTTGTTATGCCTTCCTACCTCAAAATACATAAGCTATGATAGCTGAGAAAGGGGCAGAAGTTCCCATAGGGGTCCAAGAAATTTTGAGTGAGTTTGATGACATATTGATGAAGGACTTCCCTAATGGATTACCTCCAATGAGAAGCATAAATCATTGTATGGATTTTATACCAGGAGCAAGCCTACCAAACAAGGCACCATATAGGATGACACCTAAGGAAAATGAAGAGGTGAATAGGCAAGTGCAAGAGTTATTAGATAAAGGGCTGATTAGGAAAAGTCTCAGTCTGTGAGTTGTACCTACAGTATTGGCACCTAAGAAAGATAGGAAATGGAAGATGTGCACTAATTCAAGAGCTATAAACAAGATAACCATTAAGTATAGGTTTCCATTGCCTCGTATGAATGACTTGATGGATTGCTTGAGTGGAGAAAGATACTTCAACAAGATTGATTTGAAGAGTGGATACCACCAAATCAAAATTAGAGAAGGGGATGAATGGAAGACAACATTCAAAACCAAGGATGGACTGTATGAATGGTTAGTGATGAATGAGTTAATGAAGCCATTCCTTGGAAAATTTGTCATAGTTTATTTAGATGACATTTTGGTTTTTAGCAAAATAAAGGAGGAGCACTTACTACATCTAAGGATAGTCTTGCAGAGGTTAAAAGATGAGAAGTTGTTGGTGAACATGGATAAGTGTAGTTTTATGCAAAGGGAACTAGTGTATTTCAGTTTTGTAGTATCTTAAGAGGGGTTGAAGATGGACCCTGAGAAGGTTAAGGCAATACTAGATTGGCCTTCACCTAGAAAGATGTTTGAGGTAAGAAGTTTTCATGGCCTGGTGAGCTTCTATAGGAAGTTCATCAGAAATTTTAGTGGAATATGTACACCAATCACTGAAACAATGAAGGGAATTTGGAAAGAGTTCCAATGGACAACTACACCAGAAAAGAGTTTTTAGATGTTGAAGAAGGTAACAGAACAGCCAGTGTTGGCATTGCCAGACTTTGGCAAAGTTTTTCAAGTAGATTATGATGCTAGTGGTAGTGCAATTGTGGGAGTGTTAAGTCAAGAGGGTAGACCCACCACCTACTTCAGTGAGAAAATCAATGAAGCAAAGAGGAAATACTTGGTTTATGACCAAGAATTTTATGCTATAGTGTAGGCCTTAAAGAAGTGGAGATATTATTTTCTATCAAATGAGTTTGTATTGTATACCGATCATCATGCCTTGTAGTACATCAATAGTCAATGTAAGTTAAACCAGAGACATGTGAAATGGGTGGAGTTATTGTAAAGTTATTCTTTTGTCTTGGAACATTGAAGTGGTAAGTCAAACTAGGTAGCAAATACACTTAGTAGAAGATGTTTATTAATGAACGAGTTAAGTGTCAATGTTGTTGGCTTTGATGCAATGAATGATTCATATCTTAATGATCCTAATTTTAAGTAAAAGTCCAATGGGAGGAGATAGGATGTCGTGGTTGGACTATTTTATCCAAGATGGTTTGTTGTTCAAAGGACAAAAATTATGTATACCTAGAAGTTCAATGAGAGAGAACCTAATCAGAGAAAAGCATAATGGAGGCTTGAGTGGACATTTAGAGTAGATAAGATCATGGCATAGCTGAATGAAAGTTATTTTTGGCCTGGAATGAGTGTAGATGTGAAGAAAATGGTACAAGGCTATAGGATTTGCCAACATGCTAAAGGAACACAATAGAATACATGATTGTATTAGCCATTGCCTATACCTGATAGACCATGGGAGCATATGAGTATGGATTTTATTTTGGGATTGCCTTAGACACAGAGAGGTCATGATTCCATTTTTGTTGTTGTTAAGAGATTTTCAAAGATGGTTCATTTCATACCATGTTAGAAGAATAGTGATGCATCTCGTCGTTAGGGCAAAATCTGGGGCATAAATCAAAACTAGCGAACATTCAAACCCTAACTAGTATCATGAAGTATAAACTAGAATGAAAATGCAAATAATAAACTCAAATGCAAACCAATCTTCAAACTACACTTGATTGACCTCCATGGCTCTTCTCAATCTCACATAGGCATGCAAGATTTTGAAGGTTGGTTATGGAGGAATGTTGGGTGCTAATTCTTGGAGCATAACAGTACTCAAAAGCTAGATCCCTCAAATGGCTCATGAGAGGATTGATTTATAGAAAAGGCTAATTTGAACAAACGGTTGAGAAGGAAAGTTGTGTTATACTATGTGGACAGTCCAGATTGTTAGGTTTTCCCACTTCAAGAGGGATTGTAGTCATGTGACAAGTGTGTGATGGAGGATAAATGAGACCTAATTTAAATAAAGTATTGTTTAAATTAGTTTAACATGTGAAGGGATTAAGTGGAAGATGTAGCATGTGACATGTGTTGCAATGTGGTGAGAGGTGAGGGATTTAATTCAAATATTTAATTTGAATAATGTGAGACATGTGACAAGGGGGATTAATTAAATAAATGGATTTAATTAATTAATTTGATTAGGTGATTAAGTTGGATAAGACTAGGACCTAGGGCAAAACATTACAAGGTGTCTCACTAGGTGATGGACAATTTTAAGTGTCTACATTTTTCCCCTCTTTGAGATGATGTTCAAGATGATGAGATCTATGTCAAGTAACATCATTTCAAAGAAGCTAAGGTATGGATAGAGGAAAAGGATGATGATGGAAAGATAGGATGATGATTCCCCCTCAAGAGGATAGGTAGGTTGGACAAACACAGGTAGGCTTTCAAAATGAAATGTATTGGTCAAAGGCAAAAGGTAAGGGAATGGATAGAAGAAAAGGAAGGGTGTGTTATACTATAATGAAGGTGAGGAACCATGATGTTTGATATAACACTAGATGTTATGCACCAAGGTATAAGGACCAAGGTGATGATGTGTCTTGTGCCCTAGTGTAATACAACCTTGTTTAGATACAAGATATGAATATTAGATGGGAATGATTCAGATTTGATACAAATACATAATGAAAATGATAACACACATAAGAAAGCATGCACAAATGATACAAAAAACAACAAGGAATTACCATTGTCAAGCTCTAAACCAATGATTGATTGATTGATTATAATGATAATTGTGATGATGTCTAGTTTCAGGAAATGATACATGTCATATAAGATGCCTGGTCTGGTTTCACCAATGCAACATCCTATCTAAGACAATGATTGATTGATTGACACTAGTGTTGTTGGCCATGCAAGTATCACTAGGGTTTGATTTATGATTGATTGATTTGGTTTACATCAAGGCTTGGATCAAGACCATTGATGTAATTGGATAATTTGGCAAGACTGATTGACTTGATTGGTATGGATTGATGATTCACTTACATTTGAGTTTATTGCTTTGATTGATTGATTTTAGATGATTGGATTGACTCGATGGACCCTAAGGGACTAACCTAATGCCTTGGGGGCTCATCAAAGATGGCCTTGCCTACATGAAAGCTCAGAGGCAACATAGTTCAACCATGTGAACTTGGGATGATTTGAATGATATAATGATGTGATTGATTAGAATGTTTGAATGGATGGATTGAAATTTTTGATTGAGTGATTTGGTTGAGGAATTGAATGATTTGAAGAAATGATTTGGTTGGAATGATGTGATGAATTGAATTGGTTTGAAAAAGTGGATTGAATGATTTGGTGGATTGATATGATGAGTTGATTGATTTTTTTTGCTTGGATTTTTTGTTGGATATTTTTTTTTAAAAAAATTTTGGGGAATATTTTGATTTTTTGGATTTTGACATGTTTTGATTTTTTTGACATATTTTGATTTGCTTTTAGATTTTTTTGACATATTTTGATTTTTTTGGGTTTTTTGAAATGTTTTGGGATGTCAATGGATGACAATTTGGCTAGCCTTTGTACTAGATACCAATGACAAGGGAGGACCAAGTCTAGGTGGGAAGGGATGAATGGAAGAAAGGGTGGTGGTAATGGATTGAAGGAATGCATGTGTAAAAGGGTATGGATGTGATCTCCAAGGACTATGTTGCATAGGAATAACATGCCCCATTGTAGGTAGTATGCTTAGGATTTGACATGGCAAAGCTTATGAAAATAGGATGATTGGATGGATTGGAAGGGATGAGGTATATCAAGGGATATCCAAAGCATGTTTCAACATTTTGCCCCCATTTCTTTATTGAGATCAAAAGAGGAAGGGAGAATGAATGGACTCGATAGGCTAAGTATATATATATATAATGGATAGGATGATATGGAAATGGTATGATAGGATATAAATGATAGGTTAGATGAGACATCGTGCCCCCAAGTGTAAGTGACATAGAAGATCAACCTACACATGACATCTATTTGCCAGGTTTTCATCATGGTACTTATCCAAGGCGGCAGCAAGGGTGGTTTTCACCATTGGACGAATGGATTTCTCTTTACTTTTTCTTTTTTTTTTTACTTTTTGAATGGGAGAAGGTGAATATGGAAAGGAGGGACTCAAATGTCTAGTGCCATGAAAGGTGATAGTCCCATTGGAGAAAGATGTCGTTGCATGGACCATGTCAAGTCAATATGCTCATAAATGTTGGCAAAAGAGATTGCATGAAAGTGAGATGGAGTAGGTATATAGCAAATTATGGAGGGAACAATAGTGGATTATGTAGGACTTATGATGTGGATGGATGGAAGGCTTATGCAAAACCATGGACCATAGGGAGATGATGGGTCAAATACCTAGGATAATAGTTGAATGATGGGGAGATCGAGGTATGTGTAAATGTTACGGAATGGAAGGGAACCATGACCAACAATTGTACACACTGTGAAAAATATGGAAGATTTTGATGTGGAGGAGTTGTAGAAAGAAATGGAGATGTTTTCTTAGTGGATGGGTGATTTAGGAATTTTGGGACCCACATATACTTATTTATTTTATGTCAATATTTGCTTTACTTGCAGGATTTTTGGAATGTTTGAATGGAGTGGATGGAAGGAGATGGTTGGGATTTTTGAGAGGTGGATGCCTCTTTTAATGTGATTGCTTTTTTCTTAGGGACCCATACCATTTTAGTTTTTGACTTCGCTTTTGGAGGTATGGGCTTGGATAGATTTTTGGATGGATTTTTCTTTGACCTTTTCCATTAATACCCTAAGATATGAGGATCCTGAGAATTCTTAGCTTTATGAGTGTAGGCATCCAAATGTTTGTTTCTGAATCCCATGAGTTTGGTGGAATGAGTGGAAGCTTCTTGTTTAGACAATGTGTGTATTTGTTGGTCATGCTTAGGAATGTGAGGGAATTTAAGTATTATAGGGATGTTAGGTGTTGGAAGTAATGGCGGTAAAGTAGATGGAGGGATATGCAAAGTTGGAAGAAGTGGAAGTAGATTGGATGGAGGGAGATGTATGGTCACATTCTTTGGACATTTGTAGGATGATAGAGGTGGAATGGAAACATATGTTTTAGGAATATGATAGGATTTGTGATGGAAAGTGGGGGGCTTAGGATACATGGAGGAAGTACCAACATCATTAGATTGTTCTCCTTGGGGTGTATATCCAAGGCCATATGGGCATGGAGAGACCTTGACATGTATGGGCTCCAAAATTCCTTGTTCGTGAAGGCTTAGGCCTTTACCTTGGTAGTTCATGTTTTAGAGCATGTGATGGACTATGGGACTAGGTGTAGTTTGGACACTAGACTTGAGCTCATTATTGGATGGAGATGGTGAAGTGGTAGACAAAGTTTGTTGTTGTCCTAAGGAAGAACATTCATGGATAAAGGTGGAAAGACTAATAGGATATGATGGTGAACTTGAAATGGGAACAATAGTGGATGATGTGGAAGGATTAGGATCTTGATTATTATTTTGCTTGCTAAGATCCATAGTATTTGTTTGATATTATGTGTTTATGTGTTCTTGGGAGGCATGTGTCTCATCATGACAAGTGGAAGTTTATGGATCATGGATAGGTGGAGAGGCAAGTTCTTGACTATGGAATGCATAGAGTTGGATAAGAGGATCATCATGACCTTCTTGATCATAGAGGATTGTGATCATAGATGGGAGCTTGATCATGAATGAGGTCAAGTGTGTTATGGATGGGATCAATGGAGGGGGTTTGATCTTGAGTAGAATTAAGGGATAATGTTTCCATGTGCTTAGGATTGTACCCTTGACATTTCTCTTGACTCTGGGTGTAAGTGGATGGCTCTAGTAGAGGCTCTTGGTCAACAACATGAAGGCATGATGAAGGTTGACTTGGATTAGTGGTGGGAGACTCTTGAATAGTGTCGATGAGTTGTGGACCACATGATGGAGTTGGATGAATATGCATGGAATTCAAAGGTTCTTTGATAGGCTCATGAATGGGTTTTTGACATAGGGAGGTTTTATTTTGTGCTAGTAGCCAATGGATCACATCTTTTGCAAGGGCAAGTGTGGAAGGACAATATAGGGGATACACAATGAGGGTATATGATGTGGACTTATGATTAGGATTAGGAGGAGTAGAAAGTTCCCATGGTGGAGGAATAAGAGGGATGGATGGTGTTGTAGGATTAGGGTTTAGACTTTGGTTGAATAGAGGATCAAAAGGATTAGATTAAGTGGTAGATTTGGATGACTCCACATGTTTACTTTTGTAATGTTTAAACTTAGGGTGTGGAGTTAATGGAGGATTAGAGGATGGTAATAATAGTGAATGGCTTGCACGGAATAGGTTGATGTCTCCCTTGTCAAAGCTGTCATTAAGATTCAAAGGCACTTTATTCTATTGCCAAGGTGGACTTGGGCTCACATGTGCTTGTTTGTGTATGGTTGATGTGGCATTGACTTGATGTTTGGATGGACTAGGTTTTTGACTTGTCTTATTCTCGTAATTAAAGAGATATCCTCCTCAAAGTATGAACTTGGGCTTAGGAGGAGGGACTTCTTGGAGTACCATCTTAGGTCTTGGTTTGGACATAGGATTGCTAAGGATTAGGACCCTATTAACAAGTGCTTGACTAGGATGAATGATGATGTGGAGTGACTAGGAATGTGATAGAGTATGGGATTGATTGGATGATTAGATGGGTGATTAGGGATGATTAGGTTATGGTTAGGGTTATGATTAGGATGACTTGGAAATGATTGGGATATGATTAGGATATGATTAAGGTATGATTAAGGGTGAGGTGATTAGGATGAATTTGATGATTAGAAAGGGTGATTAAGATGTGTTTGATTGAATGATGAAGATATGAGTAGGATGTGATTATGATGATGTTGAATGACAAGAATAATGATTAGGATGAAAATTGATTGGGATATGATTATAATTATGCTAATCAGATGATAAGGATGATGTGGAATGACAAGTATGAATGTGTTGGTGAGAATGTTGTGAATGATGTGTTTGCTATAGGGATGACTAGGAGAATCTACTCCCTTTCTCTTCTTTTTGCAACCGTGTCTACCAAATGAGACTTGTGAATTATGGGATGGTATGTGGATGTTAATGCAAGGTGATGAGGCCTAGACAATGATAGAGGCTAATGATGTTAGTATTTGAAGAGTCTAGTTCCAAGAGGGTACTCTCGTCTACTAATGACCTTGCCAAAGTATAAATTGGATTTATCGAGACCCTGAGGTGTGGAAGAAGTGATTGATTAAAGTGAACACATGAGTTTCAGAATTTACTTGGAAGGATGGACTTAAACTAGCCTTGGAGTATTAATCCCAATTTGTGATTTATTTGAAAAAGATGTCAAGATCTCTTGGTCTAGATGTGTACTTGTGATACAATCAAGCTTTGACAGTTTCTCCCTATGTTTCAACCATAGGAAGACTATTTTTGGGAACCTCTATAGATGTCAAAGTCTAAATTCTAATGAAATGTTGTGATGAAATTTGATCATAAAGGAATGTAATTGGATATGTAGTGGGTGAACAAAACCAGCAGGTCTATAATGTTTTGACACAATTGCAATCAGATTTGATAGGGAGAGTACATGCTCAAAGTTTTTCCTAGGGTTGTGGTGTATTGTGATTAGGATAAAATGTATTAGATTGGAATGAATGGTTAGGACATTATTAGGATGTGTTTGATTGGATTAGAATGAAGATGATGATATGTAGTGATGAGATGAAGATGATTTTGGATTGATTAAAGAAAGAATTTGATTGGATTACGAATGAAGATGATTATGTGTAGTGATAAGATTAGAGGATTTGGATGGATTAGGAAGACATTGATTGGATTATGAATGGAGATGATTAGGGTTTAGACTAGGATTATTAAGGTCATGGTGATTAGATGAAAGAGGTGATTAGGGTTTGACTAGGATGATTAAGATATGATTAGGAGAATGATTAGGATATGATGACTAGGATATGATCATAATGTTTAGGATGAAATTGATTGGATTAGGAGGGTGATTAGGATATGAAGGTTGTATGATGAGGATATGATAAGAATGTGATTAGGAATGATTAGGATATGATGAGGAGGGAATCGATTGGAAATGTGAAATGATGATTAGGATGTGGTGTGATTGATGAAGATATGATGAATAGGATATGACAAGGATTGGGTGGAATGATTAGGAATGATGAAAATGGATTAGGACATGACAAGTAGGATGATCAAGATGTGGATGGTTGGATTATGTGATTAGAAAAGGTGATTAGGATATGATTAGGATAATGGGACTAGGATGTTATGTGGAATGACAAGATTTGATGACTAGATGTTGGTTTGACTTGGAATGGTGTTGGTTGGATTAGAAACATGATGATGTGGAATGATTATAGCGTAATTAGGGTGTGATTAGGATAGGACAAGGATGATGTGGAGTGATAATGAGGAATGTGGTTAGGAAGAGTTATAATGATATGATGACTTGGAATGAATGGATGGATTTGAATGTTTAGGGTGATGACTAAGCAAGCACACACATCAATTATAGAAGACACTTAGTAATTAGATTGGTTGTTTTTTGGTGACTCTTGATGTTTTTCAAACACTTGTAAACATGTAAAATCCTAGGCTAGAAAGGACAATATTTTTTGGATTCCCACTATGGATAAATCTGAGCCACACTTATTCAGGGTGGATAGCTTAGAAGTTTGGTGGCAGTGGCTCCCCCTTACATGGCACACACTTCTCGGGCACACCAAACTTTGAATTCCTAAAGACCTAGAGATCTCAAGGAATTTTCTATCTTTACTTTGAATTGTGAGAATGTGGGATGGCTTTAGAGGTTTGACCTCCTGCACCAGAAAATAGAAGTATTTTGGCCACTAGCACAAAGGTTCTTAATCAATGTTTCGAGATATACTGGTGTCTATACATACGTAAGAGACCTCCCATCCCTTAGAGAGGGGTTTCATGCATCACAAGGATACTGAGGGAGACATCCATTGGTATACAAAAATGGCACCAGATGATTGATGACTTTTGTCACAACCATAATTATTTATACAGCGGGCTGAAATGAAAGCACTGCTTGGGTCATTCCCTCTCACAAATTAGGAGGTAGGCCCTCTAAAGGTTACAAAAGCAACACAAGTAAATGTGTTTGATCTCCAAGTTCATACTAGGATGTGAGGAGAGAGCATACACATTTACTTGGTCACACTAGCATATGTTCATTCACCCTTAGAAATCAAATGTGTGGTGTAATTAATGCAAGTGTTCAAGAAGTGTTTTTGATTCCCAAGATTGCTTAGAGCATGAGGGAAAAGAATAAACACCTCATGAACACAAGCAAAGTCACCAAGAAAAGTAGATAGTGATTCATTTTAAGCCCAAAATTTGTGAAAACAACAAGATGATGTTCATTTTAGTGCACCAAAACTAAATGTTCCTATGATAACCAAGCACATGCATGAGAATGAAAGGAATCCTATATCAAATGTGTTAGTATTTTTAGATGAATGTCTTCTCCTAGTGAATACCATAGGCTACAAAAATAAATTAGTGGCAAAACAAATCCCCATGACAATGCTCAAAACATGAAATATCGAGTAGATGCCTTGTTTTGCAAGCCACCAAGTCGAAAGGTCAAAAAGGGGATATGTAAAATATCTAAAAATATTGGTTAGTTATAGAAAAATAAACAGTAGCATTAGATTGTTCATGAAATTCTAAGCAGTTTCAAAAAAAGATTCGTCAAAATCCAATAAAAAATATAAAAGATATGCGGATTTGAAGTTGTGAAACAATATTGACTTTGACCAAAAAAAACCTAACAAAACAACATTGTTACCTAATGAAACCTATATCATTGCAAATCTCACTATGTTAGCTTTCTGATGCCACCAATTTTGTGAAAATTTACCTTCGTATGACCGAGTTATGATAGAAAGAAAGAAAAGGCCTAGTTAGGGCTCTAGGAGGAACTAGGGTCAACCTAGTAGTCAACTGACCTGACCGCTAGTTGTTATAGACAAGATCAATCACATGGCTACAGTCTATTCTCTGGTAGTTAGTGTTTATATGGTTTGTTCTGGTGGTCAAAGCTAGCAGCGCTCCTGGTTGCTCATGTGACCAAGAGCGAGCTGCAGACAAAAAAGAAAACAAAATAAAATAAAAAGGAAACCAGGAGAGTGTTAGATTTTAGACCCCCCTACCCCTTGTGGGACCCAAGAACCTAGGCTTAGAGCCTTACACATTGAGAGTTCAAGGAGTCAACAATTTTTTTAAGGGGTGGAATGAAGTTCATGGTCACTTCCCCGTAGTCCGTCATGAGCAGAACCTCAGATGCTAGGTTCTTTTGAGCAGACGTTAGGGTTTACATAGGCTGGGCCAAGGAGCTGAAAACGAAGGGAAGATTCTTTGCAAGAGGTGACTACTTGACAAGTGGTGATTGTGGAGAATATGGAGGCAACTATGTATGTGGGTGGCAATAGGATTTCTTCATAGGTGATTTGAATTTTCTTAAAATTGGGGGAGGAGGTCCTACTGAGTGGCAGAATGGGCGTCAACTATTTGAAGCTGAGCGGTGATAGTCTTTCAAAGGTGGTGAGTAGGATTCTACAAGGTTTAGTTAATAGAATTGATGGTGGAAAAGGATAGATGGTGGTGCAAAAAGGAGGCAACGGGCCTCTATACAGTGGCAATAGGAAGATTTGTGGAGGTGCTAGGGTGTCAACATAGGGCTCAAGGCATTGAGTGAGTGGATGATAAGGCAGAAGGAAGTGTAATAGGTAGCATTGACCTTAGTTTCAAATGTGTTGATGGATGTAGGTCACCACCATTGGTGGTAGAGTTAGGGTTTGGGCAAAGACTAAGTTTTTAGGACAACAGTCACAAAACTTGCAACACACAAGCAAAAGAAATACCTAAAAAAAAAACCATTCAACCACAAACTTGCAACAGATCAAAAATTGAACTTGTAAAACAAAACCATTCAACCATCAATTAACAGAGAATAGAGTATATGGCATGGATAGTCCATATGGTACAGATCCGTACAGTATGGATTGGTAAGTAATTTTTTTTTTGAAAAATTACAAAAATTTCAGGTGGTGAAAAATGGCAAATTTTATATGCTTCCTAGGGTTTTTTGGCCTCCTAGACTCTATGGTGAGGTCTAATTTGACCTAGGAAGCCACCTACAAGAGTCAATCACCAAAACTCAATAGAAATGACAAATTAGTAAGGGGTTCACATCAAGTTCACTAGTTGAAGTCAAGGGAAAATCTAGCTAATCATGCATAAATTAAACTTCAGCTAACCCTAGCTCCCAATGGAGTGCAATCTAGCCTAGAAAACAATCAAACAAGAAGAAATAAACTAAGAATCTAAGCTAGTATTGACCTATCTCCATTTTTCTTCTCAACCTTGCATAGGCATACAAGATTTCAAAGGTTGATTATGGAGGAGTGTTGGTTGCTCAACATTGCAGCAGCATAACATTACTTAAAAATTCCATCATACAAATGGCTTGTGAAGGGCTTGATTTATAGAAAAGGCTAATTTGAATGAACGATTGAGATTGAAAGTTGTTTTATGCTATGTGGATGGTCAAGATCAATTAGGGTTCCCCACTTCAAGAGGGATTATAGTCATGTGACAAGTGTGCGATGGAGGATAAATGAGACCTAATTTAAATAAAAGATTATTTAAATTAGTTTGATATGTGAAGGGATTAAGTGGAAGAAGTAGCATGTGACATGTGTTGCAATGTGGTGAGAGGTGAGGGATTTAATTCAAATATTTAATTTGAATAATATGAGGCATGTGACAAGGGAAATTAATTAAATAAATGGATTTATTTAATTAATTGGATTAGGTGATTAAGTTGGATAAGACTAGGACCTAGGGCAAAACATTCCAAGGTGTCTCACTAGGTGATGGACAATTTTAAGTCTCTATACATCCCACATAGCTACATTATTTTTTAGAGAGGTAGTCAAGTTGCATGGATTGCCTAAGAGCATAGTTTCAGATAGGGACACAAAGTTTGTTGGCCATTTTTTGGGTAAATTATGGATGAGAATGGACACTGAATTAGGATTTAGTTTAGCTTATCATCCTCAGACTGATGGACAAACTAAGGTTGTGAATAGGAGTTTGGGAAACTTATTGAGGTCTTTGGTTGGAGATAAACCACATCAGTGGGATCTTATCCTGGCACAAGTAGAATTTTCTTATAATAATTTAGTAAACAGAAGTATAGGAAGGAGTCCATTTCAAATAGTTTATGGGTATAGTCCAAGGGGCGTTGATGAACTCTGAGATACTGCAGATTTGAACAACAAGAGTGTTGTTGGAGAAGATTTTGTAGAATACCTTCATGAGGTTCACAAGGAGGTGAAGGAACAGTTGGAGAAAAGTGCTAGCAAGTACAAGGAGTATGCTAATGTACATAGGAGGAAACAAGAGTTTTAGGTAGGAGACTTAGTTTTGGCATATTTGAGGAAAGAAAGGTTTCCACAGGGAACATATAATAAGTTGAAATTCAAGAAGATAGGTCTATGCAAGGTGTTGAGGAAGTTCTCATCCAATTCCTATGAGATCAAGTTACCAGTTGGGATAGACATATCACCTATTTTCAATGTTGCTAATTTGTATAAGTTCCATGAAGGAGAGACAAGTTTACAAGGAGGTACACATTCACATTCACCTGATGCACAAGGGTGGATAGATCAATTTCTTGAAAAGAAGATGGAGGAAGTAGATAAGGTGATTAACTTCCGAGTGGTTAAGAAGACGAGAGGAAAGGAGTACATGGAGTATCTAGTCAGATGGAAGAACATAGATGCAGATGAAGCTTCATGGATGAGTGTTACAGAACTTGTCAAGTTTGGGATTTCAGTTCCAGACTTGCCAAAATGTTCATGAGTTTTCAACTCATGGAACATTTCAGTTACCCAACATGTCTGATGCAGGAGCATTCGGGTTCACGTGCAATCCTCATCAACCAAAAAGATTTGTTTTTTTTACTTTCTTGTTGTCTGTTTTGCTGTAGGAGTTTCTTTAGGAGCAAATTGATCAAATTTGGAGAATTTTCCTGAGGAAGTTGGCTAAGTGATGGATTGATATTGAAGAAGGCCCAAATGGGTATCAACATCTCAAATCTAGTGAAGATTCAAGAAATATTGGAGAAGTTATGTCTCAATAGAGTTTTAAGCTATCACTGCACTTTGCACTAAAATCTAGTAACACCAAATTTTTGCACTAGCATTCAATAGGTGAGTCTACACTAAAAACCTAAGACACTGGACTTGCGCTAAAAACTAGTTCAACTAAACAGGCTCACTAGACGCTGAAACCTGTGCAAATTGATAGGACCGTAAATCGCCACTGACCTAACATCACACACTTTGCACTAAAAAGCTCAATTCCCAACTTGCATTGAAATCCATTCCTACTACACATGTCTGGTGACCCCAAATTTCTTCGCACATCTGGTTGGTTCAGTTTTCCCTGCTAAAAGGTTTTGAGACCTTTGCAATGAAAATCAACTGCACAGGATATGTTTGGTAGACAACTAAATCCCTACTGATCATGTGACGTCAGTAAACCACATAGAAGGTGCTTAGTGACCCAACGCTAAAATGAGTTTTCACTGCATTTGTCTGATAGGTGCCAAATCTCTCGCTTTGGTTGGTAGACACTAAATTACCTGCTTTTCTTGCATGATGTCTAATGTCTGGTTGCATTGGATATCCTCGCATCCGGTAAGGCCTGATTTCCCCTCAAATCACCTAGAAAGCATCAAAAACTAATTTTAACCTTCTGTATGGTTGTTCCATGAGAAAACCAAGATGTGACACATGTCATGAGAATTAATGAAGGTCAGTGGCTACCTCTATGGTCTAAAAATTCATGGGATTTGTGCTTTGAAAGAGATCTTCCTAGAGCTTCTCCGTGGTCAATGATCTGTAGTATGTTTTTGAAGCTTTCCAGAAGACTCCTAAGATTGCATGACTAGTTTGGTCTACATCTTGAAGTGTTGTATGGTTGAGGCCAATGCATGTATAATACAAATTGTTCTTCTACTATAAATCTCTCTTACAAATGAATAAAGAGTTGTTGTTTTGTTGTGGTTTGTTACTTGTTGCTTAGTTTAGCCACCTGATAAGGCCCTTGAACCTTGACCTACATTAGTTCCCCCACCCATAGAGTAAATCATAACTTATATATCACTATTTAAAGCTCTTAACTAGTACAAAAATGCATAATCAACAGAAGGCCTTACCGTTTGTGGAATCCTACCCCATGCCTTCTGATAATGGAAGTTGAAGTCCATCATATGCTTGTGAGGAGCTCTTTTAATGGTAGTTAGTTGTTCTACCAAAGATAGATGGTCTAATTTATCCTCAAACTACCTATGTAAGGCATCATCTAATTAGTCCCATGTAGTGATTGAATATGACAATTAAGCCCTTGAACCATTGTAGTGCCTTTCCCTTCAATGAGGTATCCAAAAGTCTGATTGCCACATTTTCAATAGTGATATTGTGAACTGCAGACAATGTAGCTGTGTCCCTAATGTGCTCAATAGGTGTAGCTTGGTATTCTCCCATGAAGAAAGGAAAACTTCTAAGAGTTGCCATGTGTATGTCATCATGTTGTACAAGATTTAATAGACTGCCCCCATTGAAGGACACAAAAGCAAAATTCCTTGCCATAGTAACCAAAGGTATAACCAAAGATGTCTAATTTAATAGTATATATGAAGGAGGCCAACTAATAGGAGGTGTAGAATGTGTTCTTGGTGATGGGATTGAACTCCTTTTTATTGTCCTTCCCTTCCTTCTAGGTGGTGACAATTGTAGATACTCAAAAGGAACAAAAATTCCCCTTGTTTAAACTCTTCTCATAGGTTGTGCATGTACTAATTTCTTCAAAACTAGGAATTAGAGTCACCAAATATGTTCAAGTCCTTCAAAAAGCTTGAGAATTGCTGATAAACATATCAATTCCAACAAATATAAGATTTGTTATATGACTGCTTTATGTTTAAATAGTCCCACCAGGCATGCCAAAAACTATTGTCACTGAAGTATGCACCCTTGTTGAGTTGAAGAAACTCAACTACCTAGTGAAACATTAGATCTTTTTCAGGTTGTGGGTGACCTATGACAGAAAAAGAACCTCCATAGAGGGCTAGTTCACTTGATACTTCACCTAAACCTATTCCTAACTACTATTGTTTGTTGAAGGAAAAAGGTGAGAAAGGGCATTAAAGTGAAACTATAAGCTTATAGAGGTGATGCACTAGAATTGAAATGACATGTTTTTGTTGTTTTGACACCCAGTCCTTCAAAATAAATGACTAATTTATGCATAAATTATAATGATTTTCACCCTATCCATGAGTATTTTTGTAACCTGAGGACACTTTTATTTCACTATTTAAAAGGAAATGTGAAGTTTTTCACAACTAAATAGCTAGTTTTAGGTATTTCATAGCTCACGACCTGCATAAAATGTATGCTTTCTACCTAAAGGTGTTGGAATGAGACATATTTCAAAGGTTTTTGCATAAAAACAAAAAGTACATCCATCATTTTCTTAACACATAGTACAACAACTTATCATGAAGGCAAACTAGATCATTTCATTCAAATAAAGGTGCTCTTACAATGAAAATAAGCTTGAAGTTGTCTTGTATTGCTTTGACAAATGAGATTACAACATGTATTTTTAATACAATCTTGAGTTACAATGTTGTTGCAAAGCTGAATACCATTTTGAACTAGAATGAACTAAAGGAAAAACTATCCTAGGGATCTATCTTATTTATCCCAACATGGGAGTGACAACAAACAAGAATCTAGGAAAAGAAATAAGTGTCCTTGTTTAGTCAAGCCTCTACTGGGTGCCCAAGAAGAGGACTTCTACATGTTGTCAACTCATGAAAGTTTGTTGCTCCTTGAAAAATGGGAGAAAATGAAGTTGAGGAAGTGATAGTTGACCTTTTCCAGCTCTCAAAAACTTGCTCCAGTTTCTTAAAAGCTCTTAGATGCTTGGAAAATACTTGAACTACCATAACTATTCCTTTATTGACCATTATTCTTCTCAAATTCCTTTGCACATGAATAGGACATGTTCTTGATGAATTTGACCTAAAGATTTGGACTCCTTGTAGGTGTGAGGAACAAGGCTCTCTTTCACTCAAGTCTTAACCTTTTTAATTCAGATCTTACTATCTCTTGATGAGAATCTTTAGGCATAGGTATTGTTTGATAGGCACATGCATTTATCCTCTTCATTGCATTTCTTCTTCTCTGTGTAGGCTTTTAAAGGTTTGATAATACATTAACAATACCATACTAACCCTTGACTCTTCATGTGCAGGTCATAACCTTGAGGACAAGATAAAAGGTCACTATGAAGACCTCTTTGACTATTCTATTTTGACTCTGTCTTCTCTGTGATTTTTCTTTAATGTCATCAATATTTTAAACTAATAAAAATCCCCTCTAAACTATCATCATTTGACTATTCACTGTTCCTTCATTATCACTAAAAGGAATAGTGAATAGTGAAATGAGGATAGTTCTTAATAGTAGGGTCATGACTGTCTTTCATAGTTCACTTGCTTGGATCTCCATAGGGTTAGTAGAACATTATCTCTATCATGAATTATGACTTCATCCTTCTCTTTAATGTATACAGAGATATGATCATCTCATTAAAATTGTATTTGCCTCAATGACCTTCACTCATTGTAAACCCTTCTAATGGCTCCATTTGTTTCCCTCTATGTAGACATCTATGAAGATTAGAGAATTTAGATCCTTGTATTCCTCACTATTTACATGTTGTCATAGCACTGTTGTCAGGCATCTAGGACTATCACCTCATGATGATGATCTTTCAAAGTTTTTGCAAACCCTCTAAAATTGATTAGACCTCTGTATCTTTGATATTAGACTACTCCCACTAAAACTACCCCTATCTTTATGATCTGTCCAAGATCTTTGATCAGTGTGGGCTTTGTTTCTTCCTTGTGCTGACATCTGTCTCATCTTGGATAGGTTTTTGTGGAGGCTTAAAAGACCTTTGTCAAGTTTTTGTTTGACTTCTTTTAAGGTTATCTCAAACATGGTTATGTCTATCTAACAACTATATCCAAGGATACAAACTTCTATTTGAGTTTGTCTAGCATGTCACACCATTGTAAGATCTCTATTCTTTTGAAGATATGAAACTCTTTAGATAAAATCATTTCTCATCTCTATTATGAGCTCATGATTCTTTATTGTAGTCAACATCAAGGTCTCCTTCAAGAAAGGTACACACCTTCAAACTTGTGATCTTTTATCCTGACATATGTTGCAGACCTAAAACTCTAGGATAACAAAATTTCACCCTTTCCTTCATTTTCAATAAACTCCTACTACCTTCATGCAGATCTTAGCACTATTGTCAAGCATCTAGGACTATTACCTCATCATCATAGGGTTGAGACAATGAGACAATAACCTTTAAAACCAACTTAATCAACAATTCTTGCCTTGCATTGTTGTTTCTTTTTTACTTTGAAACACAAACTTGTTGACCAATAGTCTATTTTTGACTTTGAAACATTTTCCTTCACTTTAAAACCAAAATACTAGCCCCTAAAAGTTATCATATCATTTATAGTCTATGAACCCAACATGCTTCTTGACCCATCTTGCAGGAGGACCCTTTGTCCACAACTTGTCCTCTTTGAGAATAAGGAGGTGTTTTTTTTTTCATTTTTAACAAATTAATCTATTGTTATACTACTATGTATGCAATCACTTCCTTCTTAATAAACCTTCTTAGTTGTCTGCAACCTTAATTCATAGAGGCAATAGCTCTCCATTGCTATTGACTATGTTTTGTTAAGTCATTTGGTTCATGTCTTCTAGGTAATGGACACACCTTTTGATACCATCCACTATCTAGTATTATAGATTTATATCCCTCATAACCTCAACATGACCACAACAAGTTTTAACATGACTTTGAAAAAGTTTATCACGACTATAATAGTCATTAGATCTTTTATAGACTTGCATACATGTGGTATTTGTTAGATTTAGGGCACACAACTGAGAGGGGGGGTGAATTAGTTGTCCAAAACTTTCTCCAATTAAACACTTAACTTTACTTTGCAAATAATCAAGGAAACATAATGTAATGAATCAAGAGCATAAACACATCAACACATGAGACACCAAGATTTTGACATGGAAAACCCGGTTAAGGGAAAAACCATGGGGTGATTAACCCAAGATTATATTCTCTATTAGAAGAATAGAAAGAACAAAAATGGCACATGCCAATTAGGGCTCACTTCCTAAGCACACTGCTCACAAGAGGCTCACTGCCTACAAGAGACACACTATTTACAAAAGAATAAGTATCACATACTTGAACTGGAAAATAACATCTTCATCATGCTTGAATGAGTTTCATTGAAGCTCAATACTTTTGCTCTGCCTTTCGCTCTCCTCCTTGCTACCACACTCTCATCTCCATAAGGACAACTTTGAAATGACTTCGTAATCCCTTATTTATACAAGACATCAACTTAGGAATGGTCATCTACGTCGGCAAACATCAACAAGAACATCTGCAGGATGTGTAACTGATCCGGTCGGCCAATCTCCAGAAGAACACTATCATCCGGAAGACAATCTTCAATTGCAAGCTCTAACTTCAATGTGGATCACTAACTCAAACTGAACATGATCCAAAGACCTCCACAAGCTTTCCAAAATCACCAAGAACATCCACACTTCATCTGCTTACTAAAATCCTTCTCTTTCATTCGGAGCCTCAAGAACACAATCTGTCACCACTGTCACCAAAGAATGGATACTTCTGGACCTTTAATTCCTAAACCAATCAAGTTGATACATCATAAGGACTTCCTCAACACTGTCTCAAATCCGCAGAGCAGGAAATTGTACTTCCGGATCTCACCGGACCTGTCTGTGTCACTATGTTATGTTTGAACACCTACCAAAACTAGTTTTACTTGAGCAACCACAACTTCTTCATATCTTCATGTGGACCTCTAAAATCTCTACTGGATCACCTCAAGACACATATCTACAAACCCTTTAATCTACATCCTTTGATCCTCTTCCTATCTTGGACTTTTTCCTTATTGTCATTACTGATCTTCATTGTTCCTGATTGAGACTAATTTTCTCAATAACCTTAGCACATAGCTCATCCAATCCTTATCATTAAAGTAATAGGAGTATGTTGACACTAATGACAACACATGTTAGGCCCATACTTGAAACAATCTCCCCCTTTGTCATTGATGGCAACATATGATGTGAAAAACTGTTTTGACCATCAAGACAAGAACTTCTCCTCACTGTCACAACTCCCCTTATCAGCAACAACCATTCACATGTCTTCTCTCCTTTTATGACTCCCCCTTTGATTAGAAACCACTTGTTTTTCACATGTCTTCTCTCCCCCTTTGACATCAATGGAAAAGGGCACATACTTGCAATTCCAACACTTCAGAATCATACCTACTGCTCCCCCTGAATAATAGCTCCCCATCAATCCAGATCACAAGATATGACTATGATATCTACCAGACTGATGCACCTTAGTGCACCTTAGTTCATCACCGGAGGGGAAATAACCCCCAACTTTTCCCTGAGATACTCAAAAGAGTCCTTAGGAAGAGGTTTAGTAAAGATGTCTGCAATTTAATCCTTAGAAGGTACAAACTCCAATCTGACTTCATTCTTATTCACTTGCTCTCTCAAAAAGTGAAACTTGATGGATATGTGTTTAGTCTTTGAATGCAACACCAGATTCTTAGATATATTTATAGCATTTGAATTATCATAGAAGATTGTGATAGGTTCTTCATACTCCACTTTGATATCTCTTAGCATCTACTTCATCCATAAAACTTGAGTGCAACTACCTGCTGCTGCAATATATTCTGCTTCAGTTGTAGATAGAGATATTGCCTCTTGTTTCTTGCTTAGCCAAGAAACCAACCTCTTCCCCAAAAAGAATGCTCCACCACTGGTACTCTTCCGGTCATCCACATCTCCTGCCCAATCTGCATCAGTATATGCATGAAGAGAGAAATCATGATCTCTAGGATACCACAGACCATACTTAACTGTCCCTTTTAGATATCTAAAAATCCTCTTGATTGCCATGACATGAGATTCTCTAGGATCAGCCTGAAATCTAGCAACAAGACCAACAACCTGCATAATGTATGTTCTAGTTTGAGTAAGATACAATAGTCCTCCAATCATTGACGTATACTTTGTCTGATCAGCCTTAGGAGAGTCATCATCTTTGCTCAATTTACATCCGGTTGCCATGGGAGTATTCATTGGTTTTGAGTCTTCCATCCCAAATTTCTTCAACAATTCTTTCACATATTTGGTTTGAGAAATGAAGATTCCTTTCTTTGTTTGAGTGATTTGCAGACCCAAGAAGAAATTCATTTCACCAAGCATGGACATCTCAAATTCACTTTTCATTTGATTTGCAAAAGTTTTACACATACTATCTCTTCCTCCAAAAATGATATCGTCAACAAACACTTCAACAATCAAGATGTTTTCATGATCAATTTTGAAATACAAATTACTGTCAGCAGTACCTTTGTTGAAACCAATCTTCAAAAGGTGCTTATTCAATCTTTCATACCAGGCTCTTGGGGCTTGCTTTAGTCCATACAGTGCTTTCTTCAACTTGCAGACCATATCATCATGATCAGATAATTGAAATTCATCTGGTTGCTCAATGTATACTTCTTCTTCCAAGTCACCATTTGGTGCAGGAGCACCTACCTAACAGTTGGCCTCCATGAGGCAGTTAGTTTGTTTTAAGTCTTGTTGATGTTTCCAAGAAGGTCTTATAAGACCAATGCATGTAATAAGGTCATGTTGACCAGACTTTACTATTTTTAGCTAGGTTGTTAGGACAGCTGTTATGTTGTATGTCCGGTTGGATCTCCCAGCCACCTGGGGAGATCTCCCAGCCGCTTGGAAGCTCCCAGCTGCTTGGAGTCAGGTCGGTAGTACTCGCAGGAGATCCTAGTTATGCATTAGGATCGGTTGGTTTTAGGCAGTATTGTAGATCATCGATCAGACATTGCAAAGAGTGAGACAGAGGGGAGAGAGACTGAGCATTGTATTGCATCTTTTGAAATCAATAAAGATCCTATTTGTGTTCATTTTCTGTTTGATCTCCATTGTGAAATCGAGTTGCTGATCTGGTGGTTTCATGGATTCACTGATCCATTCCACCAGTTGATTCGTCGAATCGGTGGAATGGCCATGTATAATAGCTTAGGGTTTAGTCTGCATTTTGTGTTTGTTTGCATGCAGGTGTGCAAGATCACGGTCGAGATGTGTTGAGAACCCTAGCATGGGTATGTGCTAGGTCGTGCTGATAGTTTGAGTCTGGAAGATCGCCCTGAAAGCAGATCGGGTCACCTCAGGAGGTTCGGCGGACCAAAATTTGCTAAGGTTGGAAATTCGTCACAACGGCATCATCAGGATATTTCTGTGTATATCATGCAGTTACTTCGGGCGTCATCTAAGTAGATGGAGGTGAGCATGATGCAATCATTTGCATAAGGTGAATGCGTTTCAGGGTGATCATCATCAGGTGTTGCCGAGGAAGGGTATATCGGCATAAGTTAGTCGATCGGGTTGATAAAATCATCGCGGGCCGATAATGTTAAGTTTGGCCGACAGCAGGATATTGAAGGAACTGCATATGACGTCATCGTCATCAGAATATTGGTCATCAGTATAAAGTTGAGTATCAACATCAGGATGTTTCATTTGACCGGATAAGTCATATCTTGATGTTGTTTGTTTGAGTAGTCAGATATCGGGATGACGTAAGCATCAGAAGGAAAGGTGCATGAGGTTGTCGTCATCAGGATATATGGGAGGAACCGGATATTTTATATCCTGCTGATGAACATGATGTTGAACATCATGATGCTGCAGAAAGCGTTTGGCGGTAAGATGAACAGTGAACATCAGGAGGATGTTTGCGCTTGCCGAATGTGATGATGCTGCTAATAGCCGAATATGATGATGCTGCTGACAGGCGAAAGGTCGAAGGTTTGTCTGCAGGAGGATATCGGTCGACAGAGAAAATATGATGATGCTAATAGTGTTAAGGGAAATATGATGATGATGATGAAGGGTTGCAGACATACATGCTGTATGTCAAGGTTTTAGTGTGGATGCCTCTGCATCATAGTGGTATTAGAGCTCAGCAAAAGGTCTGGGCTGTTGTGTGTTGATTCTGTCACTGAAAAGACAGAGGTAGAGAAGTGAGAGGTTGACAAAATGCCTCCGAAAGGTAATGGTACTGCAAGGGAGTTGCAGGAGATGAAGGAAAAACATGCCAGAGAGATGAGGAGGATGAAGGAGCTTGCTGAAGCACTTCAAGCCAGGCTTGTAGCCTTGGAGAAGAACAAAAAGAGGGAAGTGGAACACAGTGAGTCTGAAGAAGATGAAGATACTGTTGAAGAGTATGAAGAGGTAGCTAAAGAACTGGATGCTGAAGACCAGAAATTTGCAAAACTGTTAAAGGCAGTACAGAGTGATAAACCTAAAGTAAAGGTTGATGTTTCCAAGTATAATGGAAGTTTGAATGAAGATGAGTTACTGGATTGGATTGCTACACTTGATAATCACTTTGAATGTGAAGATGTTGCTGAGGATCAGAAGGTAAAGATTGCAAAGACCAAGTTAGGAGGTCATGCTTTGGTATGGTGGGATTATGTACAATCCGAGAGAAGGAAACAAGGAAAGTCAAAGATCACTTCATGGGATAAAATGGTAGCAAGGATCAAAGGTAAATTCTTGCCCAAGGATTATGAAATTTAGATGTTTAAGAAGCTGCAATTTTTAAGGCAGAAGGAAATGGATGTGAAGGCATATACTGAGGAGTTTTATAAGTTGAGTATGAGATCTGGTCATCATGAGAATGAGGTAGAGAAGGTAGCTAGGTACTTGGCTAGCTTAAGATTGAACATACAGGATGAGTTAGTTTTAGCTAACCCTAAGAATGTGGAGGATTGTTACCAAATGGCAATCAGGATTGAAGAAAAGATGAATAGAAGACAAGATAAGTCCATGAGAGGAAGAGGAAGCAATATGAGGGGAAGAGGATTAGCCCCTACAACAAGGCAAACCAATGAGGGTCAAGAAGACACTGGTAAAGGACAGGGACAGTCTGATTTTAGAGGTGGATGGAAAGGTAATAGAGGCAGATTTGGAGGTGGTAGAGGTTCTACTACATTTTCAGGAAAGTGTTACACCTGTGGTGAGTTTAGTCATCCATTTTTCAAATGTCCAGAAAGCAAAGGTTCATCATCCAGAAATGATAGAACGAATGACAAGAGCGTACAACTTGTGCAAGAAGAGAAAGTAGAGGAATGTGTACAAAGTTCAAACACTTATCAAGGAGATAGAGCTCCTGACAGTTATGGATATCCTGAGGAGGGAGAAGCATTGATGCTTAGGAGAATTAGTTTGCAGGCATCAAAGGATATGATGCAAAGAAGAGCTCTTTTCAAGACCACATGTAAGAGCAAAGGTAAAGTATGTAAGGTTGTCATTGATACTGGTTCAACAGACAACATGGTCTCTCAGGAAATGGTGGATAAACTGAATTTGGAAAGGATTCCACACCATCACCCTTACAAGGCATCTTGGGTGAGTGATAGTCAATCACTTTTTGTATATGAACAGGCATACGTTGATTTTCAGATTGGAGCATATCATGATAGAGTTTTGTGTGACATTTTGCCCATGGAATGTTGTCACCTACTGTTGGGTAGACCATGGCAATTTGACAGGAGGGTACTGTATGATGGGTATGCTAATACCTAAACCATCAAGAAAGATGGGAAGACTACTATGTTGATGCCATTGCAGGCAAATACTGCAGCACAGGGGGCAGCCAAAATCATTTTAGTGGGAAAGAAGGAGTTTGTACATATGCCTATAGCAGCAGGCATAAAGGCAGTTGAGGACACTGCAGGGAAAGGAGTTGTTAAGGACAACAGGTTGAAGAAAGTTTCAGTTGTGACTGACAGAGGTCAGCAGCAGGTTCAGAAACAGGTTTACAAACAACCACCAGTTGAGAGGGGTGACAAGGATGTTGTCATAGTTGGGACTATTGTTTGTCCTATAAAGGTTGAAATGAAGACAGAACTGAACATTGTAGAAGTTCAAGAGGCAATTCCTAAGGTTATTCAACCAGGTATTCAGACAGAGGTTCTAGTAAGACAACCTGACAAACACAAGGTATGTGTGAGAAGGGCCTACATTGCCAGGCATGAGGGTTTACTTGCAAGACAACAAGTTACAGTTCAGACATCTTGGAGCAGCCAAGATACAGCAGAGGATAAAGCTGGAACATGTCAGAACACTGACATGACAAAGTGTAAAGGTGGAGGACTTCCACATCCTAACTCATGGGACATGAGTTCTTTTCTGTTGGGGAGTATGGTGCAGGAGCACCTACCTGATAGCTGGCCTCCATGAGGCAGTTAGTTTGTTTTAAGTCTTGTTGATGTTTCCAAGAAGGTCTTATAAGACCAATGCATGTAATAAGGTCATGTTGACCAGACTTTACTATTTTTAGCTAGGTTGTTAGGACAGCTGTTATGCTGTGTGTCCGGTTGGATCTCCCAGCCACCTGGAGAGATCTCCCAGCCGCTTGGAAGCTCCCAGCCGCTTGGAGTCAGGTTGATAGTACTTGCAGGAGATCCTATTTATGCATTAGGATCGGTTGGTTTTAGGCAGTATTGCAGATCATCGATCAGACATTGCAGAGAGTGAGACAGAGGGGAGAGAGACTGAGCATTGTATTGCATCTTTTGAAATCAATAAAGATCCTGTTTGTGTTCATTTTCTGTTTGATCTCCATTGTGAAATCGAGTTGCTGATCTGGCGGTTTCATGGATTCGTTGATCCATTCCACCAGTTGATTCGTCGAATCGGTGGAATGGCCATGTATAATAGCTTAGGGTTTAGTCTGCATTTTGTGTTTGTTTGCATGCAAGTGTGCAGGATCACGGTCGAGATGTGTTGAGAATCCTAGCATGGGTATGTGCTAGGTCGTGCTGATAGTTTGAGTCTGGAAGATCGCCTTGAAAGCAGATCAGGTCACCTCAGGAGGTTCGGCGGACCGAAATTTGCTAAGGTTGGAAATTCGTCACAACGGCATCATCAGGATATTTCTGTGTATATCCTGCAGTTACTTCGGGTGTCATCTGAGTAGATGGAGGTGAACATGATGCAATCATTTGCATAAGGTGAATACGTTTCAGGGTGATCATCATCAGGTGTTGCCGAGGAAGGGTATATCGGCATAAGTTAGTCGATCGGGTTGATAAAATCATCGCGGGCCGATAATGTTAAGTTTGGCCGACAGCAGGATATTGAAGGAACTGCATATGACGTCATCGTCATCAGAATATTTGTCATCAGTATAAAGTTGAGTATCAACATCAGGATGTTTCATTTGACCGGATAAGTCATATCTTGATGCTGTTTGTTTGAGTAGTCAGATATCGGGGTGACGTAAGCGTCAGAAGGAAAGGTGCATGAGGTTGTCGTCATCAGGATATATGGGAGGAACCGGATATTTTATATCCTGCTGATGAACATGATGTTGAACATCATGATGCTGCAGAAAGCATTTGGCGGTAAGATGAACAGTGAACATCAGGAGGATGTTTGCGCTTGCCGAATGTGATGATGCTGCTGATAGCCGAATATGATGATGCTGCTGACAGGCGAAAGGTCGAAGGTTTGTCTGCAGGAGGATATCGGTCGACAGAGAAAATATGATGATGCTAACAATGTTAAGGGAAATATGATGATGATGATGAAGGGTTGCAGACATACATGCTGTATGTCAAGGTTTTAGTGTGGATGCCTCTGCATCACCATTTAGGAAGGCAGACTTGACATCCATCCGATATACCTTGAAATCCTTGAAAGTAGCAAAAGCAAGAAATAATTTGACTGCTTCAGTTCTTGCCACCGGAGCAAAACTTTCTTCAAAATCAACTCCTTCTATTTGAGAGTAACCCTTGTAGACCAATCTGGCTTTATTTTTTATTACTTCACCAACTTCATTTAGTTTGTTCTGAAAGACCCATTTGGTTCCAATCACATTTTTGTTTCTAGGTTTGGGGACAAGATCCCAAGTGTGATTTTTCTCAATTTGTATCAACTCTTCCTCCATTTCTTTAGTCTAGTTTTCATCATTGCAAGCTTCATTCACTGTATTAGGTTCAAGTTTCAAAATTAGACAATACTCATTTGAGTTTTGAGCAATTTTCCTTCTTGTTTGTACACCTTTGCTTTTATCACCTATGATATGATCTTGAGAGTGATTCAATCTTACATACCTAGGTACTTTGGGAATTACTTGCATTTTTGCTTCTTGATCAGGCTCATTCAAACTTAACTCTTCTTCCTAATTTACCAGATCAATCTAGATCTGAATCTCAGAAGAAGCTTGGGCTCCTTGATTCAGAATGCCATTCTGATCATCTTCATCATATTCATAGAATCTTGAGGGTTTTTCAATTCCTTCATCAACCTTCACATTTGTACTTTCTATCATCTTTCTCAGTCTCTTGTTATAACACCAGTATGCTTTGCTTTGAGTAGAGTAACCCAAGAATATTCCTTCATCACTTCTAGCATCAAACTTTCCTAGATCTTCATCTCTTTTAATGTAACATTTTCTACCAAAAACTCTAAAATACCTTACAGGAGTGATACCTGTAGACACCCAAATTTGTCCCAACTTTGTTTATGTCTAGCAACACCATTTTAAATCATTATTCATTAAGCCAATTAATTAAATAAATTTTATTTATTTAATTAATTCCACATCATAATCCCATTTATCCTATCCCCATCCCAATTAATTAAATAAATTTTATTTATTTAATTAATTTCCACATCATATCTTATCCCATCCTATTCATGTATCCTATTAATTAAATAAATTTTATTTAATTAATTAATATCCAACTCATATCCCAACTAATTCAAATATTTTATTTGAATTAAACACTCATCTTTCATCACATTCCAACACTTGTCCAGTCAATCATGTGTTGTAAGACAACTTTCATTCATATCCTTCACATGCACAACTAATGGAACCTAAATTTAGTATCTTTCAATCCTAGCCATTCACACAGCCTCTGAATCTCCACCGTTGATTGATCTTGGTTGAGCCCTATATAAACACCCTCTCATTCCATATGAGAGGATCCAGCAATCATATAGCACCTGCATTATCATCCTGAGCATTTGATCATCCAATTGAGCTTTTATCATCCATCATGGCAACTTTAAGCTTTACAATTGTTCATTGTTGAAGAAGCAGTCCACATCCCTCAAACAAGGAATTGCACGGTCTAGGTGATGTTATGCTTGAATTGCATTGTTCTTTGATTTCATTTAGATTAGATTCCTTGATGATGATAGGGTTAGGGTTTCATGACTATGTCTGATCTGCTAAACCTGACTTTTCACCTATCACATTTTGGCATGCCCAGTGGGACTCACGTCCTTGATTAACCTCTCTTGTTTGAGTTGTTTTTATGAAGTTTAGATCTCTTGGAGCGCCAATCTTTCATTTTTGCAAGCTTTTGTAGCAAAAATTTACATTTTTCTAACCCTAGTTTGCAAAGATTTGGCTAAAACTGTATGTAGATGATCTCTTAGCCCAAATCTAACCTCACCATTGCATTCAAGATGCCGTTTCTATAAACTTTGAGTACAAATTTGCCTAAATTTGATGAAAAATGGAGCGTTTGGTGAAGAAAACAACAACCGGACTGCAACAATGCGCTTCTGGTAATTCAGGTCGCTTTTGATCAAACAGCAGTCGCCTGGGCTAAATCAGCTTGCCTTTGGGCAAACAGCAGTCGTTTATGGTCAAATTTAGCTCACTTTTGAACAAAAAGAGACCACATATGGTAAAATTGGTCACTTATGGTTAACATTTGCATTCTGTCTCCTGAAACTCTCCAGATCACTTTTGGGCTATTATGTCTCACTTTTGGGCTTTTGTTAGTCACATATAAGCTATTACTTGTCACTTCCATCCATTTTTGCATCACTTATGAGAAAAAATCTGCCACTTTCTGGATATCCGGATCACTTTTACACTGGGATCGGCCGCATCTATCATTTTCTGGATCACTTTTACATCGACAGTGATCGCCTAAGGTATGAAATGCATCGCTTTTGCTTCAACAAAATTCACCTATGTGCTTTATGATGTTTTACACTATTAGTTTCACTTTTGAAATGTGTTGCTCGCTTATGAACTAACAGTGGTCGCTTCTAACCTAATGCGCGTCGCTTATGAATTAACAGTGACCACTTATGAGTTTATGCGTGTCGCTTTTGATTGAACAGTGGTCACTTTCAAACTGATTTGCATTGCTTATGATCCTACAGAAGCCACGTTTAAACTAATAGGCATCGCTTATGAACTGACAGTGATCGCTTGTGCAGGGCAGGGTTTTGACTGTGTTTTTGCAGATACAGGTCGCTTTTAGCCTGCAATCGGTCGCTTCTGGGTATATCCGCATCGCTTACAAGCTAACAGGAACCACATCTAGTATTTTTCGTGTCGCATTTGATCTGCAATATCCTGCTTGTCACAAAATACAGATCGCCTCTGATCAACAGTATGTCACATCTAGCAACTATAACTTGCTTCTACTTGCTGTCATTGTGCATCTTGGTATTTCTATCATAACTTTCACATATGGAGGCCAAATCGCACAAACAAGGACTCGCTGGAAAGCTGAGAGGATGAACTACATAGTGGAGCAATTTTTATTAGGTGATTGTATCATTTTACCCTCTTTTTTATCAGTCAAAGTTCAGGTTCATTGCAAACTTTATTTTGAGCATAACTTGAGCAATTTTAATCGTTTTTCAACGAAACTTTTTTTCAAATTGCTTAGAATCTCCTCAAATTTCTGTTTATGCAATCTATTTTTTTGTATCAGATCATTTTTATCAATATTTTTAGATTTCATCCTTTTCATGTAATCATCTTCTTTGGAAGTTTACTTGTTTCTTTTTGGAATTGGTGACTTGTAGAGGCATCTAAGGAGCTGGAGTAGCATTGGCATCAACATCTACAGCAAATTGGAAAGTGATTGTATTAGGTGCACTCATTCTAATCTTTCATCTCTTAATCTTGTTTCATCACACATTTGGACTTTGGGATTAAAACGAACATTGTTTGCTATCACATCATCGAGAAATTGGGATAAAATGAACAAGTGTCTTTCATCACATTTGGATTTGGATCTAAAATGAACAAGTGCTTGAACTATTTGATCACACATTGATTTCTAAGGTTAATGAACCCCATGCGAGTGTGACCAAGTAAATGTGTATGCTCTCTCCTCGCGTCCCAACATGAACTTGGAGATCAAAAATATTTACTTGTGTTGCTTTTATTTAGCCTTAGAGAGGCCTGCCTTGGTATCCACCCCAAGGGAATGACCTCAAGCGGTACTTTCATCTGGTCTACTATAAAAATTAGAGGATAAGGCGAAAGCCAAGTCTAACTGGTATTAGCGCTCACCATACAGTGCTAACTCAAAAGGAGGTGTACCTTTGTGTATATTAAAACTCCTAGTAGGGTTAGTTAAAGTCTTAAGTGGCTTGCTGGATGCTCGTGGGGTGCCGGTCCCCCAGATTTTCACTAGAACCTTCTTGTGATAGTGGCCTTGCCTTAACTAGGACTTGTTGAATTGTCTTCACATGCTTGCTTAACCATCATCACATTCTTTCAAACTAACAACTTGCTTATGTGTCTTGCGTGAATGATTCATGTGTGTATATGCATAATCATTTGTTTGAACATTGCCAAATCAAGCTCTAAACATCCAAACACATAAACAAATCAATCTAAGCACATCATCTAAACATTCCACATCATCATCCAAATCCCTAAGCAAGCACTTGCTAAAAGGACTTAAGACAAACACTTGGTGACAACATGTCTACATTGGAGGACCTAGAAATTAAGATTCCTCCAAAATATTTATCAAGGATTACAACCCCTCAACCAAGATGCCATTGAAATATTACAATTCTTCCTCTAAAGAGCTCAACCCCACGCAAGCCAATCACCTCAACTACAAAACTTCATAGCCCAAGTTCAACACCTTTTAGCCACTAGTCAAGCTCAACAAGTACAACAAACCTTAGCTACTCCATACCAACCTAATCTACCTCATAGCCACATGTCATATCCATCGACTTCCTATCAACTTAATCCACCTATCCACCAAGTCAATACCACATCAACCTATGAACATCCACCTCAAGCTTATCCAATCCCTCATACTACCATTCCAATGCACTACCAAGCCCATTCACAAAGCCATCAAGTGATATTACAAGAACAACACCCAAGTCCCAATGGCCCTTTCTATATAAATCAAGTAAGTCCAAATACACCTTTTCAACAAGACCACCAAGCACCATTGATAGATCTAAATCCACCTTTACAAAAAGAAGCACATCTAAGTCCAAGTAGTCCCTTGTACATAAATCAAAAAAGCCCAAGTTATCCTATGCAAGATCTAATAACCTTTGACAAGGGAGATACCAATCTAGAGTAGCCACCACCATCCAATCACATGCCATCACATGAACCAACAAGTCCTATCCCAACACCACCAAGTGATCCCAATCATAGTCCATTGATCCCTTTACCTTCCAAACCACCAAGCCCTTCATTACCTTCATCACCATGTCCTTCTAATCATTCACCAAAGGATGCGGTTGAGAGAGTTTTACAAAGGACGCTTGAAGCAAAACTCATTGAACTTCCTAAAGTCAAACCATGTGAAGAAAGTCCATATGATGAACATGATTATTGTGCATACCATAGGACCGAAGGCCATAATACAAATCAATGCCCAATATTTGTCTCAATTGTTTACAAGGTGTACCCACCTATAATGGGAAATAGTGCCACATCATCCCCATCCTATGTGTCACCCCCATCTAGTCCAAATCCTAATCCATCCAATCCAATTAGCTCTCAACCTAATCCTCGTCCTAATCCTAATCCAACACCATCTACCATTATCATCCATCCATTATATTTCCCATCCACCCATACACTTGCAAAGGATGTGATCCATTGGCTACTAGATAGGAATAAACTACCCCCATGTCAAACACCAATTCATGAGCCTACCAATAAACTTCCAAAGGTCATGTCCAATCATATAATCTCATCAGGTGGTTCACATATCCTTGAGCCTCTTCAAGAGCCTTCCATTAACATACCTAGCCCTTTAAGCCCATCATGTGACCTACAAGCCAACAAGTCTATTCAAGAGTCTCCAACCACAAGCCTACGTCAAGAGCCATCATGCCTTCATGTTGATAACTATCAAGAGCCTATCAAGTCCACTCAAGAACCTTCCACTTCCATCCAAAGTCAAGAGGTATGTCAAGAGCATAATCTTAAACATGTGGAAATATTGAACCTTAATCTTAATCAAGATCAAAGCACCTCTAAGTTCCACCTATCCATGACCTACTTATGGGTTGCCCTCAAGCTATTAGCCATCACCATGACCTCATTCATGAGCAAATTTATCCCTTTTATAGCCCACTTAATCCTATTTTTGCTCATAGTCATGATCAAGGTTCTAGCTAAGATCATGAAAACCATGATGATCCATTTGGCAAAACTTTATCTATCTCATGATCAAGATGATATCTATGATGAAGAACCTATTAAAAAATACCTTGATCCTATCCATAATCCCATAACCATCCATGAGCAAGATATCCAAATTGCTCCTAGTCATCCTCCATCTAGCCCTATCCATAATGAGCAAACATCCACTTGTCATAATGAGACATGTGCCTCTCAAGAACACATAAGCATAGAAGATCAAACAAATAACTTGGATCTCAGTGAACACAATGCTAATGATCCTCTCTCCACATCTACCATCGATCCTATTTCAAGTCCACCATCATGTCCTAGTGGTCTTATAACCTTCCTCCATGAATGTTCTTCCTTAGGACAACAACAACCATTTTCCTCCATTTCATCTTCTCCATCCAATAAAGAACTCAAGTCTAGTTCCCAAAACACATCTAGTCCCATAGTCAATTGCATCCTCCAAAACATGAACTACAAAGGTAAAGGCCTAGGCCTTTATGAACAACATATTTTGGAGCCAAACCATGTCAAAATCCCTCCATGCTCATATGGCCTTGGATACACACCCCAAGGTAAACAAGGCCAAGATGTTGGTAATCCTTTCATGCATCCTAAACCTATCACTTTCCATCACACCCCCCATCATCTACCCAAAACATATGTAGCCATTCCAACTCCATCATCCTATAAATGTCAAAAGCATGTGACCATACACCTTCTGCCATCCACTTTGCCTCCACTTTTACCAACTCCAAATATCCCTCCATCCACCTTGCCACCATTGCTTCCAACACCTAACATACATATCATTCATAAGTATCCTTACATCCCTAATCATGGCCAACAAAAGCACACATCGCCTAAGCATAAAGCTTCTAATCATTCCATCCACTTCACCCACCCCATGGGATTCACAAGCAAAAATTTTGATGCCTCTACTTATAAAGCTAAAAATCCTACCAAAAACTCTAAAGGTCTTCATACCTTAGGACATAAAGAATCAAAATCAAAGAAAAGTTCATCTAAGCAGCCATCTAAGCCCTTACCTCCAAATGCAAAGCCCAAAAGCAAAATGGTTTGGGTTCCTAAGCAAACAACTAGCAAAGCGAATGAGGCATCCTCATCCACATCTAAGCAACCATCCAAGCCCATACCTTCAAAAGCAAAGCACAAAAGTAAAATGGTTTGGGTTCCTAAGCAAATAGCTAGCAAGTCAAATGAGGCATCCTTATCCACCTCTTAAGAATCCCAATCACCTATATCCATCCAAGAGCCTATTTCCTTCCAAAACATTCATTCCTTTCAAAACTCCCACAAGAAAAGCAAAAGCACTAAAAATACTAGATCTATGTGGGTTCCTAAATCACTTCATCAACCATCCGCTAAGCAAACATCTCCATTGCTTCCTACACTACCATCCAATCAAAAGCTTCAATGTTTATCACGGTGTGTGCAACCATTGGTCATGGTTCCCTTCCACTCCGTAGCACCTCCACATAACTACATCTCCCCATCCTTCATCCATTATCCTACAAATCTTCTCCATCACCTTCCTATGGTCCATGCTTTTGCATAAGCCTTTTATCCATCCATCCTTGCATGAACCTTCCATAATCCACATCCTAATCCACTATCTACCTAATCCATCTCCCATCCATGCAATCCCTTATCAACATCTATGAGCATAATGACATGGTCTATGTGAAGACATCATTCTCTCTAACAAGATTACCAACCTCTCATAGCACTAGCCACTTGAGTCCCTCCTATCCATTACCATGGTGAAAACCTAGCAAACAGGCGCCATGTGTAATTGTCATCCCATCTAAAGAAAAAAATTTAAATAGTAAAGAGAAAGCCCTTCATCCAACGGTGAAAACCTAGTAAACAGGCGCCTGGGATAAGTACCATGATGAAAACTTGGCAAACAGGCATCATGTGTAGGTTGATCTTCTATGTCACTTACACTTGGGGGCACATTGTCTCATCCAACCTATCCATTTCCAAACTATCTATCCCATTATATCATTTTCCATCCTATCATGCTACATCCTACCATCCTTATCCATTCATCCATCCTTCTGCCTTTTGATTTTGATGAAGACATAGGGGCAAAATCTTGAAACATGCTTTGGATATCTCTTGGTATACCTCATACCTTCTTAATCAATCCATCTTATCATTATCCACCTATCATACACCTCGTCATGTAAAACCTATCATGTCATCCCATTGTCATGAGCCTTGTCATGTAAATATCCTAGAATGGGGCAAGTTATTCTTCCTATGCAACATAGCCTTTGGAGATCACATCCTAGCTCCCTTATGATCCATCCACTATGGTGTATCCTTATCATGAGTTTTCCATTTTATAGCTTATCCCCATTTGTTTATCATGAGCTTTCCACTATAGCCTACCTATCTGTTTATCATGAGGCATGCATCCATCCCTTATATGATCTATCCTCTTATCTATCCATCCAACTCTCATGAACCTTCCATCCCATCCAACTCTCATGAGCCTTCCATCCTATCCACCATTATCCATCCTTTTATCCATCCAATCCCATTCATCCCTCCTTGCATCTAGACTTGGTTTTTTCCCTTGTCATTGGGATCAAGCACAAAGGCTACCCAAATTGTAAATCCACTTGACATCCCAAAACATTCAAAAATACAAAAAAAATCAAAAATAAAAAAAATCCAAAAAAAATCAAATATCCAACAAAAAAATCCAAGCAATAAAACCACTCACATCATCCAAAACAATCCACTCCATCAACATTCAATCAAAATCAAATCATCATCATCATCAATTCTTCCTATCAATAAAATTCATTCATCCATTTCAATCAATCCATTTCCAACCATATCAATCAAATCAATCTAAGCAATGATCTCAAAATCCAAGTCACATTAATCCATATCAAGCAAGCTAATCAATCAAGGAACATTATCCAATCAAATCAACAAGTTTTTGATCCTAATCTTGTCATAAACTGAATCAATCATCATCAATCATCATTAATGGGATATAGTGTTCCCACATCCTTGTGTTGATCTAGGGATATAGCTTTCCCCACAATGACAACACTATCTATCATCATCAATCAAACAATCAATTATTGGTTTATGACTTGACAAGGGCAACACCTTGTTCGTTTTCCATCCTTTGAGCACACTGAGAACACTTGCTTAAGCTTAGATTGAGTGGACACTCTCATCATCACACCATCATTATCATCATTCAAAATAATCCAATCATCAAAACAATCAACCCAACAATAGCAAACATCAAAACCAAAGCACATCAAGCCAAACATCAAAACAACATTATCACCAAAGCAAATCAACTCCAATCGGAACAAATCCAATCACTTCAACAAATCAGAAGTAGCTCAATCCATCACATATCATCCCATCATCAACATTTTCATCAATCCTTCATCAAATCAATCTTCATCCATCATTTCATCATCTTCAAATCATTCTAAGCAATGATCCAAATGCAAGTCAATCTTTAATCCATACCAATCAAGTTAATCCATGGTCTTGATCCTAGCCTTGTTGTAAGCCAAATCCATCAATCAACTAGCCAACCAACTCAGCAAACAACCTTGTGTTGATCTAGGGATATAGCTTTCCCCACAATGACAACACTCTCAACTATCATCAACAAAACAATCAGCAATTAATCATTGGTTTACAGCTTGACAGGGGCAATACCTTGTTTGTTTTTGAATCATTTGTTCATGCTTGCTTGCTTGCTTGTGTGTGTTATCATTTTATCTTGCATTTGCGGGATGATCTTATTCTCTTCCTATGTGTATTGGTATCTTGTACATGTTGGGATTAGCATCTTACATATCAATATCTCTAGCATCTGAGAAGCTAAACAGTCTCTTATGCATTTGAGACTATTCTATGTTAAGACTAACTCCATACATATAACCAGCAAGCTATCATTATGTGTAGTGGAGATAAGCTCAAACCATTGCTTGTAGCATCAAAGTCCAACACTAGCTGTTATTCATATCTTGTGCATGTTGGCTCAACATCTTGACCTCATGCATTCAGACAAGATTGTAACACGCTAGTTGCACATTGGATATCTCAACACCTTGGTCTCTTATACCCTGGTGCATAACATCCATATGCTATATCAAACATAAAGACTGCATTTCTTTTCATTCTGAGCAATTACTTGAAAGCTGCCCATCATCCTATCTAGAACCTACTTATAGCCCTTCTCACAACCCTAATTCTTCTATGCCACAGCCTATTTTCTTCCATCCAACTCCCATTTTTTTCGTGTCAGCCTTCTTTTTAGCCTTTTTCTTCTATCGAGAGCCAACCCAGCCCTTCCTGGTTAGCCTGGCTTACCTCTCGAGGGGGCATCACCTGCCAGTTACACTGGGGCATAACTTGTTTATCGAATGCATATCATATCTTCTTTGACACAACGCTCTATCAAACATTGTATCAAAGAGGGGCAAAATGTAGACACCCAAATTTGTCCCAACTTTGTTTATGTCTAGCAACACCATTTTAAATCATTATTCATTAAGCCAATTAATTAAATAAATTTTATTTATTTAATTAATTCCACATCATAATCCCATTTATCCTATCCCCATCCCAATTAATTAAATAAATTTTATTTATTTAATTAATTTCCACATCATATCTTATCCCATCCTATTCATGTATCCTATTAATTAAATAAATTTTATTTATTTAATTAATATCCAACTCATATCCCAACTAATTCAAATATTTTATTTGAATTAAACACTCATCTTTCATCACATTCCAACACTTGTCCAGTCAATCATGTGTTGTAAGACAACTTTCATTCATATCCTTCACATGCACAACTAATGGAACCTAAATTTAGTATCTTTCAATCCTAGCCATTCACACAGCCTCTGAATCTCCACCATTGATTGATCTTGGTTGAGCCCTATATAAACACCCTCTCATTCCATATGAGAGGATCCAACAATCATATAGCACCTACATTATCATCCTAAGCATTTGATCATCCAATTGAGCTTTTATCATCCATCATGGTAGCTTTCAGCTTTACAATTGTTCATTATTGAAGAAGCAGTCCACATCCCTCAAACAAGGAATCGCACGGTCTAGGTGATGTTATGCTTGAAGTGCATTGTTCTTTGATTTCATTTAGATTAGATTCCTTGATGATGGTAGGGTTAGGGTTTCATGACTATGTCTGATCTGCTAAACCTGACTTTTCACCTATCACAATACCAAACCAAAGTTCATAAGGAGTCTTACCAGTATTGCTTCTGATTTGAACTCGATTAAGAGTATAGACTACAGTGCTGACAACTTCTCTCCAATAGATCTGAGGAACATTTACTTCCATCATCATGGTCCTAGATGCTTCCTGGATGGTCCAGTTCTTCCTCTCCACCACTCCATTCTACTATGGAGTCCTAGGAATAGACAATTATCTCTTTATTCCATGTTTCTCATAGAACTCTATGAACTCACCGGATGTGAATTCTCCACCTCTATCAGACCTCAGACACTTCAATTTTAATCTAGTTTCATTCTCTACCATAGCCTTGAATATTTTGAATTTTTCAAGAGCTTCTGATTTCTCTTTTAGAAAGGTTACCCACATCATTTGGGACAAGTCATCAATTAGTAGCATGGAGTATCTATCACCTTGAATACTCCTGATTCTTGCCAAACCACAAAGATCAGTATGAACTAAGTCCAATAATCCGGTAGAAGATAGTGTTGGCAAGAGACACTATATGGATTCATGGTTGTTGTCATTGATGGCAACAAAGGTCATCCCACATATCCGCAAGTCATGATGTGTCTCTACCGGAAGTCAGAATAAAGAAAGTTGTGGTCCGGTAAAGAAGAACAGAGCATGTGGCAAGGTCCGACAGATTGGTCCGGACCTCTCAGAGGAAGTGTCTTGGTGCAGTGCGGATTTGGGGAAGTCAAGAGGACTACCTTTAGTAGTATATTCCAAGTATTTAGCCTCCGGTGATGGACAAGGAAAAAGATATGAATGGTTAAGTACCGGATTCCTGAGAGACAGTGAAAACAGAGGAAGAACTGACTGACAGAGTATCAGACTGCTTTCCGGATGGGTTACTGCTGATGACAGAGGTTGTGAAGGCATGAATCATGTTTGGCCGACATGATTAATGATATCTACAAGTATATGCTTGATCCGCATTGCTTGGTGAGGAAGGATTCAGCCGACAGAATGAGAGTTTGTAAGAAACTAAGACTGTTCCGGATGCCGACTAGAAAGGTGATGAAACTACTTGTGCGGATATATATAGAGGATGGATTTAGTTGTGAAGTGTGTGTGGATGTGGAGAGATATGCGAATAAGTCCAGAGAAAGAGCAGAGGTAGCAAAAAGGATCCGGTATGTGAAAGATAGCAGAACAAAGAACAGAGGAAAGATGAAGTGCAGCAGATCAGTGTACTGAGCCTAACCGGAACTGAACTCCAGCATATGCAGATGCTTCCAATCAGTTCAAGACTGTGATTATCATCACTTTGTAGACAGTGTGTCTTCTTGTAGGCAGTGGGCCTCTTGTGAGCAGTGTGCTCGGGCAGTGAGCCCTAATTGGCAAGTGCCATTTTTGTAATTTCCTATTCTTCTAACAGAGAATAATTCTTGGGTTAATCACCCCGTGGTTTTCTCCCTTAACAGGGTTTCCACGTCAAAAATACTGTGTCATGTGTTTCTTACTTCATGGTTAATGTTTTGTGTTTGATTTTATGCTGCTTTAATTAAAAGGAAAGTTCAATAAGGGAAATAATTAGGATAACTGATTCACCCCCCCTCTCAGTTATCAACAATTGGTATCAGAGCTAAGTTCCTCCTAATAGAGCCTAACAGCTTGAGGAAGATCTGGGATTTCAAATGGATGCATATGGTTTAAGGGAGCAACTCAAGACTGCCCTTGAGGATCTTGAACAGTCAAATTCTGAAGTCAGTGAATTAAAGGAAAGACTCAAACAGGCTGATGAATTCATGAGAGAATTAAAAGACAAATTAAGTCTCTCTATGAAAAAGAGAAAGGAGCTGCTTCAACAGTTGGCAAGACAAAGTGAAGAAAGCAATACAAATGAGGAATTGACTGAGCAAACCAAGTTATGTGAAAAGTTATCAAAAGAAGTCATTATGTTAAGACATGAAATGGAATCAGGAACTATAAAGTTTACTCAAGAGATTGAAGAAAAAAGAAAGGCTGAAGACAATCTAAGACAATCTCTTAAAGAAAAATCAGAAGAATGCCACCAGATGGACAGGATTATCAGACACCTTGAATCTGATCTTGAAGATGCCAAAGATAATGAAGGAAAACTTGAGGATCAAATTGCCTCTCTCAAAAGAGACCTTCAAACAGCAAATGAATATAAAGAGAAATTCAAGATAAGTTCTGCTCAACTTGAAGTTCTTCTTGGAAGTCAAAAGAGGACAGATGACAAGTATGGCTTGGGATATGAGAAAGGAGAAAGCTCCGGATCCGGTCAGAAGAATCTTGGATCAGAAAATCCAAGGAGCAGGCCTAGAAGACCTCCGGTAAGACAGCCAAATGCTCAAAGATATCCATCCTTCAATGGATACTGCCACAGCTGCAACCACTTTGGTCACAAAGCTAATCAGTACAGAATGAGAATGAATCAGAATAATTCATCCTTCTCCGGACAGTGCTTCAACTGCAAAAGGTATGGACACAAATCCCATGAATGTAGAATTATGCAAGTAAACAAATCATTCAAAGGTAGATGCTTCACATGCAATAGAATAGGTCATAGGGCTAATCAATGCAGATCAAGAGGATATCAGTCAAATATGCAAAGGAATGTTATTTGCCAAATCTGCAATAGGTCCGGTCATAATGCTAAAGTCTGCAGAAACAAGAATCAGGACAAAAGAGGTCCGGTGTTTTATCAGAATCAAGACAAGGGTAAACAAAAGATGAATGCAGATGAGGTTAGGAATCAGATGAGCAAGATTTGGGTGAAGAAAAGTTCAGAGAATGTAGAGGTTGGATCCGCACCAGACTCTGGTGCTGATATTTCTTCCGGAAATTAAAAGTGAGCTCTGGCTCAGGGGGAGACTCAAAGAAAATCTTGTTCCCCCAGCCAAACAAGTGGTGCCGGATGTGGCACAAGATGCGGATCAAAGGGTTTGTAGATATGAGTCTTGAGATACTTTAGTCAAGTTTTCAGAGGTCCGCATGGAGTTATGAAGAAGCTATGATCGATCAAATAAGACCTATTCAGGGAAATGCTCCGGTATGATAAAGGATTACAAAAAGGTCCGGAAAGATCCGGAAATGCACTATCTTGTTCTGCGGATTGGACAGAGTGTTTGAGATGATCTTGTAATATGCCACCTCGATTTATTCATGATTGATAGATCCGGATGATATCCATAGATCAGGACTAATCCGGGATACTCCAAGCTATCCAGACAAGGCAAACCGGAATGATGTAGGTGAAGCATTTATTGCAGACAGGTATTAGGGTTCGCGGAGCAATTTAAGGGATTTCTCAAAGGTCATTTGCTCATTCTGCACTCGAGAAGAAGCGAAAAGTGGAGCTCTGCAACAAGGTTCTTCAAGCACTCCAAGGATCTCCTGCCGAAGCTATTGGATAAAGAAATCAATCCAACCACTCCGTGCAAACCGAAGGCGCATAAGGTATTCTCCGTTTTTCATTACCTCACTGCAAATCTTTGAAGAATGGCTACTCCAAACATAGTTAAGATCTCCGATAGACCTCGCCCCTCATTCAAGAAACATCCCTACAAATCATTGGAGGTTGACCCACTAGGAGCCTTCTCTAGTGTTCCTCACGGAGTTTTACACACCGAAGACATTAGGGTTTACATACATGCAAACATTGAGGAATTTGGGGATTTCAAATTAAGAGACCTCTATCACAAGCAGCTGATTGACAATGCCTTTGAGCTTAAACCAGAGTATAAGGATATTCAGAAGAAACAATTTGAGCAATTTATTCATTTCCCCTGTTTTGAAGAAGATGAATGGGTCCGGTATGTACTGAGCAGGATGCATGACAACTTTCTATGGCTAGATAGACCCTGCAAGATCACAAAAGAGGCAATTAGAGCAGTAACTGGCCTATACTCTTCCGGAGGAGTACCTATCCTCAAATCTGTCAAGAACAACATTGTAACTGAGGCCACCGGATCAAAATTTGACAAAAGGGCAATGACCATTGAAGACATCTCCGATCCGGATATCAAATATGCATCAATGATAATAGGATACAAGATCTATCACTCCAGCAGGGAGAATTCTGTATCCGGAACTGCAATATACACTGCTTATGAAATGTTAAGAAAGAATGCAGAATATGATCTCTGCGAACTGCTACTAAGCCAATTAATGGAAAACATACAGAAAATCAAGAAGGATAAGTGTTGGATCTAGGGCATACAACTGAGAGGGGGGGGTGAATCAGTTGTATAGAACTTGTTCTCTTTCAAACACTTAATTCTCTGTTGTTAGTTAGCAGCATATCAAATAATCATTCATGGAAGCACAATACATAAACACAAGAACAGATAAGCATCAACACATTGAACACCAAGATTTTGACGTGGAAAACCCGGTTAAGGGAAAAACCACGGGGTGATTAACCCAAGAATTATTCTCTGTTAGAAGAATAAGGAAAAATGAATGGCACATGCCAATAAGGGCTCACTGCCCGAGCACACTGCTCACAAAGAGGCCCACTGCCTACAAGGAGACACACTGTCTACAGAGTGATAAAAATCACAGTCTTGAACTGGAGAATGACATCTCTACCATGTCCGGATCAGTTCCAATTAAGCCCAACAATCTCTGCTCTGCCTTTCGCACCTTTCTTCGCTACACCTTACCCATCCACATGCTCCTCTACTGAAATGAATTCACAAATCATTATTTATACAAGACATCGACTTAGGAACAAGCATCTAAGTCGGCAAACAACCATAGGAGTATCCGCAAGATGAATAACACATCCGGTCGGCTATCACAAGAACATTCGCAGGATGAACAACTCATCCGGTCGGCTAAACAGAGCAATAACTTCATCCGGAAGAATAACTTCAATTCCGGGCTCTACCATCAATGCGGACCAACAACACAACCTAAACATGATTCAGGAACCTTCACAAGTCTGTCTGAATGTCCGGATACATCCGCACTTTCTCTGCTTACTGGGATCTCTTGTCTTCCTCATCCGGAACTTCAAGAACACAGTCTGTCGCCACTGTCATAATGCAGGAGGTACATCCGAACCTCCAAATTACACACAAATCAGGATGAAACATCACAAGGACATATAAAACACTCCTTCCAATCCGCAGATTATGATAATACAATTCCGGACCTCACCGGACCTTTTTGTGATCCTCTGTCACCTCCGGATACTTGCCGGACCCGGTTCTATACCGGCAGCCATAACTCCTTCAGATCTTCATGCGGACCTCTGAAATCTTAACTGTAGCATCTTAAGACTCATATCTACTAACCCTTTAATCCGCATCCTCCGGTTCTCATCCTATACAGTATATTTACCTTCTTCTCATCACTGTTCTTCACTGTTCCTGACTGAGGCTAATTTTCTCAATATCCTCAGCACAAAGCTCATCAAATCCTTCTTGTCAATGCAGTGTGAGTATGTTGACATCAATGACAACAATGGCTCACCTCATACTTGCAACAATCTCCCCCTTTGTCATTGATGGCAACATATGATGTGAAAAACCATCAAGACAAGAACTTCTCTTTTCTGTCACAGCTTCCCCTATCAACAACAACTCCTCACATGTCTTCCTTTGCTGCTCCCCCTTTGATCATCAACCACTTGTTTTTCACATGTCTTCTCTCCCCCTTTGACATCAATGGCAAAGGGCTCATACTTGCAACTCTCATGCATCAGAATAATACCAGCTGCTCCCCCTTAGTTGCAGCTCCCCATTAGTCCGGATCACAAGATATGACTGTGATAGCCACCGGACTGATGCACATCAGTGCATCTTAGTTCATCACCGGAGGGGCCATGACCCCTAACTTCTCCCGGAGATATTCAAAAGAGTCCTTGGGAAGAGGTTTTGTAAAGATATCTGCAATCTGATCCTTGGAGGGAACATACTCCAATCTGACTTCTTCCTTGTTTACTTGTTCTCTCAAAAAGTGAAATTTGATAGATATGTGCTTAGTCTTAGAATGCAATACCGGATTCTTGGAAATATTAATTGCACTTGAATTATCACAGAAAATTGTGATAGGCTCCTCATATTCAACTTGGATGTCTCTTAGCATCTGCTTCATCCACAAGATTTGAGTGCAACTACCTGCTGCTGCAATGTATTCTGCTTCAGTTGTAGACAGAGATATTGCATCTTGTTTCTTGCTTAGCCAAGAAACCAATCTCTTCCCCAAAAAGAATGCTCCACCACTAGTGCTCTTCCGGTCATCCACATCTCCTGCCCAATCTGCATCTGTGTAAGCATGAAGAGAAAAATCCGGATCTCTAGGATACCATAGACCATACTCAACTGTCCCTTTCAAGTATCTAAAAATTCTTTTGATTGCCATAACATGAGATTCTCTAGGATCAGCCTGGAATCTTGCCACAAGACCAACAGCTTGCATTATATCTGGTCTAGTTTGAGTGAGATACAACAATCCACCAATCATTGATCTATACTTTGTCTGATCTGCCTTTGGAGAATCATCATCTTTGCTTAACTTACATCCGGTTGCCATAGGAGTGTTCATAGGCTTTGAGTCTTCCATACCAAATTTCTTTAACAATTCTTTCACATATTTGGTCTGAGAAATGAAGATCCCTTCTTTTGTTTGAGTAATTTGCAGACCCAAGAAGAAATTCATTTCACCAAGCATAGACATTTCAAACTCACTTTTCATCTGATTTGCAAAAGTTTTACACATACTATCTCTTCCTCCAAAAATGATATCATCCACAAACACTTCAACAATCAGAATGTTTTCATGATCAATTTTGAAATATAAGTTGCTGTCAGCAGTACCTTTGTTGAATCCAATCTGCACAAGATGCTTATCCAACCTTTCATACCATGCTCTTGGGGCTTGCTTCAATCCATACAAAGCTTTCTTCAACTTGCAGACCATATCATTATTATCAGACAATTGAAATCCATCCGGTTGTTCAATGTAGACTTCTTCTTCCAGATCACCATTTAAGAAGGCAGACTTGACATCCATCTGATATACCTTGAAATCTTTGAAGGCAGCAAATGCAAGAAGTAATCTGACTGCTTCAATTCTTGCTACCGGAGCAAAAGTCTCTTCAAAGTCAATTCCTTCTATTTGAGAGTAGCCTTTGCAGACCAATCTAGCTTTGTTTCTGATTACTTCACCAGCTTCATTTAGTTTGTTCCGGAAGACCCATTTGGTTCCAATTACATTCCTGTCTCTAGGTCTGGGAACAAGATCCCAAGTATGATTTTTCTCAATTTGCATCAGTTCATCTTCCATTGCTTTGGTCCAATTTTCATCATTGCAGGCTTCATTTATTGTTTTAGGTTCAATCCTTGAAATCAGACAACATTCATTCTGATCTTGAGCAATATTCCTTCTAGTTTGTACACCTTTGCTTCTGTCACCTATGATCTGATCTTCAGAGTGATTCAGTTTTACATACCTTGGAATTTTGGGAGTATCCAGTACTGCTGTTTCTTGATCAGGCTCATTTAAACCTAACTCTTCTTCCTGATTTACCGGATCAGGCTGACTCTGTTTCACCGGAGAGGATTGAGTTCCTTGAACACTATCTTGGTCATCTTCATCAAATTCATAAAATCTTGAAGGCTTCTCAATTCCTTCATCAACCTTTACATTGGTACTTTCTATCATCTTCCTCAATCTCTTATTGTAACACCGATATGCTTTGCTTTGAGTGGAGTAGCCCAAGAAAATTCCTTCATCACTTCTAGCATCAAACTTTCCTAGATCTTCATCTCTTTTAATATAACACTTGCTACCAAATACCCTGAAATATTTCACAGTAGGAGTGATGCCAAACCAAAGTTCATAGGGGGTCTTACCGGTGTTGTTTTTGATTTGAACTCGATTGAGAGTGTAGACTGCAGTGCTGATAGCTTCTTTCCAAAACATTTGAGGAACATTTGCTTCCAACATCATTGTCCTAGCAGCTTCCTGGATGGTCCGGTTCTTTCTCTCAACTACTCCATTCTGCTGTGGAGTCCTAGGAGCAGACAACTGTCTCCTTATACCCTGTTTCTCACAAAAGTCAATAAATTCACCAGATGTAAATTCACCACCTCTATCAGACCTTAGACACTTTAGTTTCAATCCGGTTTGATTCTCCACCATAGCTTTGAAGATTTTGAACTTCTCAAAAGCTTCTGATTTTTCTTTCAGAAAGGTAACCCACATCATCCGGGAATGATCATCAATTAACAACATGAAATATCTATCACCTTGCAGACTCTTGATTCTTGTCGGACCACATAGATCAGTATGTACTAATTCCAACAATCCGGTAGAAGACTGATCTTTGCTTTTAAAAGAGACTCTACTTTGTTTGCCTAACTGACATTCTTTACACACACTGTTTGTAGGTTTTATCAACTTTGGAAGATCTCTCACAGCCTGAGTATTGCTTATTTTGATGATGTTATCAAAATTTACATGACACATTCTTCTATGCCATAACCAACTCTGATCAATTTGAACAAACAAACAACTTTTATTTGAACCAACCAGATGAAAGATGTTACCTCTTGTCTGAGTACCGGATGCAATTTCAGTTCCGGAGCTTGTAAAGATTCTGCATTTTCCATTCTTGAACCGGAGATCATAGCCTTTGTCCACTAACTGACCAACACTGAGAAGATTGTGCTTCAATCCTTCAACATATAATACATTACCTGTTTTGCTCTTACCATCAAAGGAAATAGTTCCCCTACCTCTGATTCTGCCAGCAGAATTGTCACCAAACTTTACCATTCCTCCTTCATATCTTTCCAAATCTAAGAACTTATTCTTGTCACCAGTCATATGGTGAGAGCATCCACTGTCAATAACCCAATCATCCTTTTCTTCCACTTGAGCAGCCAAGGCTTTTTCAACAACTTTGTGATTGACAGATTCAGAGAGCAAGGAATCTTCTTCCTTGATGGCTATAAACACCCACTCATTTCCGGATTTGCTTCCTGGATCTGATTCATCATCTGTTACTCCTTCATTGTCATCTTCTTCATGAACATAATAGCAATTCTTTTGAAACCTTTGTCTGTGAGTATTAGATCTTGCAGATCTCTCCGGACATCTTGAGGCAAAATGACCAATCTTATTGCAGTTAAAACACTTAAAGGGTAGTTTTCCTTCATACTTACCGGATCCTCTTGGCAGTCTCTTTGCAATGAGGGCTTCAAGTTGAGCTGTTTCTGCTTCTTCTTCTTCCATGTCTCTTCTTGCTTGATCATACCATGACATTTTCCTTGATGAGTTTTCACCCGGATCAAATCTCTGTTTGCCTTTCACATAGGCACTGGCTTTAAAAGCAGACTCAGTCTTGGGTGGATCATCTCCAAACTCGGTCATTTCAAATGCAGCTAGTTTGCCAGCCAATTGTTCTCTTGTGACAGTTGTGTGGGCTCTGAATTCATCAATGGCAGCAACTTTGATTTTGTAGGCAGCAGGAAGGGATCTTAGGATTTTGCAGACAATCTCATTTTCATCTAGAGTTCCACCAGCATTTCTGATTCCACATACCAGCTCATTTACTCTTGGCATAAAGGTAGTAATGTTTTCATCATCTCTCATTTTCAATCTTTCAAATTTCCCTTTCAGACTTTGCAACCTTGCACTTTTGACAAACTCATCTCCTTCATACAGAAGTTCCAGTTTAGTTAGGATCTCATATGCAGTTGGTAGGTCAATGACATTCGAGAGATCTGAGTCATTCAATGCGCTTAGAAGAGCTTCCTTGGTCCGCAGATTGTTTTCAGCTTCTGTGGTTTCATCAGGAGTTGTCGGACCACCTTGTGGGGGTATATATGGTTTTGAAATCATAGCCAAGTATGCTTTTCCCATACATTCCAAATGACACTTCATGCGACCTTTCCAGAGAGTGAAGTTGGTTCCATCGAACTTCGGACTATCCTTCTTGTATGACGACATCCTGGATCACCTCAAGCGGTTAAGCTCCTATCAGAGGAACTCGGCTCTGATACCAATTGTTGGATCTAGGGCATACAACTGAGAGGGGGGGGTGAATCAGTTGTATAGAACTTGTTCTCTTTCAAACACTTAATTCTCTGTTGTTAGTTAGCAGCATATCAAATAATCATTCATGGAAGCACAATACATAAACACAAGAACAGATAAGCATCAACACATTGAACACCAAGATTTTGACGTGGAAAACCCGGTTAAGGGAAAAACCACGGGGTGATTAACCCAAGAATTATTCTCTGTTAGAAGAATAAGGAAAAATGAATGGCACATGCCAATAAGGGCTCACTGCCCGAGCACACTGCTCACAAAGAGGCCCACTGCCTACAAGGAGACACACTGTCTACAGAGTGATAAAAATCACAGTCTTGAACTGGAGAATGACATCTCTACCATGTCCGGATCAGTTCCAATTAAGCCCAACAATCTCTGCTCTGCCTTTCGCACCTTTCTTCGCTACACCTTACCCATCCACATGCTCCTCTACTGAAATGAATTCACAAATCATTATTTATACAAGACATCGACTTAGGAACAAGCATCTAAGTCGGCAAACAACCATAGGAGTATCCGCAAGATGAATAACACATCCGGTCGGCTATCACAAGAACATTCGCAGGATGAACAACTCATCCGGTCGGCTAAACAGAGCAATAACTTCATCCGGAAGAATAACTTCAATTCCGGGCTCTACCATCAATGCGGACCAACAACACAACCTAAACATGATTCAGGAACCTTCACAAGTCTGTCTGAATGTCCGGATACATCCGCACTTTCTCTGCTTACTGGGATCTCTTGTCTTCCTCATCCGGAACTTCAAGAACACAGTCTGTCGCCACTGTCATAATGCAGGAGGTACATCCGGACCTCCAAATTACACACAAATCAGGATGAAACATCACAAGGACATATAAAACACTCCTTCCAATCCGCAGATTATGATAATACAATTCCGGACCTCACCGGACCTTTTTGTGATCCTCTGTCACCTCCGGATACTTGCCGGACCCGGTTCTATACCGGCAGCCATAACTCCTTCAGATCTTCATGCGGACCTCTGAAATCTTAACTGTAGCATCTTAAGACTCATATCTACTAACCCTTTAATCCGCATCCTCCGGTTCTCATCCTATACAGTATATTTACCTTCTTCTCATCACTGTTCTTCACTGTTCCTGACTGAGGCTAATTTTCTCAATATCCTCAGCACAAAGCTCATCAAATCCTTCTTGTCAATGCAGTGTGAGTATGTTGACATCAATGACAACAATGGCTCACCTCATACTTGCAACAATAAGAAGAATTCCTTTAAGTATGGTACTCTGATTGTATGTCTATTCTTCTACTTCATGAATGAGCTACCCGGAACAAATGGATGGGTATGGCAAAATGACAAACCTGTTGCAGTCCAGATAAGAGACTATTTGCATGGACTTGGGGATGCAAAAGAGAGAAATACAGCTCTATGGGGATACTTCAAAAACTTTCAGAGCATGATGCAAGCAAGAGAGAGAATTCCCCAGTCTCTCATTGAGAAATACAAGGACTCAGTGTGCTTTATGGTTGACACTGATCAGTGCCTGATGGAGGCAGTGGAGCCAAGGACTGTCTGGATCATGCCCATGGGGTATGAAGTTGATGAACAGATAGTGGAGCTGCATGTTCAACACATGCTAAGTCAGCCCAAAGATCCTAAGGCAGAAAGGTTTGGAACCTTTGAGGAGCTGAGTATAAAATTACATGTAGAACTCAGGGAACCCGAGATCAAAAGAAAAGTGAGAAAAGAAGTAGAGCACATTGCTCAAGGTCTTGGCATCTCAAAGGAGGCACTTGATGCCAGCCGGGAAAAGAGGAGGAAGGCCGAGGAAGAAGAGAAAAGCAAAGAAAGTGCTCCGGTTGGAGCTCCCACCCGGACCAGATCAACAAAGAGATCTGCACCTCCCTCAACCAAAAGTTCAAAACCGGAAGTCCAGGCATCCGGTAAGAGATCAAAGGCAAAAGCCACAAGGGCTTATGGAAGCCAAAAGGATGAAGAGGAGACAGAATCAGATGAAGGAGTAAGAGAAGTAAAGAAACAGAAAAAGAAAGGATCCGGTAAGCCCTCCACAGGCCAAGACAAGGAGGAAATGGCAGAGGTAACTGTTGAAAAGCCCACTCTGTCATTAGAGAGCATAATCAAGTCGGTCACGGTGGATGGAAACCTTCAACCAATGACAGAATCATATGATGACTTCAGTGAGGCCGACCAAAAGACTCTGCAGGAGGCCACAGTGAAATATCTTAACATATATAATAAGGCTTTCATTGAAATAATATCTCTTATTCCTAAAAGCCTAGAAAAGGAAATGGAAGTGAGGAAAAATAATGCTCATGCTAAAGATCTTGAGATCCGGGAGCAGATAGCTATTCAGCTATATCCTCAAATTGATCCCAAGACAATGAACATTATCTTCAAGGACTGTAAAGATGAGTTCAGAAGCAAAGCCAGGATGAATCAACTCATGCTTGGTGAGACTGACAAAGTGGCCCAAGAAACAGAAGAGATCCTCCGGAAGGCCTTCAAAAGGTTCAATCTTCCTGTTGTAGAGGACATAGGTGCAGAAACAGCTGCTAATTTGGAATCTTCTGTTCTGGAAGAAGTGAGCCCTGAACAGACAAGTGAGGACTTGGGACCCTCTGCTCAAGAAGAAGTGGCCCATGAACAAGTTAGCATCTCTCCTCCGGTTTCCCCTACAGTCTCCGGATCCAAAGAAGAAGAGCAACTACAGGAGAAGGAAGCAGTGGTGAAAGACAAAGAAGTTGACAGTTCTAAGACTGCAGAAGAAAAGAAACATCTGTCTCCGGCAAGAGACACTGCACAAACTGTTCAACAATTTTTGAGTAAAGAAACTCTAGAGATTGATGAACCGGAGCTTCTCAAAGGTCCATTTGATTTTGACTCTCTCTCTCCGGTACAAACAATGAAGATAGCTTCATTTGCAAATGCCAAGGCAAATGAAAAGCTCCTGAAGTCTCATATGGAAGACTGTGAGTTGATAGAGGCTGCTTCCGGAATACTTGTAAAGATCATGCCATCAATCCAGATAGATCCGACAGCCTCCACTTCCGGTAATCTAAAAACCTTAGTCAGCAGTGTTGATACACATTTTGATTCTTTAGAAAAATCAGCTGAAGAAAAGGTCCGGAAGGAATTTTTGGATAAGAGATTTTCAGAGATATTAGAATTAATCTCTAAAGACAAAAAGATTGTAAGCATTGGAATAAAGAGCTTAGAGAATGCTCTTAAGGATGGCGGTGATATCTACAAATTTTGTATATCCTGGTCAAAGGCAACAGCAGCATTTGACAAGAAAATAAAAGAGGAACAGGATAAGCTACAAAGCTTATCTCAAAGTTTTGATCCTCTCTCTTCCTCTATAATAAATCAAGAATGTCAAACTATTGCAGTCTTGAACGAAATAAAGAATCTTGAGAAGGAAAGGAAGAACATCACCAACCGGATGGGAGAACTTAGAAGGATTATAATCCCTAAGTTGGAAACCATGCATGAGGCCATCAGTGATGCTAGGACCACCGCCCAAACAAAAGATCCGACAGATCTCAAGCGGGCAGAAGCGTTTGCATTTTTGTTAAGTGGTCACATTTCAATTTTGGACAGAATGAAGCAAAGTTGGGCTACCGAAATGATTCAATTACAGACATCCTTTGCAGACATTCTTCAATATATGTGAGTATGTAAATATGCGGCTAAGTATAAGAAATTTTTGAAAATTTTGATATGCGGACCCTACCCTTTGCCATTGATGTCAAAGGGGGAGTGAGGAGCAGTGAAAAATGAGGAATCCAACTAAGGGGGAGTTCCAGAAATTGTATATAAAGACAGAGCATCAGCAAAGGGGGAGCATAGTGAAAACACTTAGTCATTTTTCACTAAGTGTTGCCATCAATGCCAAAGGGGGAGATTGTTGGCAAGAGACACTATATGGATTCATGGTTGTTGTCATTGATGGCAACAAAGGTCATCCCACATATCCGCAAGTCATGATGTGTCTCTACCGGAAGTCAGAATAAAGAAAGTTGTGGTCCGGTAAAGAAGAACAGAGCATGTGGCAAGGTCCGACAGATTGGTCCGGACCTCTCAGAGGAAGTGTCTTGGTGCAGTGCGGATTTGGGGAAGTCAAGAGGACTACCTTTAGTAGTATATTCCAAGTATTTAGCCTCCGGTGATGGACAAGGAAAAAGATATGAATGGTTAAGTACCGGATTCCTGAGAGACAGTGAAAACAGAGGAAGAACTGACTGACAGAGTATCAGACTGCTTTCCGGATGGGTTACTGCTGATGACAGAGGTTGTGAAGGCATGAATCATGTTTGGCCGACATGATTAATGATATCTACAAGTATATGCTTGATCCGCATTGCTTGGTGAGGAAGGATTCAGCCGACAGAATGAGAGTTTGTAAGAAACTAAGACTGTTCCGGATGCCGACTAGAAAGGTGATGAAACTACTTGTGCGGATATATATAGAGGATGGATTTAGTTGTGAAGTGTGTGTGGATGTGGAGAGATATGCGAATAAGTCCAGAGAAAGAGCAGAGGTAGCAAAAAGGATCCGGTATGTGAAAGATAGCAGAACAAAGAACAGAGGAAAGATGAAGTGCAGCAGATCAGTGTACTGAGCCTAACCGGAACTGAACTCCAGCATATGCAGATGCTTCCAATCAGTTCAAGACTGTGATTATCATCACTTTGTAGACAGTGTGTCTTCTTGTAGGCAGTGGGCCTCTTGTGAGCAGTGTGCTCGGGCAGTGAGCCCTAATTGGCAAGTGCCATTTTTGTAATTTCCTATTCTTCTAACAGAGAATAATTCTTGGGTTAATCACCCCGTGGTTTTCTCCCTTAACAGGGTTTCCACGTCAAAAATACTGTGTCATGTGTTTCTTACTTCATGGTTAATGTTTTGTGTTTGATTTTATGCTGCTTTAATTAAAAGGAAAGTTCAATAAGGGAAATAATTAGGATAACTGATTCACCCCCCCCTCTCAGTTATCAACAGATAGTTCCTTACTTTTGAATGTGACTCTTCTTAGTTTACCCAACTGACATTCTTTGCACAAGCTGTTAGTAGATTTCACCAATTTTGGAAGATCTCTTACAGCCTGAGTATTGCTTATCTTGATGATATTATCAAAATTCACATGACACATCCTCCTATGCCACAACCAACTTTGATCAATTTGAACAAACAAGCAACTTTTTCTAGTACCAACCAAGTGAAAGATATTACCTTTAGTTTGAGTACCAGATGCAATCTCTGTTCCGAAATTTTCAAAGATCTTGCATTTTCAATTCTTGAATCGGAGATCATAGCCTTTGTCCACCAACTATCCAACACTAAGAAGATTGTGCTTCAAACCTTCAATATATAGTACATTATCAGTTTTGTTCCTTCCATCAAGAGAAATAGTTCCTCTACCTCTGATTCTACCAGCAGAATTATCACCAAACTTTACCACTCCTCCTTCATACCTTTCCAAATCTATGAACTTATTTTTGTCACCTGTCATATGGTGAGAGCAACCACTGTTAATGACCCAATCATCCTTTTCTTCAACTTGGGTAGCCAGATCTCTTTCCACAGTCTTATGATTGACAGATACAAAGGACATTGGATCTTCTTCCTTGATGGCAATGAACACCCATTCATTTCTAGATTTGTTTCCTATCTCTGATTCATCATCTATTACTCCTTCATTATCATCATCTTCATGTACATAATAACAGTTCTTTTGGAACCTTGGCTTGTTAGGATTTTGCCTTCAAAACCTTTCCAAACACCTTGAGGAAAAATGACCAATCTTATTGCAGTTAAAACACTTAAAAGGTAATTTTCCTTCATAATTACAGGATCCTCTTAGCAGCCTCTTTGCAATAAGGGCTTCAAGTTGAGCAGTTTCTACTTCTTCTTCCTCTAGATCTTTTCTTGCTTTTGCATACCATGATAGCTTCCTTGATGAATTCTCTCCCAGATCAAACCTTTTTTTGCCTTTAATAGAGGCACTGGCTTTGAATGCAGATTTAGTCTTGGGGGGTCATCTCCAAACTCTGTCATTTCAAATGCAGCCAATTTTCCACCCAATTGATCTCTTGTGATAGTTGTATGGGCTCTAAATTCTTGAATGGTAGCAGCCTTGATTTTGTAAGAAGCGGGAAGGGATCTGAGAATTTTGCCAACAATCTCATCTTCATCCAAGACTCCATCAGCATTTCTAATTCCACAAACAAGCTCATTTACTCCTGGCATAAAAGTAGTGATGTTTTCATCTTCTCTCATCTTTAGATTTTCAAATTTTCCTTTTAGACTTTGTAACCTTGTACTTTTGACATACTTGTCTCCTTCATGTAGAAGTTCCAATTTTTACCAAATATCAAAAGCAGTTGGTAGGTCAATAACATTTGAGAGCTCTGAATTAGATAATGTGCTTAGAAGAGCCTCTATAGTCTGCAGATTATTTTTAGCATCTGTGATTTCATTTTGAGTTTTTGGACCACCTTGTGGAGGTACATACTGTGTTGTAACCATGGTCTAGTACGCCACTCCCATACATCTCAAGTGACATTTCATGCGACCATTCCAGAGATTAAAATTAGTTCCATCAAACTTCAGGCTATCCTTCTTATAAGATGACATCCTAGATCTCCTCAAGCGGTTAAGCTTTTTTTTTAGAGGAACTTAGCTCTGATACCAATTGTTAGATTTAGGGCACACAACTGAGAGGGGGGGTGAATCAGTTGTCCAAAACTTTATCCAATTAAACACTTAACTTTACTTTGCAAATAATCAAGGAAACATAATGTAATGAATCAAGAGCATAAACACATCAACACATGAGACACCAAGATTTTGACGTGGAAAACCTAGTTAAGGGAAAAACCACGGGGTGATTAACCCAAGATTGTATTCTCTATTAGAAGAATAGAAAGAACAAAAATGGCACATTCCAATTAGGGCTCACTACCTGAGCACACTGCTCACAAGAGGCTCACTACCTACAAGAGACACATTGTCTACAAAAGAATAAGTATCACATAGTTGAACTGGAAAATGCATCTTCATCATGCTTGAATCAGTTCCATTGAAGCTCAATACTTCTACTCTACCTTTCGCTCTCCTCCTTGCTACCACACTCTCATCTCCACAAGGACAACTTTGAAATGACTTCACAATCCCTTATTTATACAAGACATCAACTTAGGAATGGTCATCTAAGTCGGCAAACATCAACAAGATCATCTGCAGGATGTGTAACTGATCCAGTCGGCCAATCTCCAGAAGAACACTATCATCTGGAAGATAATCTTCAATTGCAAGCTCCAACTTCAATGCGGATCACCAACTCAAACTAGACATGATCCAAAGACCTCCACAAGCTTTCCAAAATCACCAAGAACATCCACACTTCATCTGCTTATTGAAATCCTTCTCTCTTTCATCCAGAGCCTCAAGAACACAATCTATCACCACTGTCACCAAAGAATGGATGCTTCCAGACCTTTAATTCTTGAACCAATCAAGTTAACACATCACAAGGACTTCCTCAACACTGTCTCAAATCTGCAGAGTAGGAAATAATACTTTCGGATCTCACCGGACCTGTTTGTGTCATTCTGTTACCTCTGAACACCTACCGGAACTAGTTTTACTTGAGCGGCCACAACTTCTTCATATCTTCATGCGGACCTCTGAAATATCTATTGGATCACCTCAAGACACATATCTACAAACCCTTTAATCCGCATCCTCTGATCCTCTTCCTATCTTGGACTTTTGCCTTATTGTCATTACTGATCTTCACTGTTCCTGATTGAGACTAATTTTGTCAATAACCTCAGCACATAGCTCATCCAATCCTTATCATTAATGTAACAAGAGTATGTTGACATTAATGACAACACATGTTAGGCCCATACTTGCAACAGTATTGTTGTTGTTCACTGGTTATTCCATCTCTTGTTCCCTATAGACCATTGTTTCTTAATTCTGCCTTACCACTGTCTATTTACCATCTTTGCTAGTTCATTGTGAACCCTTCAGACTTCCATTACTATTATATGGATCTCATCTTCATAGTTCTATGACTTCATTATTTGACTTTATGCTCTTCATCTTACCTTGTTTCAAAGATATTTATATGATTGTTAGTTTTAAACAACCTTAAAGACTCTGACAGTCCTCTAACCCCTGTGCATGTTTCAAAATTTGATGTAAATATTCCCCAAAACTTGTACAAAAACCTTCAGATATCATTGTCTTCTCTAAAACCTTCTGACATTTCTACATGTTCTCTAAAATTGAAAAAACTTTTGAGATTTGGCAGACTTCACAAGACCCAAGAAAATAAATAAGTTTGATAAAAATCTTCAAAAGGTATGAAGAGATTTTTCTAACTGAAGGGTTTAAGGGAAGATAGAGGCTTCTCAATAATTCCATAGGATAATAGATAGGTTCTCAAGAGTGTATAGGGATCTCCTATCTTATTGCCATTATAACTTGTTGTATTCCTAACTTTGAAACCATGACAGAGATCCTTTTGCAAAGTAATTCTTTAAACCAATAACAATCTTCTAATGATCTCAATACATAGATTATTGTCCTCATATTCTCTACAATAATTTGCAAAGTTTTCTGTGAACACATAGATTTTAGAATGATTTCTCAGAGATTGAAACAACTAGTAGTCCTTCAAAGTTATCAAACATTTACAATGTTAACATACCTTCGATGATACCCTTGCTTATGATTAAAACACTCTGTAACATGTCATTACAAACAATATTTTGACTGCACTTTCCTTTCAATCCTCATTCAACATGGCATTCTAGGGTTTCTACATGTGTAGACCTCTTCTAAGCATTGAGAACACCTATTGAGTGAATAGGAAGAACCCTAGAGCCAACTCACAAGATGAAAAACCTAACCCAACATTACAAATCTCTAACTCAAGGTGAAAAGACTCAAAACTAAACTTCACAACCTCCAACGTGGCAAAACAATGAACCTCTTTCTTTGAAAAACCTTCCCTCCATCACTATAGATGGGTTTTTGACAACATTAAAGTATTTTTAACGTGGGGAAATAGATTTAGTTTACCTTTTGACCATGGATAAACACATGCTACATGTAGAAAGATGTTCTTGGGAGAGGTAGAAGAGTTTTTAGCAATTTTGACATTTAAAAGACAAAATAAAAACCCTATATGATCCTTAAAATCATGTTGAGATAACATATGAGAACTTAGAGTCTAAAAGACATCTCAAAATGCCTCAAAAATCTCTATGACTTATGAAACCACTTACCTCACCTTAAAACCCCCTTGTAACTTAAAACCACAAAAACATAAAGACTAGGAGAGGGACAAGTATTATCAAGGCAAAATTTAATAACCAGGATGTCTATTCAAGCCGAGAAGGACAAATAAGTAACAAAAGTAAAATAAGAAATATTGTATCACATGTTATGTGTCATCACAGTGCTTCTCCAAATGTTGTCGATTTGGTAGGATATTTATGCTATTCTATTGGTAGAAGAATGACACAATGGATAGAAGGTGGGACCTATTTTGTGTAAGCATTGGAAAGTATTCTTTAAGTTCCCCATCATGGAATCATTGATCATCTCAAAAATCATTGATGTACACATTCTTTGAAGGTTTCCATTTTGAAAACTCAAAGGAATTATGCTATTGGCTAATTTTGTACACCTTAATTTTTATAGGGCCCATTGTGAGAAAGAGAAAATAAAGATTATAAAATGTCACAAAAAAGAAAGATGGCATTCTAGCACTCTTTGAAGCAAATGATAGAAATGACACATGCCTAATATTGCATCATTAGAAGGAGAAGCCTCTCAAATTTGTTGGATTTGTTTCAAGAGATACCGATCAAGTGGCCAAGATACAATGACATTAAAGAAGAAAATATATGCCAAATTCTTCATCCTGAAGTGTTGTTGCAAGCACCATTTTGTTTTACTATGCTAATTTATAGCATGCATTTCAAAGTGTAAATATTTTGGTGCTCTTTTGCATATGCAAACAATATAAATATCCATGTTTTATTCTTTAGAAGGATGTTTTATGGTAGAAAAAATAGAGAAAGAACTATGTTCTTTGGTCTTTGGGCCTTCAAGGTGGATTTTTGTACTTCTCATTGTATTCTATTATATTTTACAAAGTATGATTATGCATTTTTGGCCTCTCACATAATTTATAATGAGTATATATATTGTGTTCTTTCTTTTCTTTCATTTTCAGTTCAGTTCAGTCAGTTGTAGTTTTAGCATTTTGTCGCATCTTAAGATCAGTACTCACGGATTAGGACTTAGCATCTACATATCATCATCTACATCATATCCAAATTTTAGGTCATTTAGACTTGTCTACTAAATTTTATCGCTATCATAAAATCACCTGTTCTCATAGAGTAGAGCATTCAGACAGTCAGTTGAAGGTGAAGGTTTACAGAGCACTTCCCTAACTTGTAGAGCTAAATGGAACCTCATACATGACACATAAGGATTAGATAGACCTTCCTTGAGGTTTTCACCTTGATTCATGCATTTGTGGAGCATTACCAAATGTTTAGGACTAACCTATTTGTTTCTACACGTTACATTCTTCATTGGAGTTGTAACCTTTCTTGGCCGACGCAGATGATTCTTTGATCTTGGAGATGATATATATAGATCACTAGGATGTATTAGAAAGGAGTTAAAAAAATGGTTAGATAGTTCTTAGTTTTGTGATCATTAGATGTTTTGTCCTTCAAAGTAATACCTATTGTAACTAGAACATCAGGCCTATGAGCCCTAGTTTGTAGCCCGCATGTTGCTGGCATATAAGCAATCTAAATATATGATATATTGAGCATTTGAATCTTCTATTGTACTCTATATTTGAGTTGTTTCTATTGTGTTTACTCTTTCTACATGATTTGGATAGTTCATTCTATGAACCCTCTAACCGTGACTGCACCAAGTGGTATTAGAGCAATGTTTGAATCCTTTGGGAGTATAGTTTTGAAGTAAAGGCATTCCATAAGATCTTGTGGTAAATTGATTGCTAAATTTGAGGTAGTTGCACTAGATCCTAGGAAAAAATGCCGCCAATGAGAATAACTATTGTAGGCACTATGGCTGGAAGAATGGATGAGATGATGGAGATGATGAAAATGATGAAGGTTGAACTGGATGTTGTAGAAGAAAATAGAAGAAGAGGATTAACCACTAGACATGATGTTGAAAGTGATGATGAAGAATTTCAATTCGCTAATCAAAATGAAGAAACCCTAGAAGAAGAAGAATCATATCAAGTGAAGATGTTGAGATCTATTTCAAAGATTGGAAAGAGACCTAGAGTGGAAGTATCAAATTATACTAGAAATTTGAATCTAGAGAAATCGATTGATTGGATAAATGACTTGGAGGAATACTTTGAATATGAAGAAATTAAAGATCTGGAGAAGGTGAGATTTACAAAGACTAAGTTGAAAGGACATGTTGCTATTTGGTGGAAAGAAGTACAGTTGGATAGATATAGGAGAGGAAAATAAAAGATCACAAAATGGGATAGAATGGTGACAAAGTTGAAGAATCAATTTATACCTACTGACTATGAGTTGGAATTGTTGAAGATATTACAAAACCTAAAACAAAAGGAAAATTTTATGGAGTATACTAAAGAATTTCATAAGATGGTCATAAGGATATGACATAGTGAAGCAAGCAAGGAGAAAGTGGCAAGATACATCAATGGATTGAGATTGAACATTCAAGAAGAACTGAGTTTGGTAAGGATGACAACAATAGAAGAAGCATATCAGTTTGCCCTAAAAGTTGAAGAAAATTTGAGCAAGAAGCATGAGTAGAGACAGAGAGGTAGAGGAGGTAAATTTCAAAGAGGTAGAACATATTACAGAGGAGAAAGATCATATGTGGAGCAAAACAAGTAAGATATCCCATTCAAGAAGGAAGATAGAGATAACAATGCACATTAGAGAGATGACAAAACTTTCTACCATAGAGGGAATCACAATTCTTATCAAAGTGAATGGTATAGGAGAGATGAAAGAGGATTGGGTAAGAGAACATTTTGAGGAACTTGTTTTAAGTATAGAGGTGAAGGACACAGAGTATTTGATTGTCATCAGGGAAGTACAAGAAATAGGATAGAGAACAGTGCAAGGACAACTTATGTAGAAGAAGAACCTATTGGACCGCCTAATTCAATTGGAAAACTAGAGAAAGGAGAATACTTAGTCATGAGGAGAGAACTATTTCAAGAAGAGACAATTGAGGAACCACTATAGAGAAAAAGTTTATTTTGGACCAAATGCAAAGCAGGAGGTAAATGTTGTGAAGTTATCATTAATAATGGTAGTACTGATAATTTGGTTTTAGAGGAGATGGTGACTAATCTAAACATAGAGAGATTGAAACACCCTAAACCCTACAAGAGAGCATGGATTTAGGATGAACACAAGGTACTAGTGAGTGAACAATGTTTGGTGAAATTTCATATTGGATCTGATCATCATGAAGTCTTGTGTGATATTATGCTGATGGATGTATGTCATATATTGTTGGGTAGACCATGGAAGTGTGATAGAAAAGCTATACATGATGGGAGAAAGAATATATACACTATAGTATCTAATGGAAACAAAATCACCTTGATACCTTTGGAAGATGAACCTAAGAGTGAAGTATGTGGGAATGCTAGAATCTATTTAGTTTATGGAAGGAAATTTCTGGATGGTTTGAGACATGAGAATATGTGTTTTACTTTGATCCCTAAGAAGCATGGCACCCTAAGTATAAAGACTAAAGAATCACAGCCAGAGGAGATAACTAAATTGTTGACAAAGTATGAAGACATCATATCAGATAATGTACCTGAAGGATTACCACCAATCTAGAGTATCAATCATCATATGGATCTTATACTTGGAGCTAGTTTTCCTAATAAAGCAGCACAACAGATGACACCAGCAAAGAATGTAGAGCTGAATAGATAGATACACGTATTGTTGAGGAAAGGATTGATCAAAGAAAGTTTGAGCCCTTGTGTAGTACCTACAATGCTAGCACTGAAGAAGGATGGAGAATGGAGGATGCGTACTTACTCTAGAGCAATCAACAAGATCATAGTTAAGTATAGATTTCCATTTCCTAGGATGGATGACATTATGGATTGTTTGAGTGGAGCAAAGTATTTTACAAAGATAGACTTGAAAAGTGTATACCATTAGATCAAGATCAGAGAAGGAGATTAATAGAAAAATGCATTTAAGACAAATGAAAGATTATATGAGTGGTTAGTGATGCCTTTTGGATTGACTAATGCACCAATTACTTTCATGAGGTTGATGAATGAAGTTTTAAAGAAATTCTTGGGTAAGTTTGTTATTGTATACTTAGATGATATTTTGATTTTTAGTAAGACAAAAGAAGAACATTTGTGGCATGTGAGAAAAGTATTGCAGAGACTAAGACAAGAGAAATTGTTGATAAACATCAAGAAATGTAGTTTCATGAAGGAAGAACTGGTATATTTGGGATTTGTGATTTCTATAGAGGGATTGAATATGGAACCTGAGAAAGTTAGAGCAATTGTTGAATGGATAACACCTAAGAGCATTGGAGAAGTCAGAGCATTTCATGGATTAGCTAGTTTCTACTGAAAGTTCATTAAAAATTTTAGTTTAGTATGCACACCAATGATAGAGACAATGAGAGGAGATAGGAAGGACTTTAAGTGGACATCAGGAGAAAATAAAAGTTCTGAAATGGAAAGTGATAGAGCAACCTGTTGGTGCCTGAATTCACTAACAGTTTCCAAGCAATTTTCATGTAGGCACCATCCCAAAAAATCCAAAAAAATTTCTAGTTTTGGCACCCCTTCAGTGTTTTGTAGCATCCACATCATCTTTCTTGAAGAGGGGGTCTTCATGTTTTGTCCATCGGCATGAGTTTGGAATGTGTCTTGACGATCATGATTGGTACCAATGGCGTGTTATCTTCTATCGCTGAGACTTTACCTATCGGCGTAGGTGTTTTGTGGCTTGCCGACAGTCTAGGTCTCACCGACGAGGGTTTTGGAGTGCTATCGCCAAGATTTTGGTTGTCGGGTGGACAGAGAAGTGTTGGCCCGATAGGGTTAGTCTGGCCAACAAGAGCTTCAGGGTGTCATCGCCAACACTTTGGTTGTCGGCGAAGGTTTTTTGGGAGCTGCCGATATGTAGGAGTTTAGCCGATGTGATGTTATCGACGTGGGTCACGCCGATGAAGGGATGTTTTGAAGGTTATCAGAATAATCGGTGTCATCAGCATAGGTTTGAGGTGTTGCTCCGACGGTGTAAGTCACACCGACGGAGGTGGGAGGCCTGGGTGTTATCGGTAAGACTCTTGAGGTCGGCAAAGGAGTGTTCAGTTGCTCCGATAGTGTTAATCTCACCGATGGGAGTGAGGAGTTTGGCCGTCGGGGGCTCGTCGGTGTGTGTCTGGCCATTGAGAATTTGGAGGGTGCCATCGGAGTGAGATTGTGTATCGGGATAGCTATTGAAGGGTCCGCCAATGGAGTATTCTCTGGCCGACGGGAGGATAGAGTGGCTATCGGGCAGATTTCGCGTTGGTCTCACCGATGAAGTATCATCGACGAAGGTGGTCTTCGGCATGACTTTTGCCTATCAGCGAGGAGATTTTTGGGTTGGCCGATGGTAGTAGTCTAGCCGACAGGGGATTACGATAGGCATCGGCGAGACTCCTGTGATCGGCAGGAGATTTGTGGGGTAGGCCGATATTGTATGTCATGGTGATGGGCTGTGGGTGAAGGGTCGTGTGTCGAGCACAACAAAACGCTCGACACTTAGTATGCGTGTGACGATGTTCTTAAAGTGATAGAGGGGTTTCTGCACTATGCATGTGGGATTAATTTCCCTACACATTTGAAACCTCAGGAAGCACCTTTTGGCGGGAAGCTCCATTTTGATCGCTGCAACAGTCTTCTGGGTGGTTGCAGGTTGTTGAGCCATCAATGGCGATAGTGCAGGGGTATGGGTGACGGTACAAGCAATTAAGCTGCCTGATCGTGGATGAAGACTTTCAAGTGGTGGCACAAAGCTCAAGATCCCCCCTGTCTATCGCATTTAATCTGTGAAGGCCATTTTCAAATGGAAGGAATGTATCTGGCAAATTTTTTGACTTCTGGCCATGTAATTAATTGCTGAATGTACACGGTTCTGTATAAATGGTTTTGGCTGTGTTACTTTTTGGAGGTTGGATGTTTTTGGGCTTTCTACTCTGACTCTGAACATAAGGTGTTCACATTTTGAAAGGCATTTTTTGCTATAGACTCGGTCCTTAGTCTGGTGTACTAATCTATCTTGGCTTGTAAATGATGATTTTCTCTGTGATGGCCTTCTATGTAGATTGATTTTAAATGAAAAACACCTATGTGTGTATTGTTTCTGATTGTCTCCTGTATGTCATTTGTTTTCCTTTCAAACAAGGTTGTCAAGGGCTTCCAAGTTTTTCAGTATGTGCACACTGTGTGTCTGATTTATTGCGTCTGCTCAAGGAGTGGTTAAATAGGCTTTTGATCAGATACAAAGGGAAATAGATTGCATCATAGGATCTGTTAAGTATGATCATTAATGATACTCTTTCTTGGACATGTTGCTGTTAGGTAGTAGCATTATTCTTAGGTCCTCTGGATATGAATTTATGTTGTCATGGGGAGACATTTACAGTCTTAGATATGACTCTGCTGCCCAGATAAGGCACTGGTTTGGGAATCTGTCTGTTCAATGGGTCTAGGAAAGTCCCATAACTCCAAACACCATTTCAAACCATCTCATCCTTCCATCTGTTAGTTGTAGGATTAGGAGTAGGAAACCCCTGCATGCTCTCATACCTAACCAGACATTATGTCCAAGAATGTTGCCAACCTTGTGATCTATCATGCAGATCTTGGTCCATACATGAGAGTATTCTGCCTGTTGTTGTCAAGTTAGATCTTTCTATCTTTGAGCTAGTCAAGGTTATATCTTGAGTTATAGGGACACCCCCCTTGGTGCGGCAGAACCAGAAGTGAAGGGGAGGAGCTCACGCAACCTCCTATATTAGTTGGCTGAATCTGTGTGTGCATAGGAACTGGCAAACCTTGATGCTGATTCAGAAGAAAAACCAAGAAATTGGCGACTCTACTGGGGATTGAGAAGTAAAAGTACTATCTAATCATCTCTAGTAATATATCTGTGACCCATCCGAGTCACCAACAGAAATTGGTGACTCCACTGGGGAAGGAAATTTGAGAAAGGGTTATATCTTGTGACCCATCCGAGTCACCAACAAAATGGCGACTCCGCTGGGGACGTTGATGTGAAGTGATATCCTGTAGTCTCTGGTGAAGTTTTGCTCTGCTGGTGGAATGAACTCAGAAACATATTTGATGAGCTTTCAGCTACTGTAAATTTTGTCCTCTTTGGAGAGGTGGCGACTCTGCAAAAAAATTCAAGTGCACTTGAAAAGTTGATGTGTGTGTTGTGACAGAAAATGTGCTGTTCAGACTTCAGTGTCTGTATAAGAAAGGTACCTTGTTCCTTCCCCTTTATATTTGTTGTTTTGCTACATAGGTTAGATGCCAGGGGAGGCTATAGGTCTTAGGAATGCAAAGGATGTCTGAAAATAGAAATTTCATGAATCCAAGTATGTATTATCCCATACTCAGTCAAAAGGGGGATGAGTTGAATGATAAAAGAATAGAAGAGATAAAAAATAGGTTGATATTCTTAGAGGCTAGGCAGGCCCAGTTGAATCATGATAACCTTGTTGTGTCTGCCAGTCAGAAAGCTAAACCTCCTGTCAGCCCTTTTGATCCTTTGTATGACCAATTAGATTTGTCATGGGTTGATTATAAAGTAGAAACTATGTCTGCCAGGATATACTATCAGATGCTCAGATTTAGTGGTCACAGTGTATGTGATGGGAATGCACATATCCAAAATTTTCATGAGTTCATGGGAAAACATTCATTCAGAGATGAGGATATGTGGATGAGGTTTTTTGTTAGGTCCTTTGATGCAAAAGCAAAAGACTGGTATTTGAGCTTTTCAAAGAGATCCTTTGCCTGTTGGGATGAGCTTGTTGACTATTTCAAAGAAGAGTTTGCAAAAGAACCTGCTGATCTTGTTGCAGAATTGATGAAAATCAGAAAACAAGATAAAGAGCCATGTGTTGTTTTCAGTCACAGGTTTGCAGTAGCCCTTTCACAAGTCCCTGAAAGTTTCAGACCTAATATTTCAGCCTGTGTTGGCATATTCTTTGAAGCTTTTGAGGAGGGCTCTAGTGCAATACTGAGGGATTTCAAGGTGACAGGTATGCAGATGGCATACAAGTTCGCCGAAAATATAGAAAAATTCAGAAATGGGCACTTGCTGAAATCCCTATCTCCAGGCCTTGGTGTGAGAAATGGTTGTGAAGCTGCAAATGACCAAATAATTAAGGCATCATGTGCAGATAAAAATGAAAATGAAAGCATAGAGGTTGAGACTGCTGTATTTGAACATAATGCTAACAATACTGCTCAACTGGATTGTTCACCAGTTGAGGATGCCAGTGAAAGGACTAGTGAGGATTCCCATTGCAATGTTGAGGCATATGACCATGAAAACAATAACAAGGTTGTGGACAGCAATGAGCAACTGTTGGAATGGACTTGTGGGGATAATTGTGAGTACTGTACTCAAGACAAAGAAGATATAAGCAAACAGAGAAGCAGTCCCATGTGTGACCCATTGCCTTCCTTTCAAACGCATGGAGATCATGAAGAGCAGTCAGGGATTGAAACAAGTGCTAGTTCAGAGCATGATTGTTTTTCATTTGATGGCTGTTTTGCTTATGACACACACGCTGATACTCCTCCACAAAGGGAGTCCATTGGTGATGGAGATACGTGCTCTGTTGCCCATGAACAAATGGCATACTATGATCAAGTTGATGCACCTGGGTCACCCATTTATGACACATGTGGTGGTGAGGATCTGTCTGAGTATGGTGAAGATTTAGACACTATTTTTGACTTGGATTCTATTTCTCATCCTGATGAAAGAGGAAACAACATGCATCAGGTAAGTGACTGTGAAAATGTACCTGATTTGAAAGAGATGCCAAAGCCTGATCTTTTCCAATTTGGTGCTGCTATTGGTTGTGTACATGATGTGCACAATTGTGAATTTGAAAGCTTTTCTTTTGAGAGGCCAGCATATGAAATGAGCTCTGATCTTCCTAGCTGCATGGTGGACTTTGAGTGTTTTCAGTTTTCAGCCCAGCTAGGAGATCATTTTGCAATGCATAATGCTGATACAAATGATAACATGTGTTATATTCCATTTGAGTATGCATTGCCTAATACATTCTGCATCCACTTGTTGCCTGATGCTAAGGGTTGTTTGCATAAGGTTGACGATGACAAGCTAAATCAGGAGGTTGAATATGCAAATGACCAGGTTTGTTTGTGGTCAGAGCATGGTAGTACTCTTAGGCTTGACCCAGTGTATGCAGATGAGAACAAGGTGTTTGATAAGGGGAAATATTGGTTCTCCTTTTCTTGGTGGCCTTAGGCCATCAAGTTTGATTGGTGATGCAGATCATTGTAGCTTCATGACTCTGTGCCCAATGGATAAGGCACTGGTCTGCATCCTAGAAATCTGGGGTTCTTGCTGCAGTCTTGCACCTGCACGTCCCCAATCAGAGCCACTGTTGGTGCCTGAATTCACTGACAGTTTCCAAGCAATTTTCATGCAGGCACCATTCCAAAAAATCCAAAAAAATTTCCAGTTTTGGCACCCCTTCAGTGTTTTGTAGCATCCACATCATCTTTCTTGAAGAGGGGGTCTTCATGTTTTGTCCATCGGCATGAGTTTGGAATGTGTCTTGACGATCATGATTGGTACCAATGGCATGTTATCTTCTATCGCTGAGACTTTACCTATCGGCGTAGGTGTTTTGTGGCTTGCCGATAGTCTAGGTCTCACCGACGAGGGTTTTGGAGTGCTATCGCCAAGATTTTGGTTGTCGGGTGGATGGAGAAGTGTTGGCCCGACAGGGTTAGTCTGGCCGACAAGAGCTTCAGGGTGTCATCGCCAACACTTTGGTTGTCGGCGAAGGTTTTTTGGGAGCTGCCGATATGTAGGAGTTTAGTCAATGTGATGTTATCGGCGTGGGTCATGCCGATGAAGGGATGTTTTGAAGGTTATCAGAATAATCGGCATCATCGGCATAGGTTTGAGGTGTTGCTCCGATGGTGTAAGTCACACCGACGGAGGTGGGAGGCCTGGGTGTTATCGGTAAGACTCTTGAGGTCGGCAAAGGAGTGTTCAGTTGCTCCGATAGTGTTAATCTCGCCGATGGGAGCGAGGAGTTTGGCTGTCGGGGGCTCGTCGGTGTGTGTCTGGCCATTGAGAATTTGGAGGGTGCCATCGGAGTGAGATTGTGTATCGGGATAGCTATTGAAGGGTCCGCCGATGGAGTATTCTCTGGCCGACGGGAGGACAGAGTGGCTATCGGGCAGATTTTGCGTTGGTCTCACCGATGAAGTATCATCGACGGAGGTGGTCTTTGGCATGACTTTTGCCTATCAGCGAGGAGATTTTTGGGTTGGCCGATGGTAGTAGTCTAGCCGACAGGGGATTACGATAGGCATCGGTGAGACCGCTGTGATCGGCAGGAGATTTGTGGGGTAGGCCGATATTGTATGTCATGGCGATGGGCTGTGGGTGAAGGGTCGTGTGTCGAGCACGGCAAAACGCTCGACACTTAGTATGCGTGTGACGATGTTCTTAAAGTGATAGAGGGGTTTCCGCACTATGCATGTGGGATTAATTTCCCTACACATTTGAAACCTCAGGAAGCACCTTTTGGCAGGAAGCTCCATTTTGATCGCTGTGACAGTCTTTTGGGTGGTTGCGGGTTGTTGAGCCATCAATGGCGATAGTGCAGGGGTATGGGTGACGGTACAAGCAATTAAGCTGCCTGATCGTGGATGAAGACTTTCAAGTGGTGGCACAAAGCTCAAGATCCCCCCTGTCTGTCGCATTTAATCTGTGAAGGCCATTTTCAAATGGAAGGAATGTATCTGGCAAATTTTTTGACTTCTGGCCATGTAATTAATTGCTGAATGTACACGGTTCTGTATAAATGGTTTTGGCTATGTTACTTTTTGGAGGTTGGATGTTTTTGGGCTTTCTACTCTGACTCTGAACATAAGGTGTTCACATTTTGAAAGGCATTTTTTGCTACAGACTTGGTCCTTAGTCTGGTGAACTAATCTATCTTGGCTTGTAAATGATGATTTTCTCTGTGATGGCCTTCTATGCAGATTGATTTTAAATGAAAAACACCTGTGTGTGTATTGTTTCTAATTGTCTCCTGTATGTCATTTGTTTTCCTTTCAAACAAGGTTGTCAAGGGCTTCCAAGTTTTTCAGTATGTGCATACTGTGTGTCTGATTTATTGCATCTGCTCAAGGAGTGGTTAAATAGGCTTTTGATCAGATACAAAGGGAAATAGATTGCATCATAGGATCTGTTAAGTATGATCATTAATGATACTCTTTCTTGGACATGTTGCTGCTAGGTAGTAGCATTATTCTTAGGTCCTCTGGATATGAATTTATGTTGTCATGGGGAGACATTTACAGTCTTAGATATGACTCTGCTGCCCAGATAAGGCACTGGTTTGGGAATCTGTCTGTTCAATGGGTCTAGGAAAGTCCCATAACTCCAAACACCATTTCAAACCATCTCATCCTTCCATCTGTTAGTTGTAGGATTAGGAGTAGGAAACCCCTGCATGCTCTCATACCTAACCAGACATTATGTCCAAGAATGTTGCCAACCTTGTGATCTATCATGCAGATCTTGGTCCATACATGAGAGTATTCTGCCTGTTGTTGTCAAGTTAGATCTTTCTATCTTTGAGCTAGTCAAGGTTATATCTTGAGTTATAGGGACACCCCCCTTGGTGCGGCAGAACCAAAAGTGAAGGGGAGGAGCTCACGCAACCTCCTGTATTAGTTGGTTGAATCTGCATGTGCATAGGAACTGGCAAACCCTGATGCTGATTCAGAAGAAAAACCAAGACAACCAGTATTAGCATTATCAGATTTCAACAAGGTATTTCAAGTGGATTGTGATGCAAGTGGGAATGCAATAGGAGTAGTGTTAAGTCAAGAAGGTAGACAAGTAGCATAATTTAGTGAGAAGTTGAATGATGCAAGGAGAAGATATTCATTTTATGATTAGTAATTCTATTCCATAATTCAATATTTGAAGAAGTGGAGACATTACTTGTTATCTAAAGAATTTGTGTTGTATATAGATCATTAGGCTTTACAATATTTGAATAGTCAAGGAAAGTTGAATAGGAGACATATGAGATGGGTAGAGTTCATGCATAGTTACACATTTGTACTAAAGCATAGGAGTGGGAAGTCAAACAATGTTGTAGATGTATTGAGTAGAAGAAGGAATTTGCTGATAGAGATGAGAGTTGAAGTATTAGGTTTCAAAGAGTTGAAGCATATGTATGAAGAAGTCCTTGATATTGTAGAACCATGGAAAGCATGTAATGAACCTGTTGTGATAGATAGAAGTAAGTGGTAAGATTATTTCATTCAAGAAGATATGTTGTTCAAATGAAATAAGTTATGTATACCTAGGAGTTCAATGAGAGACAATTTGATCAAGGAGAAACATAGTGGTGGATTGGTAGGACATTTTGGAATTGATAAGACAGTGGCTTTGGTAAGTGAACATTACTTTTGGCCTTAGATATATAAGGATGTAAGGAAGTTTATGCAAAGTTGTAGAGTATGTCAAGTTGCAAAAGGGAGTAGTTAGAATACTATTTTGTACAAATTTTTGATAGTATCAAAGAGACCTTGGGAAGACATAAGCATGGATTTCATATTAGGATTTCCAAAAACATAGAGAGGACATTATTTTATATTTGTAGTGGTGGATAGATTTTCAAAGATGACACATTTCATACCTTGTAAGAAGACAAATGATGTGCATGTTGCCGACCTATTTTTCAAGGAGATTGTGAGATTGCATGGATTACCTAAGAGAATAATTTCATATAGGGATACAAGATTCATTGGATATTTTTGGAGGGCATTGTGGAATGAGAAGAAGACATCCCTAAAGTTTAGTTCAACATTTCATCCACGAATAGATGGACAAACAGAAGTGGTAAATAGGAGTTTGAGAAACTTGTTGAAATGTTTGGTAAGAGAAAAGACAATAAATTGGGATATAATTCTACTACAAGTAGAGTTTGCATGTAATAATTCAGTGAATAGAATTATAGGGAAAACACCTTTTGAGATTATCACTAGGATGAAACCTAGAGCAATTGCAGAATTGAGAGATATCAATATGGAGACTAAGAGAAGTGTAGAGGTAGAAGAATTTGTAGGATACATGGAGATAGTACGTAATTAGGTCAAGAAGCATTTGGAGGAGATGAATAGTAAGTATAAGGAGCAAGTAGATGAAAAGAGAAGACACAAAGAATTTTTAGTGGGAGATGAGGTAATGGTATATCTGAGAAAAGAGAGATTTCCAATAGGCACATATAACAAGTTGAAGATGAAGAAGTTTGGACCGTGTAAGATTCTCAGGAAATTTGATTAAGGAAATGCATATGAAGTGGAGCTGCCAGAGACATTGGATATATCACCTATATTCAACATTGCAGACTTATATCAGTATCATATAGGAGAATCAAGTGATAGAATTGAAAATGATTTTAAGAATTAGTTACCATAGAAATAATCAGAGCGGATAGAAGACATCTTGGACAATAGAGTTGGATGTAGTACTAGAGGCAAACAATACAAGGAATATCTGGTCAAGTGGAAAGGCAGACCAGAAGAAGATTCAACATAGATTTCTCAGATTGAGGTAGACCATCTTGGTTTTCCTCTAGCCCCAGCAAAGTGAGGGACTTAATTTTTTAACAACCCTGGGTGTCTGATGTAGGAGTATCCCAGGTTGCAGAGGAATCTTGCATCAACCAAAAAAATATTTTGCATTCTTTCTTATCTTTTATTTTTAATTTAGTTTAGTTAGTTGCAGTTTTAGCATTTTGTACCCCATTTTGGTGCATCTTGAGATTAGAGATTTCAGAGTAGGACTTAGCATCTACATATCATCATCTACATTATATCCAAATTTTAGGTCATTTGGACTTGTCTGCTAAAAGTTATCACTATCAAAAGATCACCTGTTCTCACAGAGCAGAGCATTCAAACAGTCAGTTGAAGGAGAAGGTTTGTAGAGCACTTCCATGACTTGTAGAGCTAAATAGAACCTCATACATGGCACATAAGGATCATATAGATCTTTCTTGAGGTCCACACCTTGATTCATGCATTTGCAGAGCATACCAAATGTTTAGGCCCAACCTGTTTGTTTCTACACATTACACTCTTCATTGGAGTTTGTAACCTTTCTTGTCTGATGTGAAAGATTCTTTGATCTTGGAGATGATATATATAGATCTCTAGGATGTATTAGAAAGGAGTTAAAAAAAATAGTTAGATAGTTCTTAGTTTTTTGATCATTAGATGTTTGTGCTTCAAAACAATACCTATTATAACTGGAACATCAGGCCTGTGAGCCCTAGTTTGTAGCCCGTATGTTGCTGACATATAAGCATTCTAAATAAATGATATATTGAGCATTTGAATCTTCTATTTCACAAACACACACACGCGCGCGCGCGCGCGCACGCGCGTGCGCGTTTGCGTGCGCATGCATGCACACACTTCTTGCTCTTATTTTCCATCTTCCCTTTTCCTTTAATTCATAAACAATACTTTCTTTGTATTTCATAATATTTATCAATAAGGATCGATATGTCATAGTATTATACATTATTAGTTTTTTATTTTTGCATTTGTGCACATATTTAATGTGTTGTTTATACGTATATTTATGTTTGTATGTATGTGTCACTCGTTTACATTTCTATTTTTCTCTATACATGATATACATTTATTAGTCTATAGAATATGGTAGTATATGGTTGTACACACATGCACACATATTCTTTTACTTGTTTATTGATTTATAAATTAATTAATTTATTTTTCTTCTTTCCTTATCATACATTGGTATTAGACTAATATAGCCAATGACTTGCGTTTGTTTTATTTTTAATTTCCTTATTTTTATTCGCATGCTTTTAATTTCTATTATTTAATATGTTTAATTTTTCTACCCCCTCCCCCTCATCTCTTTTTAAAGGGTAAGTTTGCAATCCAAATCACAAGTTTCATGTTCTTGATAATGGATCAATGAGTGTGATGTGAAATATTGAAGAAAATAAATACACACAGTTAAATCCAAAAACACTTCTCTTTGAATTCTATGGACTATGGAAAGCTCATGCCTCCTAAGGATAAATAATTCAAGTGGACTACCAAGGGAAGAGTGGATTTTGAGAAAGTCAATATTGTAATATCAATAGCACCAACTCTTGTAAATCATGACTTCTCAAAAGATTTCATAATATATGTTTATATTGGTGATCTCAGTATTACAACAATGCTAACACAAAAGGATGATTTTAGAAAAGGAGAGTGAACTATTACTTTTAACTTGAGAACTCTCAAAGATTATGAAACTAAGTACAACTTTGTTGAAAAATAAATGTACACTTTTGTTAAAGGGTAGAATAAATAGACACCTAATATTAGGGAACAAGGTGGCAACATTTGTTGTACATCCTAATGTCAATGAGTGTATAATGGAAGGGGAGATAAGTGAGAAAAGAGATAATTGAATCACCATGATCATGGGGTCTGACATTCATATCAAACTCACTAAACTAATAAAAGGAAGAGAATTATGTCAATATATTACTAAAGATAGGAAAACACAAGGAGCAAAGAACACAAAAGTGGAAGTGGTCATGGTCAATGAAGAACAAGACTTAGAGACATGGGTTGAGGAAATTATTTGGCTTATGAAAACTAGATAATATCCAAGTGCTTTGTATGAAAAAGGGGGGAGATGATGAATGTGGTTGATTTAGTTTAGATCCTCCGTTCTCACTAAACATTTAAGGACATATCAACTGAGTTGAATCTCTACTAAACAAGAGCATTCACATAATAGGTTGGGTTGTCACTTGGAATGATGCGGAAGCTTAGATGTTATCAATCAATATGTCAATTTAATGCTTAAATACTATAAAAACCCTAAATATGTAAAATAGTAGGCAAGTTGATGAATTATGACAAATACTTTCAAACTAAGAGAGTAGGAAGATGATTATAACTTACCATTTTTTGAAGTTTAGGATGTGGAACAGTCAAGGACACCTCCACTAGCACCCATATCCAAGGTACTATTTTCTACATGGAATCTGGATCTCCTCTCGACACTGATATTTGCTGCATCTTCTGTTTCTATCCAAGAAAAGGTGGACACTGCCACTAGCACCCTAGTCTAGTACCAGATGATCTTTGGGGTTTCGGAAGCTCTTCAGATGCTAACTTCTATTGTCCAACTTGTTTCTGTGTCTACAACTCTACAGGACACTGTCACTAGTGCCCGTGTCCCAAAATATTCACCTCTATCTTCTTTCTTTCATATCCTAAATCTTTGTCTTTTGTAACCTCCTTCTACAACTCCACTCCGTGAAATTGGGTACCTATAACCTATAATCACAAAGGAGTATGGTTGGAGGTTGTGGTGTTTAGAGGCTTGCCTCAGTTAAGCCCCAGAGAGACATTTAATTCTTTCAAACACTGTTGTTAGATGAGAGTGTGTATCCCTGCAGGATAGAGGCAAAATCCAAATGATAAATGATCACAAACATAATAGATGTCACCTTGAAGTGTAGATCTCACATAAATGAAGGCTCTTCAGTCACATGAGAAGATGAAGTCACATCTGCAATCAAACACAATAACAATGTTCTGATTTGCAATAATGAATATCTTGAAATCACAAATATGTCTAAAGTTTGCAATCATCTTCTAGTTTACAAATGAAAACCTAAGCATGCTTATATATGCAACTACAAACATTCCCACCAAGAATTTTATAATTCAAACTTGAGATGTTGGTATAGGACCTAAATAACGGTCATAAAATTGACATTTAAATTTAGGGCAGACCCAAAATAGGGTAGGACTAGGGTGCTAGCACCCATGTCCACCCTCCTATTTTTGTTCAGGGATCATCAAAATAGCACCCCCTAGGTCCTATTTTCCATAAGAATTCAAGGTTTTCTCATCAGGATTCACAATTAACATGCAAGATGCTTTAAATGCATTCTAAGGACACATGAGCTAAACCTTAAGAGGGAAAAGCCTCCAAGGGGATATTTTCTAACATAACATTTAACCCCCACTTTAATGTATGTATAAATGCAAGGTCATTACATGTGCTAAAGTAAGGTCAACAAACATAGAAAACATGCCAAGCACAGTGAAGACATGCCGAACACATTGAAGACAGTTACTGTCATGCAAAACATGGAGAAGACAACATTGAAGGCATGCAAAACATAGTGAATATAGTGAATGCAGTGATTATTTCTTTTTTTTTTCATTTTCTCATATATGAAATGTAAAAGAAAGTACAAGGAAAGTAAACACACAACCCAAATGCAGGAGGAACTCATCGCCACCAGTCTTGAAACTGCATAAGGGGAAACAAACATGCAAACAAATCTCAAAGTGTAGGAGGAGCTCATCACCACTAGTCTTGAAACTACACTTGAGAACAAATAGGCCATACAAATCCTGAAGCATAGGAGGAGCTCATTGCCGCCAGTCTTGAAACTATGCTTGGAAACAAACATGCCATACACACAAACATGGAAGACACAGAGAAAACATGACAAACAAGTGATGGAAGAAACCTATTACTAGGTTTGTAGCCATCTTAGTCACATTACAGGCACACACCAACGATTGGGCTTTGCCACAACAATTATCGAAGACATGATTAAGGGTTAGGATAGTCTCAGATCCACCCTACCTGCTTAGAGGACTTTTAGAAAATGACAGGATATGCAATCTCCTTGAGAAATACACCATCCTCCACTTTCGTAGAAGGGCTTAAAAATAAAAGGATATGCATGATATCCTGCCTCTACAGAGGGCTTAAGTGATTGCAATATAAAAGAAAGATGTGCACTCGCTTAGAGATACAACATCTTGCCTCCGTAGAGGGATTCAAACACGCTTCGTTAGTACCAAAATCATGAGACATCTTACCATATATTTTCCCCCACCTGAAGGTGGTTAATGTCATGTATTGATATCAAGCACATTAAGGTAGAGAGAAAACACACAAGGAAAAATGAGCTCTCACAAAGCCCATGCCCTTAGAGGTGACATGTACTTTATGATCACCAAATGTTCCCACAAACACACAATTTCTTGCAAAAAAAGGTGTTAGTATCCCTATAATCATGATAAACAACAATGCATTTAATCATTCACATCAAGAGCCAAGCAAGGCAAGATCCAAGATAGACAAAATGCATGGAACAATAGTATTGTTATGTTTTGTAAGTGTGATAAGCCAACATTAAGATATCATATGGAGTGATTCTACTAGCTAAGCATCAGATAATATATATCAACCCCCTCATCATATATGGACTAGGTCTATTTTTTGATTTGTCACTGAAGGGACATTAGGTCCGTATCAGTATTATATGTTTTTTGTCATCTACCAGCTAGATAGAAGCACTAGAGGAAGGTAAACATAAAATCAAGAGAGGAGAAAAAAGTGCCTTGGGGACAATCACATAGGAGGGTGCCCCCAAGTCACCAACCACAATGCTATGTCTGTCAGACACAACACACAACAATGAAAATAGAGGAGAAGCAATATAGAAGAATGATGATACAAATAGAAGAAGGGTCACAATAGAGGTGGTCTCCTAGTATCCTTGACCTTACAAGAGAATCAAGGGTCATCCTAGGAGGCCTAAATAACACATAGCACATCACAGGGGAAACACAACACAGAGGTAAAGAGTTAAAAATTCTTACATGCCAGTACAACCGTACTAAAATTTGGAGCTTGCGAGCATCTTGGAGAGATGCTCCATCAAGTTTTGTGTGAAGTTTGAGTGGTTCTTATTAGAGTATTCTTTGTTGTCAGGAAGTCCATGCAATATTTGTTCATCATCTCTTTGTTTATGTGAAATCTTTTGTTGCTTATGAGGAGGAGAACCACTATTATTTCCTACTAATGATAAATGTCTTTCTCTTTTCCAAGTTTTAGTTCTCTTATTTTGTTGATTCTGTCTATCATAGTAAGAAGGACTACCTTATAACATATCAATCTTTTCTTTTGTTAGAATTTCTTGTTTTGGTGGTTATAGTTGTTTTTCTGATGCATTTTGATTATCTCCTAATCCTTGAAGGGATAATGAAGGAGGAACCTCAACATAAATACCATTCCTTCATGGGTGGGGTAATACTTTAGTATTTTCCTTGTTCACCTCTATTGTAGTAACTGTCTCATCATAGTTTAGATAGTCATCTTCTACTTCGAGTGTATTTTGTTCCATCATGTTATTATCGGTATGCTTAGAAAGGGATTAGTAAAGATCTATAAATTTTGATTTGGTGGAACAACCAATTTATTCCCATTATCATTCACACTTGATACCTATGTAACATTTGATTCAATGAGGTCTTGTATTTCATGCTTAAGATGCATACATCGTTCAATATCATGTCCCTGTTGCTGCTGATAATGGCAAAAAACATTAGCATCAAAATAGGGTCCTTGCATTCTACTAGGATCCAATGGTTTAATCAGAGGAAGCTTCATGAGATTATTACTCACAGCTTGATTCATGATAGAATGATAGGATTCAAATATCGGAGTAAACTTTCTTTGTTGAAACAATGTCTTCTTCGGATTAGTGATAGCAGACACTTGTGAAAAATTGTTTGCATTCTATCCATTAACCTTGATGAAAGTCTTATTATTCCTCTTAAAGTTGTTTTGTGATGGTCCACCCAAGGATTGACCAACTTGAGCCGATGAGTTTTAGTTTTCCTACTAACTAGGCGAAATCTTATAATCATGAAGGGCAGTACATAAGTGTTGAAAAGAGTTCTATTTCATCAAGAGAATATTATCACAAATGTTAGGTTGTAGATTTGTAATAAACACCTATTGATGTTTGTTTTTACACATTCATAACAAAAGTTAAAATTCATAAATGAACCTAACTATCTTGAAAGATACGAAGAAATCAACTAAGATTACTTGATCCCAAGTTTCCTTATTGGTTAGGTCTTGACCTGTTGGACCGTTCAGTAGGTTATCAGGAAGCTGTAATATGCAAGGGGCCTTACGTGGTTTAAAGTGAGTTTATGACTTACTGGACTCATATAATGCAAACCAATACAAATATCAACTTTCTAATCATTCATTTGCATAAAATTATTACTATACTTCAAAGATTTACAAGATTTATATTCAAACATGCTTTTCTTTTCAACTAATTATGAAGATTATCAAATATCAACTAATTGCTCTAAAACTCATTCAAATGTTAGATAACCTCCTTTGGATTTAAACATTGAAGCTATGTATTTTAGATTGGGTGGGAAAAGTTAGAAAGATCCAATCTAAACATAATTCATTCTACCAAAGGATCTATTTGCTCTGTTATGCACACAGTAGGAAATACAGTAAACTTGACTAAGCCAGCAGACTAAATCATTAAATGTAAGTACCCTGAGTATTTTCACAAATATTACATTCAAGATTGCAAGCTTTAAGAGGAAATGTTTTAAATGCAAGGAAGAGCTAGAAGACACTCAAAAAATAGGCGTGGACTTCCAGATTCACTCATATTCAAAACACAGTCATACAAGATTTATAATGTAGGAATGACTCTTAGCTGTATTAATCAAATATACTAAAACTCATAGTGCTTTAAAGATACATCAAGGAAGCTGGACATTCCACACATTCCCTAAGGTAGACAACAGGCAACCTCCTCTAAGCTAAAACTATTCTACTCAAAATTCTCAGAAAGAATTACAACCTTAAGCTAAAATGCTAAAATCCCTGTGTAAACTAATATACAAGTAGCAATGCATCATATATAGCATTTGAATTTCTCCTCTTGCCACAGTTCCAACCTCCATTTAATGGTTGCAACCACCTTCTTATGGTTATAAGTCCTTTTCCTCTTGACCAATGATGTGCCTTCATTTAAGAACTACTTGCCAGTCCACCACTTGGCAGATTTTCTTTTCCAATGGATGTTCTTGGAATCTTTCCAAACAAGATTCCCACCTTATGCCGCCTTTTCCCGCCAAAATTCTATGTTTGATTTTCCTTCAAAATTTCTTACTCCTGATTGCTTTTCTCCTCATGTTTCTTGTATTTTCTGAAGTTACCAATTACATTTTGTATGAAGGTACAGTCCCCTGCTGGACTCTTTGCAAAGACAAACTCTTGCATCATAACCTTTTCTTTCAATTCCTTCTCCTTGTCACTGGAATCCCTTGTTCTTTTCTGGTATTTCTTCACCCATCCATGCATCTATCATATGTTTGTTGAGGATTACCTCAGGATTTGTTATATAGGGCACGATTATGGCCTTGAACTCAACTAATGCTCCTTTCAAGTCATAGGCTGACATTCCTACACATTCATGCAGTAGGAGTCTTTCTATGATTCTCTTATGTAGTTCAATCATCTACTCTACCTTTGCCTCTAGTTCTTGCGTAACTGTTGCACAATCCTTGAGGATATATTCCCTTTCAAATCTTAAATCCATGATTGTTCCTAGTAATCTATTTGCCAATGAAACAGTGAGTGCTCCTTCATTTATTAGTTCTTCTGCCCTTTTTCCTATTTCTATCAATTGTTCAATCTCGGACTCATACTCCTCTTTTCTAGTTTGGCAATTATGTGTGAGCATCATACATTTATTCTTTTCTATTGCAGCTACTTCCCAGTTGTTCACAGCCTATTTTATTGTTCTTTCTCCTTCCTTCACAAAATCATCAAACCACTCATCAAAAATATTAGCCTTCAATCTTTTATTTGCCATATCCTTTACCTCCTCTTGAGATACAATTGCCAGATTGGTGGGCAAATTAGGTACTGTGGCACTGGGGTTAAATATCCCCTAAATAAATTGCTAGAATTGGACAATATGTCCTTTCAAAACCTCCTATTTATTTTTATCCTTTTTCAACATTTCTGTTGTTACTTGGTGCATATCATCCCACTCAGCAATGTGTTGTTCTCTTGTGGAATGCCCAAGGTCTATATTCAACAACTTGTACTCTTCTAAAGTGATTTCACCTTTATCTTTCTCCTTTTGTGGTATCACTAGGTTTAAAGATCTAGATCCATCTAGGCCCCTCTTTATTGCAGACATTGTTCTAGCTTTTCTCTTTTCCTTTCTTGGAGTAGTTTTGCCACCTAGTAGGCTCTTAATGTCTATAGGGACAAGATGTATTTTTTGTTTCTCCTTCCTTATTTCTCCTTTTAGCCAGGTAGGCACCTCTTTTATGCCCTCTGTAGCTCTTTCTTCATTGATCACCTCTTCATGAGGTTTATCCACTCCTGCTTCCTCTTGTTGCCTTTGTTGTTGTTCCTCTTCTGGATTTTGTTGTTGCACTGGAGGTTCTTGCTACTACTGTTGTGGAGCTTGCTCTCCTGATTCTACTGCATCCTCCTGATCTTCTTCTAGATTTTCCTCTTCAGGAAACTCCAGTGGATTTTCATTTGTCTTTTCCGCAATCTGAACTTGTTCTGTATATTCAGGTCCTGTGTGTGTGGGAAAGTCCTCCTTTGTATTTTTCTCTTCCTCTCCTGACTCTTCATATATACCTAACATACCCAAGGCATCTACACCTGAAGTGTCTTCTTTTACCTTCTCTTCTTCCATTTCTTCAAGTTTTTGTGCTTCTTTCTACACATTTTGTATAATTTCCAGAGGGACCAAGATACCAAAAGGATCAATAGACTCCACTTCATCTTGTACCTTTTCTTCTTCAGGCTCTATGTTGCACTCTATTTCTAGTTATGCCTGCATGTTTGGCCCTTCCTCCTCACTCAGGAAACTACTGGAGGCTTCCTCCATGTTAATCTCCTTTCCTGTAAACATTGCCCCTTCCTCACTACTACTGCTTACAATGTTTACCGTTCCTACATTTTGCTTGGCCTTATGAGTTTGTGACTCTTGCAGCATTTCACTAGCCAGTTTTGTTTTCACCTTAATGAATGTTTGTTTATGGTCTGTTGAAATGGAAGCACCCTGTGCATTTCTCATCTTCCCTCCAACTTCCTGTGCTCCAATCACATCCCTTGGTCTCGAAGACTCACCCTTAGACAAACTGATGGGGATTGCCCTCATTGGTTGTTGCCCTGCTGCTCCACTAGTAGCTTGTGCCTCTTCTTTAGTCATTTCATGACTTATTGACTTTTCCTCCAAAAAAGTCTCAGATGCAATAGCAACTATTATTCCTAATGCATAGGGTCCATTATTGTAGCATTATTACCCCTTTCTACTATCTTTGCTTCAGCTATTTTTCTTTTCTTCTTGTAGAAGCATTGTATATCATCAGTGGGTTCCACCTTTCTCTTCCTCCCCTTCTGTGGGTAGGTGACCTCTTTGCCCTCAGCTTTAAGATCTTCAACCTTATCTTTTATCCATATTTTAGAAAATAGAATCACAGGCTTAGATATTACATCCAAAAATGTATTCCAAGGCCTAGACCAATCAGGCTCTATAATGGGAGCCAGCCCTACCTATTTATAACTGTGATGTACAAGCTTGTCATCCTCCAGAACCTCTGGAGATACATAAATGTGACCAATGGATATCATTTATTGTAGAGTTAATCTCTTGTGAGCTCTCTTCCTTACTTCTCTGTCATTCTTGCAGTCGACCCAAAAGTCTTCAATGTGGACCTGATGCCTATACCTTTTGTCAACAAAAGTCTGAATTCTATAGAAGGGGTCAAACTTTCTTGCCAAATTAAACTCCTTAAAACCAAAATACCTCAACTCCTATTCAGAATAACTGGCTACCTCCTCATTGTAGCAAGAGAATCTACCAATTGCCCATGGCATCTTTACATTACCAGTTCCAAATTTTCTCTTGTACATGTTGAAAATACTTTGATTTTGTCTTGAAAACTCCAAGACAATGAGCTTGTCAGATGGATACCTGGGAAGCATGAATGCCTTCCCTCAAAAACTTCAGTTCTTATGTATGAAAAACATTCAAATTGGATAAACCAAGAACTATGTAATCCTATTGCACGTTCGACATCCCTCAACAGCCTTTTGCCAAGCTCTTCCCTCAAAACCCTAACCATGTAGGTGTAAAAAACATCACTTACCAAAGTAAAATTCTTCATGGCATTCTCTTCTTGCAACAAGGGATAGTGCTCGTACACTAATTTTTGACCTAGGCCACTTCCTAGGGTGCCTACCCTTTCAATTCCATGGATATGAGGCCTAACCTCTGCAACACATGCACACAATACATAAGAAGATAGATAAAATGGGGCACTTTTGTTCTGTCTTAGCATGGCCTACTTCTAGATGGCGGTGCTAATGGCCTTAGCCCAGTGGATTTTCTCTTGGTCTTCTTGCTTTGACCTTATAAATTCAATAACTGTAAATATCTAGGGCTCACACCTAGTGCCATCTCTTGCCCCAACTAACCTGTTCAACATAGTGATCATCAAGTAGATTTCCTCCTTAAAATGAATCCTCAGGAGGTTTTTAGGTACTCTAGCCATAGCCTTGGGTTTATTATCTGGATTGTACCATTTACAGAAGATCTTCCCTCTGCACCCTCCTTCATTTGTGTAGTAATCATCGGTGTATTGATCAATGTCAATGTCCTTCATTTTCTCTGTAATCTCCAGACCAAACGTTCTGGTAATCCCCTCTAGTGTCAAGTCAGCGATTACCCTGTCACGTAACATGACCTTGTTGATCTTGGTATCGTACATAATTATGCAATCCAACCACAAGTCCCTGGCCTCCATTGCCAGTGGGAACCCTGCAGCCTTATACAACCCACTCTCCTAGATGCACTTCATGTCTTGTGTGGCATCTGCAGCGGTGATCTTTTTAGGACATCATTTGCATCATATATGCCAATATTGGTATCTTTCCCTATTCCATTTGTACTGATCAAAGTTGGATAGCCTCTGTGTAGAGGCAGCTCCTCTTTCTCTATCTCCTTCCGAGGCTTTCTTTCTTTCTTGTCTTTGTCCTCTGCATCTTGCTTTTGTTTTGGGGCCATCCTGCAGAGATGTATATGTCTTAATTTCCCATTTTCCACATGCCTAGGGTTTTTACCATGAACTTCTGTAAATTAATATTTTTACACTAGTTCATTTTCCCCTCTTCTATCCTAATTCCTACATTCGTTAAGCTCTCACCTAGCTAATTCAAAATTGAAACAGTAATTCAGACGAATGCCAACGTTTTGCAATGAAACCACTGGAATTTAACAGTACTTAACTAATTGAAATTAGACGGCGTTTTGGATAAATACCTGTTTCCTGCAACCGTTTACCATTATCTTACTTTTACTATTTTACTCTTTTCAGCTGCTGTAACTCTGTCGCTTTCTATCGCTTTGGTAAATTTTCTCTAATCATGGCAACAACTTCTTCTCTGTAATTTTAGTTTCAACAGTCTATTTTGAAAGCAAGACAACATAAAAAAAATGCCCTAACCTTTGTTAAATTTCCCTTTATTTGGTTCTTCGACATGCATTAATTGCAGTAATCAATGTGCAACAACTCTTGGATGTTATTAGTGTGTTTGCATTTTTTTTTGAACTTTTACCGTTAGTCATTTCTATGCATACATCGCTTTTCTATGTATACTTGTTTGTATATTTCTCTTGTATCTTTCATTTTTTATATCCGCTTGTATATTCCGTTGTATAAGCTCATATATAAACACTTTATACATTTCCTCCCTTACCTTTCTTCTGTTTCCCGTGATGCATATGATTCTTTGTATATCAGTATTGTATACACAACGCCGGGATATACAAAGACTTTCTGTTATTTAACTTTTCATGACATCCAGACCATGTACATTAGCTTGTATGTCAAATATGCATTACAATTATACGAAACTAATATACATCCAGTGGGGTCTATTTTCCCCTTTCGTTGTTACCTTTTCGCGTTGATTTTACCTCTTTGTCTCATTCGGACTTCAACCTCCTGATAATCGCATTGTATTTATCTTTTGAATTCATGATGTATAATATCAAATGCATTTCCTAATATTACACTCGGATGCGATGCAATGTATTTCCTGTGTTTCACTTTTCTTGAGTTCTGGTTTGTATGCCTAAAGTGACGTTCATTTCAAAACATATATATAAACACGGAGACATGTACTAGTTTAATTCCATTCGATAACCCCTCCATTCGTAATGTACAAGGCGTAATGTATATTAGATTGTATATAAAAATATACAAGTGGGACATACATTGACTTCACTGTCTTTTATAATTCCTCAGTTCTGGGTTTTATAAAATGTATGTATATTTCGTTGTATATTTGACACTTGCCAAATATACAAACCCAAAATATACAACAGCTTAACTTTATTTCATAACTGTTTCAGTTTCAGCCTGTATAAAATGCTTGTATATTTCATTGTATATTTGGTTTTATCCAAATATACAAATCGAAATATACAACCTTTATATTATGTTTCATGACCCCCTTCAGTTCCGTTCTGTATAAGGTGCAATGTATATTTCGCATCCACCAAATATACAAGTGTCAAACATGGATCAAATATACCAACCTTTATAAACCCCTCAGATCCGCGCTATGTATAATCTGTTGTATATTTACTTGTACATTTACTATTTCGCCAAATATACAAACCGAAATATGCATAGCAGACTTCAGTACGTATCAACTCCAATTTAATTCCTTCTTGGGTCCAACCGCTGCACATTATTAATATGTAGGACGTTGACAAACATGACCCTTCCTATCAAATGGGATATGATGGTGACGTCACCGTCATATCTAGACTTTATTAAAAGGCGGCAAGGATGTCAACATCATATGAATTTTAGGGCGACATTGGAATATCAGGTCATGCATTATAACTTTAAACTTTATGATCCTGATGCTAAGGAATATGACCCTCCCGAATGCGACCAAAACAAAGCTCGACATACAAACAGACTTGCACATGAAATGACTTTGTATATACCAAGAACCTCCAAATGTACATTTATCCAAAATTTCAATAACTTGCAAAATACAGTGAATTTTCAAATAATTTGAAAAGCAACCCTTGTTTATTTTCAGCAAGGCATTCACCTATACTTTGACCAGATACTCAAATGCAAATTTTCTCTTATTTCTAACAAGGTTTGTATTTCAACTCCTTTTCCCTTTACCACCAAGCAAACCAACTTCAGCAGGGGTCCTCATTTTGCTAAGGAGTAAAATGGGGCGTGTTGTGAGCATCACAACAACTAGCAACCAAACAAAACAATTAAATTAAAACCATTAAAGAAAACAAAATGAAATAAACCCATAATTTCCAACTATCTTTTCTTGCAAATCATTACTTAACTTAAGACTTGATGTATTCAATAAGGTTCATGAATTTTTTCCTTTTCAGTTTAAGTGGGTGCACGTGATTAATTATCCTCATCTTGAAGATCAGCTGAACCAACCAGTGACTAGTATTAGACTACCTAGTTGATGTCATTCCCTCATAGCCAACCGGATAGAGCCTTGCTACTAGCAAGCATCTATAGCGCCAGCAAGGTTATCGTTATAATTCTCCTAAGCAGAGCCCTACTGTCAGCAAGTGTCTATAGCCCCGATAGAGTTACTTAGATGGCTTAACCTAGATTTTTAGTAAAATCCATTTTATTTTATATTTTGGTAAAGGTTTAAGATTTCAGTAAGATATAGCAGTTGTAACTTTATGGTGCAAGGAGTAGTCACTTGCTAAAATTAAGCTGAGAATTGTAATGGTAGCAAGGGTGACCTCTGATTTTTCACCTAATACCTACACTTGTCAGTTCAACAAACCCAAGGATTTTAGGTATGTCATTGTGAGAAACTTCCCTTGAATACTCAACCCAATCTTATTGAATACAAAACTTCACAGGTTAACTAACTTTCTACATTCATGACAGTCACAACAAGTTATGCTTAAATTTCAAATAATTATTCTTAATGCTTTGAATTTTATACTATTTTTAGTGGTTACTAATCTGCTCCTATATACTCCAAAGTAAAACAAACATCTCTGCTAAAGTGGCACACAACAAGCAAACAAACACACAGTGGAAAAGCAATAGAGAACAACAAAACAAAACAAAACAAGACCAAACAAAGAAAGCAAAGCAAAACAAAGACAAAACTAGAACAAAACCCACACAAACATTTACAGTATGATACAATAAAGACAAACAACCCTTACCTCAGGCCTAAAAGTAGTGTTTCAAATGTTGGCCATTAACTGGTAATGGCACATCTTCTCTAGTTAGGGTTTTGAGCCTAAAAGTGTTGTCCCCTATTATTTCTGACACTTGCAACAGACCTAACCATAACTTGTCAAATTTTCCATGGCTACCTTTCTTCTCATGTGCTCTATCCCAGCACAACACTAAGTCTGAAATTCTAAATGTTTTGACTCTTGCTCATTTATCAAACCATCTCTTAAATACTACCTGGTGTTTAGCAAACTTCTTGATGGCTTGACCTCTTTCCTCTTCTAGTTGTAGCATTTGTATTACCTTGGCTTCTCTATGATCATCGAAGCCTAAGTACTCATTAGCAAACTTCCAAATTGGTATTCTAAAGTTTACTGGAAGTATGGGATCAGTCCCATAGACTAAATGATAAGGTGTAGTGCCCAAAGTTGTCTTAACCTTGGTCCTATTTACCCATAATTCATATTTTAACAAGGTATGCCATTCTCTTGGGTTCTTTTCAATAAGTTTTTTAATTATATCCAACATAATTTTGTTCATTGATTCAGCTAGCCCATTTCCTTAAGGATAATAATTCAAAGAAAACTTTAAAACAATCCCATATTCAAATGCCCATTTAGCAAATTTTAAAGACGAAAAAGTAGGGCCATTATGACATACTAATGAATAAGGAATTCCAAACCTAGTTATGGTGTTTTTTTTCGAGGAATTTGATGACATCAGTCATGGAAAATTTACAACAGGTGGCCTCAGTCCACCTTGTACAATAGTCTATCACTGTCAGTATGAATTTATGTCCTACAGAGGATGGAGGATTGATGACTCCAATAAAATCCAGGCCCCACTGTACAAACGGTCTTGATTCAATTACAGGCTCTAATGGGTTGGCTTGGTTTCTTCCCTTGTCCGCTGCAATCTGACATGTGTGACAACTCCTGATATGATTCTTAGTGTCTTTAAATATTGTGGGCCAGTAATAGCCTACTCTCAATATTGTGTGTTGTAGCTAGATGGGAACCATGTCCAGTTCCATACTTGTCGTGCATTTCTGTTAACACCTTGTCTGCCTCATCTCTATTTAAACATCTTAAATAAATTCCTTCATGGTTCTTCTTGAATAGAAGACCTCCTTGCACCATATATTTCTGTGCTTTAATTTTTAGAGCTCTCCTCCAAGAAGCTTTCATCCTGTTTGAGTATTTTCTAGATATCAACAGGGCTCTCAAGTCACTATACCAATCTGATGCATCATGGGAATCTAATACATACTGTTGCTTTATCAAATCTGGATCGGTATTGGCCATTGTTTGTACCAGCGCCTGTCCTCTGACTAGTTTCATTGGAAGGATCTCCATGTCAAACTCTTACAGCGTGGTAATCCATTTGGCTCTCTTTTCACCAGGCTCATTTTGCATCAGCAGCATCTTCACTGCTCATCTGACACTATGGCTTTGACTTGGCTACATAGTATATAGTGTCTAAACTTCTTCACAGCCCTTACCAATGCAAAAGCTTGCCTCTCTGTGTCTAGATATTTCAACTGTGCATCCTTCAAGGGTGAACTCATAAAAGCGATAAGCTTTTCTTCATTCTCTTTTCCTTTCTGTGTCAGTGCAGCCACAACCGAATGTGAGGATGCAAATGAATAAATGTAGAATGGCCTGGTATAGTCAGGACTAGCCAATACAGGGGCATTAGAGATTACCTCCTTGATATCTTTGAATGTGGCCTTGGCCACTGGTGTCCACTTCATTACTGCATCCTTTTTCGACATGGCATTCAGCAGTTGTACTATCTCTGCAAATCTTGTAATGAACTTCCTAACAAAGTTAATTTTACCAAAAAAAGATTTTAATTCTTTTCTAGTGTTTGGTAACTGTAACTTTTTTATACCTTCTACTCTATCAGGATCAATGGCAATACTATTTTCAGAAATGACATGACCTAGCAATTTACCTTCAGTTACGCCAAATACGGACTTTTTAGGATTGAGAGAAATTCCATACCTCTCACATCTCTTAAGTATTCTTCTTAAATCCTCAGCATGACTAGAAACATCCTTAGAATACACAGTTAGATCATCCATGTAAATCATAATACACTTACCTGTTAGTCTGTGGAATGCAATGTCCATGGCTCGCTGAAACATGGCACCTGCATTGATCAGACCAAAAGGCATTCTCCTATAGGCATAGTTACCCCATTTACAGGTAAAAGTGGTCTTTAGTCTATCTTCCTCATCAATTAGGACCTGATTATAACCTGAAAAGCCATATAGAAAGGACATCATTCAGGCTCCATTTATTGCCTATAGTACCTCATCCATGGGGGGTAGAGGATAATTGTCTTTCTCAGACACTTTGTTTAGATTCCTAAAGTCTATGCATAACTAGATGTCACCACTTTTCTTCCTAACGGGTACTAAGTTAGCTACCCAAGCCGAATGTCTAACAAGGAAAATTATCCTAGCAAACATTAGTTTTTGCACTTCCTCAAATATTAGTGGCTCTAAAATTGTATTTACGAGCCTTTGCTTCTGCCTAAACAGTTTGACATCTGGCCTCAATGGTATCACATGTGTTATAATGGACATGTCATATGTCTTTAAGTCCTCATATGTCCATGCTATGACATGCTTATAATCTTTCAAGACATCTATGACCTCATTTCTTACCTTCTCAGGACAAGTTTTTCTGATTAGCACACTCTGAGGGTTCTGCTCAATCCCTAAGTTATACGGCTCACACTTACCCCCTTCAGTTCTGGGTAAGTCCTTCTGTCTCATTACTCCGTCAAAGTCAAAGATTTGCTCTAACTCTACTACCCCTTTTGGCAAGAAATTACTCTTTAGGTCGATGATGTCCTCCTCATCCCAGGATACATCAAGCCTCTCCTGCTCATCAATAATTTGGGTTTCAAATACTTCATTGCAAGTCAAAAAATCTACAATTTGCTGGTCCCCCTCAAACACTTGGAAATGGGTTACATTGTTCGGCACATTGGGCACATTTACTAGTTCTATAGCAAACCTTTTCAAACCCAACAGCGTTAAAGGCTCTAAAGTGCTAGCAGCAATGGCTAGCGCATCAAGCCTATGGTTTTGCTCTCTAGGGATATGCTCTATGTTGAAAGCATCAAATGACTATTAAATCCCAGATTCTATGTCTATAGCAAACCATTTTCTTGTAATTACACACATACAGCTTCCTGACCTATCTGACTACTAACTCAGAGTCTGAAAATACTCTGATCATTCTTACCCCTTTCTTTACAGCCATGACTAAGCCATAAATTAAGGCTTCATATTCAACAACATTGTTAGTACAAGCAAATTGTAACCTATATGCTGCTGGATATGATTTACCCTTAGGATCTATGAGCTCCATACCTACACCTACACCCTGTTTAGACTTGGACCCATCATATTTTAACATCCACATGCCACTCTCATTCTTTTGACCTTTTCCTTTGACACATTTCCCCCTGTCTACTACATGTGCGGTGCTATCTTATTTATCCATATGCAGCTTATTCTGACCTACTTGTTTATTTATCCTCTAAGTGTGTAGATCAAAATGACAAACATTTTTGTCATTTACCTCTTTTTCAACCTCTGGGATTAAACCCTCCATGTTATTTTGAAAACATTTCTTTGGTTGACTAAGAATAACACTTCCTTTTTGTAATTCCATCACTTTTGTGCATCTTATATATTCATATTCAATAATGTCCCTGCACATTCCACAACTCTCTTCAGAGTGCGATGTGTTGTGAACTCTGCACTTGTGTTTGTATAACTTACACTGAACATGAACCTCTTGTTCCATGCAATTTATCATTTCCTACCTGATGACCCAACTAAAAGTGTTCAGTGCATTATTTTCTTCCTCAGAAGAATTTCCATCAGATTCCACAAATCCTTTTGTTTCTTTATCAACAGGCTTTTCTCCAAAGTTTAGCATTAATATTTCCTCAATCTGAACCCCCTTGTTAGTAACCCTGTAAACACCAAGGTCCACTGAGGCATACAATATCTCATTTGTCTTATTGTACTCTGTGATCATATGCTTCATCCTAGGTTCAGCTTCTATTCTAATTTGATTAGGCACACCTCTCCATGGTAACCACATATGTGAGAAGTCAGTAGCCATGTATCCATTGAGCATTTTTGACCAATCTCTACTCAATAACATCCCATAATTGGTAGGTATATCAACTACCTGGATCTCAATGAACTGGCTTACCCTGGGGTCTGAAGCTAACTGCATCTAAATATGCATTAGTTCTCCTACCACATTAACTTCGGTTTTGTCTAGCTGTGTGACAACTTTGGCAGACCTGGTGGGAGTCAGTCCTAGGGTTTTACATATGCCTAGGGGCATCACATTAGCTGAGGCTCCTAAATCCACCATACAATTTTGTATGTTCTTTCCACACAATCTAACAGTTAACAAGAAAGGAGAAGTATCCCTCTTGTCAGCATACATCACTACGTCTGTGTTAGAAGGCTGCTCAACCCTCTTACCTTTGTCCTTTGGCTGTGCCTCTCTACTAAGGACACCTACCTCATTCGAAGTCTCTCCTACTATAGACGAGTCCAAAGATTTCATAAAGGCATTTCTAACTTTTGGGCTTTTTAATAGCTCACACAAGGGTACACTGACCCTAATTTTCCTGATTTCCTCTGATAAATAACTCATCAATCCTATTGTCTCTGCTGTCTCAGTTTTGTTCATCTGGACCTTCTATGCTACCATTCCATTATTTGCACCATTATTTGCATGTTGGTTGGCTTTTACTGCGGTAGGGTTATTGCTTGCATTTTGATCTAGGGGTGTTTTGAAGTTGTTGGGAGGAGTAGAAGTGGTGAAAGGACCTCCTAGCCTAGTGTTGTTTCTAAGATTATAAGTATGGTACTTAATGGAATACTGGAAGGCTTGTACCTCCTCTATCCTCATTTTCAGTTTCAAATGGAAACTAAAAAGCATTTAGCACTAAAGCCGTCTCAGGGTATAGATTTTCATAATAATAAGGTTCATCCTCACACAATTGGTCATTCTCCTCCTCTCTAAATGTGAAAGTTTCTAAGACCATAGCAGTATCATACCCTGAGGGTACTATCTCATTACCTTTTGGAACTAAGAACTCAAAAGTAGGGGACTGCACATCTACATTAAAAATGCTTGCCTCTAACTCAGCATGGGCACTAGTATTGTGGATTCTACACCAGTTTCTTAGTGCCACATTAGCTATTTGGATCCCTATTATTTGTTTTGGGCCCTGGTTGTCTATATTCTCAAATGGAGAAGCCAAGGTGCCATTATTAGGTCCGGTGTTCCATGCTTTGGGATGCCTAGGTGGGTTCTGGTTTCTATTATTGTTTCCCCAGGCTCTGTTATCAACAGCAAGTCCTCTATTCATCTATTGTCCCTGGTTATGATTCTGGTTTTGACTCTAATTTTGACCCTGATGGGAACTTTGACCTTGGTTATAACCCTGATTCTAATTTTGGTTATAACTGTGGCTACAGTGCTGGTTCTGACTCTGGTTATAATTTTGATTGTTCCCCTGGTTATTCCTACCGTAGAAATTCTCATTTCTCAATTGTGTCACCTCAATGGTCAATCTTCTTAGATGTGCAATGATTTCTTTGATGTCTTCTCTTTCTTCTTGTGCCTTTGCGCTAAATGCATCCTGAGGTGGTTGGAAGAAGGCCTGGCCACTATGCTGACTCTTACTGATAGTACTACCAGTGTAGGGTACTATAGCTTGGATTGGGGCTGGGTTGTATACAAGAGCATATGTTGGAACTAGGTTTAGCAATGGAGTGTTCTGCGAAGGGACTCCATTCCAAGGCTGTGTTTGATTTTGGACTCCCAGGTTCCCTCCATTGAGGAATGGATTATACGATGTCTGCCTCATCTCTTGATTCACAGAGGCTGCCTCTTTATAGGATTTAGATATTGTATCTATGTTGGGCTTCCTCTTGACAAACATGGCGGTTAATAGATCTAAGGCCACATAGTACATAGCCAACAAGACAACTGGGTCTATTGTGTATGGGGCCACAATCCTAGAATAAGCCTTTTGAAATCTGTCATTGAAATTATCTATCAACTCCCCTTCGCCCCTCTTAATTGTAGCCAGTTTGTGGTATAGGGTGGAAGGGTCTATAGGTCCTCTAAATCTAGATAGAAATGCCTCCTCCATAAGTGCCCAGGAGGAAACATAGGCATTAGGTAGGTTTACATACCAGTTAGATGCTTTCTCATTGAAGGAATAAGGAAATAACCTACAGACTACATCTTCATGTTCTAACTGGGCTCTAAAGCAGGCTTCCTTAAATATTCTAATATGATCCTCTGGATCTTGATGTAACTGGTATTTAGGACATATTTTCTCAGGGTTCTTTGGCATTTCATGATAGTTAACAAAATATATGGGCAAGTTGATAGCAAAATATGCCATTGCAGGTACCTGTGCTTGACCGGGCCCTATGGGAGTACCCAAATTTCTAGGCGTACTTGAACTTTTGGGTGGGCTAGGACTTCAAGAAGAACCTGAGCTGAGACCTAAGGACCTAAATGAAGAGTCGTTAAGACTGCCAATACTATGAGTGTTAAAAGGTGACCCAGGAGGTGTTCCAGATGAACTTCCAATATTTGATGCTCTAGGACTCCAAATTAAACGACCCCTACTTTGTCTTCTATCAGGTAACTGTACAAATATGTCTTCAGGATTGACCCTGGACCTAGTCACTCAGCTACTGTTATGAGCCAACTTTACTCAACCTACAACTTTAACCCCTATCAGGCCCTCCTTCTAGCACCAAAAATAGTTGATGTTTGTTTTTACACATTCATAACAAAAGTTAAAATTCATAAATGAACCTAACTATCTTGAAAGTTATGAAGAAATCAACTAAGATTACTTTTGATCCCAAGTTTCCTTATTGATCAGGTCTTGACTTGTTGGACCATTCAGTAGGTTATCATGAAGCTGTAATATGCAAGGGGCCTTACGTGGTTTAAAGTGAGTTTATGACTTACTGGACTCATATAATGCAAACCAATACAAATATCAACTTTCTAATCATTCATTTGCATAAAATTATTACTGTACTTCAAAGCTTTACAAGATTTATATTCAAACATGCTTTGCTTTTCAACTAATTATGAAGATTATCAAATATCAACTGATTTCTTTGAAACTCATTCAAATGTCAGATAACCTCCTTTGGATTTAAACGTTGAAGCTATGTATTTCAGATTGGTTGGGAAAAGTTAGAAAGATCCAATCTAAACATAATTCATTCTACCGAGGGATCTATTTGCTCTGTTATGCACACAGTAGGAAATATAGTAAACTTGACTAAGCCAGCAGACTAAATCATTAAATGTAAGTACCCTGAGTATTTTCACAAATATTACATTCAAGATTGCAAGCTTTAAGAGGAAATGTTTTAAATGAAAGGAAGAGCTAGAAGACACTTCAAAAATAGGCATAGACTTCTAGATTCACTCATATTCAAAACACAGTCATACAAGATTTATAATGTAGGAATGACTCTTAGCTATATTAATCAAATATACTGAAACTCACAGTGCTTTACAGATACATCAAGGAAGCTAGACATTCCACGCATTCCCTAAGTAGACAACAGGTGACCTCCTCTAAGCTAAAACTATTCTACTCAAAATTCTCAGAAAGAATTACAACCTTAAGCTAAAATGCTAAAATCCCTGTGTAAACTAATATACAAGTAGCAATGCATCATATATAGCATTTGAATTTCTCCTCTTGCCACGGTTCCAACCTCCATTTAATGGTTGCAACCACCTTCTTACGGTTATAGGTCCTTTTCCTCTTGACCAATGATGTGCCTTCATTTAAGAACTGCCTGCCAGTCCACCACTTGGCAGTTTTTCTTTTCCAACGGATGTTCTTGGAATCTTTCCAAACAAGATTCCCACCTTATGCTACCTTTTCCTGCCAAAATTCTATGTTTGATTTTCCTTCAAAATTTCTTACTCCTGATTGCTTTTCTCCTCATGTTTCTTGTATTTTCTGAAGTTATCAATTACATTTTGTATGAAGGTGCGGTCCGGACTCTTTGCAAAGACAAACTCTTGCATCATTACCTTTTCTTTCAATTCCTTCTCCTTGTCACTAGAATCCCTTGTTCTTTTCTAGTATTTCTTCATCTTGACTCTTTCCTCCATCCATGCATCTATCATTTGTTTGCTTAGGATTACCTCAGGATTTGTTATATAGGGCGCGAGTATGGCCTTGAACTCAGCTAATGCTCCTTTCAAGTCATAGGCTGACATTCTTGCACATTCATGCAGTAGGAGTATTTTTATGATTCTCTTATGTAGCTCGATCATCTTCTCTGCCTTTGCCTCTTGTTCTTGCATAACTGTTGCACAATCCTTGAGGATATATTCCCTTTCAAATCTTAAATCCATGATTGTTCCTGGCAATCTATTTGCCAATGCAATAGTGAGTGCTCCTTCATTTATCAGTTCTTCCGCCCTTTTTCCTATTTCTGTCAATTGTTCAATCTCAGACTTGTACTCCTCTTTTCTAGTTTGGCAATTATGTATGAGCATCATACATTTATTCTTTTTTGTTGCAGCTACTTCCTAGCTGTTCACAGCCTATTTTATTGTTCTTTCTCCTTCCTTCACAAAATCATCAAACCACTCATCAAAAATATTAGCCTTCAATCTTTTATTCCCCATATCCTATACCCCCTCTTGAGATACAATTGCCAGATTGGTGGGCAAATCAGGTATTGTGGCACTGGGGTCAAATATCCCCTAAATAAATTGCTAGAGTTGGACAATATGTCCTTTCAAAACCTCCTATTTATTTTTATTGTTTTTCAACACTTCTGCTCTTACTTGGTGCATATCATCCCACTCAGTAATGTGTTGTTCTCTTGTGGAATGCCCAAGGTCTAGATTCAACAACTTGTACTCTTCTAAGGTGTTTCACCTTTATCTTTCTCCTTTTGTGGTATGGCTAGGTTTAAAGATCTAGATCCATCTGGACCCCTCTTTATTGCAGACATTGTTCTAGCTTTTCTCTTTTCCTTTCTTGGAGTAGTTTTGCCACCTAGCAGGCTCTTAATGTTTATAAGGACAAGATGTATTTTTTTTTCTCCTTCTTTATTTCTCCTTTTAGCCAGGCAGGCACCTCTTTTATGCCCTCTGCAGCTCTTTCTTCATTGATCACCTCTTCATGAGGTTTATCCACTCCTACTTCCTCTTGTTGCTGCTGTTGTCCAGGTTGTTGCATTTGTTGTTGTTCCTCTTCAAGATTTTGTTGTTGCACTAGAGGTTCCTGCTGCAGCTATTGTGGAGATTGCTCTCCTCATTCTACCACATCCTCCTGATCTTCTTCTGGAATTTCCTCTTCGGGAACCTCCAGTGGATTTTCATTTGTCTTTTCTACAGTTTGAACCTGTTCTATATTTTCAGGTCCTGTGTGTGTGGGGAAGTCCTCCTTTGTATTTTCCTCTTCCTCTCCTGACTCTTCATACATACCTAACATACCCAAGGCATCTACACCTGAAGTGTCTTCTTTTGCCTTCTCTTCTTCCATTTCTTCAAGTTTTTGTGCTTCTTTCTGTACATTTTGTATAATTTCCAGAGGGACCAAGATACCAAAAGGATCAATAGACTCTGCTTCATCTTGTACCTTTTCTTCTTCAGGCTCTTTGTTGCACTCTATTTCTAGTTCTGCCTACATGTTTGGCCCTTCCTCCTCACTCAGGAAACTACTGGAGGCTTCCTCCATGCTAATCTCCTTTCATGTAAACATTGCCCCTTCCTCACTACTACTGCTTACAATGTTTACCGTTCCTACATTTTGCTTGGCCTTATGAGTTTGTGACTCTTGCAGCATTTCACTGGCTAGTTCTATTTTCACCTTAATGAATGTTTGTTTAGGGTCTGTTGAAATGGAAGTACCCTATACGTTGCTCATCTTCCCTCCAACTTCATGAGCTCCAATCACATCCCTTGGTCTCGAAGACTCACCCTTAGACAAACTGATGGGGATTGCCCTCATTGGCTATTGCCCTGCTACTCCACTAGTAGCTTGTGCCTCTTCTTCAGTCATTTCATGACTTATTGACTTTTCCTCCAAAAAAGTCTCAGACGCAATAGCAACTATTATTCCTAATGCATAGGGTCCATTATTGTAGCATTATTACCCCTTTCTACTATCTTTGCTTCAACTATTTTTCTTTTCTTCTCATAGAAGCATTGTATATCATCAATGGGCTCCACCTTTCTCTTCCTCCCCTTCTGTGGGTAGGTGACCTCTTTTCCCTTAGCTTTAAGCTCTTCAACCTTATCTTTTATCCATGTTTTAGAAAATAGAATCACAGGCTCAAATATTACATCCAAAGATGTATTCCAAGGCCTAGACCAATCAAGCTCTGTAATGGGAGCCAGCCCTGCCTGTTTATAACTGTGATGTACAAGCATGTCATCCTCCAGAACCTCTGGAGGTACATAAATGTGACCAATGGATTTCATCTGTTCTAGAGTTAATCTCTTGTGAGCTCTCTTCCTTACTTCTCTGTCATTCTTGCAGTCGACCCAAAAGTCTTCAATGTGGACCTGATGCCTATACCTTTTGTCAACAAAAGTTTGAATTCTATAGAAGGGGTCAAACATTCTTGCCAAATTAAACTCCTTAAAACCAAAATACCTCAACTCCTGTTCAGAATAACTGGCTACCTCCTCATTGTAGTAAGAGAATCTACCAATTGCCCATGGTATCTTTACATTACCAGTTCCAAATTTTCTCTTGTACATTTTGAAAATACTTTGATTTTGTCTTGAAAACTCCAAGACAATGAGCTTGTCAGATGGATACCTGGGAAGCATGAATGGCCTTCCCTCAAAACCTTCAGTTCTTATGTACAAAAAACATTCAAATTGGATAAAACAAGAACTATGTAATCCTATTGCACGTTCGGCATCCCTTGACAGCCTTTTGTCAGGCTCTTCCCTTAAAACCGTAACCATGTAGGTGTAAAAAACATAACTTACCAAAGCAAAATTCTTCATGGCATTCTCTTCTTGCAACAAAGGGTAGTGCTCGTACACTAATTTTTGACCTAGGCCACTTCCCAGGGTGCCTACCCTTTCAATTTCATGGATATAAGGCCTAACCTCTGCAGTACATGCATACAATACATAAGAAGATAGATAAAATGGGGCGCTTTTGTTCTGTCTTAGCATGGCATGCTTCTAGATGGTGGTGCTAATGGCCTTAGCCCAGTGGATTTTCTATTGGTCTTCTTGCTTTGACCTTATAAATTCAATAACTATAAACATCCAGGGCTCACACTTGGTGCCATCTCTTGCCCTAACTAACTTGTTCAGTATAGTGATCATCAAGTAGATTTCCTCCTTAAAATGAATCCTCAAGAGGTTTTTAGGTACTCTGGCTATAGCCTTGGGTTATTTATCTGGATTGTACCAATTACAGAAGATCTTCCCTCTGCACCCTCCTTCATTTGTGTAGTAATCCTCAGTGTATTGATCAATGTCAATATCCTTCATTTTCTCTATAATCTCCAAACCAAACGTTCTAGCAATCCCCTCTGGTGTCAAGTCAGCAATTACCCTATCACGTAACAGACCTTCCTGATCTTGGTATCATACATAATTATGCAATCCAAGCACAAGTCCCTGCCCTCCATTGCCAATGGGAACCCCGCAGCCTTATACAACCCACTGTCCTAGATGCACTTCATGTCTGGCGTGGCATCTGCAGCGGTGATCTTTTTAGGACATCATCTGCATCATATATGCCAATATTGGTATTTGTCCCTACTCCATTTGTACTAATCAAAATTGGATAGCCTCTGTGTAGAGGTAGCTCCTCTTTCTCTATCTCCTTCCGAGGCTTTCTTTCTTTCTTTTCTTTGTCCTCTGCATCCTACTTTTATTTTGGGGCCATCCTGCGGAGACGTATATGTCTTAATTTCCCATTTTTCCACATGCCTAGGGTTTTTACCATGAACTTCTGTAAATTAATATTTTTACCCTAGTTCATTTTTCCCTCTTCTATCCTAATTCCTACATTTGTTAAGCTCTTACCTAGCTAATTCAAAATTGAAACAGTAATTTAGACAAATGCCAACATTTTGCAATGAAACCACTGGAATTTAACAGTACTCAACTAATTGAAATTAGATGGCGTTTTGGATAAATACCTATTTCCCACAACCGTTTACCGTTATCTTACTTTTACTATTTTACTCTTTTCAGCTGTTGTAACTCTGTCGCTTTCTACCTCTCTAGTAAATTTCTGCTAATCACGGCAACAACTTCTTCTCTATAATTTTAGTTTCAACAGTCTATTTTGAAAGCAAGACAACATAAAAAAAATGCCCTAACCTTTGTTAAATTTCCCTTTATTTGGTTCTTCGGCATGCATTAATTGCAGTAATCAATGCGCAACAACTCTCAGATGTTATTAGTGTGTTTGCATTTTTTTTGAACTTTTAGCGTTAGTCGTTTCTATGCATACACCGCTTTTCTATGTATACTTGTTTGTATATTTCTCTTGTATCTTTCATTTTGTATATCTACTTGTATATTCTGTTGTATAAGCGCATATACAAACACTTTATACATTTCCTCCCTTAGCTTTCTTCCGTTTCCTATGATGCATATGATTCTTTGTATATCAGTATTGTATACACAACGCTAGGATATACAAAGACTTTCTGTTATTTAACTTTTCTTGACATCTGGACCATGTACATTAGCTTGTATGTCAAATATACATTACAATTATATGAAACTGATATACATCCAGTGGGGTCTATTTTCCCCTTTCGTTGTTAGCTTTTTGCGTCGATTTTACCTCTTTGTCTCGTTCGGACTTCAACCTCCTGATAATCGCATTGTATTTATCTTTTGAATCTATGATGTATAATATCAAATGCATTTCCTAATATTACACTCGGACGCGATGCAATGTATTTCCCATGTTTCACTTTTCTTGAGTTCCAATTTGTATGCGTAAAGTGACATTCATTTCAAAACATATATATAAACACGGAGACATGTACTAGTTTAATTCCATTCGATAACCCCTCCATTCATAATGTACATGGCGTAATATATATCGGATTGTATATAAAAATATACAAGCGGGACATACATTGACTTCACTATCTTTTATAATTCCTCAGTTCTGGGTTGTATAAAATGTATGTATATTTTGTTGTATATTTGACACTTGCCAAATATACAAACCTAAAATATACAATAGCTTAACTTTATTTCATAACTGTTTCAGTTTTGGCCTGTATAAAATGCTTGTATATTTCGTTGTATATTTGGTTTTATCCAAATATACAAACTGAAATATACAACCTTTATATTATGTTTCATGACCCCCTTCAGTTCCGTTCTGTATAAGGTGCAATGTATATTTCGCATCCACCAAATATACAAGTGTCAAACATGCATCAAATATACCAACCTTTATAAACCCCTAGAATCCGCGCTATGTATAATCCATTGTATATTTACTTGTACATTTTCTATTTCACCAAATATACAAACTGAAATATGCATAGCGAACTTTAGCACGTATCAACTCCAATTTAATTCCTTCTTGGGTCCAACTGCTGCACATTATTAATATGTAGGACGTTGATAAACATGACCCTTCCTATCAAATGGGATATGATGGTGACATCACCGTCATATCTAGACTTTATTAAAAGGCGGCAAGGATGTTAGCATCATATGAATTTTAGGGTGACATTGGAATATCGGGTCATGCATTATAACTTTAAACTTTATGATCCTAATGCTAAGGAATATGACCCTCCCGAATGTGACCAAAACAAAGCCCGACAAATGGACTTGCACATGAAACAACTTTGTATATACCAAGAACCTTGTATATGCAAATTCTAAACCTTAATAACTTGCAAAATACAGTGAATTTTCAAATAATTTGAAAAGTAACCCCTATTTATTTTCAACAAGGCATTCACCTATACTTTGACTGGATACTCAAATGTAAATTTTCTCTTATTTCTAAGAAGGTTTGTATCTCAACTCCTTTTCCCTTTACCACCAAGCAAACCACACCAACAAGCAAAGCAAACCAACTTCAGCAGGGGTCCTCATTTTGATAAGGAGTAAAATGGGGCGTGTTGTGAGCATCACAACAACACCTTCTGAACATCCTCATCCTTCATCTGATATTGAATTTGTACATAAAGGGCTTGATACCGACTAATAAACTCAGTTAACTTCTCTTTTAGACGTTGCTTGAAATGAACTAGATCAATCAAAGAGACTTGAGGTCTAATGTTTGCTTGAAAATGTTGTAAAAATTGGTCAACTAGCTATGAAAAAGAGTGTATTAAATTTGGAGGTAAAGAGCAAAACCATTCTAAAGCAGTATCTTTGAGAGATCATGGGAAAAGTTTTGCTAACAAGTTCTCTTCAAAGTAAAAATCACTACACATAGTTGTGAATGTTGCCACATGAGTATTAGGATCACCTTTTCCACCATATTTTTCAAAGCAAAGAGTTTCAAACCTCTCAGGCATAGGAGTTCTCAAGATTGCATAAGATAAGGGATTCTGGGCATGATAGGTTGGTGTATAGACCTAAAAATGACACGACTCTAGCTAAATAAATATTTTAAATATTTATTTCATCTTAAATTCCTCTATCAATAAATAAATAAATCAATTTATTTATTTGATTCATATTTCTCCAAAGAATTAAATAAAATCATTTATTTAATTAAATCATCCAAATTCTTCTAAAATCATTCTAAATTAAATAATACGAAATTATTTAATTAATTCTTCTAAAATTCCAAAATCCATAAATATCAAATCATTCTCTACATTTAAATAAATCCAAATATTTATTTAAATTATGTACTTTCCTCCAAAATTGAACTAATACCAAAAATGATTCAATTAGTCCACGTGCACATGTAATTAAATATTTTAAATATTTAATTAGCTAATATTCTCTCACCCACATGTCCTATTTCTCCTCCATTCAGATTAGTTAACTCATCAATCAAAATAGTTAACTAATTAGTCGTCTGAGTTCGCTTTTCAATCATCTCAGTCAACTCCCCAATCTATTATGTTATCTCTCCAATCAATTCTGTTAACTAGTCAATCATCTTAGTTAACTCCTCAATCTATTATGTTAACTCCTCTATTGCATGAAGGAGTAGGACACTTGTCCTCTCCCTATTCATGCACATCCTCTCAAATCTCCTCAACCATTGATCTCCTCTCTCTCAAATCTATAAATACAACCCTTATTCCTCCATTTCAATCATCCAAGCTTTTTATAAACTTACTCTGCAGGAATCACAATGCACCTTTTGCATCAATCCTCATAGCTTGAGATCACCATTATCATTATATTGCAAGATCCTCTTCATTGCAAGAACCTATCAACAGTTGTTCTCCACTGTCATCCTGGAAAAAAGCAAGGAAGTGCACCTTTTGAGGGCGATATTCACATACGAGATCAATTCGAGATAGGCGACCAATGGAAGCCATGAAATAGTAAGGTTTGCAAAGGTATTGTATTCTTTTAGTTTGATCTTATTTATTTCAATTTCTATTGAGATTATTGGATTATTAATAGTTTAATACTATTAGCAATATTTTCTGGTAACATTTCTACCGCCCACTATGGGGCCCTTGCCCCAATTTAACTTCAAAATTATGTTTTTGTGTTAGAATCCATACACAGGATGTTTTTGCGCATCTATTCTCTGTTATAGTGCATCTGTCAGATCTGCGCATCTGTTCTCTATTTCAACACATATACTCTTTGAAATGGTACATATTAAATCTATGCATTTGTTCTTTATTTCGGTGCATATACTCTCTAAAATGATGCATCTGTTAAATCTATGCATCTGTTCTCTGTTTGGGCACATATACTCTCTGAAACAGCACATCTATTAAATCTGTGCATTTGTTCTCTGTTTCGGCACATATACTCTCTGTAATGGTGCATCTATTCCTATGCATTTGTTCTCTATTTCGACACATATACTCTCTATAATGGCACATTTGTTTCTGTGCATTCATGCACTGTATCTGTGCATCTATTATGTTAGGGTTTTTGGGCTATTTCTTAGGAAATTTGTAATGCTAACATCATTTGCAAGAATATTCTCAGATCCGCCTTGCAGGTTAAGAGTTGATCATGCATATAGTTTCATTGTTAAGGCTCATCTAGAATCTAAAATAGAAAAGAAAGTAATTGAGCTTGTTCATGAAAATTTCACTTAGATCTAAATAGGAGGGAAGTAATTTGTACTTGTTGCATCACAACTTGAATATAGTCCCAACTAGGAGGATTAAAATTGAACAATTGCTTTCAATATCTCTTTCAAAGTTAACAAATCTTGTGTGCACCCAAGTAGAGTAACTCATTTAATTTTTCTTTTTTTAACTAGGAAGAAAGAATCAATGTTTTTTGTGATTTTGGAATGATGATAGGACTATGCTCTCCCCTTAACTAGGTGAACAAAATGCCAGAATCATCATTTCACATGTGTTTCCTTTAGAGAGGCATGCCCTTGGAATTCCTTCCTTCCAAGTGGGATGACCTTAAGTGGTAACGGGCTAATGCCAAGCTCTTTTGATCCACTATAAATAAACTATGTTTGAGGTGAAATCTTCAAGCAACAAGTGCTAATTAGTTATACCAACAGCTAACCTCTCCATAAACCCTGCAAGGTGCAACCCTTATAGGTTAGGAGACTCCATAATGGAGAGTAGTGTTGGTGCATGTATAACCACTTGAACGATTGCCCTTACTACATATCCATTGTTAGTAGAAGCAAAAACCCCCTATTCGGTGACATAGGAGGAAAACATTCTCCAGAGCCATCCAACGTCATACACTCATTTAGTGTAGAGATAGGAAAGTTCAACTCTTCAGAGGAACTATAGCTTGGTATGTGTGAGAAGTGAGTGCCATGGAGGGGAGCCGATGCTACCAAGATATTAGTTGTCCATCTTTATGCAAGTGGCTGGTGTAAAACCCAAGTTGGAACTCATTGAATACTATCCTAGCCAACCTTAGGATTGTACATGCATTGTAATAAAAAAATCAAAACAACAAAAAAATCAAACAATCATGAAAATATTCTTTATGTGTGATGTGTCTTTCTTGCCATAATCAAAGAAACAAGTCAAAAAGAAAAACATTCAAACAAAGAAACCCAAAAACACTAAAAAATGTGCCTCTAAGTAAAAAATTGTCAAAATCAAGAAAATAGACAGAATTGAGCGTCTGTTTCATCCTGCTATGCATTTGCTCCATCATGTGGCACATCTACTTTTTGTTGTGCATTTACACTATTCTGCTACACTTTTACCCTATTTTGTTGCACATCTATTTTTTTACCAGTCCTGCACTTTTGCGACCTATTACTGCGCATTTATCTCCTATTCTGGCGCATTCACTTTTTCACCAGATCTACACTTATGCTTCCTATTGTTGTGCATATACACATTGTTCATGCACATCTATTCCTATGCATCTATCACAGTGAGTACTTCCATATAGTTCATCAGAAAAATACCTACCTTTTTGAGTACCCATTTCAGTCTTGTATCAGTTTCTTAGGACATGACAAATCAATTAGAAGAACTTACTCAACAGATCCAAGCCATACAACAGTAAGTGGTGATCTTACAAATTAGATCTTCCACAAAATGATATTCGCTAGAGGGCATATCTCCTTATCCATTTGATAAAAGATTAGCTAAGATACCTTTCTCTTCTAGTTTTGATGTGCCCAAGATTCACAAATATAGGGAAAAAGATGATCCACGTGAACCAAATCCCTCCCAACATGAGCATTCTAGTACTAGCCATGCCTCACACCAAGATCATACATCCTTAACCCATCTTAATGATACTATTGACAAGGGAAACACCCCCTTAAGTTTGAAATCATATACCACTCCATCTACTAGTCTTCCTTCACCATCCCCTAGAATACATATCCCAAAGCATACTAGTTCTACACCAACACCACCATCAAGTTCCCCAAGCTCTAATCTGTCAACCAAAGAGTCCTTAAATGATTTTCTCAAAAGACTCTTTGCAAAATCTAAAAGCAAAATAAAAGCTATGGAGAAATCCAAATCCACTCATCCAATTTCATCCCCATCTAGCACAAGTAATCCTAACCTTAATCATAAGCCTATGCCTTCTACCATTATTCTCCATCCATTATATTGCCCATCCACCCATACACTCATGAACGATGTGATCCAATGGCTATTAGCAAGGAACCAACCATCTCCGTGTAATAAACCACCTATCCCAGAGCCTATGAAAGAACCTTCAAACATGTCCATTGCTCCAACCTCGTCATGTAATTCGCAACCCCTTGATCTTATTGAAGAACCTCCTATCATGAACCAAAGTTAAGGTCCATCATACCTTCATGTTGTTGACCAAAAGCCTATCCAAGAGTCTTCTACCTCCACTTTAATTCAAGAAAATCAAGAGTTATGTCAAGAGTATACTCTAGAGCATGTGGAAGCATCAACCCTTTATCTAAATTAGGATCAAAGCATCTCCATCCAACCCATCCATAACATTTATCTTTTCCATGATCAAGATATTACCTATGAAGAAGCTATCCATGAGAAACTTGATCCTATCTATGATCATGATCCCGTCTATGATCAAGGTCCTATCTATGATCAAGCAAACCATGATGATCCTCTTAGCCAACTTTATTCATTCCATGGTCATGAGCTTATTACCCCATCTATCCATAACCCCATAACCATCCATGAGAAAGACACCTCTATTACTCCTATCCATCCTACACCTAGTCCTATCCATGATCCAACAACACACACTTTCCTTGATGAGACACTTGCCTCCCAAGTGCACATAAATGATCAAACCAATAACTTGGATATTAGTGAGCATGATGATAATCAAGATCCTAATAATCCTCCACCATCCATTATCAACCATGTTACAAATCCATTATCCTATCCCCTTGGTCTCACTACCTTCATCCATGAATGTTCTTCCTTAGGAGAGAAACAACCATTATCTACCACTTCACCTTGCTCATCCAATAATGATCTCACATTTAGTATCCAAATCACCCATAATCCCATTGTCCACTACATACTCCAACATATGAACTATCAAGGTAAAGTCTTAGGCCTTCATGAACAAGGTATTTTGGAGCTTGTCCATGTCAATGTGCCTCCCCTCTTGTATGGCCTTGGATACCTACCCCAAGGTGAACAATCCAACGATGTTGGTACTTCCTCCACTCCTCCTAAGTCCACCACTTTCTATCACAAACCCTATCATATCCCCAAAACCTATGTAACCATTCCACCTCCCTTATCATATACATCCCAAAAGCATGTGACCATACACCTTCCACCATCCACTTTACCTTCACTACTTCCAACTCCTAACATCCCTCCATGCCTTTTACCATCACTTCTCCCAACACCAAATCCATCCATCCACACATTTCCTCACATTTCGAATCATGACTAACAAATGCATATATTTTCTAAACATGAAGCTTCCACTTGATCCATCAAACCTATGAGATTCAAAAATAAACATTGGGATGCATCCTTTCATAAAGTCAAAAATCCTAAGGGTCCTAATACCTTAGGAAATCAATCTAAAGAATTAAAAAAAAACATCTCAAAAGCTGTGTTGGTAATTTATCCCAGACTTGATGCTTATTCCCAGTTATCCCTACAAGGTAGCCATTATCGATCAATAGGATTCCTGGGCTAGGGGCCAATAGTATAGGAGATAGACTCTATAAATATCTCCTCTTCTTCTTTAGGCTCTCCAGAACCAAGGGGGGTATTCCCTATTCAACATCTATAAAATACATCTATGTATTTGCTGGGATGTTGACACAAAGCAGATAAATCCTCTATTGTGCTGACCAAAACTGTAAGATAAGTGCAAAGGGGCTAGCTTTGGGCCTATATTCAGTTGTGGACAGAGGATTTTGGATCCTAAAACTACTTCTAAAGTCCTAAAGGTTTATATATGAAGTTTGAGTTTGTTTTTGTATATGGATGCAAAACTAGGACCTTGGTTGTGACCTCAATACAAGACTGGATCAGTGCCTATTTCAGGGCTCGGCGTCAATAGACATACACATGTGAATGTACACATAAACCCATATTAATGACTGAGTTTCAAGGGGATTATTTAGTATTTGCCTTACAAATACCTCCCAGAATTGAGTATTCAGTTACCTCTGCTTAGAAGATCCTCACTGCAATATATTCTTCTTAACACTTTAACTTAAAACATTTAATCTACTCCTTGAGTAGAAGTAAAAGATCAAGCATTCAACATAGCAAATCTATATTCAAGAATCCTAGACACCCCTTAGCTATTTAGATTCAAAAGAAGAATACATTCAATGTGGAGACAAGTAATAGAACACATGCAATGAAGCATTACTTATTTAAATCAACATGAAACTAGTAAGTTTATGCATTAAGAAAATAACATGAGATTCATAAACTCACAAAAACATCCAAAACAGGGCCACCAATGGAGTTGTATCTTATCACAGTACCACAAATTTGTCCAGTTTTCAACAACCAAATGAGTGACATAGTTTGGCCCTTTTATACTAGAACTGTGTACTTAGCAAAATTAATTACATGACAAGGTCCAAAATTCCATCAAACCATGCACCAAAAAAATGGCGCTCAAAAAACTGTAGGCAACAGGTAGAAGGAATGGCGAGGAGGAACAAAACTCGAGCCCCATGCCATCACTTGGGGACATTCCTCATAAAATTGGTAGTTGGCCCATCACTCAATCCATCACATGTCTCTGCATGACCGCCATTAAAACCTTAACTACCCACGGGATACAACAACAGATGCGTCTGGAGACTTTCCTGCTCAAAAATGGTCACAGACACAAGGAAAAAACCATCGCTAAAGGTTCAAAACCCGACCGTTGATCAAAAACCCATCGCCGAAATCAATGGTCCCAAAACATCTATCAAGAGCCACCAACCAATAAAATCGTGCCACGTAGGCACCTTGACCTTCTATCTCTAACCCCTTCTCCTTTTATTTCACCTTTATCGCTTTTGTATATGCAAAAATGAATGCATATACAATCGTCACTGTTCATCTTTCAGAAATCCCTTGTATATGCAAAATGGATATACATACAACTACTTAATATACAACGCGGATCCCACCCATTTATCCATCAGATTTGAAAAACTTTCAAATCTGGGCCTTGTATCTCCTTCTTATGATTATCGCGTTGCACATACAAGTGTGACATGCATACAAGGCGGATCTCAAAAATTTATGAAACACATTACATTCACCTTGAAATCTGGCTTACACCTACCTTTTGGATATCAACATGTACAAATGCTACATACATGCACGCTACAGACCCTAAAATGTTTATGAAGCAACTTGAAATTTCTATCGGGTCCAAAATGTACATTTTTTCATCTTTGTATATTTGAACATATACAAACCCATTTGTATATCTGCTGCATTGTTCACTTTGCATGTTGCGGCCTTTGTATATTTTTCAATGTACATTCCCTTTGCATGCTGAATATACAAACGGGAATCTTCCCCAGAATATACCTGCAATGTATCTTTTCTTTGTATCTAACCGTTGTACGTCTAAACATACAAACTAAATATACATGCAACCCAATATGCAAGTAGTGAATATTTCTGGAATCTTCAATGTATATTTCGCCCTTGTACATCCTCCTTTTAAACCTGATATGCATTTGGAAATGCATACAACTATAGAATATCCCTGGGAATCTTTGAAAGATTCCCTCTTGTATATGCAACATGATATGCATCTAAAATGCATATAACTCAAAATTTTCACCATTTCTGGAACCTGATAGAGATTTCTCAAGCTCGCCAACATACATGATCACTTGCATATACAGAAACTTGGCACTTTTCTCATGTGTGATGGGGAAAAGACAATAAAACATTGCACTGGGCTGGTTAAACCATGAACATTAAGGCATGGAGATGAAACATAGCAGCAGGGAACCTGTTATAGGAGGCCAACATTAGAACAAACAAAACAATGCAACAGACCAAGGAAGACAGAAACCTCAGGGTTCGAATGAGAAAACCTACCAATGCCCAAGCCCAAAACCCCAAACATAAGTGATTACCAACAAGTTGCATACACCCACACAGCTCAAAGCAAAAATGAAAAAGGTGTGGGTCCCCAAGCGACAAGTAATTACTTCAGAAGCTGCACAAAAGCTGCATATACCTAAGCCCATACCTTCACCAGTAAAGTCTAAAAGAAAATTGGTTTGGGTACCTCAGCAAAAATCCATCAAGTTAAAAAAGGCATCCACCTCTCATGAGTCCCAACCATCCACTTTCTCCTTTTCCATCAAAAAATCCCATTCCATCCAAAAGTCTCCAATTCTTCCATCCCACATGACAAGCAAAAATTAGAAAAATACTCAGTCTATGTGGATCCCTAAATGCCTAAATCACCCATCCACCAAGCAAAAATCTTTATTGCTTCCTACCTCACCTTCCCATCATAAGCTTCAATGTTTATCACAGTATGTGCAACCGTTGGTCATGGTTCCCTTCCATCTCATGACACCTCCATATACCTCCATCTCCCCTTCCTTCCACTATTATCCTACATATCTTCCCCATCCTATTCATATGGTCCATACTTTTACATAAAGCCTTCCCTCCATCCTTGCATAAGTCCTACATAATCCACATCATAATCCACTATCACACCTTCCATAATCTGTTGTCTACCTTCTCCATCTCACTTTCATGCAATCCCCTACCAACATCTATGAGAACAGTTGACATAGTCCATGCAATAACATCCATCTAGCGAGACTATCACCTTTCATGGAACTAGACACTTGAGTCTCTCCCATCCAAATATTTCAAAAAAAAGAAGAGAGAAAAAAATAAAAAAGAAAAAGAAAAAAAAAGAAGAATAAAAAAAGTAAAGAAAAATCCCTTCGTCCAATGGTGAAAACCACCCTTGGTGGCGCCTTGGATAAGTACCATGATGAAAACCTGGCAAACAAGTGTCATGTGTAGTTTGATCTTCCATGTCATTTACCCTTGGGAGAGAATTGTCTCATTCACCCTATCATCTTTCATCCTATCTTACCATAGCATCCTATCATCCTTATCCTACATATACCTATCATATTGAGTCCATTCATCCTCCATTCCTCTTTTGATCTTGATAGAGATATGGGGGCAAAATGTCAAAACATGCTTTGAAAAACTCTTGATATACCTTGTATTTTTCAAAACAATCCAATCCTCTTCTCCTCCTTCATCATAAGCTTTGTCATGTCAAAATCTTGAGTTATTCCTATGCAACATAGTCCTTGGAGATCACATCCTCGTTTCCTTCTCCCTACCCATCCATTATCCATTATCACCCATCTATTTACCTATCCATGGTGTTCTCTCGGCATCAGTATCCAGCATTTAAGCTATCCAAATTGCCATCCAAAAATCCCAAAAAATGTCAAAACATTAGAAAAATCCCAAAAACATCAAGTCATCTGCAACCCCATCATTAGTACCATTTGTCAAACTACGTTGCCTTTGTGTCGTCACGTAGGCAAGGCCATTTATCAATAAGCCCCTGAGGCACTAGGTCAATCCCTTAGGGCCCATTTCTTCATATCGATTGTCCATTCTTCCATAATAATTCAATCCTTTACTTGACTGGGGCAAGTCCTTGACCTAGTTATGGAGTTGGATTCTTCAATGCCACATGTTCTAAGAGGACACCAATAAGGACTGTGATACCTTTCACTAGAAAAACATGCGCAACAAAGCATGCTTCCAAACATAAATTTTGATACAAGACATTAGCCTATCCAAAGCAAAACAAACAATTGCCTAAACACTCAAAATGATTTTATCTAAATTATGGAAAGAAGACACATATAATGCAAGAAACTTTTGTTTTGATTGGTTGCGCCTAAAATCTTAATTTTTGTTATCATATTTCCTATGCTACTCAAGGATGCCTAAAAACTAGAGATGCTATGATGGGGGCATGATTATCTTCTTTCTTTGTTGTTTGTGGATCAATCTTTAGTAATGTGATGACTTTTGTCTAATGACATGATCAGTAAAAGATCATCGAGGACTTGAGGTCTAAACATGAAAAGGGGCAATCCTTGTCTGTTGAAATGCAAGAGATACTCAAATCATCTAGATTCAATTTTGACTAGATGCTTGTATCAATTTGCTATATCACAATCCATGTAAGTAATATTCAGGTCATCATGGTTTAATTATACCTAGATACTTGTATTTTCTTACAACATTTTAAAGAGAAAAGAAACAAAAAATGCCCAATGATAAATCAAGCACTTCAAAAAACTTGCAATATCAAGGTGACAAATACCCACATCCATAACTTATCCTCTTACATTTCATATCACATCCACAAATAAAATCTTGTGATTCCTTCATTCAAAATTCTTCTATCCATCATTGTATCTTCTAGTTATCCATGTGGTCCATTCATCCTTGTCTAGTCAATTAGAGCAATGATCCAAATGCAAGTCCATCCTTAATCCATACCAATCGAGTAAGGTCAATCTTGTCAAATTATCCAATCGCAATTAGTGGTCTTGATCCTAATCTTGTCATAAACAAACTCAATCAATCATAATCATCAATGGGATATATCTTTCCCATGCCTATCATGTTGATCTAGGGATATATTGTTCCCCACAATGACAACACTATCATCAATCATTATTGATTAATCATTGGTTTACCACTTGACAGGGGTAATACTTTGTTTGTTCTTGTATCATTTGTGCATACATGCTTGTTTGTGTGTGTTATCATTTTATCTTGCATCACATATCATTTAACTCTTTCTTCATCTCATTTTTCTTCCATGTCAACCAATTTCTCCACCCTAACCTAGCTCCTCAACCTATTTCATCGTGAGATTGTTCATCTCATGCCCTCCAAATTTTCTTCCCATCCAATCTCTCGAGGGGGCATCCTACCATCGTAAGACCTGTACCAAGGGCAAACTGGGGCATGTATCATTATCAGAAGATCTATTCTTTGAAACAACGTGATGAAATTGTTATCACCGAAATCTGCACCTTGACTAATTTGCAGAAATTAATCTATTTGGTGAAACATGGGAAGACCTCTAAAGTTGTGGGTCACTTTATGGTAGAGGTCAACCTTCAGAGAAGGTCAGCTTCCTAACTTTGTATCCTATAAAAATTTACTATTCTATGATCTTGATCAAGAAAATGGTAAGAAAAACTTTGTTCTACAACTAAAACTTAACTCTAAGGGTGATACACCTATCTAAAATGAGGAATATGAAAATAATAGCTCGAACACTTGCTAATGTGATTGAAATAACTTTTGCACAACCTATCAGTTATACCTCTACATAAATATTTCACAAACAGGTCTATAGTTGCAGAAAACTTTAAGAGGAAAAGTAATTTCACACTTAAATTTTAATGCATAACTAGACACAACTTGTAACTTGCATAAGTACTTTCTGCACAAAGGCTATTTTTCAAGACAAAATTAAGAGGAAATAAACTTCACAGTTAACTCCATCAAATCAGTTAATGAACACATAATGCATAAAATAGGTAGGCACATTTCCCAATCAACGATCTCCAAGGCTCTCAATGTATATCATATCAAGTGAACTAGTAACATGAGTTACAAATATTGTCAAAATCTAGAGCAAGGATCAAAAAAATCACAATTCTCTATAAGTAGCATAATCTGAACTAATTGTAATGAGTCAATAAAAAATGACTATATCCCTCTAAGTGGTTCCACCAAAATAGTAAAACCCAACTGATTTGGGTCGGCTGCCTAGAAAAAGCCTAAAATCCAGGGCCTAAATCCTCTCCAAACATGCCCAAATTACAAGAAAAAATCCATTAGGACTTAACCAAACATTATGGCTCATGAGAAAAAGTCTAAAAAGGACTCTAAAAGGCAATTAAGCCCTCCTAGATACTCTCCAAGTAGTCAAGACAACTACTAACTGTCAACATGACCTATTCAAACACTCTCTCCTCAAGGCAGAAAAAGATGCTACAATAAAGGCATGTGTCCACCACATCCTCACAATTCAAGCTGTATAAACTCCACGGCAATCCTTCACTCCCCTTTACATTAAAAAGGTAACAACACCCTTAAATGACTTATAAGATCATCATTTGAGTTTTATTGTTTTACATCTTCTTGCATGTACAAAGAGAACTAAACAAGAATGTAGTAAAAAGAACCGAAGTGCACACTCTAATAAAAGGAAGTAAAAAGAATTAATAAAGTCTTCACATCTCTCATGGCCCATTCGTGGCATTCTCCTAGGCTCACAAGTCATTGAGTCTTGACCACAGCTTATCAAAAGATATGTAATGAATACTAAAAATGCAAAATGGAAGAAAACCCATCGGGCACTTTAGGGCTTTGTAACCTTTTTGGACAAAAGGCATTTTGGAACCCTCATTTTGCACTTCTTTTTTTATTGCAAAGTTTCTTTGTTGTTTTCTTGCCACCGACATGAGGGTTTGTTGTTCGAGCCTCCTGTAGAGGGTTTCTATGTCTTGTCATGAGCATCTTTGACTCTTTCCGCTCCAAAAGCTAAGGTAAGTTCAATGAGCTCATTTTCTAGAAAATACTACAAAATTAAATGATTTTTCTGTGATTTCCTGTAGCTTATTACCACTGTACATGCTATAGAACTTTCATTTTGTAAGGTTGTCTCTTCCTGAGGTATGGCAAAGTGTATTTTCTATATCCGCACATCTTTTTCTGTGTCTTCAGTTAGGGTTTTTAGAAAAATAACAAACGCTTACCTTTAATTTCCGTCCATGGTCAGAAACACTCATTTCTAGTCTCACATTACAATTAGAAGTCTTTTTTTTAAAAAAATGGGAAAACAAGGGTTTTCCTGCAAGTGACTTTTGTTGCTTTTCTCCACTATGCTTTGTTTTAGTCTAAGATGGACACTTGACACTGCCACTATAGATGATATTTTCATGTTTTTTTTAAAAGCTTCTGTAGCTTCTACTATTCTGTAAGAGATTTTATGAAGTTTTTTGTGACATCCTGAGCATGGCCACCTCATTTAGTCTATGGTAATTGAAGCTCTTTTCTCTTCTCTGAATTTTGCTTAGGGTTTCAAGAAAAATAAAACCCCCATTCTGTATTTTGTCTAGATGCTTTACTCCTCTGAGGCTTTTGCCTTTATGTTGTCCCCTGTCTCCTTGTTGTTGGCTGGAAGCATGTCTATTTGCTCCTCTTTTGTTGAACTGGCATGTTGTTTCATAATGAGAAATATGCTTTCAGCTTCACCTTTTAGGGTTTCAGGGAAAAAAACCCTTGCTCTTATATTGAAAGACCACAGATAAAGCTACTTATTCTCTGTCATATCCACTAGATGCAAATGAATGTTTAAAGATGATAAATCTTTCTTATACTGACCTCACACATTCTAAACTACAAATCTTAATAGTCACTTTACTCATCAGCTCTTTTCTAACACTACAGACTGATTACTATGACATATTGATATATCACTGTATGTTCTCTTCTATATCTAACCCTCAACTATTGACTGTTGTCACTGTCATTACTATCTATCTATTTTCTGTAGCTGATCTGTTGAAACTTTGCCTTCATTCTATAGTATTTATGGCATATTTTGATATTATCTTTTGTTGTTCAAAGCTATAGTTGCTCCATTTCTGCATGTTGTCTTACATGTCTACACAGTTTTATTGTTGTTGATATTATTTTTACCTTTTCACTTTTGTTAGATGCATCTTACACTATTTGTAGCAGACACTACGAGTGTTTGAAATTTGCTCTGGTAAACTTAAGGTTACTGTGGCTTTCAAAATGGGCAACAATGCATGAGTTTTGGGTATGAACTTCTCAGTGTATAAGATTCTCATGATATCTTGCATCAATGAATCATTATGATATTTTGTAGCATGTATACCCATTATTCTTAGTTAATTCTCCTACTCTCTGAGCATGATGTTCTATGCTTACCATAACTATTGATTACTTTCTCTATAGGTTTGATTGATTAATATGGAATTGAGGGTTTGCTGTCATCCATAGTGGTGAGTGTGATTATAGGTCCCTCTTCATCATGTTAGGCTCTTCTGACAGGCCTTTGCATACTATTCTACAATCTTACTACTATCAAAATGCATGACTACCCTTGTGCCTCCATGACAGAGATGACCATAGCACTTGTTACTTGACTGTCTCTAGATTTTACTTGTATCTTCAAAAACCTTAAAAGCCCTTGAAACCTTTCTATCTTGAATGAAAAGACAATGGACACACATAACCCTCCATTTGTATTATCACTGCTTACCATCATCATAGTCATGCAACATAACTATTCATACACCATCCTAACCCTGTAACAAGGTTTATTGACCTTTATGATAAACACCATGCTTATTGAGTGAAGGCATACCTAAACTATGTGTAGTCTTTAGGTCATCATGTTTCTCCACACTTGGTGTTTCACTTGATACTTCCACTTACCCCTATTCGTTGATCCTTTGATAGCAATGACAGTCATCTAGTATGTTTCTGATAGTCCTCTTAACTATCTTCAAGGCTAGGCTATCTTTGTGCTTTCATAATAGAGATGAATATAATATCTATTGTTATTTGACTATTTACATTCTTCTTCTACAATGCTCTATGAGGTTTGTTTGTTATCTACATGCTAATGACAGATGACAGTCAATGACTGACTGTCTTGGAAATTCAAACTGTCCCTACTGACAGTGATGCTATTATCTTTTGATGATGTTGTTACATGTTATTCCAATTGTCTTATACCATGAAAACACACTTGTTTACATAAAGCCTGTATGTTCGTCATAAAAGCATATGAATATCTCTTATTATACAAGTTGATCCTTATTTTTCTGTTGAACATATACAAGATCTTCTGCAATGTTTATGACCTGGGCTCAACCCTTGTGGGAGCCACATTTTCTCCACTCATAATGTAACATGGTGAATCACTCAGAAACACAATTTCACCTGTATCTGCACATGAAGCAAACTTGTTAATAAAAACCATATGCATTAGACAACTTTAGTTGTTTTCTGGTACATTTATGGTATACTTGACTGACTTTATGCATCTTGTTGAAAAGCCTATACATGCATAATGAATGCATATATAATGAATGTAATTAGTCATTGCTTAGAGCAATATTTCTCTAACACTTTATCTCATCTTTTTTAGGGAAATAGGACAATGGACCAAGGAAGCTCAAGTCAACGACTTCATCAGCCAAACAGACCAGTCATTCAAGCAATGATTGGTTACCCTCATTCTATACTCCTTTATTTACTTTCATTACTTATTCATGTATATGCTTTTCTCAATTTGTATTGAATAAGCGAAAGCTAATCTCACAGCTTGTGTGAGACAAATGGATATTTTTACATTCAATAAAGATTACTTTTGTCTGTTGTATGCACTTGTGTCAATGCAATAATCCATTACAACTTTTTGTAATTCTTTTTATGATTTTTCTTATACAATTGAATGTAACATTTGAAAGTATAAAAAATGAATCTCACTTCCCTATTTAAAATAATAAGCTCTACTTGATTGAGCTGTAGTGAAAATCTAGGTAACATTTCTAGCGACATCTGCTATATGTTTGCCTGCTAAACATCAGACCAGCTACCTAGACCTTATCCATTGGGCACAGGGTCATACAAAGACTTAAAAACACTTTTGACAATTAATCTTGACCTCAGTAACTCATCATGTTAGCAATGAAGAACACTTGGAAAACCAAGACCAAAACAAAAATGCTGAAAGAAACTCACCTAACTATGCTAGATAGCACTTAGGGAAAACCAAGAGGCATCTAAACTATTGTGTAGTAGCACTTATTGAAAGCAAGAAACCTAATCTACTATTTACAAGGCAACTCATACCTCAAAACACCTCTTCAGGTGTATCCCATTGACTGGGATAGGTAAGTTTTCTCCATCCATGTTTGATAACTAAAATGCATTATGCTCCTTGCATTCAGTAATGATGAATGGGCCACTCCACATGCTATCAAACTTGGAGTGCTTCCCTGGCCTGCTTTTCAACTCATCCCATTTGAGTACCATATCACCCTCCCTAAAATTTTTGGGAGTGGCCTTCTTATCAAAAATTCTTTTTGTCTGAAGTTAATGATACTCCATAGCTTTCATAGCTTTATCTCTAATCTCTTCAATCTCCATAAGTTGAGCATATTTGACAGCCATGGGATCTTCTTCTTCAAACATCTCCAGCTGATTCATGATATCAAGAGCTGAGAGCTCCATAGATATAGGTAATCTTGCCTCTTTTCCATAAACTAACATATATGGGGAGTTTCCAATAGACCTCTTGGGAGTTATTCTATCTGCCCATAATACAGATTTCAGATTGGTGTGCCAGGTTCTCTGGTTATCCTCCATTGATCTTTTGATAATCCTTATGAGATTCTTATTTGTGGACTCAGCCAAGCCATTACCCTGTGGGTAATAATTTGATGAAGTGTTTAAATAGATTCCATTCTTCACAGCCCAGTCAGTTACCTTCAATCCAATGAAGGCTAAAGCATTGTCTGAGATGATTGATTTAGGTACTCCAAATCTAGATACCAAATCATAATAAAAGTTCAAAACAACATTCTCATTGGCTTCCTTCAAAGCCATTTCTTCAGTCCACATTGTGAAATAGTCTATTGCTATAAGTACCCACCTATGGCCTGCACTTGATGGTGGGTTAATGGGACCTATAAAATCAATGCCCCATCTCATGAAGGGATGTTCTACTTGAATTGGCTGTAGAGGTAAAACTGTCAGCCTTTCTTTACCTACAAAAATGGCACATTTTACACATTTCCTGGCCCATGCATGGGCATCCTTGAATAAGCTGGGCTAATAATAGCCATCTCTCATTATCTTCCAGGCAGTAGTCCTTGGGGTAAAATGCCCCCTACTATTCCATCATGAAACTCATGTAGCACCTTGTCAGTTTGATCTTTATCAATGCATCTTAACAACACACCATTAAAATCTTTTTTGAAAAGGATATTATTAACTAAAACATAAGGAATAGACTGTAGTCTAAAATATCTCCTCTTAGCTCTGTCCAAACCTATTGGACATTCACTAGTTTGTAAAAAATGAGTCATGTCATTAACCCAACCTATTCCAACTATTGTTGTATCATCCTGATGTTCATCTTCAATGATCAGAAGCACCTCTTTTTCCTTCTCTATTTCATTTTCAGACCTAGTACCAAGCTGTTCACTGAGTCTTCTACCTCTGATGAGCTTGGTTATCTTGATATCTATGTCATATTCCATGACTTTGGTAATCCAACCAGCCCTTTTCTCATTAACATCCTTACCTAACAAAAACTCTTTCACACCAGGGTGAGCAACCATCAAATGTACCTTATTGTTAGAAATAAGATGCATTAACTTCTTGAGACTCTTGACCACTGCAAGGACATGTTTTTCAATGAAACTATACCTCTGTTCATACTCCTCCAGTCCTTGACTAAAGAAAGCAATTGGCTACTCAAAGCCTTCATTTTACTGTTGTACCAGAATTGTAGAAATTGTATCTATACTGCCATAAGCATACAAAATAAAATCTTTTGAGAAATCAGGATTTACCAGAGTTGGTACAGCTGATGATGCTTCTTTTATAGACTCAAAGCTAAGTTTGCCCTCTTTTGTCCAACTAAAAACTACATTTTTCTTTAACATAGAGGTCAATGGCTTCAATAATTTGCAATGTTAGGTATAAATCTTCATAGAAAATTGATTCTGCAAATAAAACTTTGCAGCCCTTTCTTGTGACTAGATAAAGGCAGCTCCAAAATAGCTCTCTCTTTCTATATCAATGGTAACTCCCTCTTTTGACATAATGTGTCCTAAAAGCTTGCCTTCATGCACAACAAAAATGCATTTCTTGGGATTGAGAGATATCCCAAGCTCTTTACATCTCTCAAATACTTGTTTCAGGTGGGATAAATGTTCAGCTGCATCCTTAGAGAAAACTGTGATGTCATCAAGGTACACAAGTACCAATTTTGTAAAGCAAACCTTTAAAAGCCATATCCATAGCTCTCTAAAAAGTAGAGCCAGCATTTGACAGACCAAAAGGCATCCTTTTGTAGGCCATGGTGTTCCATTTTGTGGTAAAAGTAGTTTTAAACTGATCTTCCTCCTTGACTAATACTTGATTATAACTAGAATATCTATCAAGTAAGGAGAATCTTTCTAAACCAGCCACTACTTGCAGAATTTACTCCATTGAGGGTAGCGGGTAGTGGTCCTTCAGGGAGGATCTATTAAGGTCTCTAAAGTCAACACACAACCTAATCTCTCTGTTTTTCTTCCTCACAGGAACAAGATTAGAGACCCAAGAAGTATGCTTGATCAGAAAAATGATATTTCCCTCAATTATCTTGGTTAATTCCTTAATCATCAGAGGCTCAAGTTTTGGATTTAAAGGTCTTTGTTTCTACCTTACATGTTTTGCACTTGGCTCTAATTCTATAGTATGCTGGGAAATATGAGGGTCAAACCCCTTTAAGTTTGAGTATTCCCAAGAAAACATAGCCTCAAATTCTTGACAAAGACCAATAAAAGCTTTCCACCTTAGGTGAACAGATTTTACCAATTTTGAGAAGCTTACCTTTGAAAATTTTCAGCTCCTCATAATGTTCCTCTTTGACCTGCATGTTGGTTTTGCTCTTCTTTAGTTGATCATCAGTACCAAAAATGGATTCCAAGGTTACTAATCCTCTAGGTAGCTTATTAGTCCTTAACTGAACAACTTGATCATCACCATATTGCTATTTGAGTTTGTTCTGATTCATCATAGAGAACTCATCCTCTTCTAACAGAAAATGCAAAACCTACTTATCACTCTCAAACACTTGCCAATGAATGTTATTGTTAGGAATAGAGGGTCTATCAACTATCTTCACATGAGGCTATACCTTTTCCCTTTGAATATCATTGGTGTTATCAAACCGAGCCTGAATTGTAGCTAACCTATCTGCATGATTGTTCTAATTTCTTGGAATAGAGATTAGATTGAAAGCATCAAACTCCTCAATCATATCCCATACCCTATGTTTATAGCATTTCAAAATATCATTCTTTGTAACATGCAGTCCCCTCACCTGATTCACAATAAGTTCATTGTCCCCATATACTTGCAAACAGCTGATTTTCCTCTTCCTTGCCCACTGCAAACCTTGAATTAACCCTTCATTCTCAGCAGTGTTATTTGTACATGAAAAAGCAAAAAGAAAAGTAGAAGAATATCTGTCACCTTGTGGAGATACACGCATTGCACCACCACCAGATCCATTCCTATTCCTAGGGCCATCAAAGTACATTTTCCATACCTCATCTTGCTATTCTATCTACTTTTCTGCACTCTTTACAAGGTTTGGGATTGTTGTTTCAGGTTCGTGCAGCATGTAAACCCCCATACCAGTTTCTTGAATGTGTCCCTCAGGATCATCTACAATATTTTCTAATGCCCACTCCTTTAACAACACTTCTAGTATACTCTCAGCTTGCAGTTCTTGAGCAGTAACAAGCTCAAGATCATCATAAATAATGCAATTTGCATTAACAACACTTGGGACATAAGGCTCTATGTGATCTTTGGCAAGCAATTTAGATTTTATGGTCACTTTTGTACCATATCAGGTCCTAAAAAACATGTGGGACCAATCTGAGGATAAATATCCTCTTGTCTTGGCTGTGAACTCTCTTGACAAACACATGGCAGAATAAGGAGGTAAATCTATGATGAACACCTCTTGAGAAATGGAAACATTTGGACAGGTATGCAAAGTGAGACCTAGATCTTTTATCACACCTACAGTGTTGATAGTTGTACCATCTAGTTGGAGCACACCCTTCTCAAGGGGCTGGTATTTCAATCCTAGTTGGTCTGCAATCTGTTTTGGCATTACAAAACTACTTGCACCACTATCCACCATGCAGTTATGTACTAACTTGTCTCCAATTATTAATGACACATAAAATGGAAGTGGTTTAGCATTCTTATTTGGTTGTTTACTACTATCCTAGAATGAATTTGTAAGGACAGCCCTAGCTGGGTCAACAGTTGCATCATTTGACACTTTTAAATCAAACAAAGCAAATTATAACATGTCTTTTTGATCGGGGATGGCTAAGGAATCCCACATAGACATTGTCACATTCATTTTCTTCATATTTTCAATGATATTAAAAGGTGAAGTGATGTTTACCTTTTGATGTGACTTTGTAGCAGCAATATTAGCCTAAAGATGAGGTTGTTCCCTAGCAGTTGTTTGAATGTTCCTTTGCAAAATATGGGAAATCTAGGATGTAGAGGGATCAACAGGTCCTTTTTCTTTGTTCACTACTTGATCTATCTCATAACCCCTCTTTTTAGCTCTTGTATTTGCTGCAACTGAAGTATCATCTCTATTCACACCACAAAATGCATCTCCCTGCCAGTTTAGGAAGGTAGTATCATTCTGAGGCTATTCTTGCTGTTGTATAGCCCCATCATTAGGTGTCTTTGGCTGTGAAACTACAACATTTTGTACCATTAGAGCCTGATTTATCACTCCATTTGAACAGGTTGCATAACTGTGTGGCTGATTGTAGGGAAAACACCATTCATACTCAGCTGCAAGGTTGTTCTGAATAGGGACAAGGTCTCTAACTGCATTAATGGATGTAGGATTGTAAGGTTGGAAAGGCCTTTGGTCACAATCCACCTGGCACCCTAGTAATTGCTTTGATATGGCAGCCTATTGGCTTGGTATGGTTGGTTTTGCCCTTGGTTGTGTGGCTGATAAGGCTGTATGTTCTAGGACTGCTATTTTTTAATGTTCACCAGCTCATTCCCAAAAGTTTACAGGATGTTCTCTATTTTTTGTTGGTTGTTTTTAATCTCTCTTAACTCTTGTGAAGAGTTGGAAACAACAGTCTCAGGATTGGCAGTACTTGGCAATGTTGCTGCAACAGGTAAAGGCGCAAAAGATGGGATTGACAAAGGCATTAAATCTTGAATCTCAGGAAAAATGGGCACTGGTGGTCTAGGTGCTATTTTCCTAGCCTGAATCAGGTTGTTTTCTGCTCTAATAGCTATTTCATATGCATCAAGTAAACTTGTACCTCCCATTGATTGTATCATTACTGAAATGTCACTATTAAGAGCTTTCAAAAAATATAGAAATGCATATTCTGATGAAGGCCTTACCATGGCAGGAATTCTATTCCATGTCTTCTGAAACTAGAAATTGAAATCCATCATTTGCTCCTGGGGAGCTCTCTTTATTGTAGTCAACTGTTCAACTAGTGATAAGTTATCAGACTTATCTTGGAATTGCTTGTTCAACTTATCACCTAGATCATCCCAAGTTGCAATGGTTTACACTGGTAAACTCCTGAACCACTATAATGCTTTTCCCTTAAATGAGGTAGCCCACAACCTAATGGCTACATTTTCTTGAGTTACATGATGAACACCATAGAGAGAAGCTACGTCTCTAATGTGTTCAATTGGGGTAGTTTGATCCTCCCCAGTGAAAAAGGGTAGGCTCTTCAAAGCTGCCATGGGTATATTATCATGTACTATCAAGTTTAATGGGCAGCCCCCATCGAAAGCCACAAATGGCTCATTCCTTGCCATTAGAACGGCTGGAGGTGGGTTTGCTTAAACTAACATAGGAACTGCAGGTACTACTGGTCTGAAACTTGGTGGGGTTGATTGGATTCTTTTTGAAACTAGAGTCCTTACCATAGTTCTACTTTGTCTTCTAGGTGGAGAGAACTGCAAATAATCAAAGGAACTTGAACTCTGAGTTTGTATCTTTCTCATAAAATGTGTGACAACACTGATCTACTTGTCCTTCTTTAGTATGAGTCACCAGATATGCAAAAAACTGCATCTTAAAGGCCTAATAATGCTAGTAGTATATCAAAACCAGCAATATGATTAAAACAATAAGTAATGTTCAGACTTGAATAGTCCCACTAGGCATGCCAAAAACTATTATCACCTAAATCCGCACCCCGACTAATTTACAGAAATTAATTTATTTGGTGAAACATGGGAAGACCTCTAAAGCTATGGGTCAGTTTATGGTAGAGGTCAACCTCCAGAGAAGGCTGACTTCTTGACTTTGTATCCCCTAAAACTTTACTATTCTATGATCTTGATTAAGAAAAGAGTAAGAAAAACTCTGTTCTACAACTAAAACTTAAATCTAAGGGTGATACACCTATCTTAAATGAGGAATATGAAAATAATAGCTCAAACACTTGCTAATGTGATTGAAATAACTTTTGTACAATCTATCAGTTATACCTCTGCATAAATATTTCACAAACAGGTCTATAGTTGCAAAAAACTTTAAGAGGAAAAGTAATTTCACACGTAAATTTTAATGCATAACTAGACACAACTTGTAACCTGCATAAGTACTTTCTGCACAAAGGCTATTTTCCAAGACAAAATTAAGAGGAAATAAACTTCACAGTTAATTCCATCAAATCAGATAATGAACACAAAATGCATAAAATAGGTAGGCACATTTCCCAATCAACGATCTCCAAGGCTCTCACTGTATATCATATCAAGTGAACTGGTAACATGAGTTACAAATATTGTCAAAATCTAGAGCAAGGATCAAAAAAATCACAATTCTCTATAAGTAGCATAATTTGAACTAATTGTAATGAGTCAATAAAAAATGACTATATCCCTCTAAGTGGTTCCACCAAAATAGTAAAACCCAACTGATTTGGGTCGATTGCCGAGAAAAAGCCTAAAATCTAGGGCCTAAATCCTCTCCAAACATGCCCAAATTACAAGAAAAAGTCCATTAGGACTTAACCAAACATTATGGCTCATGAGAAAAAAGTCTAAAAAGGACTCTAAAAGGTAATTAAGCCCTCCTAAATACTCTCCAAGTAGTCAAGACAACTACTAACTGTCAACATGACCTATTCAAACACTCTCTCCTCAAGGCAGAAAAAGATGCTACAATAAAGGCATGTGTCCACCACATCCTCATAATTCAAGCTGTATAAACTCCACGGAAATCCTTCACTCCTCTTTGCATTAAAAAGGTAACAACACCCTTAAATGACTTATAAGATCATCATTTAAGTTTTATTGTTTTACGTCTTCTTGCATGTACAAAGAGAACTAAACATGAATGTAGTAAAAAGCACCGAAGTGCACATTCTAATAAGAGGAAGTAAAAAGACTTAATAAAGTCTTCACATCTCTCATGGCCCCTTTGTGGCATTCTCCTAGGCTTACAAGTCATTGAGTCTTGACCATGGCTTATCAAAAGATATGTAATGAATAATAAAAATGCAAAATGGAAGAAAACCCATTGGGCACTTTAGGGCTTTGTAACCTTTTTGGACAAAAGGCATTTTGGAACCCTCATTTTGCACTTCTTGTTTTCTTGCAAATTCTGTTGGTTTCTTACCGCTGACATGAAGGTTTGTTGTTTGAGTCTCCTATAGAGGGTTTCTATGTCTTCTCACCAGCATCTTTAACTCTTTCCGCTCCAAAAGCTGAGGTAAGTTCAATGAGCTCATTTTCTGGAAAATACTGCAAAATTAAATGATTTTTCCGTGATTTCCTGTAGCTTATTACCACTATACAAGCTATAGAACTTTCACTTTGTAAGGTTGTCTCTTCCTGAGGTATCGAAAAGTTTATTTTTTGTATCTGCACATCTTTTTTTGTGTCTTCAATTAGGGTTTTCAGAAAAATAACAAACCCTTACCTTTAATTTTCGGCCATGGTCAGAAACACTCATTTTTGGTCTCACATTGCAATTACAAGGCATTTTTTTTAAAATGGGAAAACAAGGGTTTTCCTATAGGTGACTTTTGTTTCTTTTCTCCACTGTACTTTGTTTTACTCTGAGATGGACACTTGACACTACCACTATAGATGATATTTTCATGCTTTTTTTACAAGCTTCTATAGCTTTTGCTATTTTGTAGGAGATTTTCTGATTTTTTTTGTGACATCCTAAGCATCACCACCTCATTTAGTCTATGGTAATTGAATCTCTTTTCTCTTCTCTAACTTTCTCTTAGGGTTTCAAGAAAAATAAAACCCCCATTCTGTATTTTGTCTGGATGCTTCACTCCTTTGAGGCTTTTGCCTTTATGTTGTCCCCTATCTCCTTGTTGTTGGCTGGAAGCATGTCTGTTTGTGCCTCTTTTGTTGAACTGGGATGTTGTTTCATACTAAGAAATATGCTTTTGGCTTCACCTTTTAGGGTTTCAGGGAAAAAACCCTTGCTCTTATACTGAAAGGCCATAGATAAAGCTACTTATTCTATCATATCCAGTAGATGCAAATGAATGTTTAAAGATGATAAATCTTTCTTATACTGACCTCACGCATTCTAGACTACAAATCTTAATAGTCACTTTACTCATCAACTCTTTTCTAACACTACAGACTGACTACTATGACATATTGATATATCATTGTATTTTCTCTTCTATATCTGACCCTCAACTACTGACTATTGTCACTGTCATTACTATCTATCTATTTTCTGTAGCTGATTTGTTGAAACTCTGCCTTCATTCTGTAGTATTTATGGCATATTTTGATATTATCTTTTGTTGTTCAAAGCTGTAGTTGCTCCATTTCTGCATGTTGTCTTACATGTTTACATAGTTTTATTGTTGTTGATATTATTTTTACCTTTTCACTTTTGTCAGATGCATCTTACACTATCTGTAGTAGACACTACCAGTCTTTGAAATTTGCTCTGGTAAACTTAAGGTTACTGTTGTTTTTCAAAATGGGCAACAATGCATGAGGTTTGGGTATGAACTTCTTAGTGTATAAGATTCTCATGATATCTTGCATCAATGAATCATTATGATATTCTGTAGCATGTATACCCATTATTCTTAGTTAATTCTCCTACTCTCTGAGCATGATGTTCTATGCTTACCATAACTATTGATTACTTTCTCTATAGGTTTGATTGATTAATATGGAATTGAGGGTTTGCTGTCATCCATAGTGGTGAGTGTGATTATAGGTCCCTCTTCATCATGTTAGGCTCTTCTGACAGGCCTTTGCATACTATCCTACAATCTTACTACTGTCAAAATACATGACTGCCCTTGTGCCTCCATGACAGAGATGACCATAGCACTTGTTACTTGATTGTCTCTAGATTTTACTTGTATCTTCAAAAACCTTAAAAGTCCTTAAAACCTTTCTGTCTTGAATGAAAAGACAATGGACACACATGACCCTCCATTTGTATTGTCACTACTTACCATCATCATAGTCATGCAACATAACTACTCATACACCATCCTAATCCTGTAACAAGGTTTATTGACCTTTATGATAAACACCATGCTTATTGAGTGAAGGCATACCTAAACCATGTGTAGTCTTTAGGTCATCATGCTGCTCCACACTTGGTGTTTCACTTGATACTTCCACTTACCCCTATTCGCTGATCCTCTGACAGCAATTACAGTCATCTAGTATGTTTTTGATAGTCCTCTTAATTGCCTTCAAGGTTGGGATGTCTTTGTGCTTTCATAACAGAGATGAATATAATATCTATTGTTATTTGACTATTTACGTTCTTCTTCCACAATGCTCTGTGTTGTTTGCCTGTTATCTGCATGCTAATGATAGATGACAGTCAATGACTGTCTGTCTTGGAAAGTCAAACTATCGCTACTGACAATGATGTTATTATCTTTTGATGATGTTGTTACAAGTTATTCCAAATGCCTTATACCATGAAAACACAATTGTTTACATAAAGCCTATCTGTTCCTCATAAAAGTATATGAATATCTCTTATTATACAAGTTGATCCTTATTTTTCTGTTGAACATATACAAGATCTTCTACAATGTTTATGAGCTGGGCTCAACCCTTGAGGGAGCCACATTTTCTCCACTCATAATGTAACCTGATGAATCACTCAGAAACACAATTTCACCTATATCTGCACATGAAGTAAACTTGTTAATAAAAACAAATGCATACCTTGGATGCACTAGACAACTTTAGTGGTTTTCTGGTTCATTTATGGTATGCATGACTGACTTTATGCATCTTGTTGAAAAGCTTATACATGCATAATGAATGTGTATATAATGAATGTAATCAGTCATTGCTTAGAGCAACATTGCTCTAACACTTTATCTCATCTTTTGCAGGGAAACAGGACAATGGACCAAGGAAGCTCAAGTCAACAACTTCATTGGCCAAACAGACCAGTCATTCAGGCAATGACTGGTTACCCTCATTCTATACTCCTTTATTTACTTTCATTACTTATTCATGTATATGATTTTCTCAATTTGTATTGAATAAGAGAAATCTAATCTCACGGCTTGTGTGAGACAAATAGATATTTTTATATTCAATAAAGATTACTTTTGTCTGTTATATGCACTTGTGTCAATGCAATAATCCATTACAGCTTTTTATAATTCTTTTTTTGATTTTGCTTATACAATTGAATGTAACATTGGAAAGTATAAAAAATGAATCTCACTTCCCTATTTAAAACAGTGAGCTCTACCTGATTGAGTTGTAGTGAAAATCTGGGTAACAGAAACACATTGCATCAAAGAGGGGCAAAATGTAAATGACATGACTCTAGCTAAATAAATATTTTAAATATTTATTTTATCTTAAATTCCTCTATCAATAAATAAATAAATCAATTATTTATTTGATTCATATTTCTCCAAAGAATTAAATAAAATCATTTATTTAATTAAATCATCCAAATTCTTCTAAAATAATTCTAAATTAAATAATACCAAATTATTTAATTAATTCTTCTAAAATTCCAAAATCCATAAATATCAAATCATTCTCTACATTTAAATAAATCTAAATATTTATTTAAATTATCTACTTTCCTCCAAAATTGAATTAATCCATGTGCACATGTAATTAAATATTTTTAATATTTAATTAGCTAATATTCTCTCACCCACATGTCCTATTTCTCCTCCAGTCAGATTAGTTAACTCATCAATCAAAACAGTTAACTAGTTAGTCATCTAAGTTCACTGTTCAATCATCTCAGTCAACTCCCCAAACTATTCTATTATCTCTCCAATCAATTATATTAACTGGTCAATCATCTCAGTTAACTCCTCAATCTATTCTATTAACTCCTCTGTTGCATGAAGGAGCATGACACTTGTCCTCTCCCTATTCATGCACATCCTCTCAAATCTCCTTAACCATTGATATTCTCTCTCTCAAATCTATAAATACAACCCCTATTCCTCCATTTCAATCATCCAAGCTTTTTATAAACTTACTCTGCAAGAATCACAATGCGCCTTTGGTACCAATCATCATAGCTTGAGATCACCATTATCATTGCACTGTAAGATCCTCTTCATTGCAAGAACCTATCAATAGCCATTCTCCATTGTCATCTTGGAAAAATCCAAGGAAGTGCACCTTCTGAGGGCTATATTCACATATGAGATCAATTCGAGATAGGTGACCAGTGGAAGCCATTGTATAAGAGAGGTTTGCAAGGTATTATTTCTTTGTGTTTGCTTTCATTTAATCTAATTTCATTGAGATTATTGGATTATTAATAGTTTAATACTATAACCACATTTTCTGCTTACAGTTGGTATATTAGGTTGTAAAGAATTTGTCAAATTTGTCACCTTTTGTTGTAAAGAAGTCATGCCTTGCAAGAGTTGTGATGCAGAGTGAAACGCAACGGAGGCTACCTAACAGGAAGGAGGAGCCAACAATACAAACAGCCTGATAGAAATCCCTATCGGCTCAGCATCATCATCATATTTCCTAAAAAACAACAGCATCATCATTTTTCGGATGATCCCACTTATCCTCCTGCCGACTACTGTTCACCTCCTCCGCCTGTCGCCTATCATCATCATCATGATAATCAACGGGCGCAAACATCCTCCGGTTGCACTGTTCATCGGGAGCCAAACACAAGCGGCATCATCATGATATTCGACACCACCTTCGTCAGCAGGATATCCAAATATCCGGTTGCTCCAAATATCCTGATGACGACAATTAACACCTTCCCTTCGATGCCCCGCTACCCGACGATACAAGCAACAGCATCATGATCTAATTTATCCGGCTCCCTCGAAACCTCCTGATGATGCTTCACAACTTTCTGCCTATGCCGATACCTAACCACTTAGCGACAACAGGATAAACTCGTATAGAGGGATATCTCAATATCCTGATGACGATGACGTCATATCCTGATGACGATGACGTCACACAATATCCTGATGAACTCTTCAACACTTAGTCAAAAAAACTAAACTTTCACACCCGCATCTGCTAGCGATACGCGGATGATGAGCTTCTCCGAGAGATGATCCTGACTGCGATATATACACTGAGTATATATCCAACTCAAAACTTCCTGATGCACTTGCAACTTGCAAACTTCAACAGTTTCACGACCCGATCCTGATGGCGATGCATTCGCAGATGACGATGCGGCTTGCTCCGGCTGGAAACGCACATGCAGACTCCTGTGTATCCGTCCGCTGCATGTAAACACTCAGAACCTCTCAATTACACAAAGACAATGTGACGACCGGGCGGCCGGATCACCTTCAAACCAAAATCTAACACCTTATCTTCCTATACCTAGCACATGAGGATGCTAGGCTGATTTACAGCATGCTCCTAACTGATCTCTTGAACAATGCAATGCATAAACAGAAAACACAAATGCAAACTAAGCTATAATACAAGACCATTCCACCGATTTGCAGGTTCAACCGGTGGAAGGGTTGAAAGTACCCATCAACTTGCAAAACCGAAAGGAAATCAACACAGATACAACTAATACAATCAGATAATGCAAAAGATGAGATCTTATTCAATTGAAATCCAAATGTCCTGCTTTTACAATTCTGCTTCACAATATCTGGACTGATCACCAGTACAGCATACCACCAATACTACTCTCCTGAACATAACATCTATCAACATCAATGTGAATTCTGTCTAAACCCTAACAGATCGAAGGTATATATAACAAATCCTTCGAGTACTACCAACTCACTTCCCAGCGGCTGGGAGCTTCCAAGCGGCTGGGAGAGAGGACAGCTCAGATAACCTTATCCCGATCTCTAACTGCCTACACATACTCCTATGCTGATCTAATACATAGCATCGGTCCAATGGACCTTATTACATGATAAAGTCAAACATACTAAAAATAGGCTATCCTGTCATCATGCTGATAATTATCCTATATCCTGATCATGTATGTCATCATGCGGACCTATATCAAACTAACTGCCTCATGGAGGCCAGCTGTTAGGTAGGTGCCTCTGCACCATACTCCCCAAAAGAAAAGAACTCATGTCCCATGAGTTAGGATATGGAAGTCCTCCACCTTTACACTTTGTCTGTGTAATGTTCTGCCCTGTTCCAGCTTTATCCTCTGCTGGCTCTTGGCTGCTCCAAGACTTCTGAACTGTAACTTGCTTTCTTGCAAGTAAATCCTCATGCCTGTCAATGTAGGCTTTTCGCTCACATACCTTGTGTTTGTCAGATTGCCTGACCAGAACCTCTTTCTGAACTGCCTCTTGAACTGCTGCAATGTTCAACTCTGTCTTCCTGTCAATCTTTATAGGACAAACAATAGTCCCAATTATGACAACATCCCTGTCATTCTTCTGAACTGGTTGCTGTTTACCATCCTGCTTCTGAACCTGCTGCTGACCTCTGTCAGTCACAACTGAAACTTTCTTCAGCTTGTTGTCTTGAACAACTTCTTCCCTTGTAGTGTCCTGAACTGCCTTTATGCCTGCTCCTCTAGGCATCTGCACAAATTCCTTCTTTCCCATTAAAATGACTTTGGCTGCCTTCTGTGCTGCAGCTGCTTCCTGTAATGGCATCAACTTAATAGTCTTTCCATCTTTCTGGATGGTGTAGGTATTAGCATACCCATCATATAGTACCCTCCTATCAAATTGCCATGGTCTACCCAACAGTAGGTGACAACATTCCATGGGCAAAATATCACACAAAATTCTATCCTGATATGCTCCAATCTGGAAATCCACATATGCCTGTTCAGAGACAAAAAGTGAATGACTATCACTCACCCAAGATGCCTTGTAAGGGTGTGGATGTGGAATCCTTTCCAAATGCAGTTTATCCACCATCTCCTGAGATACCATGTTGTCTGTTGAACCAGTATCAATGACAACCTTACATACCTTACCTTTACTCTTGCATGTGGTCTTGAAAAGGGCTCTTCTTTGTGGGGATTCTTTGTCAGGTACCTTCCTGGTAATCACTGTTTTCCTCATTAGTAGAGATTCTCCACTCTCTGGGTATCCACAATTATCAGCCTCCTGATCCTTTTGATAATTGTTTGGACTCTGCACACTTTTCTCTTCTTTCTCTTCTTGCACAAGTTGTACTCTCTTGTCACTCGTTCTATCATTTCTGGATGATGAACCTTTGTTTTCTAGACATTTGAAAGATGGATGACCAAACTCACCACAGGTGTAACATTTCCCTGAAAATGTAGTAGAACCTCTACCACTTCCAAATCTGCCTTTATTACCTTTCCATCCACCTCTGAAATCAGACTGTCCCTGTCCTTTACCAGTGTCTTCTTGACTCTCATTGGTTTGCCTTGTTCTATGGGCTGATCCTCTTCCTCTATTGTTTTCTTGTTTTCTCTTTAACTTTTCTTCCACTTCAATGCCAACTGGAAACATTTTTGCACTGTATCCAGATTATGCAGACTCAGATCTTCCTGAATATTAAACCTCAATCCATTAAGGTATCTAGCTACCTTCTCTTCTTCACTTTCTTTCACCTTTGTCTTCATACAGAGTTTCATGAACTCTTCTGTATATGAGCTGACATCTAGCTCCTTCTGCTTCAGGTTTTGCTTCCTCTTGTGTAACTGGATACTGTAATCCAAAGGAATATAAGCTTCCTTTACCAATTCCATCATCTTCTTCCATGTGGCAACTCTACGTTTTCCTTCCTGTACTCTATCATCTTGAACAAAGTTCCACCATGTCAAGGCAGCTTCTTTCATCTTTGACTGTGCTATCTTCACTCTCTGTTGCTCTGGTATCTCCTCTGTTACAAAGAAATTGTTCAAACAGTCTATCCACTCCATCACTGAATCAGGGTCCATCTTACCTGTAAACACTGGCAAATCCAGCTTCACATCCATGGTTCTCCTCTCCATGGCCTTGAGGGCGTTCAACAATGGTCTCTGGTCTGCAGGAACGACCTCCTCGCTCCAATTAGGGATCTCTTCTTCTTCCCTATCATCTTCTCTACCAGAACCTACTCTGCTCCTCAACTTTGCTAACTCATCTTTCAACTCCTGATTCTGAGCCTTCACGGCCTTGCTTTCTGCAATCTGTTTCTTCACCAGAACTGCCAACTCAGTGTTGGTCATCCTTGCTGGAACCTCAGATGTTCCTTCTTCGTCTGACATCCTCCTTATCTTTTCCAGAAGATCCTAACCTTTGCTCTGATACCACTATGATGCAGAGTGAAACGCAACGGAGGCTACCTAACAGGAAGGAGGAGCCAACAATACAAACAGCCTGATAGAAATCCCTATCGGCTCAGCATCATCATCATATTTCCTAAAAAACAACAACAGCATCATCATTTTTCGGATGATCCCACTTATCCTCCTGCCGACTACTGTTCACCTCCTCCGCCTGTCGCCTATCATCATCATCATGATAATCAACGGGCGCAAACATCCTCTGGTTGCACTATTCATCGGGCGCCAAACACAAGCGGCATCATCATGATATTCGACACCACCTTCGTCAGCAGGATATCCAAATATCCGGTTGCTCCAAATATCCTGATGACGACAATTAACACCTTCCCTTCGATGCCCCGCTACCCGACGATACAAGCAACAACATCATGATCTAATTTATCCAGCTCCCTCGAAACCTCCTGATGATGCTTCACAACTTTCTGCCTATGCCGATACCTAACCACTTAGTGACAACAGGATAAACTCGTATAGAGGGATATCTCAATATCCTGATGACGATGACGTCATATCCTGATGACGATGACGTCACACAATATCCTGATGAACTCTTCAACACTTAGTCAAAAAAACTAAACTTTCACACCCACATCTGCTAGCGATACGCGAATGATGAGCTTCTCCGAGAGATGATCCTGACTGCGATATATACACTGAGTATATATCCAACTCAAAACATCCTGATGCACTTGCAACTTGCAAACTTCAATAGTTTCACGACCCGATCCTGATGGCGATGCATTCGCAGATGACGATGCGGCTTGCTCCGGCTGGAAACGCACATGCAGACTCCTGTGTATCCGTCCGCTGCATGTAAACACTCAGAACCTCTCAATTACACAAAGACAATGTGACGACCGGGCCGGATCACCTTCAAACCAAAATCTAACACCTTATCTTCCTATACCTAGCACATGAGGATGCTAGGCTGATTTACAGCATGCTCCTAACTAATCTCTTGAACAATGCAATGCATAAACAGAAAACACAAATGCAAACTAAGCTATAATACAGGACCATTCCACCGATTTGCAGGTTCAACCGGTGGAAGGGTTGAAAGTACCCATCAACTTGCAAAATGGAAAGGAAATCAACACAGATACAACTAATACAATCAGATAATGCAAAAGATGAGATCTTATTCAATTGAAATCCAAATGTCCTGCTTTTACAATTCTGCTTCACAATATCTGGACTGATCACCAGTACAGCATACCACCAATACTACTCTCCTGAACATAACATCTATCAACATCAATGTGAATTCTGTCTAAACCCTAACAGATCGAAGGTATATATAACAAATCCTTCGAGTACTACCAACTCACTTCCCAGCGGCTGGGAGCTTCCAAGCGGCTGGGAGAGAGGACAGCTCAGATAACCTTATCCTGATCTCTAACTGCCTACACATACTCCTATGCTGATCTAATACATAGCATTGGTCCAATGGACCTTATTACATGATAAAGTCAAACATACTAAAAATAGGCTATCCTGTCATCATGCTGATAATTATCCTATATCTTGATCATGTATGTCATCATGCGGACCTATATCAAACTAACTGCCTCATGGAGGCCAGCTGTTAGGTAGGTGCCTCTGCACCAAGTTGGTTTAAGATGGCATCATTAGGAGATGCAGTTTGTTGTGAGGAATTGGAACCAAAGTGTGGAGGTGATTGAGGATGAGTAGTGATAAGTAGAGGCTATGAATAGGTGAGTGGTGGTTGAACATAGTGATAAGTGGAAGGTGGTTGAGAATAAGTGCGATGGAGAGGTGGTTGAGAGTAAATATTCATGAAAGAAGTCACCTTAGGTGCCAAGTTTTGATAGTTAAATCCCATAGCTTTATAATTTTGTGAATTAGTGCCATTAGATACTCCAATACCAGTGGTAGCATTACTATACAAGCATTTACATTAGTGGTTAAAATTGTTGATGTAAATGTTGATATTCCTGTAGTCAGTATAGGTGTCGATACTTGTGTGTGAGACGGTGACGACATGTTATTAATACCAGTCACACATTCAGTTTTTGTCATGACATTATTGTGTACTATATGTGTTAAACCTCAAATAAAATTAATATGATCTTGTCCTTCTTTTATCAACTCTCTTATGTTGTGAATCATAGGTATAGCCTCTTTTGCTATCCCTTCATTTTCAACTAATGCTTGAAAATCGGCTAACTCTTTATCAAGTTTGTTTATTTGCTCATTAGGTAAATGTGTTACTACATTAATATTGTTGTCAACATCATGAAATATTTGATCATCCATAGTGGTTGTATGAGTTATAGTGTCTTGTAAAATTGGTGTCTCTCCTTTTGTAAAGAAGGTGTTTAGTAGATTTTCAAAGGTAGGAATACTATTTTCTTCAAGAGCACTAGATCCCATGAGTCTTTGATGCAGGAGCATCCAAGGGGCCACTTTGGAAAAGAGACCTAGGAAGGGTATGGAGAGACGATCATAGAAATGTAGGGGTAAAATGTCCTAAGGGGCCTGATAAGGACCCTAGGACCAAAATGAATGTAATAAACACCTAGGTAGTTTAACTTTGTTTTGTGGTTCATTTTGGTGTGATGTGTTTCCTAAGGTCCAAGCGACCAAGAATGTGATTAGCTGGCAAGAACTGGGATGTAACTGTGAGGTGAGCGGTTGTAGAATGGTTGGCATTCCCACTGCTGCACCTGCCACCCATGGAGAGTATGTTTTAAGCATCTTTTGTGATTAGACGGAGAGAGGTGTGTATGTGGAGTAACAATCGGATTTTAGATTAAAGGAATAAGAATTTCCTTTTTGACAGTGAGTTTTTCTTCTAGTTCTGTAATCTTGTGTATATCTTCTGACTGGCATCAAAGTAGACATTTTCCATTTTTGTTTTTGAGTGTAACTATGCCTGAACGAACCCATCCATGGATGTAAGAGTCTGGTTCTCATGGAGCGGTCCATAGTAACCTATACCATATTGGACTAACCCTAACTGTGTAGAGGGGATATGAAACTGTGAGGTGATCACCAGATGGAATATGGACTTTGAGCCATGAGGAAAGATTGGTACAGAATGGAGTCAAGGAGGAAACTGTGCGGAAGATTTTCATGTTGCAGGCGAGCGTTGGACTATCGGCGTAATTGAGTGGGGAGGAGAATGTGTATCAGTGTAAGTATCGACATCGGTGCAAAGGAGTGAAGTCCTGTTGAAGACAATAGTCTGGCCGATGGGTCAAGGATCATCGGTGTGAGTATAGTCATCAGCCTAAGGAAATTGTAGTGGGCTGACGGAGAAGGTATCGCCGATTGGGGTGACTGTTGTGAGTTGTTGCTGACAAAGGATATCGGTGTAAGAAACACCGTTGATTCAAGCGAATGGTTCAAGTGAATAGTTCAAGTGAATGGTTCAAGTGAATGATTCAAGCGAATGGTTCAAGTGAACAGTTCAAGAAAATGGTTCAAGTGAACGGTTCAAGCGAATGGTTCAAGAGTTCAAAAGATACGAATAGTTTGTAAGTTCAATGAGTTTAAGAATTTGATGGCTTGAAACTAACAAGTTCAGTGGGTTCAACCGAGAAGTTAAAGGGTTTGAGAGGTTCAATAATTAGAATATTTGTTCATTTTGTCCACTTTGCTACGTCTTCTGCATCAAATTGGTATCAGAGCCAGCAAAAGCTCTGGGTAAAGTATTGTGTATCTGAGGGAGAAAAGGGATCTAGTGGAAAGATTTAGAGTTGTCAAGATGCCGCCGAAGGATAAGATGGCTAAGGCAAATGAAGAATTGAAAGAAGCATTGGAGGCAAGAGAAAGAGAACTGAGAGAGAGAAGAGCACAAGATGTTGTAAGAGAAAGAGAGTTAAGACAGGTGAGAAGGGAGAATGCTACAATCTTGGCCAGATTGGAAGCATTGGAGAAGAAAAGAGAGGAACAAGATGATGAGGAAGATGAAGAAGAATATGAGGAGACAGAAGAGAAAGCTCCTGGGGATGAATTCAATCCTGAAGAAAAGAAACTTCTAAGATTGCTTAAAGCAGTTCAGGGTGGTGGGACAAAAGCAACTATGGAGTTGCCTATCTATCAGGGAAAGATGGATAGTGAGGAAGTCTTAAGATGGATAGATGCCCTTGAAAATTTCTTTGAATATGAAGAAATCAGTGATGAGAGAAAGGTGAAATTTGCAAAGACGAAGATGAGAGGGACATCACTTACATGGTGGAGTAGTGTGCAGACAGAAAGAGTGGCTAGAGGTGTAACAAAAATCACTTCTTGGAATAAGATGAAGGACATGATGAAGACTCAGTTTCTTCCATCTGATTATACCATTCAGACAAAGAGAATGAGACAAAATTTGAGGCAGAAGGACATGGATGTGATGTCCTATACTGAGCAATTCCATAAGCTTAGTATTAGAGGTGGAGTGGAAGATGAGGATGAGAAAGTAGCAAGATACCTTAATGGGCTTAGGTATAACTTGCAGGATGAGATTGGTTTGAGTATACCAAAAACAATTGGTGAATGTTTTCAGTTGGCCATAAGGGCTGAAGAAAGGGTGAAGAGGAAGCAAGAGAGACAAGGATCTGGCAAAGGATCTAGAGGTAGGGGTAAGCCTACTAATGAGGAACAGAACAACAATGAGAAAGGCAAGGAGTCCACTACAGAACAGAGAGGTGGATACAAAGGTGGAGGCAGATTTGGATCAGGTAGAGGTGCATTCACTGGTAGGTGTTATACTTGCAATCAAGTTGGGCACATAACTTTCAATTGTCCAAAATGGAAGGATGTTGAAAAGGGAAAAGATAAAATACTTCATTTGACACAAGAAGAGGAAAAGAAAGAAGACAAGGCACCAGAAGTAGCTCTTGATTCAGAAACAAGAGAGTGCCTCATGGTGGACAAAATGCAGCTAGCACCACAGGTATCTATTTTTAGAACAAATTATTAAGCCATGGCAAATTATGTAAGATGATCATAGATTTAGGTGCACATGATAACTTAGTTTCCTGGGAGATGGTAAACAAATAGGGATTACAGACATTTGAAAATCCAAATCCTTACAACGCTACTTGGGTAGGCCAAGGACAACAAGTTAAGGTTGGTAAGAAGGCATATGTTGATTTCTCAATTGGTCCATACCATGAGTCTATTTTATGTGATGTTATTCAAATGACATGTGGGCATATAATTTTGGGTAGACCATGGCAACATTTAAGGAGAATAATTCATGATGGATATACAAATAGTTATTTGGTGCATAAAGATGGTATGAAGTATAGGTTAAAACCTCTATCTTGTGAAGACAAGAGGGACCATATTGTTATCTGTTTTGGGGAAAAAGTATAGCTGAATGTACAAGTTAATGCTAGTTGGAAGCAACATGAACAGTTGCAGGGGAAGGTGGATGACAGTCCTAAGGAATAGCAAGTACAGGACTTGAATTGCATCAAGGTTGGGGACATTGATTGTCCTATAGAGAGGTAGGAGGAGGAGGCCAAACAGGAACCATTGCAAAAAGAAACAAATCAAAAATTTCCAGTGAACAGGGTAGGAGAACTTCAGTAGCAAAGTCCTAGGAGAGGACATCAGAATATGTTTTTTAACACCAATACTGGTTGGAAGAGATATGCAGGTTGGAGAAAAAGGAGGCAGATAACTCTAGGTGAGTTCATGTTCCCTATCACATAGCAGAGGATTTTTTCAAATAGTTTTTAGACTGGCTGGAGCAGAGCACCCAACTCTTGGGACAAGAGTTTCCTTTATTTCGGGGAGTATGATGCAGAAGCATCCAAGGGGCCACTTTGGAAAAGAGACCCAGGAAGGGTACGGAGAGATGATCATAGAAATGTAGGGGTAAAATGTCCTAAGGGGCTTGATAAGGACCCTAGGACCAAAATGAATGTAATAAACACCTAGGTAGTTTAATTTTGTTTTGTGGTTCATTTTGGTGTGATGTGTTTCCTTAGGTCCAAGCGACCAAGAATGTGATTAGCTGGCAAGAACTGGGATGTAACTGTGAGGTGAGCGGTTGCAGAACGGTTGGCATTCCCACCGCTGCACCTACCACCCATGGAGAGTATGTTTTAAGCATCTTTTGTGAGTAGACGGAGAGAGGTGTGTATGTGGAGTAACAATCGGATTTCAGATTAAAGAAATAAGAATTTCCTTTTTGACAATGAGTTTTTCTTCTAGTTTTGTAATCTTGTGTATATATTCTAACTGGCATCAAAGTAGACATTTTCCATTTTTGTTTTTGAGTGTAACTATGCCTGAACAGACCCATCCATGGATGTAAGAGTTTGGTTTTCATGGAGTGGTCCGCAGTAACCTATACCATATTGGACTAACCCTAACTGTGCAGAGGGGATATGAAACTGTGAGGTGATCACTAGATGGAATATGGACTTTGAGCCACGAGGAGAGATTGGTACAGAATGGAGTCGAGGAGAAAACTGTGTAGAATATTTTCATGTTGCAGGCGAGCATCAGACTATCAACGTAATTGAGTGGGGAGGAGAACGTGTATTAGTGTAAGTATCAACATCAGCAGAAAGGAGTGAAGTCCTGCCGAAGACAACAGTCTGGCCGACGGGTCAGGGATCATCAGTGTGAGTACAGTCATCGGCCTGAGGAAATTGTAGTGGGCCAATGGAGAAGGTATCGCCGATCGGGGTGACTATTGTGAGTTGTTGCCGACGAAGGATATCAGTGTAAGAAGCACTGTCGGTTCAAGCGAATGGTTCAAGCGAACGGTTCAAGCGAATGGTTCAAGCGAATGGTTCAAGCGAATGGTTCAAGCGAATGGTTCAAGAGTTCAAAAGATATGAATAGTTCGTAAGTTCAATGAGTTTAAGAATTCGATGGTTTAAAACTAACAAGTTCAGTGGGTTCAACCGAGAAGTTAAAGGGTTCGAGAGGTTCAATAATTAGAAGATTTGTTCATTTTGTCCGCTTCGCTGCATCCTCCACACCAGTCTTCTACTTATTCTTAAAGGTATACTTATATTATGGAAATGGGTTATAATAATCATACAATAGCATGCAACACTTAATGCATAAACTAATAGAACAAATCCAAGGAGCAAGAGATGTGTAGGATCCAAAATGCTTGATTTTTTTTACTTTTTTCGTAGTTTTTCAATGCAAATCACTAACGGTAGAGGTGTTGTGAAGAATGTAAAGAGGGACAGAAAATAATATTTCTAATAATATTCTAATGATGCAACAATATCTTTCACAACATGCTTGTAGTGCAGATCTTTAGTGATTACAAGTCAAAACCTAGTGAAAATACACCTAAAATATGCAATTTTCACCAATTTTTAATGTACATGCCTAATAAAGAGGGTGTTGCAAGGAATTTTAGGAGTGGAAGTAGATTATAATGCTTATATCAGTCAAATAATTCAGTAAAATCCTATACAACATGCATATAGTGCAAATCTAGAGAGATGATAAGGCCAAATCTAGTGAAAATGCAAGATTTTAAAACCCTAGGCATGAAATTTTGCAAGAATGATGCTATGATTCAACACTACAATTAGAAATAAGTCCTAATGAGTGTTTTTAAAGGGTAGTAAAATCTGAAACAAGATTTTAACTACAAACCCTAGCTAATGCAAAACTAGGTTTTTATGAAAAATGCACAATTTCAAGCAATTTTTAACAATTTTAGGCATGAAAATGTGATGCAAGTGATACTAAATGATGAATTTATATAAATTAAATAAGATCTAATGAAAATAATAGAAATTAGATGAAATTATATGCCAATTAATTTGAATTATACCAAAATGCAAGCCTAAGATGCCATTTTTTTCAAAACTTTCAAAATTTTCAATTTTTTTGTAATTTTTCAAATGCAATAAAATAAAGGAATGAAAATCTATCACACAACACTCAAAAAGGTGCAAAAAATTCAAAAACATAGGTTCACCAAAATATTTTGTATGAAAAAAGGGGAGATGATGAATGTGGTTGATTTAGTTTAGATCCTCTCTTTTCACTAAGCATTCAAGGACATATCAACCGAGTTGAATCTCCACTAAGCGAGAGCATTCACCTAACAGGTTGGGCTGTCAATTGGAATGATACAAAAGCTCAGATGTTATCAATCAATATGCCAATTTAATGTTTAAGTACTCTAAAAAACCTAAATATATAAAATAGTAAGCTAGTTGATGAATTATGACAAATCCTTTCAAATTAAGAGAGTAGGCAGAGGATTATAACTAACCATTTTTCAAAGTTTAGGATGTGGAAAAGTTGAGGACACCTCCACTAGAACCCTAGTCTAAGGTACTATTTTTAGTATAGAATCTAGATCTCCTCTCAACACTTATATTCACTGCATCTTTTGTTTTTGTCCCAAAAAAGGTGGACACTGCCACTAGTGCCCTAATCTAGTACTAGATAATCTTTGAGATGTTAAAAGCTCTTTGGATGTTGATTCCTATTGTCCAACTTATTTTTGTGTTTTCAACTCTGGAGGATACTACCACTAGTGCTTACCTCTATCATCTTTCTTTCAGATCTTGAATCCTTGTCTTCTACAAACCTCCTTCTACAACTCCACTCCATGAAACTCAGTACCTATAACCTGCAATCACAATGGAGTGTGGTTGGGGGTTGTGGTGTTTATAGGCTTGCCTCATTGAAGCCCTAGAGAGACATTCAAGTCTTCTAAACACCATTTTAGATGAGAGTGTGTATCCCTGTAGGATAGAGGCAAAACCCAAATGATAAGTGATGAAAAAATACAATAGATGTCACCTTGAAGTGAAGATTTCACATAAGTGAAGGCTCTTCAATCACATGAGAAGATGAAGTCACATCTACAATGACAAACACAATAACAATGTTCTACTCTGCAATAATGAATATCTTGAAATTACAAATATGTCTAAAGTTCACGATCATCTTCTAGTTTACAAATGAAAACTTAAACATGCTTATATGTGCAACTACAGGCATTCCCACTAAGAATTTCATAATTCAAACTTGAGATGTCAGCATAGGACCTAAATAACGGTCATAAAATGGACATTTAAATTTAGGGCAGACCCAAAATAGGGTAGGACTAGGGAGGTAGTGCCCAAATCCACCCTCCCATTTTTGTTTAGGGATCATCAAAATAGCACCCCCTAGGTCCTATTTGCCATAAGACTTCAGGGTTTTCTCATCAGGATTCACAATTATCATACAAGATGCTCTAAATGCATTCTAAGGACCCGAGAGCTAAACCTTAAAAGGGGAAAGCTGTGATGCCCTGCCATGCAACCCTAGAGTGCTAGACTAACAAGAGACAATAATACATAATTTATTTATTTTTTAAACAAGGAAATGCATTAATCATTAGAAATAACTGCTCTAATAACAACATTCAATGAAATGATCAGCTAACACTTCTAGGGAACATAACCACATCAAATAAAATTAAAACCATAGAAGTAATCTACATCTCAATGCAACAGAATAATAATATATCTTACATTAATAGGGATGAATAATTACAAATTTCAATACAAGGTTACAAGATCGATTACATCAGTTTACAAATAGTACAATTATGAAAGTATACAACAACTTGAAGATGAAGAGAAAATTGGAACTGGAACACTCCTACTCTGATCTCAAACTGAACATTCGAGAAGACTAATGGATAGCTCTACCTCCCAACCATGTGGAACCCTGAGGTCCACCCCTCTAAGCTAGGAGATAACAATGAGGATTCCACTAGGTCAAGGTTACAACCATGAACACAATAACAAGATCCAGACTCCATGCAGACCAATAGGATAACAAGACTGCATAGACACGACAGTATTCACCAAGACAAGACAAATTGAAACATCAAGCTAAGTTCAACCATCAAGACAAGTCTACACTCCAGAGGTAACAACATAGATAAAAAAGAAGTAACTAAACTACGTAAGGAGAGGTCATCGCATGGTCCTAGCATGGGTTACCTAGGCTATCTCTCACCAGAAGTTGGCCCCCATCTATGTTTACCTTAGCAGCCTCTCTCTAGGCACTGGCCCCATAGGATGACACATGTGGAGCTGACATGTCCTCTCATGAAGAAAAGGACGCGGCCTTGCCAACCAGGCCTTCTCATCCCATCCTGAGCCTATGAGAGCACTTAAGGCATGGGTGAGGTATCTTACTTATCTTGTTATGTGATTTACTACCCCAACCCTCCTAAATACGTTATTGAGTTATTACTTGCTTACAACTTCCATTTGGTTACCCAGGCGACCCCTCTGGCACTGGCACCACCATGAAAGCCACTCTCCTAGCAATCTTTGTCCAATCTTCCAAAACCACAATATGCAAGGACAAGGTTTACAAAAGATTCTAAACTAATACACAAGCCATTTACTTGACCACAATAATATAAATCCCATTGACCCCCTCAAACTCACACAATACATTATGAAAGAGTATGACATAAGTATCAAGTTGAATACCCAAACGGTTAGACCTCTGGAGTCGGTAATTAAATTCTTTACCCGGTTACAACTACACTTCTCTAGATAGGGAGCTGGGTTTCAATGACCATGACAACATTATAAGATCAACAAGGGATAAAGAGAAAGAAAACCTAACTCAATACCATCTGTAATACAAGTTGATAAAATAACCAATTTTGTCCCAAGGATGACTTTACACTAACACCGGTCAAGGTTTGTGAAATAAAATCATATCAATAAAAAGGGTAAATATAATACTAAAATCTTTACCCAAAATGTTCTTACTTCCATGCATTATAAATAATTACATTTACTTAAAAAAATAGAAAGTAGTATCACATTTAACACTTTAGCCTTATAACCTTTACAAATATTTTATTAACAAGTTCCAAATGCTATACTTCCAAGAAAAGATAAATTTTCTTTTGCTTCATAATCAACCAAAGATTCAATAAAGATTTAACTCAAAAGTATAAAGCAATAGTAATCATACAAAACCTATACAACAACTACACTAAGATTTAATCATGTTTACTAACAATGTAATAACTACTCTACCTTACTATTCTATGCAGCTCTAGTTATAAACTACCTTTAAGAGTAACATCTTTTCTATCTAATTGCCATTTGAACAAGTATTACACCATGGAGATGGTTTGAATATTAAAGTTCTAATCTTTCTACGATGCTAATTACACATTTATCTCCTACAAGGAATTTACTAAAACCCATGTATCACAGGGAACAATATTAACAAATTTATATTTATTTAGATAAAATTTACATATCTAATTTAACTCAATGCACCTAATTCTAGAGATAGAACCTAGACATTATCATACTAATAATTCACCTAAAGCTCTAATTTATTCTCTTAATAATCCTACACTACAAGTTCAATCCTATTCGTAAGGAAAAATAACTACTACACACCTATCCTAGCAGTTAAAGGTGCTATACAAATGTTAGCTTAAACATCATTATCATTAATGAAATTTCAAAATAATAGTTTAGCTAAAACAAAATACCTAAACACCTAACTATAATATAATTAATGTTTGCTCTGGAATGAATATGACTTAAACCTTAAAAATACATAGGGCATAAATCTCTTTCTCTACTCTAATACTAAACAACCTTATCATCACAGGAGTTAGATTTTTCAATAACCAAAAATAATTTTAGTAACCAAAACCTAATTGATGCTATCTACACTACTCATATAGTTTCCTATACATTCGACCTTCAATGACAAGATGAGAAAGGTAATTACCACTCTAAAGGATTTGGTTCCTAATTTCGGAGACTTGGGTGAATGCAACACATAGTAAGGAAGATGGTAGCTACTTCTTCTGGTAGCATCCGCCATAAGAAATTAAAGAAGCTGTCGAGACTTGATCCAGCCAGGTTCCTGGCCACACAATAGAAAGATACTCATGTGCAAGATGAATGTCAGCTGAGAGATGATGTGTAGAGTTTTGACATGGAATTAAGAGGTCAAAGGAAAAATGGCGAACATCATAGGTAACATCAGAAAAGAATGAAATCGCTCTTCACACTCCTATCGGACACATCAAATTTTGGTGATAGAGAAAATCCATCATACTCAGGGGGATCTATGCTCAATATAGTCTAAGATACTACTATTTAAAGCATGGTAGGGTGATAGATAGATTTTTGAGATGGCTAGGATTCAATTAAAGGTGTCACACGCTATTGGGTCTATGGCATTCTTCCAAATGCCATGCAAAAATTTAGATAAGGTAAATTAAATACTTTAAGCCATATATTGATATTAGCTGAGGCAATCGCCTTAGTAGAAATAGGTAGATAAAGAAAATAAATGCTCGGTTAACAATTACTATTTAAATCCAATGCTAAAAGAAGGATTGACGATTTTACTAATGGAAGTAATATGCCATTAAAAAACAAGTTGATATGAATTTGCATCAATAAATTTTGGTCGATATCCACCCAAGTAGAAGAACACTAAGTCAAAAATAAAAAATAAATTTATTGCAAGTATCAATGATGTTAACTATAATCCTTACTCGATGATGCCCATGCACCTCAAAAGAGCCCACCTCATGAAATTCTGAGCTCAGGTCGACACCAGGCAAACGACAGGGGACACACTAGGTTAAGGATTGGAATTACTCACCAGTTTGTTGTATCAAATGTTAAATCCTAAGGATCCTGACTATAACAATTTGTGGTATGGAACAAGTTTTAACATCTAAGAAATTAGTATTGGCATGCAGAATGCTACTTGGCCATATCAGGAAGAAATGAAAGGTACACTAAAAGAGTTGGTCGATAACTACAGTTGCTAAAAGGGTCAAAAAGCATTATCAAGTTGACTTCAATGAAGCCTTGGAACACTGGTTTGAGCTTGAAGAAAGGAACTATTGCGATAGTGAACAAAGATACAAGAAAATTGAGGCCAAGAGAATTTTGACTCCAAGGAAATCGACCAAAGGGAGGTAAGTAAAATTTGATTTGATTTAATCAAAGGTGCATAAAATTTGCCATACCTTGGTTCCTTTTAGGAGTTACATTGATGACAGACTAAGTCTAAATAAGTTCTTCCATAAGGATTGCATGTGCCTCCACAAATTTAATGTGGGCTGCTACAAAATAGCTTCACTAAGAAGTTGAACTTGAAATTGTTGGTTGGAGGAGGATATGATAAAACAGTGATAATAAAAATTGAAGAATGATGCAAGAAATGATTAAAAGCTTATCAATTAAGTTAGAGGAGAGAAATGTCGCAAATTAGGAGAAGTTCAAATTGATCTACAGGTGAAGATTACAGTTAAACCATTTGAGAAAGAGGTTAGGGTTGAAGAGATGCTTTGTAGGTTTAAAAATTTTGCCAAGCCTTTCCAAAGAGCAACCAATAAGAAGCAAGAAGTTTACAAAAAAGACAAGGGTGAATAACAGATCGATTCCATGCTAGAATAACCAGACAACAAAGGAATCTAATTCTTTAGAGCAAACATAGACAAAGAAAATACAAAAATTCATAAGACATACCCATACAATTCATGCTCCAAAATTGAATCCTCTTTCAGAACTTCCCCTCCTTTTCCTGCAAAACAATCCTTAGAAACATGCCTTTCAAAAACTTCCCCAGAACAAAAATAACCTCAGTCATAAAAACCCACTCACACCAAAACCTCCCCCAAGACCAAAAATAGACCACATCCATTAATTTCCAATACCCTTAAATCTGTTACACAATTCCCCTAATTTAGAGGAATTTGAGATTTTTACTTAACATAGAATTTCCATATCTCAAAACATATCCGACAACTAGCCAACAATAAATGATCATCCAAGATCATTAAATTACTATCCAATACTATTCTTCAAATAATGATATACTAATTAACCATATTAAACTTATGACATTGATACTAATAAAACCATTAACATAATCCATTTTAATCTATATTAGAATTTACTTAAATAATATTCCAAGTTAAGCAAAATACCATAATATTTGACAAGCTATTAATATTCTTAATATAATATTACCTCATTATTCATTACCAAGATACACATGGTCTAACTACCCAAAAATTGATAGTAAACATTCAAACCACATGACGACCAACCAACTGAAGGTTGAATTGACCTAGGGAATAAACCTCATGTTATCTCCGTCAACATTATCCATGGTGTATGTCCTACTCAGACCTGCTAATTTAGGTGGAGTCGAGGCCTGGTACCTAAAACCTATGTAAGAACAATGGGTTGTATATGATCAACTGCATATATATCAAACACACATCGAGTCAGAGAATCACGGCATAGTAGGGTGCTCAGACCGAGTAGTACTACACCATCGCTACTCTGAAACAAAATTATAACCATTTCTATTTAAAAATCAGATGCATAAAACATGGTAATATTAGACCATCACTAAACATGTCCATCTCATCATAATTGTAACAACAACAATGTCATCATAAACTCATACCACATGTCAGAACTATATCAGTCGAACATAGTCTATCACGATCAAAATAAGTATAAATCATAGGCCCAATAACTCAAATGTCTTAGAACTATCTGGATGCAGTGGAAGAACTAACAACTATCTCAGATCAAACAAAGAGTAATGTAGAACTAATCAACTATCACAAGCCAAAAATGAGGGGGCATTACACCCTCCCCCCTAGAGTTAGGCTTACTCTTGGAAGCTTGCAAACAAGTAAGGGTACAACTCTCTCATCCTGGAAACATCCTCCCAGGTAGTAGAAGTCTCATCATTAGGATCCCACTGGACCCTAACCTGTTCCATGTCTTTGCCCCTAAGAGCAAGTCTCCTATGTTGTAGAATGCTTACAGGCTCCAAAGCCAGCTACCCGTCCTCTACTTGTAGAGCAGTCTAATCAAGAACATGAGCAATATCTAGATAGTAAGGTCTAAGTACAAAAACATGAAACACATCATGAATAGGTGAAAGGCTGGGCAGCAAAGCAAGATGATAAGCAACATGACCAATCCTCTCCAACACCTCAAAAGGTCCAACAAAGCGTGGTGCTAGCTTAGAGCCCTTTCTGTAATGGATCAGACTCTTTCGTGGTCACACACGCAAGAATACCTTATCTCCAACTAAAAATTGTCGATCAATCCTATGAGCATCTGCATACTTCTTATGTCTGTCCTGAGCTACCACCAAATGCTCTCTAATCCTCTTGACCTGCTGCTCCATATCTCTAAGCATATCTAGACCAAGAATGACTCTATCCTCGAGATGATCCCAACTTAGTGGGGTCCTACAAGGGTGACCATACAAAGCTTGAAATGGAGACATGCCGATAGAACTATGATAACCATTATTATAAGAAAAGTCCACTAGGTATAGGTAGTCCTCCCAATGGCTCTACCAGTCCATCACATACATCCTAAGCATATCCTCGAGAACCTAATTAACCCTCTCGGTCGGACCATCGGTCTCAGGATGGTAGGCTAAACTAAAGTTCAACTGTGTCCCCAAGGCATGTTGCAGAGAAGTCCAAAGAGCAAAAATGAAGACTAGATCCCTATCAAAGATGATCCTACGAGGAATCCCATGAAGTCTGATGATGTCCTCCATGAACACTTTGGCCACTGTAGAAGCATTGTAAGAAGAACGGACAGGAGAGAAGTGGGCTACCTTTGTCAACCTATTCACAGTGACCATAATAGCATTGTGTCGATGTGAGGATACTGGCAAACAAACAATGAAGTCTATTGAAATGATGTCCCACTTCCACTCTAGAATTAAATGAGGCTGCAAAAGACCTATAGGGTGCTGATGCTCCACCTTCACCCTCAAACAGTCAAGATAGCTCAACACAAAATCAACAATATCCCACTTCATGCCACTCCAAAAGTACAACTAACATAGATTTGCATGCATCTTCTTGACACCTGAATGAGCAGAATATGGTGCCCAATGCACCTCTATCAACACTAGGGTACAAAGATTCTCAGAACTAGGAACATAGATATGACCCAAATGTCACAAAATACCATCTGACTCAAGAGAGTAACCGGAGAACCTACTCTCCAAAGGTCTACCAGACTCAATCTCAGATCTCACCTCCTAGTACCAACTGTCGGTAGGAAGTACTGCAAGAATCTGACCTCTCAAATCGACTGTGAGAGAGACCGCTAAGATCTCACATCACCAATGACTAAGAGCATCTACTACCACATTCTCTTTTCCCTGAATATACTTGACCTCAAATTCATACTTGCACAAGAACTCCATCCAATGCCTCTGCCTTGCATTCAAGTTTGGCTGCGTGAAAATATACTGCAAGCTACGATGATCATTATGCAGCTCAAACTGATGCCCCAAGAGAAAATGTCTCCACCTCACCAAGGCATGCACAACTGTGGCTAACTCTAGATCATGAGTGGGATAGTTCAATTCGTGATCCTTGAGTTTGCAAGACTCATAGGCAATCACACGACCATCCTGCATCAGAACTACTCCTAAACCCTCCAAAGAAGCATCTGTACAAACAACAAAGTCCCCGGTAGGATCAAGAACTACTAAAATAGGTGCCCTAGTCAACTACTCCTTAAGGGTGTAAAAAGCTTCCTGACACTACTCTGACCAAACAAACTTCTTCCCTTTCCTCTGAAGAGAAGTAATTGGATGAGCAATCCTTGAAAACCCCATAACAAAACAGTGATAGTAGCTTACCAAACCCATAAAACTGCTGACCTTAGAAACATTAGTAGGTGCAGGGCAATCCATAATAGCTTGGATCTTCAAAGGATCCACCACAATACCCTTTCTAGAGATGATGACCCAAATACTTCGCCTTTGTCTGAAAGAACTCACATTTTGACAAATTAGAATAAAATTGATTTTCTCTCAGACACTGCAACACCTGACGCAATTGTTGCTCATGCTCCTCCATAGTCCTCGAATAGATCAATATATCATCAAGAAACACAAGGACAAACCTATTGAGATAAGTGTGAAAAACACCATTCATCAAGCTCATGAAAACTAAAGGTGCATTCGTCAACCTGATTGGTACTACTGCGAACTCATAATGCCATAACGGGTATGAAATACCATTTTGTGAATATCTACCTCAAATATCTATAACTGATGATATCCTAACTTAAGGTTAATATTAGAGAACACCTTGGATCCCTTAATTTGATCAAACAAATCATCGATCCAAGGAAAGGGGTATCTATTCCTTACTGTCACCTTGTTGAGCTATCGATAATCGATACACAACCATAGAGATCCATCCTTCTTTTTTACAAAGATCATAGGTGCTCCCCAAGGAGAGACACTAGGTTGAATGAATCCCTTGGATAACAACTCTTCCAACTATAGTCAGAGATCCTTAAGCTCCTAAGTAGTCATCTTGTATGCAGCTCATGAGATGGGCTCTGCACCGGGAACAAGATCAATCCTGAAGTCGATGTCATGCTTAGGTGGCATCCCTAGAATCTTAGAAGGAAAAACATCAGCATACTCTCAACAGAGGATGATCATCAAGAGATGCCTCTTGATTCTCCTCCATCTCCAAGTCACTAATAGAAACTACAAAAAGCTAACATCCCTGATGCATGCATCTCTTAATCTATATAGCAGAAATCATATGTAGGGAAATAGGTCTCTAAAATCCTACAACCTCCACCTCTACACTAGAATCATCCACACATCTAACAGACTTATGTTGACAATCGATCACCACCTAATGGGCCTCTAACCAATCCATCCCCAAAACTATATCATATGAACCATGGGGTAGGATGCAAAGGTCTATAGTAGTAGATAGAGAGCCAATCCCCTAATCACACCCAGAAACTAGAGACTCAATTGCAATCTTATCCCCAGAAGCTAACTCAACCTACCACCTATCATCTTGCTTTGTTGCCACTAAGCCACAATGCTCCACAAGAGAAGGAGATATAAACGAATCAGATGCACCATAATCAAAAAGAACAAAATAACCAATACCTTGCATGAAACCCAAAGTCTCCACCATGGTGCCCTAATGCTCTATCTGTTGGTTATCCACCGCTACAAAGACTCTATGTGATCTACTTGCATCACCAACCATTGGTTTTGAAGCCGCCATTCAATGTCCAAACCCTGATGTACCCTTCTGTAGGCACTGTCTAGCAATATGGCCCTGTTGGCCACAAGAGAAACACCTGGTGCCTCTACCAAAACCACTACCACCCTAGAAAGAACTCGACTGCTAGAAACTACCTCTGCTCACTGTGGATTGTGTACTCTGAGCTAGCTGATCAAAGCGATTGCGCTTAGACTGAAATCTATTACCTTGTTGCAGTTGATAATTCTTCAGTTTGGCCTGAGAGTGCTGCTATCAACCACCCTTTGAGGGTGCATGAGATCCTGAAGCCTAAGTATGTCTACCATACGAAACCAAAACCTAAAGAAGGTGCACTACTAATATGCACACCTTTATGTCCACTGAGTGCCAAAGCCAAATTTTCTTCCACTAATGAGGCTTTCTCCACTGCTACCTCCATAGACGTAGGTTCGAATACACGAGCCCCTCTGCTAATCTGGGCATTTAGGCCCCTGATAAAATGCTACACCAATATGGAATCGTCATCTCTGATACCCACATACTGCTTGAGCTCATAGAATCTGTGCTCATACTGCTCAACTGTCATGGCCATCTACCTCAACTCATGGAACTCATTTGCATAATGCTACCTCCAATGATCAGAGAGAAAATGGCCTCTAAATCTCTCTAAGAACAACTCCCAAGACACAATGCTAATGTTCAAATGTAGCTTCTACTCCACTAATCGGTACCAAGTCGAAGAAAACCCTCAGAGATGCAAAATAGCACATCTGCCTTTGGTGTTTCTGCCATAAGGATGTATGGAAAAACACTTGCCTAAATCCAGTAACCAAGTCTCCACCTCTAGACCTCTACCAGCTCCATCAAAGATGGGAGGGCGTGCCCTCAGAAGATCTCTCATATGGCTAGCTAGTGTGGCCTCTTGCTTAGTTGTCAACTCTCTACACCTGGGCGTTTTCTCTCTCTCAAGGCTCTGGCTGGTCTACCTCTTGACCCTCTCTAGGATCTAATCAGGCAAGAGCCTCCTCAAGTAATTGTCGTAACTGGGCTCCCTTAGGCTGGCCCCGACCCTCCATATTCTAACCTTTTCCTTCATGGCCACTCTCATGAGGAGAACTAGGAGGAGGTGTACCGCCACCAACTCTCCCATGACCCCTACCTCTGCCATGACCTTGGCCCCTACCTCTAGGCATCTACCTACAAAATCAAAAGATGATTTATTATACACATTGAGGTAAAAAATAGCAGGGATGAAGTTAATCTATAGAGTTTAAGGACTAGGTCACATAATGGGCTCAGTTATAACCAGAGTACCTAGTGTTTAAACTTGGGTCTAATACCAAATGTGATGCCCCGCCATGCAACCCTAGAGTGCTAGACTAACAAGAGACAATAATACAGATTTTTTTTTAAAAACAAGGAAATGCATTAATCATTAGAAATAACTGCTCTAATAACAACATTCAATGAAATGATCAGCTAACACTTCTAGGGAACATAACCACATTAGATAAAATTAAAACCATACAAGTAATCTGTATCTCAATGCAACAGAATAATAATACATCTTACATTAATAGGGATGAATAATTGCAAATTTCAATACAAGATTACAAGACCGATTACACCAGTTTACAAATAGTGCAATTATGAAAGTATACAACAACTTGAAGATGAAGAGCAAACAAGAATTGGAACACTTCTGCTCTGATCTCAAATTGAACATCCGAGAAGACCAATGGATAGCTCTGCCTCCTAACCATGTGGAACCCTAAGGTCCACCCCTTTGAGCTAGGAGATAACAATGAGGATTCCACTAGGTCAAGGTTACAACCATGAACACAATAACAAGATCTAGACTCCATGTAGACAAATAGGATAACAAGACTATATAGACACGACAGTATTCACCAAGACAAGACAAATTGAAACATCAAGCTAAGTTCAACCATCAAGACAAGTCTGCACTCTAGAGGTAACAACAAAGATAACAAGGAAGTAACTGAACTGCATAAGGAGAGTATCATCACATGGTCCTAGCATGGGTTACCTAGGCTATCTCTCACCAGAAGTCAAATCCCATCTATGGTTACCCTGGCAGCCTCTCTCTAGGCACCGACCCCATAGGGTGACACATGCAGAGCTGACATGTCCTCTCATGAAGACAAGGAGCTCAGCCTTGCCAACTAGGCCTTCTCATCCCATCCTTAGCCTGCGAGAGCACTCAAGACATGGGTGAGGTATCTTACTTATCTTGTTATGTGATTTACTACCCAAACCCTCCTAAATAAGTTATTGAGTTATTACTTGCTTACAACTTCCATGGGGTTACCTAGGTGACCCCTCTGGCACTAGCCCCACCATGAAATCCACTCTCCTAGCAATCTCTGTCCAATCATCCAAAACCACAATATGCAAGGATAAGGTTTACATAAGATTCTGAACCAATACACAAGCCATTTACTTGACCACACTAATATAAACCCCAGTGACCCCCTCAAACTCACACAATACATCATGAAATAGTATGACACAAGTATCAAGTTGAATACCCAAATGGTTAGACCTCTGGAGTCAGTAATTGAATTATTTACCTAGTTACAACTACACTTCTCCCGATAGGGAGTTGGGTTTCAATGACCATGAAAATATTATAAGATCAACAAGGGATAAAGAGAAAGAAAAGCTAACTCAATAGCATCCATAATACAAGTTGATAAAATAACCAATTTTGTCCCAAGGATGATTCACGCTAACACTGGTCAAGGCTTATGAAATAAAATCATATCAATAAAAAGGGTAAATACAATACTACAATCTTTACCCAAAATGTTCTTACTTCCATGCATTAGAAATAATTACATTTACTTTTAAAAAAATGGAAAGCAGTATCACATTTAACACTTTAGCCTAATAACCTTTACAAATATTTTATTAACAAGTTCCAAATGCTATACTTCCAAGAAAAAATAATTTTTCTTTTGCTTCATAATCAACCAAAGATTCAATAAAGATTTAACTCAAAAGTATAAAGCAATAGTAATCATACAAAACCTATACAACAACTACACTAAGATTTAATCATGTTTACTAACAATGTAATAGCTACTCTACCTTACTATTCTATGCAACTCTAGTTATAAACTACCTTTAAGAGTAACATCATTTCTATCTAATTGCCATTTGAACAACTATTACACCATGGAGATGGTTCGAATATTAAAGTTCTCATCTTGCTACGATGCTAACTACACATTTATCTCCTACAAGGAATTTACTAAAACCCATGTATCACAGGGAACAATATTAACAAATTTATATTTATTTAGATAAAATGTACATATCTAATTTAACTCAATGTACCTAATTCTAGAGATAGAACCTGGACATTATCATACTAATAATTCACCTAAAGCTCTAATTTATTCTCTTAATAATCCTACACTACAAGTTCAATCCTATTCGTAAGGAAAAATAACTACTACACATCTATCCTAGCAGTTAAAGGTGCTATACAAATGTTAGCTTAAACATCATTATCATTAATGAAATTTCAAAATAATAGTTTAGCTAAAATAGAATACCTAAACACCAAACTATAATATAATTAGTGTTTGCCCTGGAATGAATATGACTTAAACCTTAAAAATACATAGGGCATAAATCTCTTTCTCTACTCTAATACTAAACAACCATATCATCACAAGAGTTGGATTTTTCAATAACTGAAAATAATTTTAGTAACCAAAACCTAACTAATGCTATCTACAGTGATCATACAGTTTCCTATACATTCAACCTTCAACGACCAGATGAGAAAGGCAATTACCACTCTAGAGGATTTGGTTCCTAATTTTAGAGACTTGGGTGAATGCAACACAAAATAAGGAAGATGGTAGCCTCTTCTTCTAGTAGCATCCGCCATAAGAAATGAAAGAAGCTATCGAGACTCAATCTAGCTAGGTTCCCAGCCACATAATGGAAGGATACTGATGTGCAAGATGAACGTTGGCTGAGAGATGAGGTGTAGAATTTTGACATGGAATTAAGAGGTTGAAGGAAACATGGTGAACATCATAAGGTAACATCAGAAAAGAATGAAATCAGTCTTCACACTCCTATCGGACACATCAGATTTTGGTGATAGAGAAAATCCATCATACTCAGGGGGATCTATGCTCAATATAGTATCAAATACTGCCATTTAAAGCATGACAAGGTGATAGATAGATTTTTGAGATGGCTAGGAATCAATTAAAGGTGTCATGCATTGTTGGGCCTATGGAATTCTTCCAAGCACCATGCAAAAATTTAGATAAGGTAACTTAAATACTATAAGTCGTATATTGATACTAGCTAAGAGGCAATCACCTCAGTAGAAATAGGTAGATAAAGAAAATAAACGCTCGGTTAAAAATTATTGTTTAAATCTAATGTTGAAAGAAGGATTGATGATTTTACTAATGGAAGTAATATGCCATTAAAAGAAAAAGTTGATATGAATTTGCAGCACTAAATTTTGGTCGATATCCACCCAGGCAGAAGAAGGCTGAGTCAAAAATAAAAAATAAATTTATTGCAAGTATCAATGATGTTAACTATAATCCTTACTCGACGATGCCTGTGCACCTCAAAAGAGCCCACCTCAAGAAATTCTGAGCTCAGGTCGACACCAGGCAAACGATAGGGGACACACAAGGTTACGGAGCAGAATTACTCAATAGTTTGTTGTATCAATTGTTAAATCCTAAGGATCCTGGCTCTAACAATTTGTCATATGGAATAAGTTTTAACATCTAAGAAATTAGTATTGGCATGCAGAATGCTACTTGGCCATATCAGGAAGAAATGAAAGGTACACCAAAAGAGTTGGTAAAAAATTACAGTTGCTAAAAGCGTTGAAAAGCATTATCAAGATGACTTCAATGAAACCTTGGAACATTGGTTTGAGCTTGAAGAAAGGAACTATTACGACAATGAATAGAGATACAAGAAAATTGAGGCTAAGAGAATTTTGACTCCAAGGAAATTGACCAAAGGGAGGTAAGTAAAATTTGATTTGATTTAATCGAAGGTGCATAAAATTTGCCATACCCTAGTTCCTTCCAGGAGTTACATTGATGATAGACTAAGTCTAAATAAGTTCTTCCATAAGGATTGCATGTGCCTCCACAAATTTAATGTGGGCTGCTATAGAAGACCTTCACTAAGAAGTTAAACTTGAAATTGCTGGTTGGAGGAGGATATGATAAAATAGTGATAATGGAAATTGAAGAATGATGCAAGAAATGATTAAAAGCTTATTGATTAAGTCAGAGGAGAGAAATCTCACAAATTAGGAGAAGTTCAAATTGATCGACACGTGAAGATTACAATTAAACCATTTGAGAAAGAGGTTAGGGTTGAAGAGATGATTTGCAGGTTTAAAATTTTTGCCAAGCCTTTCCAAAGAGCAACCAACAAGAAGCAAGGAGTTTACAAATATGACAAGGGTGAATAACAAATCGATTCCATTCCAGAATAACTAGACAACAAAGGAATCTAATTCTTTAGAGAAAACAGAGACAAAGAAAATATAGAAATTCATAAGACATACCTGTACAATTCACACTCCAAAATCGAATCCTCTTTCAAAACTTCCCTTCCTTTTCCCACAAAACAATCCTCAGAAACATGCCTTTCAAAAACTTCCCCAGAACAAAAATAACCTCAGCCATAAAAACCCACTTACACCAAAACCTCCCCTGAGACAAAAAATAGACCACAACCATTAATTTCCAGTACCCCCAAATCTATTGCACAATCCTCCCAATTTAGAGGAATATGAAATTTTTACTTAACATAGAATTTCCATATCTCAAAACATATTTGAGAACTAGCCAACAATAAATGATTATCCAAGATCATTAAATTACTATCCAATACTATTCTTCAAATAAAGATATACTAATTGACCATATTAAACTTATGACATTGATACTAATAAAACCATTAACATAATCCATTTTAATCTATATTAGAATTTACTTAAATAATATTCCAAATTTAGCAAAATACCATAATATTTGACAAGCTATTAATATTCTTAATATAATATTACCTCATTATGCATTACCAATATACGCATGGGCTAACTACCCAAAACTCTACAATAAACATTCAAACCACATGACGACCAACCAACTAAAGGTTGAACTGACCTAGGGAATAAACCTCATGTTATCTTCATCAACATTATCCATGGTGTAGGACCCACTTAGACCTGCTAAGTTAGGTGGATTCAAGGCCCGGTACCTACAACATGCATAAGAACAATGGGTTGTATATGATCAACTACATATATATCAAACACACATCGAGTCAGAGAATCACAGCGTAGTAGGGTGCTCAGACTGAGTAGTACTACAACATCCCTGCTCTGAAACAAAATTATAACCATTTCTATTTAAAAATTAGATGCATAAAACATGGTAATATTAGACCATTACTAAACATGTCCATCTAATCGTAATTGTAACAACAACAATGTCATCGTAAACTCATACCACTTGTCAAAACTAAATCAGTTGAACATAGTCTATCACGATCGAAATAAGCATAAATCATAGGCCCAATAACTCAAATGTCCCAGAACTATGTGGATGTAATGGAAGAACTAACAATTGTCTTAGATCAAACAAAGAGTAATGTAGAACTAATCAACTATCACAAGCCAAAAATGAGGGGGCATTACAAAAGCCCCCAATGGGACATTTTTTGACATAACACAAAGGAATATGTCTGATTCTAAGAGGTTTTAGAGGTTGTAAGGTGTTTCTTATGTTGTAATTGTTGGAGTCTAGGACAAAATTGAGAGGGGGAGTGAATCAGTGTTGTATAAATTTTACAATTTTAATCCTTTTGACTTACAGGATAAAGAGAGAAAAAGACAAAGTTAATAACTCACAAATGTACAATTATAATATTGAAGGCATGAATCAGGACATTAAACATAGATCATGAAGACACATAAGAAATATAACACAAGATATGATGAGTGGAAAACCCTCAAGGGGAATACAAACCACTCTGAAACTTCCCCACTGGCTTATTAAAAACCTCACTGGTTACATGAAGGTCTCACTGACCAAATAAGCCTCTGATGCAGGGATCACTAAACAAAAACCACAAAGGATCAAACTAAAAACATTGGAGGAAGAGGATATAGGGTATGGCAGGGCAAACAACTCATCTAGGCCTCAATTGACCAAATAGAAACACTTGTCTTCAATTTGGACTTGACTGTCCACTCACATTCCATGACTTCAACACAACACAATATCATCATTTATAGGTTCAAACACATGGGGACCTTCCCAAACCTTCTAGGAACCCTAAACTAACTAGGTTTGACTGTCCCAAGCTCACAAAACTCACAAAATGCACTGAGGGTACCTCCTTCTACCACTTCCTTCACAAACCCACTCACTTCCTTGTAGCCCTCTTTTTATGAATGTCATGCAATAAATTTAGTTCCAAACCTATTCTCCAAATTTTCATGGGATTTTTGACTACCCGTTACCTTTTTCTTGAACATATTAAACATGCAACATAGGTTTCTTTGGAACACTATACCCAAAACTTGATTGTACCCTGCTGTCCCAAGGGCTAATTAGGCCTCCTAGACATGACAAATGGCTATAAAACTTGTTTCACAATACTCAAACCCACTCCAAGGCATCAAACAAATCATATAAGGTCTAAGTACACTGATTTCAAGGTTCTTGGGTTCTCTCAATTCTCCCATGCATCAATTCACTCCTCTATGCAAGTCACCAATCCTAGTACATGAAAACATTAGGTGCCACAGCTGCAACAATCACTCTTACTCTTATCCTCTACCCTGATCATGAAAGCCCATTTGTTAGACATACACAAATAGCTTAATACATTCATTTCCATCTATGGAGCAAGTGTGGAAACTCCTAAATCCATCGATTTCATGAAAAAGCACTAAAACCCTCTAAAACCCTACTACAGACCCACTTGCACAAAAATAGTCATAAAATGCTTCTTTTACAATTAAATTGGCTCCAACAAAGTTTAAATGGAAGGTGACTCGATCCTTTACACATCCATATACATTTGTACCCTTGACAACATTGTATAGTCAAGTACAGGCATGAGGAATAGCAATAAAAATAGTCATAAACTGTGAAAAAGAGTAGTGCCAAAGAAAATGTTGGGAAAGTGCTCAAACCTCCATAAAATCTCCTCCAACCTAGCTTAAAACAAATATGAGACAATAAACTAAAACATTACAAGCATGAGAATTCTTTCATTAGTACTATATGGCCAAGAAAAATGAGAGGGAACAACAATTTTTAGAAAAACTGTGAAAATGGGACAGCAAACAGTCATCATTCAAACTCCATCTCCATCACAATATCTGACCACCATTGCATTTTACATGTTTTTATCCCCTACAAGATTTCCATTGTGGGAAAAGGCTTAGAAATATCCTAAACTTCCAATTTTTTTTCACTAAAACCTACTTTTTCTAAATATAGACTGTCATACTTTTTATGACTGCGGACCCACTAAACTATTTTTGAACCCCACTAACATAAAATGACTAATATCATCCTCCACTTACTGACATATGCCTTTTTAAGGCTCTATTACATTTATTTTTGAAACTCCATTTAGTTTTTAACACTACCATTTTAAATAAAAGACAAAATATCCTAGGTGCATTGCAGCATACAACCTAACTTGAAACTTTTCCAAGTCCCTTGGAAATATTCTTGCAAATTGTACTTCATTTCTCCATGCTTGTCTTCATTAGGTCCATCTTTATTGTCCATAGCATGCTTGCCAACATCTCTTGATGTTTGACCATATGCACTCTTTTTGAACTATCCCACTCTTGGTCTTCTGACCTTGTCACTTTTATCAGCAACTATGCTTCTCTCTATTGTCTTCACACTTGTCTTCTCAACTCCTTGTTCACACCAATATCTCATACTATTGTTTCCACTATCATTATCTTTCTCAACCTCTATCAGGCCTGCAACTTGTGTGTTCACTGTCCTTGTTATCTTGTCAATTGCTGCACTAGCTTCTCTTGGCTGTCTTTTCTTCACTACAGGGCACATGATTGTCCCTACTAAGACTCCTTCACTCACTTCTTGCCTTACCATAGGCTCTACACTCTTACACTTCTCATTTTCACTCTCCTCCTTCCACATGAGGATATTTCTCCTCATAACTGGTTGCAAATCATCTTCACATTTGCTCTTTATTGTTTCAACAACTTCATGCCTTGAAAAGGTTGCACACTCCTTGTCTTCACTCTCCTCAAACATCACTAGCTCCTTCTTGCCAAACATAACCATCTTTTCTGTTCTTGACTGCTCCTCTAATGGTAGTAGCACAAAAGTCTTATCATCCTTCTTGATAGTCAAGGTATTAGCTCTTCTATCATAGACTGCAAACCTATCAAATTGCCAGGGTCTTCCAGTATCACATGACAACAATCCATTGGTAGGATGTCACAAAGTACTCTATCCTCATATGCTCCAATCTTAAACTCAACTAATGCTTTCTCAGTCACTAAAATAGACTGATGATCACTCACCCAAGAAATTTTGTAGGGAACTTCCCTAGGAACTCTCTTCAACTTCAACTTGTCTACCATCTCACTAGACACCATATTACCAGTACAACTAGAATCCACTATAACTTTACATGCCTTGCTCTTGCTCTTGCAATTTGTTCTAAACGATGCTCTCCTCTGAATCATCTCCTTCTCCTTGGAGGTCTTCAGTAGTGCTCTCTCTCTCTCAGCATCAATGCTTCTCCTGCTTCAGCATCACACCTTGTGTAACTAGAACTACCACACTCTTCTTCTTGGACTAATTGAATCCTCCTCTCATTCTTCCTCTCACCATCACTTGAAAATTTTTGTTTCTCAGAACACTTATATGCTAGGTGCCTAAACTCTTGACAATTATAACACTTACCTACAAATGTATTTACACTCCTTCCACCACCAAATCTGCCTCTAGAACCTCTACCTCTAAAATTTGCACTTTGTCCTTGTTTGAAATCAGCACCTTGTCATTGTGCCTTGTTCATGTCTTCTTGAATTTCACTGACTTGCTTTGTGTTAAAATATCCTCTACCTCTGACTATCTTATCTTGTCTTCTCTTCAACTTCTCTTCCACTCTAACTGCCATCTAATAATAGTCTTCAACACTCCTTGGATTTGCCAACACTAGTTCATCCTACATGTTAAACCTCAAACCACCAATATACCTAGCAACATTTTGCACTTCACTTTCATTTTGACTAGACCTTATACTCAGATTATAAAACTCTTTAGTATATGACTTAACATCCATTTCTTTTTTCCTCAAACCTTGAAGCTTTTTAAACATTTGAACTTCATAATCTTTAGGCAAGAACTTACCTTTGATCTTGGATACAATTTGTCCCATGAGATAATCTTTGACTTTCCTTTCTTTCTTCTCTCTATCTGCTGATAATCCCACCATAACAAAGCATAACCTATCATCTTGGTCTTTGCAATCTTCACTTTCTAATCCTCAAGAACTTCTTCACACTCAAAGTGGTTGTCTAATGCTGCACCCCAATCTAGTAACTCTTCATCATTCAGGTTTCCTCCATACTTTGGCACATCTATCTTCATCTTGTACTTGTCATCTTTTACTACCCTTAGCAACTTCACCATCCTCTGATCCTCATGTTCTAACTCTTCATCCACATCTTCATACTCAGCTTCCTCTTCTTCCTCAGACTCAATCTCTTCACCTAGAGCCATGCCTCTTCTCTGATTTTGTTCTAGGGTAGCCATTCTTTCTTTTAGTTCCCTCAAATCTCTAGCATGCTTCTCCTTAAGCTCATTCATCTCTTGAGACATGTTTCTCACTCTTGGAGTCATCTTGACAAACTACCTCTACAACTCAACACTTCACAGACCTACTAACTGTGCTCTGATACCAATTTGATGTAGGGCTCACTAAACAAAAACCATAAAAGATCAAAATAACAACACTAGAGGAAGCGGATATAGGGTATGGTAGGGAAAACAACTCATCTAGGCCTTAGTTGACCAAACAGCAACACTTGTGTTCAATTTGGACTTGACTGTCTACTCACATTCCATGACTTCAACACAACACAATATCACCATTTATAGGTTCAAACATATGGGGACCTTCCAAAACCTTCTAGGGACCCTAGACTAACTAGGTTTGATTGTTCCAAGCTCAAAAAACTCACAAAATGCACTGAGGGTACCTCCTTGTACCACTTCACAAACCCACTCACTTCCTTGTAGCCCTCTTTTTAGGACTGTCATGCAATAACTTTAGTTTCCGACCTCTTCTCCAAAATTTCATGGGATTTTTGACTACCCTTTACCTTTTTATTAAACATATTAAACATGAAACATAGGTTTCTTTGGAACACTATACCCAAAACTTGATTGTACCCTACTGTTCCAAGGGCTAATTAGGCCTCCTAGACATGACAAATGACTATAAAACTTGTTTCACAATACCCAAACCCACTCCAAGGAATCAAATAGATGATATAAGGTCTAAGTACATTAATTTAAAGGTTCTTGGGTTCTCTCAATTCTCCCATGCATCAATTCACTCCTCTATGCAAGTCACCATTCCTAGTACATGAAAACATTAGGTGCCACAGCTGCAACATACACTCTTACTCTTATCCTCTTCCCTGATCATGAAAACCCATTTGTTAGACATACAAAAGTAGCTTAATACATTAATTTCCATCTATGGAGCAAGTTTGGAAACTCCTAAATCCGTCGATTTCATGAAAAAGCACTAAAACCCTCTAAAACCCTACTACAGACCCACTTGCACAAAAATAGTCATAAAATGCTTCTTTTACAATGAAATTGGCTCCAACCAAGTTTAAATGGAAGGTGACTCTATCCTTTACACATCCATATACATTTGTACCCTTGATAGCATTGTACGGTCAAGTATAGGCATGAGGAACAACAATAAAAATAGTCATAAACTGTGAAAAAGAGTAGTCCCAAAGAAAATGTTGGGAAAGTACTCAAACCTCCATAAAATCTCCTCCAACATAGATTAAAACAAATATGATACAATACACTACAACATTCCAAGCATGATAATTCTTTCATTAGTACTATACAGCCATGAAAAATGAGAGGGAACAACAATTTTTAGAAAAACTATGAAAATGGGACAGCAAACAATCATATTCTTTTTTTTTCATTCAAACTCCATCTCCATCACAATATCTGACCACCACTGCCTTTTACATGTTTTTATCCCCTACAAGATTTCCATCGTGGGAAAAGGCTTAGAAATAGCCTAAACTTCTAATTTTTTTCACTAAAAACTACTTTTTCTAAATTTAGACTGTCATACTTTTTGTGACTGCAAACCCACTAAACTATTTTCAAACTCCACTAACATAAAATGACTAAAATCATCCTCCACTTACTGACATATTCCTTTTTAAGGCTCTATTACATTTATTTTTAAAACTCCATTTAGTTTTTAACAGTAACATTTTAAATAAAAGACATAAAATGTCCTAGGTGCATTGCACCAGCCTCACTGGCTACAAAGAACCCTCACTAGCTACAATATGTGTCTCACTGACAAATGTAAGGTTTCACTGACCTACAAGCCTCACTGACATACAAAAAGTCTCACTGACATTTTTACAAACACTTTGGGTCCACATACAAATCTTATCAGGGGATTACCTTGTTTCAATCAAGTGCAAAACCTTATACCTCCCCTTTATCTTTCACAACAAATTCACTAAAAAAGTATATTCTTCAATCTATGCAAAAGAAACAAATCATAAAAAACAAATTCTCTCTATGATAATTTATGTACCATCTCTATAATCACATCTCCAATCATCTAATCATTTGATTGTATTTGCAAACTCTTCATCTCTCTGCTCATCTTCTTCTCTCTGTCAAAATATGATCTCACATACACAATGACACACACACATCAATCTGGAACCTGTAAAAATAAATCATATAAATCTTCTTCAAAACCCTTCATATTCCTCTTCTCTACATAAAAATTTTATCCTACACTTTTCATCTTTCTCTGTGCACTTCAATAACTCTAGCAATTTCTTCTTCTTCTTCATAAATTGCAATAATAATATCTTTTAGAATTAAAGTAGATTGATATGAAATAATTTATTTCATCTTCAAATTCCCTTTTTCTCTGATCCATTCATCTTCACCTAGAAAAACCATTTTCATCTTCTCTATAAAAAAGTTTGAATGATATTCATCATATATCACAAAATAAAATCATCAATGGATTGCTTCAATCTACCCTTTCAAACTTGATCTCCTTCTATCTGCAAAAAAAATCTTCAAAAAAATATCCTCTGCATAACAAAAACTCTTGGACAAAAAAAAATGATCTATTCACCTTCCCTAAATATTTATGAACTTTCCCCTTTTTTTAATTGCACAAAAAATCCTTAAAAAAGAAACCCTTTATAAATTCTAATGCCTCCAAAGGCCCCCCAAAAAAACTTTAAATAAGAAATAAATCTGCCTTTCCTTGCAAAAAGATGTCATAGAAATGATCACCAAATAGGGAAATAAAGACAAAGATTCTAATTATATTTGATGCCATGGAAATCATGCTCCCCATAATAATCGACACCTTTCCATAAATCATGGTCTCTATTTTATTTAAATCATTCGATGCTTTTCTCAACTTATAATCTCCTTAAATCATGGTCTAAAAACAAGGCATAATTCATGCCCTTTTAACTCTTAAAGTTTCAACGCTTAAAGCATATAGAGCTTTTATGATGTCTTAAGGATATAACATTTAGGGCAGAGCTACTAATATAACTTTTTAAACTCCTTTTTGAGAAAACCTTCGAATCTTTATAAAACATGATGCATTGAGCTCCCCTTCATTTATGTCATAAGGATTTATTAAACAAATCTATTAACATAGCTTATTCAAATTCCCGTCAAATTTAAATACTTTTTGCCGCTCAACACATATGGGAGAGACCGGTGGTATCAGGATGCTAGACAAGAGGGTCAGTCACACATGTTGTAAGACCCCTCTTGTAGGTCATGTTTAGTGAAATGACCTTCTATCATAGGTCAATGTGAATTTAGAATATAAAGTGTAACTGTCATTGTAAGGGCAAAGAATGATATGAAAATAGGACTTTATAAACCCCTTTATAAACCTTGAGCTCATAAACAAAATAAATATCTTCAATAAAAATTAATTCCAATCTTGTCATGAACTACATCAAGAACTAAACAAGCTTGTTCCTCTGCATATACAACTCTAATAATGAACCTGTTGATAACTGAGAGAGGGGGTGAATCAGTTATCTTAATTATTTTAGCTTTCTGAACTTTCTTAATAATTAATGCAGCATCAATTCAAATAAGCAAACATAACCATGAAATGGAAATACACATGACACAATATTTTTGATGTGGAAACCCTGTTAAGGGAGAAAACCACGGGGTGATTAACCCAAGATTCTATTCTCTATTAGAAGAATAGAAATTCAAAATGGCACTTGCCAATTAGGGCTCACTGCCTGAGCACACTACTCACAAGAGGCTCACTGCCTACAAGAGACTCACTATCTACAAGTTGTAAGAAGAATAACAAGATCCTTGAACTAATGAGAAGGATCCATATATGCTGAGGTTCAGTTCCGGTTAGGCTCAATACACTGATCTGTTGCACTTCATCCTTCCTCTTCTTTGGTGCTGTTGACCTGTCACATACCGGACCTATCTTACTACTTTCACATTGTTCTTCTACTTTTCTTCACACACCACAACACACAACACACACCTTCATACCAAAATCAGTCTGATATATATATCTGCACCAAGGATTTCATCCACTTTCTAGTTGGCATCCGGAATAGTCAATATTTATCCAAACTCTAATGTGTCAGCTGAGTCCTTACTTATCAAGTGATGCATATCAAGGAGATGCTTATAGAAGTCATCTAACATGTTGGCCAATCATGGATGATACCTTAAGAACCTTGATCACCATCAACAACTCATCCAGGTTGAGGTTTGATACTCTGCCGGTCAGTTCTTCCTCTGTCAACTCTGCCAAACTGGACCTCAATACTTAGATGCTCATATCTCTTCACTCTTACATCACGAGAGGCTCAATCCCTAGAATCTATCAGTTAATGTATTCCTCTTGACTTCCCCAAGTCCACACTTTACAAAGATATTTTCTCTAAGAAATCCAGACCTGACTGTCAGACCTTGCTGCATGCTCTGTTCTTGCTTATCAGACCACAACACTTCTTCAATTTGACTTCCGGTATAGGTACACCATGTTCTGTGGATGGGTGGGATGAACTTTGTTGCCATCAATGACAATAATCATGAAGCCATATAGTGTCTCTTGCCAACAATCTCCCCCTTTGGCATTGATGGCAACACTTAGTGAAAAATGACTAAGTGTCACACTATACTCCCCCTTGGCTGTGTCTCTGTTCTTATGTACATTTTATGGAGCTCCCCCTTAGCTAGACTCCTTATTTTTCACTGCTCCTCACTCCCCCTTTGACATCAATGGCAAAGGGTGGGATCCGCACACCAAAATTTCCAAAAACAATCTATACTTAGCCACATATATATACATGTTTCCCCTACATATACTAAAATATATATAAAAAGGTGGTCTTTAGCTATACCACTTATGTCGCCCAACTATTCTTCATCCTATCCAAAATTGAGATGTGACCACTCAACAAGAATGCAAAAGCCTCTGCCCTTTTTAGATCTATCGGATCACTGGTCCGGGCTGTAGTCTGAGCATCACTTAGGGCCTCATGTATGGCTTCTAACTTAGGGATAATGATCCCTCTAAGTTCACTCAACCTACTTATTCTATTTTTTCTTTTCCTTCTCAAGTTTCTTAATTTCATTCAAGACTGCAATAGTCTAACATTCTTGATTGATTACGGGAGATGAGAGAGGATCAAAACTTTGAGACAAACTTAATAGTTTATCTTCTTGCTCTTTTACTTTCTTATCAACATCTTTGGTCACTTTGGACCAGGATAAACAAAATTTATAAATATTTCTGCCATCTTTGAGAGCCTTTTGTAAACTCTTTATCCCAATATCCATAACTCTCCTGTCATTTGAAATTAGACCCTATACTTTAGAGAATCTCTTATCCAAAAATTCTTTCCTGACTTTCTCTTCTGCTGCTTTCTCTAAAGAATCAAAATGTGTATTAATAGAATTTACAAGAGACTTTAGATTATCGGATGTGGATGTTGTAGGATCCTTTTGGAAGGATGGCATGATCTTTTCTAGTACATCGGATGTAGTTTCTATGAGCTCACAGTCTTCCATGTGAGACTAGCATTTTTTCTTTTGCCTTAGCTTGAGTGAAGGAAGCTAGTTTCATGGTTTGGACCAGAGAGAGGGAATCAAAATTGAATGGACCTTGAAGTAATTCCATTTCATCAAATTCCATCATTTCTTTGGTCAAGAACTCTTTGACTGCTTTTGCTGTGTCTCTTGCCAGAGATAGAATTTTCTCCTCTTCTGCAGCCTTACCGCTATTATTTGTGGCCTTCTCTGTTGGAGTTTTCTCTCCTTCTGTAGCCTTTCTACTGTTATCTTCTTTCTCTTTTACTTCTTGATTGATCTTCTCTTGTACTCTTTCTTTTTCTTTGAATCTGAAGTCTGTAGTGGAAACTAGAGGAGAGATGTTTGCTTGATCATGGACCTCTTCTTCCAGAGTAGAGGAATCTAAGTCCTTACCTTTTTGTTCACCTATCTCCTTTACCTCTTTGACCATTGTCTCAGTAGATTCTTCTTTGTCGTCTATGGCAGAGGGTTCATCACTTATGTCCTCTATGATAGGAATGTTGAATCTTTTGTAGGCATTCTAGAGGATTTCTTCAGTTTCTTTAGCTATTTTGTCAGTTTCTCCAAGCATAAGTTGATTCATTCTAGTTTTGCTTCAGAACTCATCCTTACAATCTTTGAAAATCATATTCATTTGTTTCTGAGTGATTGAGAGATAGAGCTGAATAGCTATGTGTTCCCTGATCTCAAGGTCCTTGGCCTTGGCATTGTTCTTCTTGATTTCTAGTTCTTTCTCTAGGCTCTTTGGAATTAGAGATATAATCTCAATGAATGCTTTATTATAAATGTTAAGGTACCCAACTATGGCTTCTTGCAGGATCTTCTGATTAGCCTCACTGTAGTTGTCATAAAATTCAGTCATTGGTTTCAAGTTCCCATCCACAGTGACTGATTTGACTACATCATCAATGGACAGAGTGGGCCTTTCAACAAACTCTTCTACCATCTCTTCCTTGTCTTCACCGGTAGAGGGTTCACCAGATACTTTCTTCTTTTTCCTCATTTTCCTTACCTCCTCATCCGATTTTGTCTCTTCTTTATCCTTTTGGCTTGTGTAAGACCTTGTTTCCTTTTTCTTGGTTCTCTTCTCTCCTTTTCCGGATGATTTTGCTTCCATTTTTTATGCCTTTGAGCTCTTTGCAGTGGTGGGTGTAGAGGTCTTAGAGGATCTGGTCTGGGAGGGGACTTCCATCAGAGTACCTTCTTTGTCTTTCTCTGCCCTTTATGTCTTCTCTCTATTTGCATCAAGTGCTTCTTTTGAAATTCCATGCCTCTTGGCAAACTCTTCTACTTCCCTCCTCACTTTTCTTTTTATTTCTGGTTGTCTTAACTCCACATGGATCTTCACACTTAATTCTTCAAAGGTTCCAAACCTTTCTACCTTGGGATCCTTGGGCTGACTTAGCATGTGTTGAACATGCAGACCCACAATTTTCTCATCCACTTCATACCCCATAGGCATGATCCACATTGTTCTTGGTTTCACTGCCTCCATTAGGCACTGATTAGGTTCTAACATAAAGCATATTGTATCTTTATATTTTTCAACTAAAGATTGGGGGATTCTCTCTCTTGCTTGCATCATGCTCTAAAAATTCTTGAAATAGCCTTAGAGAGCTGTATTCTGTGCCTTGGCATCACCAAGCCCATGTATATAATCTCTGATTTGAATGGCTACTGGTCTATCATTCTGCCATACCCAGCCACTGGATCTAGGAAGCTCATTCATGTAATAAAAGAATAGGCAGAGTATCAAACCACTATATTTGAAAGAGTTCTTATTGTCCTTCTTTATCTTCTACTGATTCTCCAAGAGTTGGTTCAGAAGGAGCTCACAAAGATCATAGTCTGCATTCTTCCTCAACATTTCATAAGCAGTATATATAGCAGTTTTGGATACTGAATTCTCCCTACTGGAGTGATATATCTTATATCTAATTATCATTGATGCAAACTTGATATCCGGATCTGTGATATCCTCAATAGTCATTGCTCTTTTATCAAACTTTGATCCGGTAGCCTCACTCACAATTTAATTTTTGATAGATTTGAGTGTAGGCATTCCACCAGTTGAGTGTAATCTAGTTACTGCCCTAATGGCATCCTTAGTGATCTTAAATAGCCTGCTCAACCACATGAAGTTGTCATGCATTCTATTCAAGATATACCGGACCTATTCATCTTCCAGAAAATAGGGGAAATGAATGCATTGTGCAAAATGTTTGTCTCGGATAGCTTTATACTGGGTTTTGAGTTTGAATGAGTCATCTATCAAATGCTTGTGATAGATATCGACTAGCTTAGATTCCCCAAATTCTTCAATACTCGCATGAATATATGTCCTAACATCTTCTACATGTAGAACCCCATGCAGAATGCTTGAAAAGGTGCCTAGGTGATCAACTTCTAGGGATTTATATGGATGCTTCTTAAATTTAGGGCATGGCCTATCATAAATCTTCACCACATTTAGAGTAGCCATATTTCAAAGATTTGTAGAGAGATATTTAAGACCGAAAAATACCTTTTACGCTTCTAGGTTTTATGGAGTGAGCCGGATCGATTATTGGATGAATCAACTTCTACATATGATCTTTGATGGGCTTGAGCAAATTTGTTGCAGAGCTCCTTTTCACTTTTTCTTGAATGCAGAATGAACAAATGTTTAATAAGAAAAACCCTTATATTGCTCCGCAAACCCTAATACCAAGTTGCAATAAATGCTCAAGTCATTTTAGTTTGCCTTGTTTTCCTTATTCAGATGACTTGATGAACCGAAATGATCTTGTTCTAAACATCTTGCGGATCTTCCATATCTTAACCACAGTTTATTTAGATGTTTCTCTAAGAATCCTTTAATCTGCAACTCTTCTTGTGCCAATTCTGGCACCAATTAACTGGTTGGGGGAAAAATATTTTTCCTTGTGTCTCCCCCTAAGCCAGAGCTCATTTTTTAATTTCTAGAAGGAATATTAGCACTAGATTCTGGTACAGATCCATCCCCTACATTTTCTATACTTCTCTTCACCCAAATCTTGTTCATCTCACTTTGAACTTCATCTGTATTCACTTTTCCTTTTCCCTTGTCTTGATTCTGATTACGATGTAACGGACCTCTTTTGTCCTGATTCTTGCTTTTATAGAATTTGACAATATGACTAGATCTATTGCAATTGTGGCAAACAACATTTCTTTGCATATTTGATTGATGTCCTTTTGATCTGCATTAATTAGCCATATGACGCATTCTATTGCATGCAAAGCATCTACCATTGAATGAATTGTTCATTTGCATATTTATGCATTCATGAGTTTTGTGACCATACCTCTTGCAGTTAAAACATTGTCCGGAGAAGGATGTATTAGTCTGATTCATTCTCTTTCTGCATTGATTGGCTTTGTGACCAAAGTTATTGCAGTTGTGGCAGTATCCATTGAAGGATGGATATTTTTGAGCATTAGGTTGCCTTACCGAAAGTCTTCTAGGCCTATTCCTTGGATTTTTTGATCCAAACTTCTTCTGACCAGATCCAGAGCTTTCACCTTTCTCATATCCCAAGCCACACTTGTCATCTACCTTCTTTTAGCTTTCAAGAAGAACTTCAAGTTGAGGAGAACTTATCTTGAATTTCTCTTTGTATTCATTTGCTGTTTGAAGATCCCTTTTAAGAGAGACAATTTGATCCTCAAGTTTTTCTTCATTATCTTTAGCATCTTCAAGATCATATTCAAGATGTCTGATTATTCTATCCATCTTGTGGCAGTCTTCTAATTTCTCCTTGAGAGATTGTCTTAGATCATCTTCAGTTTTTCTTTTCTCTTCAATTTCTTAGGTAAATTTCATAACTCCTGATTCCATTTCATGTCCTACCATAATTATCTCTTTTGATAACTTTTCACATAACTTGGTTTTTTCTTTCAAATCTTCATTTGTACCATTGTCTTCACTTTGACTTGCCAATTGTTGAAGTAGGTTTTTTCTTTTTTTCATAGAGATACTTAGTTTCCCTTTTAGTTCATTTATGAAATCATCAGCTTGTTTGTGTCTTTCCTTCAATTCATTGACTTCAGAGTTTGATTGCTCAAGATCATCAAGGGCAGACTGAAGTTGTTCCCTCATACAATACACATCCATTTGAGTTCCCAGATCTTCCTCAAGATGTTAGGCTCTTTTTGGAGGAACTTGGCTCTGATACTAATTGTTGATAACTAAGAGGGGGGATGAATTAGTTATCTTAATTATTTAAGCTTTCTGAACTTTCTTAACAATTAATGCAGCATCAATTCAAATAAGCAAACATAACCATGAAATGGAAATACACATGACACAATATTTTTGACATGGAAACCCTGTTAGGGGAGAAAATCACGGGGTGATTAACCCAAGATTGTATTCTCTATTAGAAGAATAGAAATTCAAAATGGCACTTGCCAATTAGGGCTCACTACCCAAGCACACTGCTCACAAGAGGCTCACTGCCTACAAGAGACTCACTATCTACAAGTTGTAAGAAGAATAACAAGATCCTTGAACTAATGAGAAGCATCCACATATGCTGAGGTTTAGTTCTAGTTAGGCTTAATACACTGATCTACTACACTTCATTCTTCCTCTTCTTTGGTGCTGTTGACTTGTCACATACTGGACCTGTCTTATTGCTTTCACACTATTCTTCTACTTTTCTTCACACACCTTCATACCGAAATCAATCTAATATATATATCTGCACCAAGGATTTCATCCACTTTCTAGTCAGCATCCGGAATAGTCAATATTTATCCAAAATCTGATCTGTCGGATGAATCCTTACTTATCAAGTGATGTGTATCAAGGAGATGCTTATAGAAGTCATCTAAGATGTCAGCCAATCATGGATGATACCTTAAGAACCTTGGTCACCATCAACAACTCATCCGGATTGAGGTCTGATACTCTGCCAAACCAAACCCCAATACTTAGATGCTCATATCTCTTCACTCTTACATCACCGGAGGCTCAATCCCTAGAATCTATCAGTTAATGTATTTCTCTTGACTTCCCCAAGTCTGCACTTTACAAAGATACTTTCTCTAAGAGATCTGGACCTGACTGTCGGACCTTGTTGCATGCTTTGTTCTTGCTTACCATACCACAACACTTCTTCAATTTAATTTCTGGTATAGGCACACCATGTTCTGTGGATGGGTGGGGTAAACTTTGTTGCCATCAATAACAATACTCATGAAGCCATATAGTTTCTCTTGCCAACAAAACCTTCTTAGCACAGAAGTCATAACCATGATGGACCCAATGAAGCATGGTGAACACAATGACCTTGATCAGGACATGAACACCAATCAATGCCAAATGAAAACATTATAAACACACTTCAACTGACTTCTGAAGAAACAATTCAAGAATACCAAGAATACAACATTTTGATCAACCTTGAAGCATGAGACTTTGAATCATGACCACCAAGCATCATGAAGTATGGGATGAACCTATGAAGCATAACAACTATCCTCCTGATGGTGAAGCTTAGAAGACAACTCCTTCACTGAGAACATCGTCATGAAGCAGCCTTATGAACACAACTACTCAAGGCAACCAAACTCCATGACACAACTCCTCAACTCAACTCCAAGCATACTCTGAATTTCTTAAGATCAACTTTCTTTGCAACATAATCAAGTCCTGCAAGCCTCATAATAGCAATGCATGATAACATGATAAAACAACCTTCAATCAACTCTAAACAAGATATGAATTCCATCAAGCATCTTGAAATAAGACCATGAACATCATGAAGAAAATATCTTGAAACCATGAGTAATCCCATGATGAAAACTTTGAACATCCTACATCAAGAATGCTTGAACTTCTTGAAATGACTAACACAAATAAGTGAGAACCAATCATAAACATGGTGATCAAGAATGAACCAATATAAAAATGAAACAAGTTAGAACATGAGAAACTATTCTAAGACAAACATGAAGATATCCTAATGACATCTCCTATAAATCACTGATCCTAATGACATGAACAACTCCTATCAATACCAACACCTTTTTGACATCAATGACAACCTACTTTCATCAGTAATTTATGATTTTATTTTTAAAAGAAGTTTTAATGGAGTGTTGTTGAGGTGTATTTCAAGAAGTGTGACTAAAAGGTTGTTGCATAAATTGAATCAAGGGAGACCAACTGGACATTTTTATCTATGAAACCACTACTAAGATAGCTTGTGCAAGTTATTATTGGCCCTCTATGTCTACATATTGTCATGAATGGGTTAGAAGATGCCCATAGTGTCAGTCATGCATTGGAAAAAGAAGAAATGTCATAAATCCTTTGAGGCCTATATTGATATAAGAGCCATTTTCCAAAAAGGGGTCTAGACTTTATTGAAATGATTATCCCAATTTCAAGTGCAAGTCATAAGTGGATCCTTACAACTATAGACTACTTCACTAGGTGGACTGAAGTAGTTTCACTCAAGGAAGCCATTGAAGACCTATTATCCTTAGTTTCTTAGAGGACTTTTTAAACAAGTTTAGGGTTCCCCACACCATAATATCTATTTTGGGTGTCAAACTTTCTAAATTTGATGCAAGAGCATCCTAGGTTGTAGAGCAATCTTGCATCAACCAAAAATATTTGCATTATTTTCTTTTCTTTCATTTAAGTTACAATTCAGTAATTTACAGTTTAGCATTTTCTACCATATTTTGCCACATCTTCATATCAAAGCTTGTAGAGAAAGAATTATCTTCTATACCATGTTAACTACATCATATTCATATTTCAAGAGATTTGGATTCACCTACAGAAAGTTATCACTATCATAAGATCATTAGCTTTGATAGAGTAGAGCATTTGATAGTCAATTGAGAATAGAAGGTTTGCAGACCACTTCTGTGACTCACAGAGCCTAATGAAATATCAACACAGTACATAAGGACTAGATAGACCTTCCTTGAGGTCCACACTAAGTTTCATTCATTTGTGGAGCATTACCATGTGTTGTAGGCTGACCTAAATGTTTCTACATGTTACATATTTCATTGGAGTTTGTAACCTCTTGTGGCTGATGCAGAGGACTCTATGAGCTTGAAGATCATATATATAGATCTCTTAGATGCATTAGGAAGTCAGTTAGCAATGATGATAGTTTAGACAAGATCTTTGTTCTGGGAAGGCACTTCAATGCCATATCTTGCATATCTATTGTAACCTAGAAAGAAGGCTTGTGAGCCCTTGATTGCAGCCCACATGTTTTTAGCATATATGTGTTTTGATTATCTAATATATTGAGCATTTGAATCTTCCATTGTATTCTATATTTGTGTTGTTTCCGTTGTGTTTACTCTAGTTGCATGGTTTAGACAGTTCATTCTTTGAACTCTCCTGTCATGACTACACCAAGTGGTATTAGAGCAAAGTTTTAAATCCTTTGGGAAGTAAAGGCATTCCATAAGATCTTGTGGTGAACAAAATGCTAACCTGAGGTAGTCTACTTGCATTTGTCAATAGAGCACTAATTGTGAGGCAGTTGCTACCTTTTGATTAGATCACCAAATTGAAGCAATTGCACCTGATCCTAGGAAGAGATGCCACCGAGGAGGATGCCTGCTATGGCCAATGTTTCTAGAAGAATGGAAGAAATGATAGAGATGATGAGGATATTGAAAGTTTGATTAGATGCTCTATAAGAAGATAGAAGAAGAGGACTAAACCCTAGACATGAAGATGATAGTGATGATGAAGAATTTCAATCAGCTAACCAAAATGAATAAGCCCTAGAAGAAGAAGAATTAGATTACGTGAAGATGTTGAAAGTTATTTCTAATATGGGAAAAAGAACTAGAGTGGAAGTACCAAACTATACTAGAAATTTGAATCCAGAATTGACTGGATAAATGACTTAGAAGAATACTTTGAATATGAAGAAATTGAAGATCCGGAGAGAGTGAGATTTGAAAAACTAAGTTGAATGGACATGCTACTATTTGGTGGAAAGAAGTTCAATTGTATAGAAATAGGAGAGGAAAAGAGAAGATCATAAAATGGGATAGGATGGTGACAAAGTTGAAGCATACCTGCTGACTATATATGAGTTGGAATTGTTGAAGAGATTGTAAAACCTAAAGCAAAAGGAGAAATTTGTGAAGGAGTATACTAAAGAATTTTATAAGATGATCATAAGGACTAGACATAGTGAAGTAAGCAAGGAGAAAGTGGCAAGATACATAAATGAATTGAGGATGAACATTTAAGAAGAACTAAATTTGGTGAGAATCACAACAAAAGGAGAATCATATCAATTTACATTGAAAGTTGAAGATAAGTTGCATAAGAGGCATGAGAAAAGACAGAGAGGTAGAGGAGGTAAATTTTAAAGAGCCAAAACATATTCTATAGAAGATAGACCTTATGTGGAGAAAAACAAGGAAAGTAGCCCATACCGGAAGGAAGAAAAGGACAATAATTCATACTACAGAGGGAGAGATGATAGAAATTTCTACAACAACAAAGAGAATAATAATTCTTACCATAATGAAGGATACAAGAGAGATAAAAGAGGATTTGATAAGAGATCATTCAAATGAACTTGTTTTAAGTGTGGAGGTGAAGGACATAGAGCATTTTAATGTCATCAAGGAAGTGCAAGCAAGAGGACAGAGAATAGTGCAAGGGCAACTTATGCGGAGGAAGAACCTGTTGGATCACCTAGTTCTATTGGAAAAATAGAAAAAAGGAGAATCATTAGTCATGATGAGAGAATTATTTCAAGATGAGACAATTGAGGAACCACCACAAAAGTAAAATTTTGTTCTAGATAAGATGCAAATCAAGAGGTAAATGTTGTGAGGTTATCAATAACAATGGTAGTACTAATAATTTGATTTCAAAGGAGATGGTGACAAAGATGAACTTGGAGAGATTGAAACACTCTAAGCCTTACAAGATACCATGGATTCAAGATGAACACAAGGTACTGGTGAGTGAACAATGTTTGGTGAAATTTCATATAGGATCTTATAATGATGAGGTATTGTGTGATATTATGCCAATGGATGTATGTCATATATTATTGGGGAGACCATGATAGTATGATAGAAAGGCTATACATGATGTGAGAAAGAATACTTATACTATAACATCTAATGGGAAGAAACATATCTTGATACCTTTGGAAGATGAACCTAAGAGTGAAGTATGTGGAACTGCTAGATTCTGTTTGGTACATGGAAGGAAATTTTTAGATGGATTAAGACATGAGAATATGTTTTTTACTTTGATTCCAAAGAAGTGTGGAGACCTAAATGTAGAAGACATCACAAAAAAAGAAGAAGAACTACCGCCAAAGGAGATAACTAAATTACTGATAGAATACCAAGACATCATATCAGATAATGTGCCTAAAGGATTGCTACCAATTTGAAGTATCAATCTTCATATGGATCTTATACCTAGAGCTAATTTTCCTAACAAAGCAGCACACTAGATGACACCAACAAAGAATGTATAGCTAAATAGATAGATATAGGAATTGTTGAGGAAATGATTGATTAGAGAAATTTTAAGCCCATGTGCATTACCTACAGTACTAGCACCAAGGAAGATGGAGAATGGAGGATGTGTATAGACTCTAGAGCAATCAACAAGATCATAGTTCGGTATAGATTTCCATTGCCAAGGATGGATGACATTATGAAATGTTTGAGTGGAGCAAAGTATTTCACAAAGATAGACTTGAAGAGTAGATACCATCAGATCAGGATCAAAGAAGGAGATGAATGGAAGACTACATTTAAGACAAATGAGGGATTTTATGAGTGTTTAGCGATGCCTTTTGGATTTACTAATGCACCGAGTACTTTCATGAGGTTGATGAATGAATTTTTGAAAAAATTCTTGGGTAAGTTTGTTATTGTATACTTGGATGGTATTTTAATTTTTAGTAAGACAAAAGAACATTTGTGACATATTAGAGAAGTATTATAGAGGTTGAGGGAAGAGAAATTGTTGATAAACATCAAGAAATGTAGTTTCATGAAGTAAGAGTTGGTATATTTGGGATTTGTGATTTTTGTGAAGGGATTGAAGATGGGCCGTGAGAAATTTAGAGTAATTGTTGAGTGGCCAACACCTATGAACATTGGAGAGGTAAGATCATTTCATGGATTAGAAAGTTTCTACTAAAAGTTCATAAAAATTTTGAGTTCAGTATGCACATCAATGATAGAGACAATGACAGGTGATAGAAAGGATTTTACGTGGACATCAGGAGAAAATAAGAGTTTTGAATTATTGAAGTAGGTGACAAAGTAACCAGTGTTAGCATTATCAAATTTCAAATTTCAAGTTGATTGTGATGCCAGTGGAAGTGTAATAGGAGTAGTATTAAGTCAAGAAGGGAGACCAGTAGCATATTTTAGTGAGAAGTTGAATGATGCAAGGAGAAGATATTCAGTTTATGATCAAGAATTCTATTCCATAATTCAAGCATTGAGGAAGTGGAGACATTACTTGTTACCCAAGGAATTTGTGTTGTACACAAATCATCAAGCTTTGCAGTATTTGTATAGTCAAGGAAAGTTCAATCAGAGACATGAGATGGGTAGCGTTCATGTAGAGTTACACATTTGTATTGAAGTATAGGAGTGGGAAGTCAAACAAAGTTGCAGATGTATTGAGCAAAAGAAGGAATTTGTTGATAGAGATGAGAGTAGAAGAATTAGGATTTGAAGAACTAAAGAATATGTATGAAGATCTCAATTTTGTAGAAGCATGGAAGCCATGTAAGGAACCTATTGTGACAGATAGAAGTAAGTGGTTAAACTATTTCATTTAGGAGGATATGTTGTTTAAAGGAAAATAGTTATGTATACCTAGGATTTCAATGAGAGATAATTTGATAAAGGAGAAACACAATGGTGGATTGGCAGGACATTTTGGAATTAACCCACAAGATTTATACTCTATTAAAAGTATTACAAAATGGGAAGGCACATGCCTTCGGGCACACTGCCCAGAGCTCACTACTTAAAGGAGGATCACTACCTACAAAGTCAAATACAAAGAGTTCACTGAAGTACTTGAACTGAAGAATAGCATCTAACAATGCAAGATGATAGTTTCAGTTAGGCTCAATATACTGACTTCACACACTTCATCTCTTACTGCCTTGTTTCACTATTCTGCCATGATCTACAACTTAGATCTCTTGCTTCTCACTTGTTACTACCACACTTTGCACCAATCACTTCATATTCATAAAAAATCAAAATGATTGCACCCATCAATCATATATATCCTCAACATGAAATTACATCAACTGCAATTGGCCTCAAGAAAACTTGGAGAATTTTTCAAGTTTACTGTTCTATCAACTGAATCCATGCACAAACATCAATGTAGAACAAAACCTATGTATTCAAGTCACCTCACATGTTGGCCAATACCTCTGGATCTCATAAATTACTCAATCAACCACTTCTCTAAATCCACACAAGGATCAAACACCAAGTTAGCCTATTCTTCACCAGACTGGACTATCTAACCAAAACCTAATACTTAGATGCTTGTAACTTTCAATCCCTTCATCACCAGAGGCTAAAACTTTGGATTTAGGTAGCCCTGACATCCCTTAACATTCCCTCAAATTTGCAGCACAATATGATTACCTGTGGAGAAATGTGGACCAAAATGCTGAACCCTATCATATGTTATGTTCCTGTCTATCCAGACTTAGACAAATTTGCAATCTGACTTCCTGTATGATCAAATGATACAATGCAAATGTGTAAGATAGATTAGTTGCATTCAATGACAACACTTGACATGCCTAGCAGTGTCTCTTTCCAACAATCTCCTCCTTTAGTATTGATGGCAATACTTTTTGAAAAATGACTGTGTTAGAATAGATCCCCCTTGCTATGTACACTTGTGATTTCCAATGCTCCCCATTAGATGAATTCTTCATTTTTCACTGCTTTCCACTCCCCCTTTGACATCAATGGCAAAGGCTAAGATCCACATACCAAAATTCATGCAAAAACTCTATGTACGTGGGCGTATATATACAAACAATCCTTATGTCTTGTCTACATAAACTTAAACACATTACCAAAAATGTTTTTCAACAGTACCAATTCACTATCCCAACTTTTCTTCAAGATACCCAAAACTGAAATATGATCACTGAATAAAAATGCTTGTGACTCTGCCTTCTATAGATCAGTAGGATCACTTGTCAGAGTAGCAGTTTGAGCTTCTATCAATGCATTGAGCATTATTTCTAACTTAAGGAAAATCAGTCCCTAGAGTTCACACATCCTTGCCACAATGTTTTCTTTTTCTTTCACCAATTTCTTTATTTCATCAATCAAGCTAATTACTTGGTATTCTTGATTCACCGTCGATATTGTCAAAGGATCAAAGGATTGAGATACATTTGACAATTTTTTCTTAGACTCCTTTATTTTCTTCTCAATATCCTCTACAACTTTTGACCAAGATGAACAAAATTTGTACACATTTCCTCCTTCTATGAGGGCATTTTGAATACTCTTTACACTAGTATCCAACATAATTCTATTATTGTCAATTATTGTTTTCAATTCACTAAACCTTTTATCATTAAATTCATTCCAGACTTTAAATTTCACTGACTTCTCAAAAGACTCAAAATGAGTACTTACAGAATTTATCACTCTTCAACTGATTGGAGGGGGATGCTAATGGATCCTTCTGAAGTGTAGGCATGATTTTCTCCAAAATGCCAGATGCAAGACCAAGCAACTCATTGTATTCTATATGGAACTTCAAGATTTCCTCACTAGACTTAGCTTGTGCAAAAGAGGCCAACTTCATCTTGTGTACCAGTGATAGAGTATCAAATTGATTAGACCTTGTATAGATCTAGATCTTCTGCAACTTGTTTATCTTTTTCCAAAATTTCTTTCACTGCTTATGTAGTGTCTCTTGCCCAATATGATGCTTCTATTTTATGCTCTTTAGAGCCTCCATCTTCTCCCTTTTTGGAGTCAACCACATTTTCATTTTTTTCTCTACTTCTACTTTCTCTACATCATTTGCAGAGGCATCCTTCTTTTTATCTTTATCAGAAATATCTTCTACATTCTTTTCTAGAGGATTTTGTGTATCCTCAGCAGTAGCATTATCATCATTTTTATCAAATTCCTCATCATCCAAAATAGAGGAATCGATTCCATCATCAATTTCTTCTTCTTGATCTTCCTTGTCCTTAACCTCTTTTGCTTTCTGCTCTTTATTCTTCTTAGAATCACCTTTAGTAGGAGCATTTATATTCATTTCTATATTTTCTTCACCAGATTGGTCCAGAGGAACTTGAGTATCCTTTGCGCCATCAACATTATCTTCCTTCACCATCTCTTCATCTTCTTTATTCAATATTGCCTTTTCTAGAGAAGAGAAATCATTTGCCTCAGCTTGTTACTCATCTTCCTTCAACTCTTCATCATTTTGAATGGATGTATCATTACCATCAATAGGTTCTTCAGTGACAATATAGAACTTATTCTTGTCAAGGGCTTTCTTCAAAATTTGTTCAGTTTCTTTGACCACTTCATCAATGTCTCCAAGAATTAGCTTATTCATCCTGATTTTGCTTTTGAATTAATCTTTAACTTTGAAAATTGTATTTGCTTCCTTCTTAGAGATTACTGGACATAAACTAGACAACACATGTTCTCTTAGCTCCAAGTCCTTTACTTTGGCAGCTTCTTTTCTCATCTCCAAAATGTCACTTAGAATCTTAGGGATTTCAGATAAAATTTCCACAAGTGCTCTGTTGAATGTATTCAAGTACTTAACAGTAGCATCTTCCAAAATTATCTTGTTGGCTTTATCAAAGCTGTCATAATATTTTGTTATGGGCTTCAAATTCCTAGGAACAGTTACTGCATTCACAATATCTTCAACTGACAAGGTGGATTTTTCAACATGAGTTTCAGTCTTTAGTCTTTTGTTTACCCTTATACTTCTGGAGGGTTTGTCTTTGGCAACCCTTGATGCTTCTACTTTCTCTGACTTTATGCTTTTGGAAGGCTTCTCCTTAGACACTTTAGCAGCCTTAGTGCCTGAGGCCTTCAACTCTTTAACTTCACCATTTGACTCAGTCTCTTCTTCATCCTCCTTCTCTACACTAACATATGACCTTTTTCCCTTTACTTTTGTTCTTTTTCCTTCCTTATAGGTAGGTTTTTTGGTGCAGGAGCACCAAGATGTCGAGATTCTACTTGATTTTCAAGTTGTCTTATTTTGTTCAATAAAGTCTTTTTCATGTTGTAATAAGGCTTAATGCCATGTTGTAGTTGGACTATGTCCAAATGTCAAAAAGAATCTTTTGGTTATGTTATTAGTCCTAGGTAGGACAGTCTTGTAGTCATAGGTAGTTTGCAAGATGACTTTAAGTTTTAATGTTTTTATAGGATAGTCAATTAAATTTCCATGTTGTAAGCCTTAAAAGGCATAAGTCAGTTAGTGGAGTTTTGTTTAGTCATTTTGTGTAGTGGTCTGTAGTTTTCTCAACTAGGACAGTCTATTTTTAGACAAAAATAGTCTTTTTAGTAAAAGCAGTCAGTTTTGCCTTATTAATAGCTTTCCCCACGATGGAGTGGGAGAAAAAGGTTGATTTTAAATAGGAAACACTTTATTGTATTCCTCATTCGTGCAAGGAGATGAAGGAAATGGAATTTGGAGCAGTTTTTTGAAAGGAAATATACAAAAAAATAGTCTTTTGCTGCCTTTTCACTATTTTTTCTTACTTTGCTGTCCCAAAGCTGTACTTGGCCGTACTGTCATAAAATAGCTCTCTACCTTGTCCATCTTGTGCATGCATTGTTAGATGATTTTTGAGGAGCTTGAAGAGGAAAAAAATGAAGAACATGTCTATTGCTGTCCCATTTCACAGTTTTCTGTATGTTGTTGTTCCTTTGTTTTCTCCATGGCCGTACAGTACCATCTTGTACTCCCATGCATGGAATGTTAAATGAGATGTGGTCACCTTTGTTTTACAACAAGTTTGGAAGTTTTCCATTGTTATCAGAGGGTCTTATCAACATCTTTTTGTTGCTGTCCTGTTTTTCCAGTTTATAACTATTTACTATTGTTCTTCAATCCTGTACATGAATGTACAATGTTGTCAAGGGCACAAAGGTATATGGCCATGTGAAGGATGAAGTTACCTTTGATTTAAGTCCATTTGGAGGAGTTGAGATCATAGTAGAGGCATTTTGTGACCGTTTTGTGCAGGGGGGTCTGAACTAGGTTTCGGAAGGGTTTTGTAGAGTTTTGAGGAAATCGATGGTTTCCTAGTCATTCTCACCTGCACCCTAGACCATTTATGGTTGGAGTAGAGTCATTTTGTTTGTGTTTAATTGTTTTCCCACATTTTAGGAGTAGGGACTGTTGAAGGAAGTCTATAACAGTAATTAGTGCTTGATGTCACCTTATGTTAGGTCTTTTGATCAATTGTGGTATAGGGATTTTCAAGGTCAGTGAAGTGGCCTGACCCAAAACCTCTAAAATAGAGTAATTAGTCCATTTAGGACATGTTGGGTGCCTTGGAGTGGGTCTCTATAGTTGAAACAAGTTTATGGTCTTTTGAAATGTTTAGGAAGCCTATTTAGGCCTTAAAACAACAGGTGTAGTCAAGTTTAGAGGCTCATGTTTCAAAGTAACACACCCTACATGTTTGGTATGTTGTGTAGTGAGTTTGGTGAGTGTCATCTAGGGAAGATAATGTGTTTTAAGGTGGTTTGAAGGTCAGGCAAGTAGTCATTGCTCTCTAACCATGAAATGGCAACCTACCTAGCCTTGAAGCAAAGCATTTTAAGAGGACAATCAAGACAAATGCATGATCAGTCAAGTGTTAATGAAGCTTTCCATTTTGTGTGCTACCCCTGACTCTGCATCATATTGGTATCAGAGCACAGTTAGTAGGTCTATGAAGTGTTGAGTTGAAGAAGTTTATCAAGATGCCTCCAAGAGCAAGAAACATGGCTCAAGAGATGAATGAGCTAAAAGAGAAGCATTCTAGAGAGCTGAGGGAGCTGAAGGAAAGAATGGCTACCCTAGAACAAAATTAGAGAAGATGAGTCGCTCTACGTGAAGAGATTGAGTCTGAGGAAGAAGAAGAAGTTGAGTATGAAGATGTGGAAGAAGAGTTAGACCCTAAGGATTAGAGGATGGTGAAGTTGCTAAGGGAAGTGAAAGATGACAAGCACAAGATGAAGATAGATGTGCCAAAGTATGGAGGAAGCCTGAATGATGAAGAGTTGTTAGACTGGATTGCAGCATTGGACAATCACTTTGAATGTGAAGAAGTTCCTAAGGATCAGAAAGTGAAGATTGCAAAGACCAAGCTGACAGGTCATGCTTTGTTATGGTGGGATTATCAACAGACAGAGAGAAGAAAGCAAGGAAAGGCAAAGATTGTCTCATGGGACAAGATGGTAGCAAAAATCAAAGGTAAATTCTTGCCTAAAGATTATGAAGTTTAAATGTTTAAGAAGCTTCAAGGTTTAAGGCAAAAAGAAATGGATGTTAAGACATACACTGAAAAGTTTTATAAGCTGAGTATAAGGTCTGGTCAAAATGAAACTAAAGTGCAAAAAGTTGCTAGGTATATTGGTGGTTTAAGATTTAACATGTAGGATGAACTAGTGTTGGCAAATCCAAGGAGTGTTGAGGACTGTTATCAGATGGTAGTTAGAGTGGAAGAGAAGCTGAAAAGGAGACAAGATAAGTCAAGTAGAGGTAGAGGCAATACCTCTAGAGGTAGAGGATGTTTCAATACAAAGCAAATTAGTGAAAGTCAAGAAGACATGAGCAAGTCACAAGGACAAGGTGCTGATTTCAAATAAGGACAGAGTGCAGATTTCAAAGGTAGAGGTAGATTTGGATCTGGAAGAGGAGTGTTTACAGGTAGATGTTATCACAACAATGAGGTGGGACACACATCTTTTAAATGTCCTAAGAAGGATGATAGGAGCAAGGACAGAAGGGTTCACTTGGCACAAGAGGAGGAGAAGCCAGAAGAACCAAAAATGTCGTCAGCCTCTCCAATGATGGATGGAGAGATGCTCATGGTGGAAAGAGGTAAGATACAACAACCACCACAGGTATCTATTTTCAGAACTAATTGTTTGAGCCATGGCAGATATGCAAGTTGATTGTAGATTCAGGTTCTCATGATAACTTAGTTTCTTGGGAAATGGTGAATAAGTTGGGATTGAAAATTTTTGATCATCCTATTCCTTACCATGTCACTTGGGTGAGTCAAGAATAGCAGGTAATGGTCACTAAGAAGGCTTATGTTGATTTCACAATTGGTCCATATCAGGACTATGTTTTGTGTGATGTTATTCCTATGACATGTGGGCATGTAATCTTGGGTAGACCATGGCAGTATTTGAGAAGGACTATTCATGATGGGTATATTAATACCTATGTAGTGCACAAAGATGGTAAGCAGTTCAAATTGATTCCTTTACCTTGTGAGGAGAAGGAACAGGTTACTATTTGTTTTGGGGAGAAATTGAAGTTGAATGTCCAGGTTCAGGGTGATTGCACACAACAGCAACAGTTGCAACAGAGTAAGGTGGATGATAGTCCTAGAGAGCAGCAGGCTTGGGACTTGAGTTATGTTAAGGTAGGGGACATTGAGTGTCCTATAAGGAGCTAGAAGAAGGAAAAAAAATAGCAGAGAGTCCAAGGAGGAATGCATCAGAACCTCTAGTTGAGAAGAGCTGAAGCATTGCAGTACCAAGGTCCTAGGCAAGGACACCACAATAGGTTTTATGTTTCTAACATTGTTTACAGGAGCCATGCAGGTTGGAGAAGGAGGAAGCTAACTCTTGGAGAGTTCATGTTCCCTATCACTAGTCAAAGGAACATCCCAACAAGATGGAAGAATGGTTGGATCAGATCCCCTAACTCTTGGGACAAGAGTTTTCATCATGCCAGGGAGTATGGTGTAGGAGCACCAAGATGTCGAGATTCTACTTGATTTTCAAGTTGTCTTATTTTGTTCAATAAGGTCTTTTTCATGTTGTAATAAGGTTTAATGCCATGTTGTAGTTGGACTATGTCCAAATGTCGAAAAGAATCTTTTGGTTATGTTATTAGTCCTAGGTAGGACAATCTTGTAGTCATAGGTAGTTTGCAAGATGACTTTAAGTTTTAATGTTTTTATAGGATAGTCAATTAAATTTCCATGTTGTAAGCCTTAAAAGGCATAAGTCAGTTAGTGGAGTTTTGTTTAGTCATTTTGTGTAGTGGTCTGCAGTTTTCTCAACTAGGACAGTCTATTTTTAGACAAAAATAGTCTTTTTAGTAAAAGTAGTCAGTTTTGCCTTATTAATAGCTTTCCCCATGATGGAGTGGGAGAAAAAGGTTGATTTTAAATTGGAAACACTTCATTGTATTCCTCATTCATGCAAGGAGATGAAGGAAATGGAATTTGGAGCAATTTTTTGAAAAAATATACAAAAAAATAGTCTTTTGCTACCTTTTCACTATTTTTTCTTACTTTGCTGTCCCAAAGCCGTACTTGGCCATACTGTCATAAAACCATAGAAGCAAATGGAACAGCTCTCTACCTTGTCCATCTTGTGCATGCATTGTTAGATGATTTTTGAGGAGCTTGAAGAGGAAAAAAATGAAGAACATGTATGTTGCTGTCCCATTTCACAGGTTTTCTGTATGTTGCTGTTCCTTTGTTTTCTCCATGGCTGTACATTACCATCTTGTACTCCCATGCATGGAATGTTAAATAAGATGTGGTCACCTTTGTTTTACAACAAGTTTGGAAGTTTTTGATTGTTATTAGAGGGTCTTATCAACATCTTTTTGTTGCTATCTTATTTTTCTAGTTTATAACTGTTTACTACTGTTCTTCAATCTTGTACATGACCGTACAATGCTGTCAAGGGCACAAAGGTATATGGCCATGTAAAGGATGAAGTTACCTTTGATTTAAGTCCATTTAGAGGAGTTGAGATCATAGTAGAGGCATTTTGTGACCGTTTTGTGTAGGGGGATTTGAACTAGGTTTTGGAAGGGTTTTGTAGAGTTTTGAGGAAATCGATGGTTTCCTAGTCATTCTCACCTACATCCTAGACCATTTATGGCTGGAGTAGAGTCATTTTGTTTGTGTTTAATTGTTTTCCCACATTTCAGGAGTAGGGACTATTGAAGGAAGTTCTATAACAACAATTAGTGCTTGATGTCACCTTATGTTAGGTCTTTTGATCAATTGTGGTATAGGGATTTTCAAGGTCAGTGAAGTGGCCTGACCCAAAACCACTGAAAATAGAGTAATTAGTCCATTCAGGACTTGTTGGGTGCCTTGGATTGGGTCTCTATAGTTGAAACAATTTTATGGTCTTTTGTCATGTTTAGGAAGCCTATTTAGGCCTTAAAACAGTAGGTGCAGTCAAGTTTAGAGGCTCATGTTTCAAAGTAACACACCCTACATGTTTGGTATGTTGTGTAGTGAGTTTGGTGAGTATCATCTAGGGAAGATAGTGTGTTTTAAGGTGGTTTGAAGGTCAGGCAAGTAGTCATTGCTCTCTAACCATGAAATGGCAACCTACCTAGCCTTGAAGCAAAGCATTTTAAGAGGACAATCAAGACAAATGCATGATCAGTCAAGTGTCAATGAAGCTTTCCATTTTGTGTGCTGCCCCTGATTCTGCATCATTTTTATTTGAATTTCTCTTCCATAGGAGAAGGTGATGCACTAAAGGTTGTACTAGAACTCCTAGTAGTCCTTGCTTTAGAAGTGGATTCTACTAGAACACTTCCTTGTTCCCTGTCCTGCTTCTCCTTCTCAACTTTCTCTATCCTTTCCCTATTTTGTTTTACAACTTCTTTGGTTATTCCAATACTTTCTGCATACATTTCAACTTGCCTTAGGACCTTTCTCTTGATCTCAGGTTTCTAAAGTTCAACATACAGCTTCAAGCTAAGTTCAGCATATGTACCAAATCTCTCAACAGAGGTATCATTTGGTTTCCTTAGAAGGTGTTGAGCATATGTTTCTAATATCTGTACATCAACTTCATACCCCATGGGCATGAACCATATAGTCCTTGGTTTAATTGCTTCCATCAAGTATTGATCTATATCCACCATGAAACAAATTGTATCCTTGTACTTTTCTACCACAGATGTAAGGATTCTTTCCCTTGATTGCATCATATTCTAGAAATTCTTGAAATATCCCCAAAGAGCAGTCCTTTGGGCATTAGAATCACCAATATTGTGCAAGTGCTCTCTTATTTGTATATGTTAGAAACAAGGTAGATAACTGAGAGGGGGGGTGAATCAGTTATCTTAAATTTCTTAACTTTCTTTTCTCCTTTAACAATTAGTGCAGCATCAAAACATATAAGGATATATAACCATGAGAGCAGAAATAAAATCAACACACATAACACAAGGATTTTTATGTGGAAAACCATGTTAAGTGAAAAACCATAGGGTGACTAACCCAAGATTGTATTCTCTATTAAAAGAATAGGAAGTACAAAATGGCACTTGCCAATTAGGGCTCACTGCCCGAGCGCACTGCTCACAAGAGGCACACTACCTAGAAGAGACTCACTATCTACAAACTTTATAGAAAGTAACCAGGTATTTGAACTGAGAGAGAGGCATCCACATATGTTGAGGTTTAGCTCTAGTTAGGCTCAATATACTGATCTGCTGCACTTCATTCTTCCTCTACTTTAGTGTTTCTACTCTATCACATACTAGACTTGTATTGCTGCTTCCACACTTATCTCTACCTTTGCTCACACACTATCATTCCACACACACACCTTCATACCAAAATCCATCTAGTATATATATCCACACCAAGGATTTCAACATATTTCTAGTCAGTAACCGAAATACTTAAGATATTTCCAAGACAATGATCTGTTGGCTAAATCCATGCTTAACATGTGATGTGTATCAAAGACATAGGCATAGAAGTCATCATTCATGTCGACCAACCATATATGATCTCTCAAATAGCTTGACCACAATCAATTTATCATCCATATTAAAGTTTGATGCTCTGCCGATTAGTTCTTCTTCGGTCTACTCTTCCTATCAAGAACCCAACACTTAGATGCTCACATCTTTTCAATCTTTCATCACCGGAGGCTCAATCTCTAGAATGTAGCAGTCATGGTACTCTTAACTTTTTCAAGTCCACAACTTGTTGAGTTAAACCATCTAAGAGATCCGGACCTGATTGTCAGACCTTGCTGCATGCTCTGTTCATGTTCACTAGACCAAAACACTCTTCAATCTAACTTCCGATATAGGCATACTATGTGCTACAGATGTGTGAGATAGACTTTGTTGCCATCAATGACAACAATCATGAAGCCACACAGTGTCTCTTGTCAACAATCTCCCCCTTTGGCATTGATGGCAACACTTAGTGAAAAATGACTAAGTGTCGTAGCAAACTGGTGCAGGAGCTCCCAATTATAGTCATTTTTGCTATGTCATGTTTTGTTGTCATGTCTTATTGTTCTTTGTAAGGCTTTGAAAGCCATTTTTGTGGATTGTAATAAGGACTTGGTCCATTTGGTCGACTAGTCCAATAGAGCCTTGATAAGGTCTATGTTAAAGGTAATTTCATTTAAGAAACATGTGGTTTCTTGTGAAGGAGGTAACATCCAATGGTTAACTACCTTGGACAGTAGTTGTATGGTTGGTGGAGGAGGAGAAACATTCCTCAAGCCTTCTATAGGCAGCAAATTGTAATGACATGCCATCAATAATGAAAGATTGAAGTTTTGGAGTGTAAAAACAATGTTTTTCTACGTTTTCTAGGAAATAGTCGCTCAGTACGGCTCTGTACGGATAGTAAGGTGTCTAAAACTAGGAAAATGTGTTAGTCCTCTAAAATACCCTTCATTTGAGTGTAGTTAGATCTTTTGAAACCTCCTGTGCTATTAGAACCAAGTCGTTTTGTGAAAACTAGTTTGAAAACCCTCTAAACTAGGGTTTTGTGACAAAATGAGGAATTTCTCCTCTGTCCTCTGAAAGACATCACCCATTTTTAGTAGGATGGAGGAAGATAGGTTAGGTTTCATGTTTTTGGTTTCTTTTAAGGTTGCACTCCTCTCTCCAAGGCATTTGGCATGATTCTAATTCGTTTGCATGGTGACTAGTTAGTATGCAAATGGTGCAAATCAATGTGAGTTCAAAGGACAATCAAGTGGATGACCAAACGGATGGTGGATTTGGTGTTTGTAGTTGGAAATAGACTTGTACAAGTACTTGTTTGATCCTGAGTAAGTTGATTTGATGCACTTCCTTCATAAAGCCCTCAAATTAGGCATATTCCCTTCAAAGAAGAACTCGTTGTCCTTGCACACCTGGAACAAAGTACGGCCCTGCTACTTGGTGGATGGGTGTATGTCCATAGTGGGTATTTGAATGTGTAATAAGTCTAGATGGTCATTTGGAGGTTTGAAAAGTTATCCTTGGATTAGCCGATCTCAAGGGCTACAAGGAAAAGGCCTCCTTTGGCACTATCATAGTGCAGTCATGCTACAGTTTGTTGTTCACTATCCTTGTAGGTATAAAACATAGTTATTAGGTTAGAGACCATGTGTTGGTCATATCTTTGTTAACTATGTGTTGGTTGGAGTTTGAGATCCTATTGGTAGAGGTGTTAGTAGTTGGTTGTTGATCTAGAAGGTGTATGTGTTTGTTAGTTGGGTTGAGTAGGGACTCCCCAAAAGAGAGTTGAGTAGTCTATGTGGATGGACACCAAGGTGTGATCCTAGGCTAGGTCAGTCTCTTGAATAGCCTGGTATAGGCTTGTGTCACATAGCCTTTTAAGTCTTGTGGAGGAAACCAAGAAGTCTAGGTTCATTGTGTGAATACCATCAAACACTACCAATACATTTGCATCATATTGGTATCAGAGCCAATATCTAATTAGAGTAGTGTATGTCAGACAAGGAGATTGAAATAGAGGCTAGTACAATGCCTCCTAAGACAATGAGTCAAGAAGCCATCAAGAAGTTAGTGGAAGAGATGGTTGAGGCAAGATTGCAAGAAGAAAGAAGGTCTAAGGGCAAGACCAAAGAAGATGAAAGTTCTTCTGACACAAATGATGATGAAGAGGCAGAAGAGAGTCCTCAAGGACAAGACATGTCTGTAGATCAGAAAGCTTTCTTGAATGCACTTAAGGGTGCTCATGGAGATAGTGGTGATCCCAAGATGGATGTGCCCACATTTCAAGGCAAATTGGATGGTGATGCTCTCACTGATTGGATAGAAGCCATGAGTAATTACTTTGATTACAAGGAGTTCAATGATAGCAAGAAGGTTAAATTTGCCAAGACAAGGCTAAGAGGTTCTGTACTTGTGTGGTGGAACTACATGCAAAGTGAGAGGGAGAAGATTGGGAAGAGTCCCATCACTAAATGGAGTAGAATGGTGGCTATGCTCAGAAGCAAGTTCATGCCACCTGACTATGAGATTTAAATCATTAGGAGATTCTAGAATTTGAGACAAAAAGATATAGATGTGGCTACCTACATAGAAGAATTTCATAGACTAAGTATGAGAGCCAACCGTAATGAAGATGAAAAGGGGATGGTGGCTAGGTACCTAAATGGTCTGAAATACATTATGCAAGATGAGATCAGTTTAGTGATACCTAGAATGGTGGATGAATGCCTCTTATTGGCCTCTAGAGCAGAAGAAAAGTTGAGAAGGAAGGGTGAACAAAGTGCCAGAGGAACAGGTGGCAGAAACCAAAGAGGAAGAGGCAGTTTTGGCCGTCGACAGTCCCACAAAACTAAAAATAACAGTCAGCAAGAAACACAAACTGAAATAGAGTATAGAGGAGGTTTTAGAGGTTGGAGAAGACCTAATGATAGGGGCAGAAATGGTGGACAAGGTAGAGGACCAGGAGTCTTCACTGGAAGGTGTTATGGCTGCAACCAAGTTGGCCATACAATGAACAAATGCTGAGAGAAAGCCAGCAGTTCTCATGACAGTGGAAGGAGAAATCAGTTAGTGAAGGATGATGACTGTGAGAGTGTGAATTCACCAATGGGAAGTGATGCACATGTCCTAGAAGGAGAGAGTATGATGATTAAGAGGTCTATGTTGAAAATGCCATTGAAACAAGAGCCCCCTCAGAGAAAGAATCTTTTTAGAACCCAAGGCCTAGCCTATGGGAAACTTTGCAAGATCATAGTAGATTCAGGATCTACTGAGAATGTGGTATCCACTGAGATGGTTGAGAAGTGCAAGTTGAAGAGGCTGCCTCATATCAGTCCTCACAAGATCTCTTGGTTGAATAAGAATCAAAGTTTCATGGTGGAAGAGCAAACTTGGGTTGAATTTGCAATCGGTGACTACAAGGACAAAGTGTTATGTGAAATCATCCCCATGGATTCATGTCATCTACTTATTGGCTGCCCATGGCAATATGATGTCAAAGCACAACATGATGGTGAGAAGAACACATATGTCATCACCAAGAATGGAAGACCATACAAGATGGATCCTATGTTAGAGCAGACTGGGGGGAAGAACAATGACAGCAGTGTCATGTTGGTGAATGGAAAAGAGTTTTTGAACCTCTTGAAGGAGAAGGATACCCAAGGGTATGCCTTGGTCATGAAGTCCAAGAGTGGATCAGATCAACAAGATCAAAAATAGAAGGAGATTCCATTGGAAGTACAGCAACTTCTAGACAAATATCAAGATCTTGTGGTAGAGGAAGTCCCCAACTCCTTACCACCCATGAGGGACATAAGTCATCAAATTGACTTAATACCTAGTGCTACATTGCCTAACAAGGCTGCCTATAAGCTGACCCCATAGCAAAATGAAGAGGTGGCAAGGCAAATTCAAGATCTCTAGGAGAAAGGGCTGATTAGGAAGAGTTTAAGTCCTTGTGCAGTCCCAAGTGTACTTGCTCCTAAGAAGGATGGAAAATGGAGGCTATGTACGGACTCAAGGGCCATAAACAAGATCACCATAAGGTATAGGTTCCCAATGCCAAGGATTGAAGATCTTTTAGATTATCTTGGAGGCTCATGCTATTACTCAAAGATAGATTTAAAATTAGGTTATCATCAAATCCGGATCATATACGGAGATGAATGGAAGACTGCTTTCAAGACTAATGAGGGTCTTTATGAATGGCTTGTTATGTTATTTGGTCTTAGCAATGCTCCAAGTACATTTATGCATTTGATGAATGAAGTATTAGTTGAATTCATTGGTAAATTTGTTATTGTTTATCTTGATGACATACTAATCTTCAGCAGGACAAAAGAAGAGCATGTGGAGCATGTTGGTTAGGTGTTGGAGAAGCTACATGAGCACAAGTTGATGATCAACTTAGACAAGTGTGAGTTCATGAAAACTAAACTTGTATACCTTGGATTTGTCATTTCCAATGGTTGTTTGAAGATGGATCCCTCTAAGGTTGATGCTATTCTCAGTTGGCCTACTCCAAAGATAGTGGGAGATGTGAGAAGTTTCCATCGATTAGTGACTTTTTATAGGAAGTTTATCAGAGGTTTCAGTCACATTAGTGCTCCCATCCTCAACACCATCAAGGGTGGAGTCAAATCTAAATTCCAATGGACAAAGGAAGCCCATGTTAGTTTTGAGTTGTTGAAAACAAAGGTGGCTGAGTTACCTACCTTAGTACTTCCTGATTTTGATAAAGTGTTTGTTGTTGAATGTGATGCAAGCAACCAAGCTATTGGTGTTGTTCTCAGCCAAGAAGGACATCCTATGGCATTCGTCTCAGAGAAGTTGAATGAAGCCAAACAAAGGTACTCTACCTATGATCTAGAACTCTATGCAATGGTGCAAGCTCTTAAGAAGTGGAGACATTATTTATTGCCCAAAGAATTTATTGTGTTTACTGATAATCATGCTCTAAGCTTTCTAAACAGTCAAGAAAAATTAAACCATAGACATGTTAAATGGATGGAACAGTTACAATTTTATACCTTCACAATCAAGCACAAAAAAGGTGTTTCTAACAAGGTGGCTGATGCTTTAAGTAGGAGGTTGCTTCTTGTTCAAGAAATTTAGTTAGAAAGCATGGGCATTGACTGTTTGAAGGAGTTGTATAAAGAGGATTCAGATTTCAAAGAGGCTTATGATGTTTGTGTAAACTTGGCTAACACATCCCATAGAGAATATGTAGATTTTGTATTGCAGGAAGGCTTTTTGTTTAAGGGCGATTTGTAGTGTATCCCTAAGTGTTCCATGAGGGACAATATCATTAAGGAGAAGCATAATGGCTCTTTGGGAGGACATTTTGGTTTAGAAAAGACAATAGAATAAGTTACAAGGTTCTATTTTTGGCCAAAGGTGCAATCCGATGTGAGAAGGTATGTTGCTAGTTGTGCAATTTGTCAAAGGGCCAAAGGTGTGTCTTCAAATGCAGGTCTATACCAGCCCCTTCCCATTCCCAATAGGCCCTAGGAAAGTATAAGCATGGATTTTGTACTTGGGTTACCTAGGACAGCCAGAGGGGTGGATAGTGTGCTTGTTATTGTTGATAGATTTAGCAAGATGGCTCATTTTGTGCCATGGAAATGCACAAATGATGCATCTCATGTTACAGGTCTGTTTTTCAGAGAGGTAGTAAGAATCCATGGTTTGCCATTATCAATTGTAATTGACAAAGATTCTAAGTTTGTGGGTCACTTTTGGAGGACCTTGTGGAGAAAGTTGGGCACACAGTTGTCCTTTTCATCAGCCTACCATCCTCAAACTGATGGTCAAACTAAAGTGGTTAATAGCTCACTTGGAAACCTCCTAAGATGCCTTACAAAACAGCATGGTTTGGCATGGGACTTGGTTATCAGTTAGGTTGAATATGCCTACAATGATTCCAAGAATAGGAGCACTGGTAAAAGTCCTTTTGAGGTAGTTTATGGCTTTCACCCAAGAGGGCCACTTGAACTGAAGGATCTCCAAGGATGGGATAAAAGGAGTGCACTTGGTAAAGATTTTGCTGCCTCCATGAAAACAGTCCATGATCAAGTCAAGTTACAATTGGAAAAAATAGTCACAAAGTACAAAGAAAGGGTAGATTTGAAGAAAAGAGAGGTGCAATTCAAAGTTGGAGACTTGGTTATGGCATACCTAAGGAAAGAAAGGCTGCCAAAGGGCCAGCCAACTAAACTCCTGATGAAGAAGATTGGGCCATGCAAAATAGTGCACAAATTTGGTCCAAATGCATATGAGATTGAGTTACCATCTGGTCTTGGTATCTCTCCTATTTTCAATGCATATGAGATCAGATGTGGTGGATGCAGATGCTGATTGAATCAAGGATTTGCCTCCAAGCAAACCTTTGCAACTGGAATGTATTCTAGATTCCAAAATTGTCAAGAAGACTAGGAGAGGTGTCTAAAAAGACTACTTGGTGAAATGGAAGGATCTTCCTGACTTAGAGGCCACTTGGATGACTGAAGAAAATATCTTGAAGCATGGAATGACACTTCAACAATTGGCAACTCAAGGGACTTGAGTTCTTCTTGCAGGGGGAGTATGGTGAAGGAGCTCCCAATTCTAGTCATTTTTGATATGTCATGTTTTGTTGTCATGTCCTATTGTTCTCTCTAAGGCTTTGAAAGCCATTTTTGTGGATTGTAATAAGGACTTGGTTGGTCGACTAGTCCAATATAGCCTTGATAAGGTCTATGTTAAAGGTAATTTCACTTAAGAAACATGTGGTTTCTTGTGAAGGAGGTAAATCCAATGGTTAACTACCTTGGACAGTAGTTGTATGGTTGGTGGAGAAGGAGAAACATTCCTCAAGCCTTCTATAGGCAGAAAATTGTAATGACATGCCATCAATAATGAAAGATTGAAGTTTTGGAGTGTAAAAATAGTCTTTTTCTACATTTTCCAGGAAATAATCACTCAGTATAGCTCTGTACGGATAGTAAGGTGTCTAAAACTAGGAAAATGTGTTATTCCTCTGAAATACCTTTCATTTGAGTGTAGTTAGAGCTTTTGAAACCTCCTGTGCTATTAGAACCAAGTCATTTTGTGAAAATTGGTTTGAAAACCCTCTAAACTAGGGTTTTGTGACAAAATGAGGAATTTCTCCTCTGTCCTCTAAAAGACATCACCCATTTTCAGTAGGATGGAGGAAGATAGGTTAGGTTTCATGTTTTTTGTTGCTTGTTAGGTTGCACTCCTCTCTCCAAGGAATTTGGCATGATTTTAATTAGTTTGCATGGTGACTAGTTAGTATGCAAATGGTGGAAATCAATGTGAGTTCAAAGAATAGTCAAGTGGATGACCAAATGGATAGTGGATTTGGTGTTTGTAATTAGAAACAGACCTATGTAGGTGCTTGTTTGATCTTGAGCAAGTGGATTTGATGTACTTCCTTCATAAAGCCCTCAAATTAGGCCTATTCCCTTCAAAGAAGAACTCGTTGTCCTTACACCCCTGGAACAGAGTACGGCCCTGCTACTTGGTGGATTGGTGTATGTCCATAGTGGGTATTTAAATGTGCAATAAGTCTAGATGGTCATTTGGAGGTTTGAAAAGTTATCCTTGGATTAGCCAATCTTAAGGGCTACAAGGAAAAGGTCTCCTTTGGCACTATCATAGTACAGTCATGCTACAGTTTTTTGTTCACTGTCCTTGCATGTATAGAACATAGTTATTGGGTCAGAGACCATGTGTTGGTCATATCTTTGTTAACTATGTGTTGGTTGGAGTTTGAGATCCTGTTGGTAGAGGTGTTAGTAGTTGGTTTTTGATCTAGAAGGTGTATGTGTTTGTTAGTTGGGTTGAGTAGGGACTCCCCAAAAGAGAGTTGAGTAGTCTATGTGGATGGACACCAGGGTGTGATCCTAGGCTAGGTCAGTCTCTTGAACAACCTGGTATAGGCTTGTGTCACACAGCCTTTGAAGTCTTGTGGAGGAAACCAAGAAGTCTAGGTTCATTGTGTGAGTACCATCAAACACTACCAATACCTCTACATCACAAACTCTCCCTTGGCTGATGCTCTATCTTATGTACACTTTTACTGGAGCTCCCCTTAGCTGGATTCCACATTTTTCACTACTCCTCACTACCCCTTTGATTTCCATGGCAAAGGGTAGAATCCGCACACCAAAATTTGTAAAAATCAACCTGTACATAGCTGCATAAGTATATATACATGTTATACTTACATATACTTAAGTATATCCACGAAAGTGGTCTTCAACTAGACAAATTTTGTTGCCCAACTCTACTTCATCTTGTCCAAAATTGAGATGTGACCACTCAACAAAAATGCAAAAGCTTCTACCCTTCTTAAGTCTACTGGATGACTAGTCTAGGCTGTGGTCTGAGCATCAGTTAAAGCCTCATGCATTGCCTCTAACTTAGGGATAATTATCCCTCTTAGTTCACTCATCGTACTTATTCTATTCTTCTTATCCTTTTCAAGCCTCTTTATTTCATTTATAGTGGCAATAGCTTGGCACTCTTGATTCATTATGGATGAGGTGAGAGGATCAAAATTCTGAGATAAACTTGATAGTTTACCCTCTTGTTCTTCCACCTTCTTTGCAATGTCTTCTGTCTTTGTGGACCAAGGTAGACAAAATTTGTACATTTATCTACCATCTTTAAGAGCATTTTCTAGACTCTTTATCCCAATATCCAGGGTTCTCCTATCATTAGCTATGAGTCCCTGTACTTCAGAGAATCTCTTTCCCAAAAAATCTTTCTATACCTTTTCTTCTACCTATTTCTCTAAGGAATCAAAATGAGTGTTGACAAAGTTTATCAGAGATTTAAGGTTACCAGATGAAGAGGCTGAAGGATCCTTTTGGAAGGATGGCATGATCTTCTCTAGTGTTCCTAAGGCAATCTCTATCATCTCACAATCTTCCATGTGAGACTTTAGAAGCTTTTCTTTTGCTTTAGCTTGGGCAAAGGATGCTATCTTCATGGTTTGGACCAGAGAGAGAATCAAAATTGAGTGGTCCTTGAAAGAGTTCTAGTTCATCTAACTCCATCATCTCTTTGTTCAAGAATTTCTTCACTTCCTCTGTAGTGTCTCTTGCTGGAGACTGAGTCTTTTCTTTTGGAATCTCTGAGTTGTCATCAGAGATCTTCTCTATTTGCTCTTCTTCTCTTCCCTTTACCTCTTCTACTTGACTCAATTTCTCCTCTTTTCTTCCTTCTCCTCCAGTTCCAGAGTCTACAGGGGTATCGAGAAGAGAGATGTTAACTTCTTCATGGACTTCCTCTTCCAGAATAGAGGAATCCAAGTCCTTAGTCTTCTCCTCATCCATCTCTTTTGGCCCTTCTATAATTTTCTCAGTAGATTCTTCCTTTGATGCACTTAATCCTTTGTCATCCATGGTAGAAGGTTCTTCATCTATGTCCTCTATAACAAGAAGATTGAATCTTTTAAAGGCATTCCAGAGGATGTCTTCTATTTCTCTTTCTACTTGATTAGTCTCTCCAAGGATAAGTTGGTTCATTCTTTCTTTGCTTCGGAACTCATCCTTACAGTCCTTAAAGATCATGGTCATTTGTTTTGGAGTAATGGAAGGATAGAGCTGAATTGCAGTCTATTCCCATATCTCTAAATCCTTTTCCTTGGCATTCTCTTTTCTAAGTTCAAGTACCTTCTCTAGACTTTTGGGAATTAGAGAAATGATTTCAATGAATGCTTTATTATAAATGTTTAGGTACTTAACTATAGCTTCCTCCAAAATTCTTTTGTCAGTATCACTGTAATCATCATAAATTTCAGTGACTGGTTGCAGGTTCCCATCCACTGTGACTACCTTGATGATATCATCAATAGAGAGAGTAGGCCTTTCAACAAATCCTTTTGCTTCTTCTTCTTTGTTTTTACCAGCAAAGGGTTCCCTCGATGTTTTCTTCTTCTTCTTCATTTTCTTAACTTTCTCATCAGACTTTGTTTCTTCATCATCCTTTTGGCTTATGTATGACCTTGTGGCCTTTGTCTTAGCTTCCAGTTTTGAGGCTTTTGGGCTCTTAGAGGTGGCAGGTGTAGAGCTCTTGGAGGATCTAGTCTGGGAGGAGGCTTGTACCAGAACACTTTCCTTTTCTAGTTTTTGTTTCTCTTTCTCAGCTCTTTCTATTTCTCTCTATTTGCATTAATTACCACCTTTGATATGCCATATCTTTTGGCAACTTCCTCTACTTCCCTTCTCACTTTTCTTTTCATCTCTAGTTGTCTCAGTTCAACATGTATTTTTACACTTAATTCTTGAAAGGTTCCAAACCTTTATGCCTTAAGGTCCTTAGGTTGACTCAACAAGTGTTGGACATGCAGCTCTAGGATTTTCTCATCTACCTCATAGCCCATTGGCATGATCCAGACTGTTCTGGGCTTAACTGCCTCCATTAGGCATTGATCAGTGTCTACTATGAAGCATACTGTATCCTTATATTTTTTAACTATTGTTTGAGGAATTCTTTCTCTCACTTGCATTATACCTTGGAAGTTCTTAAAATATCCCCAGAGTGCTGTGCTTTGAGCCTTGGCATCACTAAGCCCATACATGTACTCTCTAATTTGAATGGCAATCAGTCTGTCATTTTGCCATACCCAACCACTTGATCTAGGTAGCTCATTCATATAGTAAAAGAATAGACATAGTATTAAGCCACCATACTTGAATGAGTTCTTCTTGTCCTTCTTGATCTTTTGCAAGTTTTCTAACAGTTGGTTCAGGAGAAGGTCGCATAGATCACAATTTGCATTTTCTCTTAGCATCTGATATGCAGTATATATTGCAGTTCTGGACACAGAATTCTCCCTACTGGAGTGATATATTTTATAACCAATTATCATAGAGGCAAATTTGATAACTGTGTTGGTTTTTCCCAAACTGGATGCTTATTCCCAGATTTCCCTACAAGGTAGCCATCAATGATCAATAGGATCTCTGGGCCAGGGGCCAACAGTGTAGGAGATAGACTCTATATTTTATCTCCTCTTCTTCTTCAGGCTCTGCAAAACCTAGGGGGGTATTCCCTACTCAACATCCATGATAATGTGCACACTAAGGCTAGGATGCCGACAGAAAGCAGATGAGTCCTCCTGTAAGTAGACCAAAACTGAAAGATAAGAGCAAAGGGGCTAGCTTTGGGCCTATTTGCAGTTGTAGACAGAGGACAGAGGATCCTAAAACTAATTCTAATGTCCTAAAGGTTGTTTTAGGTTTTGATTTTGATTTTAAGTTCAGATGCAAAGCTGGACATGGTTGTAACACAAACACAAAGCAAGATTGGTGCCTATCCAGGGCCTGGAGTCAATAGACATACACCTGCGAATGATCAGCATGAATAGCTAAAACTAGATTTCAGGGGGATACATATGATACCTGCCTTACAGATATCTCCCAATACAGAGTGTTAAGCTATCTATACTTATGGCATCCCTACTGCAGTATACCCTTCCCAATGTCTAATCTGAAAACAGTTTAATCTACCTTTGAGAAGAAGTTAAAAGATCAGACATTCAACACAGGAATTCTATGTTCTAGATTCTCAACATTCCTTAAATATCTAGACTCAGAAGAAAGATACATGCAATATTGGAGACATAATTAACAAAACACATGCTAACATAGCATTTCTCATATAAATTTAACCATGAAATTAGTGGATTCATGCAAAAACATGCAACAGGAGATACATAAACTCACAAGTTCTTGTGGACAGAGCAGCCAAAACCAGCTGTATTGTATCACAGAGCCAAAAATGTTCAACTTTTTCAACCCCTAAAAATGGTAACACCATCTGCTTATATCAACCAGATAGTGTACCATAAGCAATTAATTACGTGGCAAAAATATCAAAATTCACCAGATACAGATCCCACCAAGGAATGGCGCTCAGAAGATATTAATGCAGCAGACAAAGGGGGGACCTCGAGCCATGCGCCGCCATTACAAAGTCTTCATCCATGATCAGGCAACTTCACTGTTTGTACCATCACCCATACCCCTGCACTGTCGCCATTAAGAGTCTCAACCACCTACAGCCACTCGAAAACTGTCGCAACATTTCAAACAAAAGTTCCCGCCAAAAGTGATTCACTCACAGTTTGAAAATACACAGGGGAATAATCCCATATGCGTGGTGAGGAGATAACATCAGTAGTTCATAAACAAGGTCGCACACATACCAAGTGTCGAGTGCTTTTGCCGCGCTTGACACCCAAGCCTTCACCCAAGAGCCCATCGCTGTGACATAAACCATCGGCCTACTCCATAGTTCTCCTGCCGACCTTACTAGTCTCATGGATGCAAAACTACATACATCCCTTGTCTATCGGTGAGACCAAAACCATCGGTGAGCAACAAAATACCTACGCCGAAGCCCCAGAGGTTACGCCAATGGCCATCCAAAACATCATTAAGTCATTCCCTCGGCGAGACATTTACCCATCAGAGAAACAAGAAACTCCCTGGCTGATAACACCGCTCATGCCGATGTCAGCTACACAAATCTCCTCATCGCCAAGACAAAAACCATCGGAGCAACAAAAAGTTCTTCCACCGATACAACAACTCCCACCGATGGCCCTACGGGCCTCATCCCTCCATCGGCCAAACACACGCTGATGATACCATCGGCCAGACACCACTCCATCGGTGAACCCCTCACCGTCTTACCCGATAGCCCCCATCATGCCGATGGCAAATCTCCATCAGTGAGAACAACACAAAAGTCACCCCGACATGCTGAACATCAATTCCCCTATCGTCTAGACCTCCACCTGTCGATCTAGCATAAAATTACCTCGCCGATGAAGAGCATTACATCAATGAACACCTCCCTACCACCAACCTAATCGCCAAGAAGCCTGCGAGGTCATGCCGATGGGCAAGAAAATATAGGGTTTAAATGGAGAAACCCTCCACATGCTAGCTCAATCCTCAGGCCAAAATGAGCACTAACACTGGCTCCGAATGGGGACGTGCAGGTGCAAACCTACAGCGAGAACCAGATCTCTGGGCAGACCAAGCAAAAGGCCAAAAAGCACGAACTATACAAGGCACTTACAATATATACATATTTTTTACAAATGTGCACAGAGACAAGCCATCTATGCAAAATAGAACTTAAGGAATTGGCCATGCACAAGCAATTCCAGAATTTCACCATCTAGGGCCTGGAGAAAATAAGAGTCCTCCCCATGAGTACTGCAAATCTGATATGGGCCCATCCATAAGGCTTCAAATTTACCATGTTTACCCTTGTCCTAATTTTTTGCATTCCATACAAGCACCATATCATTGACTTGAAACTTCCTTTTTGTAGCTCTCCTATCAAATAGATATTTCACATCTCGTTGTCTCTTGAGATTGATCTGGTGTGCTTTCCTTCTATCTTCATCCAGTGCAACCAGCTAGTTCACTCTTTCTGTCATGGAGTCTTCAATCTCCTTGTCATTTTCCTAGATGAATTTGTAAACTAGCAGTAGATTGTTTATAGGCAATCTGGCTAACGCACCATATACTAGTTCAAAGGGTGACATGCCAATAGCCTTTTTTACTATCACCCTGTCAGCCCATATTGCCAACTTTAATTTTGAGTCCCAAGCTCTCTTGTTCTTGTCTAGTATCCTCTTGATAATTTTCATGATGCTTTTATTGCTTGATTCTGCTTGACCATTTCCTTGTGGGTGGTATGGTGATGCATATGATAGATTTATCCCATATTTAGTGCAAAAATCAATAAACTCACCTGATCTGAAGCACATAGCATTATCAGTAACTATCTTGAATGGTACTCCAAACCTGATGATAACATTTTCCATTATGAAATCTGTTATCACCTTACTTGTAGCTCTCTTAGTTGGAATGGACTCAATCCATTTGGTAAAGTAATCAGTTGCCACCAAAATCCAACTGTGTCTCCCACTTGACTTGTCTGCAATTTCCCCTATGAAGTCAATTCCCCATTGCTGAAATGGAGCATTCACAGTTACAGTTCTGAGGGGTAAAGCACCATCATATCTCAATTTTCCTGAGAATCTCTGGCAAGGCTCACACTTCCTCACTAACCTTTGTGCATCTGAAAAGAGAGTGGGCCACCAATATCCTGCTCTGAGAATCTTATGGGCTATTGTTTGGGCAGTATAATGTCCACCACACAATCCTTTATGCATGTCATTCAAAACATTATTAGCTACATCTTCATCCACACATCTCAGCAGCACACCATCAGGGTTTTTCCAGTATAGCTCACCTTGAACAATAACATACTTGATTGCATGTAACTTTAAAGTCCTCTTTTGACTGTCACTGAAATGGGAAGGACAATTCAGATTTTGCAAGTAGTATATAATGTCCTTGTACCATCCAGATCTTGATACATTTACATTCTCATTTTGGACTACATTAACTTGGCATGCTTCCAAGTTTGACTGTGCCATCATCTTGGCTAATCCTTGCCCTCTTACCAACTTGGCAATTTGTATTTCTATGTTGAACTCCTGCAGTTTGTTTATCCATCTACACCTTCTTCCAGTCACCTCCTGTTGAGTGAATATGTCTTTGACTGCTGCATGGGGCACATATGCAATTATATGTGATCCTACCAGGTATGGTCTGAAACTTTTGATGGCTCGGACTAGTGCATATGCCTGTTTTTCCATAATATCATATTTCAACTCAGAAGCCTGCAAGGACATACTAAAAAAATCTATGGGTTGCTCAAATCCATCTTCATTGTTTTGTAGCAAACATGCAGCAACAGTGTGAAAGGAAGCAAACGAAAACAACTGGAATGGCCTAGAAAAATCAAGAGATTTAAGAATAGGGGCCATTTTGATTGCCTCTTTGATACTCTGAAATGATTCAATTGCTTCACTTTCCCAGTGAACAGTTGCATCCTTCTTCATCATCTTGGAAATGTTCCTTGTGATTTCTGCAAAGTTGGGAACAAATCTCCTAACAAAATTTATCTGTCCAAAGAAGGACTAAACTCCTTTTATAGTTTTTGGCATTTGAATTCTGTCAACAGTAGCCACTCTCTCTAGATCTATCCTAACTCCATCCTTGGAAACAATGTGCCCTAGGAGTTTTCCTTCAACTACCCCAAAAGAACACTTCTTTGGGTTGAGAGAAATGCCATACTCTAATGCTCTAATGAAAATCTGCCCCAAGTGCATACAATGCTGCTCTTCCTTCTTTGAATATGCAGTCAAATCATCTTGATATACAGCCAGGATTGAATCAATCAACCCTGCAAAAGCAACATCCATTGCTCTTTGAAATGTAGCACCTGCATTCGTTAGGCCAAATGGCATTCTAACATACACATAAGTTCCCCATGGAGTGGTGAAGGCAGTCTTATATTGTTTTGATTCCTTTACCTTCACCTGATTATAACCTGAAAATCCATCCATCATGGACAAGAGTTCACAACTAGTCACTCTCTGCAACATAGCTTCCATATTAGGCAGTGGATAGTTATCCTTTAAAGAGGATACATTTAAGTTCCTGAAGTCAACACAAAGCCTAATATCACCATTCTTTTTTCTGACTGGGACAAGGTTAGATACCCAAGTTGAATGTCTGATTCGCAGAATTATTCTAGCCTCCCTAAGCTTTTTGAGTTCTTCTTGCATCTTTGGAGCTAAGGTAGGATTAATAGGTCTTTGCCTTTGTCTAAATGGCTTAGCTCCCGGCTTCAATGGGATCTCATGCTGGAATAAATCTTCCCTATAGGCTTTTAGGTCCTCATATGACCAAGCAAAAACATGTTTGTACCTTTTCAGTAATGCAATCAGCATACTCCTGATGTGTGGTTTGAGTTGTTTACCAATGTATACTTTCTTGGGGGCCTGAGATGTTCCCAAGTTTATCTCTTCTAAATCCTCCTTGTTTATGGGAGATGTCTTTGTGACCAATTGGTCTCTATTGTCAAAAGCTCTTTCCAAAGCTACTAACCCTCTAGGGATTTTATTAGTCTTCAACTGAATTATCTCTTTCCCCACAAGAGTTTCTTTTCCATCTATGGTCTCTACAAAAGCTTGAAATCAATTTCTTGATTCTCATATTCATCTATGTAGTGCAAAAATTTTAAAATCCCTATCATCATTAAACACCTGCCAACTGCATATATTTTCTGGTACTGCAGGCCTGATTTTAACTTCTACATTTATAACATCTGACAAAGTGATGTCGTCTGGCCTTATTGCAACATTAGCTAAGAAATCGGCCATAACATTCTTGGATCTCTCTACCCAGCCTATTGAAAATGCATCAAATAGTTCAATGGTATCCCAAACAGCATGCTTGTATTGTTTCAATCTTTTATTTTTTGAAGCATATCTATCTCTAATTTGGGATACAATCAGTTCAGAATCACCAAATAATCTTAGCATTTTGATTCCATGTTTGAGGGCTATATTTAGGCCTAAGAGTAAAGCCTCATATTCTGCAATGTTGTTTGTGCAAACAAATCTCAGCAAGAAAGAGAATTTGAGGAGCTTACCATTTAGAGACAAGAAAACATCTCCAGCTCCAGAGCCTTCTTTTGCACAAGCTCCATAAAAAAACATAGTCCATAAACCTTGCTGGTCCAACTCTTTAATGCAGACATTTTTCTCTTTATCTTCCTTATCATCTGAGACAACCTTGAAGTTATCACAGTCAGTGTTTACAAAGCATATCTGTTCCTCAGCTTCTTGGTCTTCCACTATCTCTGATGATCTTTGTTCTCTGATTAGCTTAACATCCTTGCCATTCATTGGAATCATGGCATATGATAGGTCCAGCTGCATACTTCCACCAATTAGTGCTGCCCATCTTCTTGACAGCAACATACCATACTGTAGCTTGATGTCGACCACCGTTATATTCATTTTATATCTTTTTTTAGGAAATGCTACCAGTTTGAAATCTACATCCTTCATGATTCCAATAGCTGGTACCACTCTGGCATCCATAGCATAACATTTTCCACATGCCTTGTCAATTTTCAATCCAGCTTGTTGCATGATGGCCCAAGGCATGACATTTGTAGATGCTCCAGAATCAAGCATACAATTTCTGATTATTTTTCCATTTATAACCAGGGATACATAAAATGGTTCCACTTATGAAGGACACTTTGTCATAGTCACTCCTAAATAAACCTCAGGAGCCTCATCTTCTTCATTACATATGACATGTTTGTCACCCTGGATCTGAACATTTTGTTTAGCTTGAAAAGGCACCCCTGAAATTAGGGATACTATCCTATTCTTGATTTCTTCCACTCTCATTAGTTCCATAAGTGGAACAGAGACTTTTACCTAGGAGAGGACCTGAGCTATATCAAATGGAGCATAATTTTGTATAACAGTTGTAGCTTGCTCCACAATCTTGTTTTTATCCTGAACTGATTTAGCTTTTACTTTCATAGTTCCCTGATCATCATTCTTGTCTTGGGAACCTTTGCTTTGATCTTCAGCCTGGGGGATTCTATTCTCTGGTCCTTGAGATTCATGACCTGTTCTATGTCTAAAATTTTGTTTATTATTAACCCACTGCCTCTTTTGTGATTCAATCCCCTTATGACCATGCAGTGGTTGACCTGCAGAAATACCTTCTGGCTGATGTGGGCTGCTTACTTGATTTTTACCTCTGAGATTGTAGTTGCTTTTGACTTGAGCAACTGCTGCAGCTGTGAAGGCCCTAATTTCCTCATCAAAAGGTCATTGTAAATTACTCAAAAAATTGTGTGAGCTCTGAGCATACACATAGCTTTCTTCATTACCTTCATCATAAGAGTCCTGTTGACAGGCCTGAATTCCATCATCTATACTCTCATCAGCACTATAAAAGGGGTATCCATTGTTTATGGTCATCATATTAACATGATCATCTTGCACATAATGTGGCTCATTGCACTCATTACAAGATGTAGCATTATCACACAAGGACTGAGCAATCATGCACTGTGACTGTGAATATGGCATCTAACAAATTATACACCATGGAGTATCATCAACAATATTTACAACAACTTTCTTTAGAGGATCAGGAGTTTCTTTGACATGTTGAGTCCTCTGATTTGTGTTGTTATGTGGGAATATAGGCTTACCATTTTGCCAATTGGTATTATAAGGCATATCCTGCAATGATGGTCTCCTTTCCTGCCTTTGGTAGACTTGCCTATCAGGACCTATCCCTTTTTCACTTCTAGCTAGCCTATAGCTTAGGTCCTTAACAACATTTGCCAATTTGTCTATCTTATCTTCAGGGGCAGATGTATTACCTTGAGTGTTCTGAGGCTTGTTTGGATTCTGCAGAATTTTCACATCATCCCTTCTGTTAGTCTTGCCTAATGCTTTCCTATTGTTCTCAATGTTTGCTGCAATTCTGAAAGCATCCCTAATAGTAGCAGGACTTTTATCTCTTAATCCATATGCAGTTTTTGCATCAAAGGCATTGATATACAATATTATGCACATTGGTTCATTTGGCCTCATGTGATGTGGCAATTTGTTTAACACTTTAGTAAATCTTGCATTAAAATCTGCAACCTGCTCATTTGACCCTTTAGTGATACTGGTAAACTCATTTACAAAAAAGCTAGGGTCAGTTTTGTCACCATATTGCTCCTTGAACATCCTTTTAAAATCATCCCATGACGAAATACTCCTGTCAGGCAGATTCTTATACCATTCCCTTGCCTCATCTACTAAAGATTGCATGAATGATTTCATGAAAACATCCTCATGTTCAACCTCAAAGTTATCCTTGACATTTTGAAAAGCTTTTAGATGATCTTCTCCTGACACAGTGTTGTTTCCTAGAAATTTAGGCACCTGCAGCCTCAAATGCTTGTCAATGGGGTTAGGATACTCAGGAATACCATCGAACACCAGCTGTCTAAATCTATCTAGTTACATCGGCTGTCTGTCAAACTGATTAGCATTAATATTTCTATTTGAATTCTGGTTTCTTACATTGTTCAGTGGTATCCTAGCATCATTCACATTTTGTCTTTCATCATTATGCTGATGTTGCACTTCATTTCTCTGTTGATGTCTCAGCACATTTGCATTCTCAAGGGTAGGAATTGAATTATTTTGGGCAGTCCTTAAAGCTTGCACTTTCTGCCTCATGTCATCTCTGATTTTCATGGCTTGCAGATACTCTAATTCTGCTCTCAACTTTTTGATTTCTTCAGCTAACTGTTCTTCCTTAGGCATAGAGGTAGATGGTCTCATAGCATTCTGGTCATCATCTTCATCATCCCTCAGAGACTCTGCCTCTTCAAATCTGTCACTAGGGTCTAGAAATGGGCATTCTTGGAACACTTCTGACCTCATTCTCACGCTACCACCCTGTTGCCCCTCATATGCAACCTAAATATCAACTTCTGCATTTGAAAAGTAAGGCACATGCTGTCCTGATGGCCTTGGGTTGTCTTGCATATCATCACTTTTTCTTGGGGAACCCTCATGACTAACTGAGACAGCTCCCTTTCTTCTATACATCGTTCTTCTTATTATTGGTAACTCTTCAAATAAAGGATTTTGTTGGGATCTTCTCCCCTGCATATAAATCTTACTTTGATAGGTTGGGAGATTACTTCGAAGTCACCACCTATTACTAGGAACTATTTTCTTTTGTAAATCAGGGTTCTTTCACAAGATTCCCCAGCGGAGTCGCCAATTTCTGTTGGTGACTCAGATGGGTCACAAATATATCACCAAGGATGACTAGATATTACTTTTGATCAATCACATCCCTAGTGGAGTCGCCAATTTCTGTTGGTTTTTCCCAGACTGGATGCTTATTCCCAGATTTCCCTACAAGGTAGCCATCAATGATCAACAGGATCTCTTGGCCAGGGGCCAATAGTGTAGGAGATAGACTCTATATTTTATCTCCTCTTCTTCTTCAGGCTCTGCAAAATCTAGGGGGTATTCCCTACTCAACATCCATGATAATGTGCACACTAAGGCTGTGATGCTGACAGAAAGCAGATGAGTCCTCCTGTAAGTAGACCAAAACTAAAAGATAAGAGCAAAGGGGCTAGCTTTGGGCCTATTTGTAGTTGTAGACAGAGGATAGAGGATCCTAAAACTAATTCTAATGTCCTAAAGGTTGTTTTAGGTTTTGATTTTGATTTTAAGTTCGGATGCAAAGCTGGACATGGTTGTAACACAAACACAAAGCAAGATTAGTGCCTATCCAGGGCCTGGAGTCAATATACATACACCTGTGAATGATCAGCATGAATAGCTAAAACTAGATTTCAGGGGGATACATATGATACCTGCCTTACAGATATCTCCCAATACAGAGTGTTAAGCTATCTATACTTATGGCATCCCTACTGCAGTATACCCTTCCCAATGTTTAATCTGAAAACAGTTTAATCTACCTTTGAGCAGAAGTTAAAAGATCAGACATTCAACACAGGAATTCTATGTTCTAGATTCTCAACATTCCTTAAATATCCAGACTCAGAAGAAAGATACATGCAATACTGGAGACAGAATTAACAAAACACATGCTAACATAGCATTTCTCATATAAATTTAACCATGAAATCAGTGGATTCATGCAAAAACATGCAACAGGAGATACATAAACTCACAAGTTCTTGTGGACAGAGCAGCCAAAACTAGCTGTATTGTATCATAGAGCCAAAAATGTTCAACTTCTTCAACCCCTAAAAATGGTAACACCATCTGCTTATATCAGCCAGATAGTGTACCATAAGCAATTAATTACATGGCAAAAATATCAAAATTCGCTAGATACAGATCCCACCAAGGAATGGCGCTCAGAAGATATTAATGCAGTAGACAAAGGGGGGACCTCGAGCCATGTGCCGCCATCAAAAAGTCTTCATCCACGATCAGGCAACTTCACTATTTGTACCATCGCCCATACCCCTGCACTATCGCCATTAAGAGTCTCAACCACCCGCAGCCACTCAGAAACTGTCGCAACATTTCAAACAGAAGTTCCCGCCAAAAGTGATTCGCTCACAGTTTGAAAATACACAGGGGAATAATCCCACATGCATGGTGAGGAGATAACATCAGTAGTTCATAAACAAGGTCGCACACATACCAAGTGTCGAGTGCTTTTTCCGCGCTCGACACACAAGACTTCACCCGAGAGCCCATCGCTGTGACATAAACCATCGGCCTACTCCATAGTTCTCCTGCCGACCTTACTAGTCTCACGGATGCAAAACTACATACATCCCTTGTCTGTCGGTGAGACCAAAACCATCGGCGAGCAACAAAATACCTATGCCGAAGCCCCAGAGGTTACGCCGATGGCCATCCAAAACATCGTTAAGTCATTCCCTCGGCAAGACATTTACCCATCAGAGCAACAAGAAACTCCCTGGCCGATAACACCGCTCACGCTGATGCCAGCTACACAAATCTCCTCATCGCCGAGACAAAAACCATCGGAGCAACAAAAAGTTCTTCCACCGATACAACAACTCCCACCGATGGCCCTACGGGCCTCATCCCTCCATCAGCCAAACACACGCCGATGATACCATCGGCCAGACACCACTCCATCGGTGAACCCCTCGCCGTCTTACCCGATAGCTCCCATCATGCCGATGGCAAATCTCCATCAGTGAGAACAACACAAAAGTCACCCCGACATGCTGAACATCAATTCCCCTATCGGCCAGACCTCCACCTGTCGGTCTAGCATAAAATTACCTCACCGATGAAGAGCATTACACCGATGAACACCTCCCTACCACCAACCTAATCGCCAAGAAGCCTGCGAGCTCATGCCGATGGGCAAGAAAATATAGGGTTTAAATTGAGAAACCCTCCACACGCTAGCTCAATCCTCAGGCCAAAATGAGCACTAACAAACTAGATCTATGATATCTTCTATTGTCATTGCTTTTTTGTCAAACTTTGATCCAGTAGCCTCACTTACTGTCTGGTTCTTGATAGATTTGAGTGCAGGCAACCCTCTGAATGAGTGCAATCTAGTTATTGCCCTAATTGCATCTTTTGTTATCTTGAAGGGCTTCATCAACCACATGAAGTTGTCATGAATTCTACTAAGAACATACCGGACCCATTCATCTTCTGCAAAATAGGGAAAGTGGATGCAATGTCCAAAATGCTTATCCCGGATGGCCTTGTAATGAGGTTTGAGTTCAAAAGTTTCATCTATTAATTATTTATGGTAGATATCCATCAACTTTGATTCTCCAAATTCCTCAATATTGGCATGGATGTACACCCTAACATCTTCTATGTGCATAACCCCATGCGGAATGCTAGAAAAGGCGCCTAAGGGATCAACTTCTAGAGATTTGTAGGGGTGTTTCTTGAACTTTGGGCGCAACCTATTAGTGATCTTAACAACCATTGGAGTAGCCATCTTTGTAAAAGATTAAGAGAGATATTCAAAAATGGAAATACCTTTTGATGCTTCTAGGGTTCACAATATGCGCTAGAAAAGATCGCTGGTTGAATCGGATTCTACGATTGATCTTTGAGAAGGTTGTAACAATCTTGATGTAGAGCTCTTCCTTTCTTCTTCTCGAATGCAAATGTACAAATGATGAGTAAAAGAACCCTTTTATCTCTGCCCAAACCCTAATTTCCTTTTGCAATAAATTCATAACTTAAGTCATCCGGTTGCCTTGTTCTAAGAGAGATTTTTCTGAATCACTGAGATGCACTTAGAATCATTTTCAATGATAATTGGCAATGTATTTTCTTTCTTCCAATCATGCCATGAGTCCACAGATCAATTTTGAATCATACCAGATTTGTCTATGAAGATCCTGCTTTACCGGATGGCTATCAAACCAGATCAATCTTGGCTGATTAAACTTTTCAAAACTTCTTGTGGATCTTTCACATTTTTACTGAGAGTTATTTGGATATTTTTGAGAACCCTTTAATCCAAAATGTTCCATGTGCCAAATTTAGGCACCAATTGACTGGTTGGGGGAATTTATTTTCCTTTGTGACTCCCCTTGAGCCAGAGCTCATCACTTTAGTTTCCAAAAGGAATATCAGCATTAGATTCTCGTGTGGATCCATCACTAACATTTTCTACACTCTTCTTTACCCAAATCTTGTTCATCCCCCTTTGAACTTCATCCACATCCACTTTGAATTTTCCTTTATCTTGATTTTGATTATGATGTACCGGACTCCTTTTATCCTAATTCTTACTTTTGTAGAATTTGGCAATATGACCAGATCTATTGCAATTGTGGCAAACAATATTAATTTTTATATTTGACTGATATCCTCTTGATTTGCATTGATTAGCCATATGTCCCATTCTATTGCATGTAAAGCATCTACCATTGAATGAGTTCTTTATTTGTATATTTCTACATTCATGAGATTTGTGACCATACCTTTTGCAGTTGAAACACTATCCAGAGAAGGATGAATTATTCTGATTCATTCTTCTTCTACACTAAGTTGCTTTATGACTAAAGTTGTTACACTTGTAGCAGTATCCATTGAAGGATGGATATCTTTGAGCATTTCGTTGCATTACCGGATATTGTTCAACAGGCTTGGTGGGTGTTGGATTGCATGAGGGTGTTTGATTCCTTGCTAATAGTCAATGGATGGTATCCTTCATGAGTGTATGGGTTGAAGAATAATGTAAAGGATGATAATGATGGTGGATGGTGTAGGATTAGGATTGGGATTGGATAGGTGGGTGATAGGATTAGGTAATGATGGTTCTTGGATGGGTACAAGGATAGTTGTGGAACTAGATGGTGGTGTTGGAGGGGTGGTGGAGGATTTGGGGGATTCCATTGCTTTGCTTGGTGATGTTCTTTGGAGGAAATCCCACAAGGATTCTTTGGATGTCATGGGCATAGGATTTGGAAGATTTGATGGTGGATTAGATGGTGGATGGGTGATAGGGATTGATAGATTGGGAGATACATAGGGTGATGGATTAAGGTTGATAAGGTTGGAGGAACATTGTGTTGGGGGGGTTGGGGGTTGGGATTGATAGATTGTAAGGTAGGTAGGGTGATGGATTTAGGTTGATAGGATGGGGGATTTGTATGGGGAAATGGTTGTTGATATAAGGTTTAGATTTCAGAGATAAGGTGTGTTAGATTGGTGTTCCCTTGATCAAAGTTAGCATGACAAAGGTTGGGGGATGGATAAGGTGGAGTTATTGATTGATTGGATAGGTACGATGGTGTGGATGTATAGGGGGATGACAATTGATATGAGGGTAAAGGTTGATATGATGGGGGTTGGTATGAGGTTGATGGTGTGGATATGTAGGATGTTGAAGGTTGATATGATGAGGGTTGATATAATGAAGATGGGGTAGGGGTTTAGGATTCTCCAATGATGAGGTGTGCTAAGGGTATATCTCTAATGTTATTTTTATATTTTTCCTTAGCATTAGGATCTATGTTCTCATAGATTTTTCTAAGTCTTTGTAATTGTTGCATTGCTACATAACGATCCATTTTGTTGGGGAGGTATGGGATGATGGAGGATGATGGATGATTGCAATGTTGGGGATCAAATTTTAAGACCTTAGGGTGATTCAATTTGCTTCAAAGGATGGATGATTCTCTATACTTAAGGTGGACTAATGACACTTAAGTAATAGGATTGATTTGATTGGATGATCAATTAAGGTCTTGATTTTTTGATTGGGTTGATTTGGATTTGGAGTTTGATGGTGATGTTGGGGGACTTGGATGTTGATTGGGATTGATGTTGATTTTGGATTGGATTTGGAATATGATTTGGAAGATTATGGATTGATGTTGGTTCGATTTTGGATTTGATTTGGATGAGATGGGATTAGAATGATGTTGATGAATTGGATTAAGGATGATGAGGGTGATTAGGATAGGATTGGATTGAATGATTTGGATGATGATGTGGATAAGATAGGTGGTTACGATGATTAGGATAGATGGGTGATTAGATTAAGATGAAGTGGATAAGAATGATTAGGATGATGAAGATAGATTATGACTAGAGAGGAAGTGGATTAGAATTTGATCAAGCTCAAATAAAGGGATTGGATAAGCTCAACCTATGGGGTTTGATAAATGGGGGGATGGTTTAGTGGTGTTGGGAGGAAAACCTGGCCTGACATGAAGGGGGGTGTGGGGGGCTAGACGTGACCCCCCGCTGACAGGGGTTCAAGGGCGTAGCCCCTGACTGGAAATTTTTTGAAAAATGGGCTTATAAAATTAATGTTTTTGATGGGAAAATTTGATATTTGGACATGGATGAAGAAGGTGCTAAAACAAATGGAAAATGGCACTAAAATAGAAGAAAATGATGCTAAAGGATGAATAGATGGTGCTAAATAGAGGAAAGAAGGCACTAAAAGATTGAATGGTTGGATTGATGGATGAATTTGATTTTTCTTGGCAAGTAGACAAACAATCAAGCAAGAAAACACAATGGCCAAAGGTTTGATTTTTGAAAAATGTGATAATCAAGAATGTACAACCTAAGGTGAGGCAAGGACAATACTTGTGGAACAAGTAGAGGGATTTGGGCCACTAAAACAAAGGTTCATAGTGGGGGAACATCCGGGGGATCGACACCTTACAAGCATCCGATAAACCACTTAAGGTTTTGACTAGCTCTACTAGGGGTTTCATATACATAAGGTACTACTCCCTTTCAATCTAGCATCGAATGGTAAGCACTCATACTAATTCAGATTTGCCTTTCGCCTTATCCTTTTTTGTATAGTAGATTGGATGAAAGTACTACTTGGGGTACCCAATGAGTTTTCCAAATGGATGTGTCTCAAGGGCAGGCCCACATCCTAAAAAAAATAGAATAGAACCATTTCTCTTCACCTAAGACCCTTTTGAAGGAAAGGGGAGAGGATACATTGATTCTACCCTATGGGATAACGCAAACATGCAAGTGCACAAGACATGGCAAACAAAAGCTAATGTTTGTTTTAAGCCCAAATAAAAAATGTACCTAAAGTTGTTTGTTGCAAGCAATGATTAATTTTAGTTGCACCAAAATCAAATGTTCTTTACACTAAGGCACACAAAGATTCTTTTTAGGTGCACCAAGATAACGTGTTTGATTGTAGATTGTTTGCAAGCAAGATTGATTTTATGTACCAAATTCAAGTGTTTTCTAAGCTAAGAAAATAAAGGTTCTTTTTAGGTGCAACAAATGAAATGTTTTCTATGCTAAGAAATCCCTAAAAAAAGATGTTAGTAACTTCTAGATTGTGGTTTTGGATGATCTAAAATATCCTGTAGAAAAGAGACCCAACCCTGCATGGATCCCTAAGCTAGTATAGAAAAATAGTGTCAATCCAGAGGCAAGATAGTGCCAATATACAAGATAGTGCTAATACACAAGATAATGCCAATATAGAGGAAAGATAGCACCAATACAGACACAAGATAGCGCTAATATACAAGATAGCACCAATATAGACACAAGATGCCAATATACAAGATAGCACTAATACAGACACAAGATAGCACCAATATATAAAATAGCGCCAATATAGAGGCCATATAGCACTAAATTATGTTTTTTCCTTAGTTTAACCTCTATAGTGAGAAAGATAGCACCGAACTAGGTGAGTTTAGCACCAAAATGACGCAGCATTGGCCAAGGAAGATGTAGGATGGATTTTAGGGGGATTTTGCCATAGTTTCTCCTTGTTTCTACATAAAACCTGCAAAACCTAAGAGATAAAATGCTAGAAAATCTAGAAAACAAGAAAAAGAGGGTTAGATTTGAGTCAAAGATGAGGGGATTGCTGTGCTAAAAATAGCGCTACAACAAACTGAAAATAGCACTACTATATGTCAAAATAGCACTACTACAGAAAGAAAAGGTACTGCAACCTAGAAAAATATGTTTTCTACAAGAAAAACTCACACAAATGATTAGATATGGACCTTGCGGGTCCCACTAGGTGTGCCAATGTAGATTAGTGATCTCAAAATGAAAGTAGAAAACATAAAACAAGTGCATAAACAAGCATTACACCTTTCACAATGAGTCACAAATCCTTGATAGGGTGGAAGGAGTTGCACCCAAACTCCTTAGATTTACCCAAGTAGATGAATGTGGATTGCTCTACTACTTTCAACACAATAGGATGAGAGATTTGGATTTAGATGGAGATTGAGATGGGGATGAGGAATGATTTTGGCATTATGATGGTATGATGAAGAGATTTGAGAGAAATTTGGCCATGGTAAGGATGCAAGAAGAAGTTGTTCTTAATGGCTTGGGTAAGGGTTTCATTTATAGATTTTTGAAAAGAGGATGGAGGGTGAGGATCAAAAGTTGAGATCAAGGGCTAGAAATGATTGAGAGTTAGGGTTAAGATTGAAGTCATAGCCTTGTGACAAGTGTCACAAGAGGAATGGATGAGGGAGATCAATGGTTGAGATTAAGTCAATGGATTTGGAGGGCCCTCATTATTTATGAATTTTAAATTCACATTGGGAAGAGGTGTAGAGGATAGAAATGAATTAAATATTCATTTTGGGGAAGAGTGGATATGAAAAGTGAATTAAAAATTCAACTCATGGGGGAGTGTAAATTAAAAATTCACTTTTATGTGGAGATGTGAAGGTTGAAGGACACATGTACACTTACATGTGTAAGAGGGTGATAAATGAGTTGTAAGGAAGATTTGACCCTTTGAATAAAAAATTGATTTTTATTCAAAGGTGTGTGGGAGGATGGGCTAAGCAAGGTTAATTAAGTCTTTAGCTTAATTAATTTAGGTCTAGAGGATAGGTAGACTAGGGTAGCTAATCAAATAATTGATATTTAATTAACTAGGATAGGGATAGGTTGATTAATAGGGTAGATTAATTAGATAAGCATGATTTATCTAATTAATAGGGATTAGGGAGATGGACAAATTAGTTAAATAAATATTAGGAATATTTATTTAATCAATGAGGATATAGTGATAAGGTATAGTGATAAATTAAGTGAATTAATTGATCACAAAGGATAGATGATAGATGGTTAGGGATAAATTAATTAAATAAAATGAATTTATTTAATTAATAGGAGGAATAATTGTTGGTGTAGAGATACGAGAAATTGGTTTGTGGAGCAAGTCAATTTTAGGTGTCTACAGGAAACAAGGTAGATAACTGAGAGGGGGGGTGAATTAGTTATCTTAAATTTCTTAACTTTCTTTTCTCCTTTAACAATTAGTGTAGCATCAAAACATATAAGTATATATAACCATCAGAGCAGAAATAAAATCAACACACATAACACAAGGATTTTTACGTGGAAAACCCTGTTAAAGGAAAATTGATAGGGTGACTAACCCAAGATTGTATTCTCTGTTAAAAGAATAGGAAGTACAAAATGACACTTGCCAATTAGGGCTCACTACTCGAGCACACTACTCACGAGAGGCACACTACCTACAAGAGATTCACTATCTACAAAGTTTATAAAAAGTAACCAGGTATTTGAACTGAGAGAGAGGCATCCACATATGCTAAGCTTTAGTTCCAATTAGGCTCAATATACTGATTTGCTGCACTTTATTCTTCCTATAATTTAGTGTTGCTATTTTGTAACATATCAGACTTGTATTGCTACTTCCACACTTATCTCTACCTTTTCTCTCACACTATCATGCCACACACACACCTTCATACTGAAATCCATCTATTATATATATCCACACTAAGGATTTCAACATCTTTCTAGTCGACAACTAGAATACTCAAGATATTTCCAAGACACTGATTTGTCAGCTGAATCCATGCTTAACATGTGATGCATATCAAAGACATAGACATAGAAGTCATCAGTCATGTCGACCAACCATATATGATCTCTCAAATAGCTTGACCACCATCAATTTCCCATCCAGATTAAAGTCTGATGCTCTGCCGATCAGTTCTTCCTCAGTCTACTCTGCATGTTAAGAACCCAACACTTAGATGCTCACATCTTTTCACTCTTTCATCATGAGAGGCTCAATTTCTAGAATCTAGTAGTCATAGTACTCCTCTTGACTTGTCCAAGTCCATAACTTGCTGAGTTACACCATCTGAGAGATCCGGACCTGATTGTCAGACCTTGCTGCATGCTCTGTTCTTGTTCACCAGACCAAAACACTCTTCAATCTAACTTCCGGTATATGCATACTATGTGCTATGGATGTGTGGGATAGACTTTGTTGCCTTAAATGATAACAATCATGAAGCCACAAGTGTCTCTTGCCAACAGTATAGTAACAGGCTTGTCACTGGTCCAACAAGTGCTTTTCTTCCTAGGCAACTCACTCATGAAATGAAAGAACAAGCACAGAACCAATGTACCATACTGGTGCAGGGGCACCCCTTCCTCAAGTTAATTAGAAGCCTAAAGTCTTGATAGGTTGTTATGCATTTACTATGTAATAAGGTCTATTTGACCAACGCTTGCTATTTTTAGTTTGTTTCTGTTGTTAGGACACCTGTCGATCTATAATGACAGGTTGTCAGTTAGTTATGAGTTTATTAGTTAGTTGCATCTCCCAGCTACCTGGAATTGTCTCCCAGCCACTAGGAATCATGTCAGTACTACTCTCTATGGGTTATTAAATAGCCTAAGTTCTGATTGATTGATATATAGAGATACAGATATAGAGAGAGAGATATAGATCAGAAAGGAGAAATTAGACAGAGCAGTGATTGTGAATTTGAGTTGTACTGTGAAAACAAACATTTGTATTCATCCTCAGAGAAATAATAAAGATCCTATTTTGCAATTAAATTACATCTGTGTAGTCAATTTCTAATTTACAGTCGATATGGGGTTTTTCCATTCCACCGGTTGATTACTCTATAATTGGTGGAATGGTTGTACTTATTCGTTTAGATTTTATTTTTGCATTTTCTGTTTGTGTGAGTTTTGCAGTTACAGGATCAATCGATAGCATGCTGGAATGAATCCTAGCATCAACATGTGCTAGGCTGACGAAGTGTAAAAGTTTGTTCGTCTGTGAGAGAAGTAGTTCTATGAAATCGTGAAGGTTTCGGTAGACTCCACGAGTGAAATTTGAAGTGTTAAGCTTCTGTGATTGAATCATTTTAATGGTTCAATAGTTTGCTAGTTTAGTAGAAGCAGAGTGTAGCGTTGGTGTGAAGTTCCCATCGGGTGAAGAGTATTGGCTTCGCTGATGACTTAAATCAGGCTGTAGCCTTTTGTTTGAATCGACTTTGAAAGTTCAAGAGTTCACTACTTCAATGACGTTTGAAGCTAAGTGATCAACATGATAAGTTTGACAGAGAAAACCTTTTGGTTGAACCTTTGAACTGGTTAATGGTTCAAAGGGTTCAACGGTTCAACCGTGTGTTGGTTTAGAGATCCAGTAGAACGTTGAAGGTGGTAAAGATTAATAGCGATCGTTGAACCACCCATTGAACCAGTTCAACAGTTCAATGGTTCAACGAGCCATCAAATTCCGCTCTACATCACATACTTGAATGTATTCTTCTTATCCTTCTTAATCATGTTCAGATTCTCCATTAGTTGGTTTTGCAGCAGCTCACACAAGTCATAGTCAACATTTTCTTCTAACATCTGATAAGCAGCATAAATGGCTATACCAAATATAGAGTTTTCCTTACTGGAGTGGTATATCTTATACCCAATCACTATAGATGCAAATTTGATTTTTGGATTAGTTATATCATTTATTGTCATTGCCCTCTTATCAAATTTTGATCTAATAGATTCAGTTACAATTTGATTCTTCACTAATTTTAGCATCGGCAATCCACTAGATGAGTTCAATCATGTTACGGCCTTGATGGCATCCTTGGTGATCTTAAAGGGTTTCATCAACCACATGAATTTTTCATGCATCTGATTTAGTACATACTAGACCCACTCGTCCTCATCGAATGACAAGAACCCAACAATCTGAATGAAATGTTTGTCTTGTAGCACCTTATACTCAGGTTTAAGACCATAAATCTCAGCCCTCATGTGATTTTTAAACAAATCCACTAACTTCGAATCCCCAAACTCATCTATGCTAGCATGAATGTAAGCCCTAATATCTTCTATGTGTAACACACCATGCAGAACATTAGAAAAGGCACCTAACAGATCGACCTCTATAGATTTGTGTGAATTTTGAATTTGGGTCAGGACCTTTTGGTGATGTCAACAACCAATGGAGTAGCCATTTCAAAGAGATCACAAGTTCAAAGCTTCACAAAAAAATGTTGGAACTAGACAAATGAGAGGGGGGGTGAATTAGTTGTCCCTTAAAACTTTTCTGCCTTTAAACTTCTTTATTATCTTACTATCAGATTAGTGATACAAACATTTAAGCATGAATCAACAACATAAGAGTAGAAACATAAGCAACACATTTCACACCAAGATTTTGATGTGGAAACCCAGTTAAGGGAAAAACCACGGTGGGGGTTAACCCACAAAAATGCGTACCCTATTAAAAGTACTTAGAAAAATAGAAGGCACATGCCTTTGGGCGCACTGCCCAGAGCTCACTGCTTAAAAGGAGAAGCTCACTACCTAAAAAAATTATTTAGAAAGAATTAATTGAGAATTACCATCTACTTCATGCCTGATTCAGTTTCAATGAATGCTCAAGAACTTTCACTTTACCTCAATCTCTTCTTCACACTCTAGACTGCTTTCGCTCCTTTCCTTCTCTGCTCTGCTCCTGATCCTTCCTCTAGATTTTATCTGTTTTTGCACAAGGATGATTTCAATACTTCTTCAACAAGTATTTATATACTTCATCAAACTTGGAATGATCAACAAGGTCGGCTAAACTTGATGCGGATCATCACACTATTGGCCAAACACAACTAAGACTTGAATCTACTTCTACAACTACTCCATGCTTCATAGAAATGTGTTTAAGGCATCCGCAATAGGCTAGAAACATCTGGTCAGCCAAGACTAGGAAGAACATCAACCTCAAGAAGAAATCTTCAATCAACAAGCTCAAACTTCAATGCAGACCTCTAACATAGTAGCCATACAATCTAGAGACCTCCACAAGCACATTAAATTTTCCAATAACATCCATTCTAAACCAAATTATCAGAAACATTTGAATCTTCCTCCAAAACCTCAAGAACATTCTCTTCCATGACTGTCAGATTGGAAGGATAGCTTGTAGACCTCCAAACCATGAACCACTAGTGTTGATGATACACATTGACTTCCCAAACATGCCTTTAGATCCACAAATCACAAGTTTATTTTTCTAGAGCAATCTGGACATGTTTCCTGTCACTCTATCTTTCCTAAGTATTGCAAGAACCAATTCTAATTAGATGGCCATAACTCCTTTAAATCTTCATGCGGACTTCTCAAATCTTGACTGGAGCAACCCTTGACAATCCTCTACATGTCCACATAATCTGCATGCATTGATTGTTATTAATTTTCTCAATATTCTCAACAATTTGGTCTTCTACATAGATAGGAAAAATAGGATACAATTGACACTAATAGAAATAAGAATATGTTAACATTAATGACAACACCACTTAGGCACATATTTGCAACAATCTCCCCCTTTGTCATTGATGGCAGCATGTGACATGAAAAACTAAATCTAACCATCAAGAAAAAAACTTCTCCCCCTTTCCCTTCTCACTTCTGCAACTACTTTCTTTATTGCTCCCCCTCACATCAACAGCTAGTTTTTCATGATTTCTCTCCCCCTTCGACATCAATGGCAAAGGGCACATACTTTCTATCTTTTTTTTTCTTTTTTCTTCTTACTAATCCCAAAATTTGCATATTGACTACCCCCGCTTTGAGTAGTACCTCCTTAACATCAATCTGGATCACAAGATATGGATGTGAATCCCACTAGACTAATGCACCTTAATGCATCTTAGTTCTACTTAGGAGGGGTAATAACCCCTAACTTCTCTCTGAGATACTTAAAAATATCCTTGGGAAGAGGCTTAGTGCACAAACTCCAACTTGATGTCATTCTCATTTACTTTCTCTCTCAAGAAATGAAACTTCATAGATATAGGCTTTGTCTTTGAATGCAATATCAGAATCTTTCAGATACTTATTGCACTAGAATTATCACAGAAAATTGTGACTGGCTCCTCAAACACAATTCTAATGTCCTTCAACATTTTCTTCATCCACAAAACCTGAATACAATTATTTGTTACTGCTATGTACTCTGCTTCTATAGTAGACAAATATATTGCCTCTTTTTTTTGCTTATCCAAGAGACCAATCTTCTCCCCAAGAAGAATGCACCACCACTAGTACTTTTTTTATCATTCACATCTCTTGCCCAATTAGCATCTATATATGCATGAAGAGTGAAGTTATTGTCCTTTGGATACCACAATCCATAATCAATTGTCCCCTTGAGATATCTAAAATTTCTTTTGACTGCCATAACATGGGATTCTTTTGGATTAACTTGAAATATGGCAACAAGTCCAACTGCATTTATGATGTCAAGTCTGTTTTGAGTTAGATAAAGTAGTCATCCAATCATTGATCTATATCTTTTCTGATTTGCCTTGGGAGAGTCATCATCTTTTCTTAGCTTGCATCTAGTAACCATAGGTGTACCCACTGGCTTTGAGTCTTCCATTCTAAATTTCTTTAGCAATTCTTTTACATACTTGGACTGAGATATGAAGATACCTTTATCCGATTGAACAATTTGTAGACCTAGGAAGAAATTCATCTCACCAAACATTGACATCTCAAACTCACTTTTCATCTGATCAGCAAATGCTTTACACATTCATTCATTTCCGCCAAAAATGATATCATCAACAAAACCTTCAACAATTAGAATGTCCTCATGATCAATTTTGAAGTAGAGATTACTATCAGCAATACCTTTGCTAAATCCTAGCTTAAGCAAATGCTTATCCAATCTAGCATACCAGGCTCTTGGAGCTTGCTTAGTCCATACAAGGATTTTCTCAATCTATAAACCATATCTCCCTGATCAGACAACTAAAATCCTTCTGGTTGCTCAATGTAGACTTCTTCCTCTAAATCTCCATTCAGAAATGTTGATTTCACATCCATTTGATATACTTTAAAATCTTTGAAGGCAGCAAATGCAAGAAATAATCTAACTACCTGTATCCTTGCCACCAGAGAAAAAGTTTCTTCAAAATCAATTCCTTCCACTTGAGAATAGCCTTTACATACCAACCTTTCCTTATTCCTTACTACCTCACCATCTTCATTCAGTTTATTCTAGAAGACCCATTTGGTTCCAATCACATTTTTGTCCTTAGGTCTAGGAACTAGATCCCGTGTGTGATTCTTTTCAATTTGCATCAATTGCTCTTCCATAGCTTTAATCTAGTTTTCATCATTGCAAGCTTCACTTACTGATTTAGATTTAATCCTTGAAATTAAACAAATCTCTTCTTGATCTTCAGACATTTTTCTCCTAGTTTGATCACCTTTACTCTTATCTCCTATGATCTGGTCTTTAGGATGATTTAACCATACATACCTAGGAGTTTTGAAAATTGTTTGAGCCTTTGTTTCTTGAACTTGTTCCTCATCATATGTGTTAAGCTCTGGAGTCATTGATTCAAACTAAATCTGGGTCTAAACTTGAACTTGCCTTCCTTGATTTTGACTTTCATCATTTAAATCATATCTAGAGTACCTGGAATGTCCTTCCTTGCTTTCATCAACTTTAACATTCGTACTTTCAACAATCTTCTTCAATCTTTTATTGAAGCACTGATAGGCCTTACTTTGGGTTGAGTATCCCAAAAATATTCCTTCATCACTTCTTACCTCAAACTTACCTAAGTCCTCATCTCTTTTGATATAACATTTACTACCAAAGACTTTAAAGTATCTCACAGTAGGAGGATGACCAAACCAAAGTTCATAAGGAGTCTTACCAGAATTTTCTTTGATCTGCACCCGGTTAAGAGTGTAGATAGCAATACTCACAACTTCTCTCCAATAAACTTGAGGAACATTTGTTTCCATTATCATGGTTCTAGTAGCTTCTTGAATGGTCCAATTCTTTCTTTCTACAACTCCATTTTGCTGAGGAGTCCTAAGAGCAGATAATTATCTTTTTATTCCATACTTTTCACATAAAGCATCAAACTCACCAAAGGTAAATTCTCCACCTCTGTCAGATCTCAGACACTTTAATTTCCCACCAATCTCATTTTCAACCATCATCTTGAACACCTTAAACTTGTCAAGGCTTCTAACTTTTCTCTCAGAAAAGTTATGCACATCATTTGGGAGTAGTCATCAATTAGCAAAAATATCTATCTCCTTGCACATTCCTAATCCTAGCAGGACCACAGAGATCAGTATGTACCAGTTCCAATCTCTCACTTGAACCTTGTTCCTTACTCTTAAAAGAAATTTTGTTCTTCTTGCCTAATTGACATTCTCTACATATGTTATTAGGTTTCACAAGTCTTGGAAGATCTCTTACAGCATGAGTGGAACTTATTTTGACAATGTTGTCAAAATTCACATGACACATCCTCCTATGCATTAGCCAACTTTGATCTATCTAAGCTATCAAACAACTTTTACCAGAACTACTTAAGTGAAAGATGTTACCTCTAGTTTGAGTACTTGATGCAATTTTAGTTTTGGAGCTTTCCAAGATTTTGCATTTTCCATCCTTGAATCGAAGATCATAACCCTTATCAACCAACTATCCAACACTGAGAAGATTATGTTTTAGTCCTTCCACATACAGAACATCATTAGTGTTGTTCTTTCCATCAAAAGAGATGGATCCTTTACCATGGATTCTACCAACTGAGTTGTCTCCAAATTTTACAAGTCTTACTTCATAGTTCTCAAAGTTCACAAACTTACTCTTGTCACTAGTCATGTGATGAGAACATCCATTATCAATCACCCATTCATCCCTTTCAATAACCTAAGTAGCCAAGGCATTTTCTACATTTTCATAGCTAGCAGATTTAGTAGACACCAGATCTTCTTCTTTGAAAGCAATAAACACCCAATCATTTTTGGAGGAGCCTCCATGATCAGATTCATCATCTGTTACCCCTTCTTCTCCATTTTCTTGGACATAGTAACATTTCTTTTGACCTTTATACTTGTTAGGGTTAGGTTTTGAAAACCTTTCCAGACATCTTGAGGAAAAATGACCAATCTTGTTACAAGCAAAGCATTTGAGTGGTAACTTTCCTTCATACTTACCGGATCCTCTTCACATTATTCTAGCAATAAGAGCTTCAAGGTCTGCTATTTCTATTTCAACATATTCAAGATCCTTTCTTGTCTTTACAAGTCTGTTTGATCTTGTAGAAGAGCTTTCACCTAGATCAAATCTTTGGTTTCCATACACACTAGCTTTAAATGCAGATTCAAACTTGGGAAGAGAATCACCAAACTCACTTAATTTGAAAGATGAAATTTTGCCAACTAGATGATCTCTTGTAACCTCTGAGACTATCCTAATTTCTTCTATAGCTATCACCTTATGTTTGTAAGAATCTGGTAAAGATTTGAGTACTTTTGATACAATTTCTGATTCTTCCAAAATTCCACCAGCACACCTGATTCCACACACAAGTTCATTTATCTTTTGTATGTAGATTGTGATGTTTTCATCTTCACTCATCCTCATAGTTTCAAATTTTCCTCTCAGACTATATAGTTTTGCACATTTGACATATTTGTCACCTTCATATAGATACTCCAACTTTTTCCAGATTTGATAAGCAGTTTTTAGACCAAAGACATTTGTCATTTCTGAATCAGTCAGGGCACTTAACAAGGCTTCTTTAGCTCAAAGATTATTTTTAGCATCTTTGACTTGATTAGGAGTTGAAGGACCTTTCTCCGAAGGTTTATACTCAAAATTGGTTATTGCCCAATAGGCATCACCCATGCATTGCAAGTGGCACTCCATGCGATCTTTCCAAAAAGAATAATTTGTTCCATCAAATCTTGGACTATCCTTCTTATAGGTCGACATCCTGGATCTCCTCAAGTGGTTAGGCTTTTATGAGAGGATCTAGCTCTAATACCAATTATTGGAACTAGACAACTGAGAGGGGGGGTGAATCAGTTGTCCCTTAAAACTTTTCTACCTTTAACATTCCTTATTATCTTACTATTAGATTATTGATGCAAACATTTAAGCATGAATCAACAACATAAGAGTAGAAACATAATCAACACATTTGACACCAAGATTTTGACGTGGAAACCCAGTTAAGGGAAAAATCATGGTGGGGGTTAACCCACAAAAATGCGTACCCTGTTAAAAGTACTTAGAAAAATAGAAGGCACATGCCTTCGGGTGCACTGCCTAGAGATCACTGCTCAAAAGGAGAGGCTCATTACCTACAAAATTTATTTAGAAAGAATTAACTAAGAATTAGCATCTAATTCATGCCTGATTCAGTTTCAATGAATGCTCAAGAACTTTTTCTTTGCCTCATACTCTTCTTCACACTCTACATTCCTTTCGCTCCTTTCTTTCTTTGCTCTGCTCTTGATCCTTCCTTCAGATTTTATCTATTTTTGCACAACGATGATTTTGATACTTCTTCCATAAGTATTTATATACTTCATCAACCTTGGAATGATCAACAAAGGTTAGCTAAACTTGAAACAGATCATCACACTATCAGCCAAACACAACTAAGACTTGAATCTGCTTCTACAACCACTCCATGCTTCATAGAAATGTGTTTAAGGCATATGCAACAGGCTAGAAACATTTGGTTGGCCAAGATTGGGAAGAACATCAACCTTAAGAAGAAATATTCAATCAACAAGCTCAAACTTCAATGCAAACCTCTAACATAGTAGCCATACAATCCAGAGATCTCCACAAGCACATTGAATTTGCCAATAACATCCATTCTAAACCCAATTATCAGAAACATTTGAATCTTCCTCTGAAACCTCAAAAACATTATCTGCCATGATTGTCAGACTAGAAGGATAACTTACGAACCTCCAAACCATGAACCACTAGTGTTGATGATACACATTGACTTCCCAAACATGCCTTCAGATCCGCAGATCATAAGTTTATTTTTCTAGAGCAATCTAGACCTCTTTCCTGTCACTTTGTTTTTCTTGAGTATTGTAGGAACCAGTTCTACTCAGATAGCCATAACTCCTTCAAATCTTCATGCAGACTTCTTAAATCTTGATTGGAGCAACCTTTGACAATCCTCTACATGTCCACATGATCCACATGCATTGATTGTTATTAATTTTCTCAATATCCTCAATAATCTGGTCTTCTACACAGACATCAAAATAGGATACAATTGACACTAATGGCAACAAGAATATGTTGACATCAATGACAACACCACTTAGGCACATATTTGCAACAATAATTGTTAGAACTAGTTAGCTGAGAGGGGGGGTGAATTAGTTGTTCCTTAAAACTTTTTTGTCTTTAGCCTTCTTTATTATCTTACTATCAGATTAGTGATGCAAACATTTAAGCATGAATCAACAACATAAGAGTAGAAACATAACCAACACATTTGACACCAAGATTTTGATGTGGAAACCTAGTTAAGGGAAAAACCACGGTGGGGGTTAACCCACAAAAATATGTACCCTATTAAAAGTACTTAGAAAAATAAAAGGCACATGCCTTCAGGTACACTGCCTAGAGCTCACTGCCTACAAAATTTATTTAGAAAGAATTAACTAAGAATTAGCATCTACTTCATTGCTGATTCAGTTTCAATGAATGCTCTAGAACTTTCACTTTGCCTCAAACTCTTCTTCACACTCTACACTACTTTCACTCCTTTCCTTCTCTGCTCTACTCCTAATCCTTCATTTGGATTTTATCAATTTTTGCACAATACTTCTTCAAAAAGTATTTATATACTTCATTAAACTTGGAATGATCAATAAGGTTGGCTAAACTTGATGCGGATCATCACACTGTTGGCCAAACACAGCTGAGACTTGAATCTACTTCTACATCCACTCCATGCTTCATCAAAATGTGTTTAAGGCATCCATAATAGGCTAGAAACATCCAATCGGCCAAGACTGGGAAGAACATCAACCTCAAGAAGAAATCTTTAATCAACAAGCTCAAACTTCAATGTGGACCTCTAACATAGTAGCCATACAATCCAAAGACCTCCACAAGCACATTAAATTTTCCAATAACATCCATTCTAAACTAAATTATCAGAAACATTTGAATCTTCCTTCAGAACCTCAAGAACATTCTCTACCATGACTATCAGACTGGAAGGATAGCTTGTGGACCTCCAAACCACAAACCACTAGTGTTGATGATACACATTGACTTCCCAAACATGCCTTCAGATCCGCAGATCATAAGTTTATTTTTCAAATCTTTGAAATCTCCACAGGATTAGGGTTAGTTGTCGAATTCACTTTTCACACTCCAAATATTTGAAATCTCAACTTAGATGCTCTTCTCCTTGTTTTATTCAAATGCAAAGTGATTCAAATGTTGAATAAATGACCTTTTATCCTCTACAAAACCTAATTCACCATTGTAATAAATGATTTTCCCTAATTCATCTAGTTACTTTGTTTCTAAATATAGTCAATCTTCAATTACTCTGCAATGAATCTCATTAGCTTATTTTCTTCTAGAATTTGCTTCAACAGATCTGCAATAGGCTTCTTTATCTCCATTCATCATGCCAAATTTAGGCACCCACTTACTGGTAGGGGGAATTAGATTTTCAAGGTAGCTCCCCCTGAGCTAGTACTCCTATTTCAATTCTTAGAGGGATTACCAGCACCAAATTCTAGTGCGGACCCATCACCAACATTCATTTTACCTTTCTTCACCGATGTTTTTTTCATTTTATTTTGGATCTCATTCACATCTACTTTACCCTTGCCTTTATCTTGTCTTTGCATGTTTTGGTTTTGGTTTACCAGACCTTTTCTATCATCATTCCTGCTTCTATAGAATCTTGCAATATGATCAGGTCTATTGCAATTAAAGCACACAACATTTCTTTGCTCATTTACTTGATTTCTTCTTGATCTGCAATGATTATCCATGTGTCTAAATCTATTACATGCAAAACATTTGCCATTGAAAGAATTGGCATTTCCTTTGTTGTTAGAGTAGTTCATCATCATACTTTTGTATTCATTGGATATATGACCATACCTTTTACAATTGAAGCATTGACTAGAGAAAGATGGACCACTTTGATTCACTCTACTTTTGCACCGAGTAGCTCTATGACCAAATTTATTGCAATTGAAACAATTTCCATTGAAAGATGGATACCTTTAAGCATTAGGTTGTCTTATTGGAGGCCTTCTAGGATTCCTTCTTGGATTTCTTCCTTCAAGATTTCTTTGACTAGATCTAGAGATTTCACCTTTCTCATATCCTAGACCATGCTTATCATCTGCCTTCTTTTGACTATCAAGCAACACCTCAAGTTTAGCTGAGCTTATCTTGAACTTCTCTTTGTATTCATTTATAGCTTCTAGGTCATGTTCGAGAATAACAATTTGCCTTTCAAGTTGTTCCTCATTATACCTAGTTTCTTGAAGATTAGATTTTAGATGGCCAATTATTCTGTCCAATCTGCAACACTCTTCTGTTCTTTCTTTCAGAGACTGATTTAGGTTTTCCTCAGTCTTCTTCCTTTCCTCGATTTCCTTGGTTGGTCTCATCACCCTAAATTCCATCTCATGTTTTAGAACAATAACTTCTTTTTCCAGCTTCTCACATTCCTTTGACTTCTCCTTTAGAGCCTCATCCATGTCATTGTCGTCATTCTGATTTGCTAACCATTGAAGTAGCTCCTTCCTCTTTTCCATAGATTTACTCAGTTACCCTTTTAAAGTCTGGATGAAATCCTTAGCATCTTTAAGGTTCTCCTTCAGTTCTTTGACTTCTGCTCTAGACTGATCAAGATCTTCTAAAGCAACTTGAAGTTGTTCATTGATTCTATCAGAATACCTAAATGAACCCATTGAAATACCTTCTCAGATCTTCCTCAAGTTGTTAAACTTCTTCCAAGGAACTAGGGTCTAATACCAATTGTTGTAAATAAGGAACACTAAGAGAGGGGTGAATCAATGTTCTACAAAACTTATTATTATGTTCCTTTATTAATTTACCACATATATTGAAAAGAAAGAAGCATGAACTTAAGAACAACAACAACAAGATCATCACACATGAACACCTAAATTTTTACGTGGAAACCCAGTTAAGGGAAAAAACATGGTGGGGGTTAACCCACAAGATTTTATACTCTATTAAAAGTATTACAAAATGGGAAGGCACATGCCTTCAGGGACACTACCTAGAGCTCATTACTCAAAGGAGGCTCACTTCCTACAAAGTCAAATACAAAGAGTTCACTGAAGTACTTGAACTGAAGAATAGCATCTAACAATGCAAGATTATAGTTCCGATTAGGCTTAATTTACTAACTTCACCCACTTCATCTCTTACTACCCTATTTCATTGTTCTGCCATGATCTGCAGCTTAGATCTCTTGTTTCTCACTTGTTACTGCCACACTTCATATTTGCACAAAATGCTTCAAAATTCTTGCACCCATCGATCATATATATCTGCAACATGAAATTACATCAACTATAATCAGCCTCAAGAAAACTTGGAGACTTTTTCAAGATTACTGTTTTGTCAGCTAAATCCATGCACAAACATTAATGCAGACCAAAACCTATGTATTCAAGTCACCCCACATGTTGGCCAATACCTGTGGATCTCATAAATTACTCAATCATCCACTTCTCTAAATCTACACATGGATCAAACACCAAGTCAGCCTATTCTTCACCAGACTGAATTGTCTAACCAAAACCCAATACTCAGATGCTTGTAACTTTCAATCCCTTCATCACCAGAGGCTAAAACTTTGGATTTAGGTAGCCATGACATCCCTTAAAATTCCCTCAGATATGCAACACAATATGATTATGTGTGGAGAAATCTTGACCAAAATGCTGAACCCTATCATATGCTCTGTTCATGTCTATCCGGACTTAGACAAATCTGTAATCTGACTTCTGGTATGATCAAATGATACAATGCGGATGTGTAAGATAGCTTTAGTTGCCATCAATGACAACACCTGACATGCCTAGTAGTGTCTCTTGCCAACAGAGGATTCTATGAACTTGAAGATGATATATATAGATCTCTTAGATGCATTAAGAAGTTAGTTAGCAATGATGATAGTTTAGACAAGATCTTTGTTTCGAGAAGGCACTTCAATGCCATATATTGCATATCTGTTGTAACCCAGAAAGCATGCCTATGAGCCCTTGATTATAACTGACATGTTTCCAGCATCTAAGTGTTTTGATTATCTAATATATTAAGCATTTGAATCTTCCATTGGATTCTATGTTTGTGTTGTTACCATTGTGTTTACTCTAGCTGCATGGTTTGGACAGTTCATTCTTTTAACCCTCCTACCATGACTGCACCAGAATTTAATCTAAAATATGGGATTTACCTAAAGATATCCTTAAACTATTATGATACTGTAATGTCAAAAATGTCCCCTTGGGGGCTTTCCCCTCAAAAAGTTTAGCTCTCAGGCCTTTTATCTACATCTAGGACATATTACATCATATTTCAACATCCCGATGAGAAAATCCCTAAGTGTCTTGGTACATAGGACCTAGGGGGATCACTTGAGATAACCCCTACCTAAAATAGGGGGGAGGACTTGGGCACCTGCACCCTAGTCCTGCCCTATTTTGGGGCAGTCCCAATTTTTGGGTGTTGGCTTGTTTTCATTATTTGGGTCCTATGCCGACACTGTAAGTTTGAATTATGAAATTCTTAGCAAGAGTGTTTGTAGTTGCATATAAAAGCATGTTTAGGAATTCATTTTTAAACTAAATGATTAAAATATTTCAACTAGCATTCTAAAGATGATTCAAGGATTTCATTGTGTTGCAAGAGCAGATTTGTGTTGTTTATGTGTTTGTATTTGCAGATTTGAGCATCCATCGCCTCATGGAATGAACAACTTCTTCCTCCCATGAGATCTTCACTACAAGGTGATATCATTTGTGTTTGTAAGCATTTAGGGTGCTGCCACAATAATGGGTTACACTTTTTGGGACATCCTAATTTTTGCTGAAATCACATATTTTTTAAAAAATACTGATTTAAGCCATGAAACATTCCATTTAAAGGATTTTAATTGTAGAGGGTTTGACCAAACCCCCTTAGATTTAAACCCCCTTGGATAGAACCCCACTAGTTTTAAACCATACCTATAATTGAGTCTCCTCGACACATATCAAAATGCTGATAAAAAATAACTTTTGATTTACCTTTTGGGGGATCAAATGAATTCATTTAAAATTTATGTTTTGTAAGTATATAGTCCTTATTATAAGCTTCCCAAAAAGTATAATTTTAAATATATTTAATTTGATTATTATATTTATTATTTATTTCTTGTGAATGTAGGCTTTTCCCTGAACATCAAGTTCTCTATTCTGCACACATGGAAAATTAGTAAATTAGTGAAATTCTTTTTGAAAAATATCTATGCCCTAGATATTGATGTCCTTGTTTCAAGAAAAAAAAAGAAAAATTAAATTTCGATACATATAGAAAAAGTTATGTTTTACAGAAAACGCCTATGTCTAAATTATAATTGGTTTGACTTCAAAACTTAATTAAAAAAAATATTTAACAAAACATTATGAAACCAAATGCATGCCCTATATATCGGTGTTACCAATCTAAATTCAAAAGAATCATAATTTTATCCTTTGTAGAAAAAAGTTATGTGCTACAGAATACACATCACTTTAAAAAAATGTTTCTTACTATTAAAAAATCGTTATCAAAGGAGACACAAAAAAATTTACAATTTAACTCCAAATGTTTTTAAAAAAATATATTTATAATCTACAAACAAAATCTCACAAATCACTAGTTTGTATCATCTTCAAATTCCTAGTGGTTTAGCAGATATAGGTGTTAGAAAGTGAAGACTTAGTTCAAAATGTTGATTTCAATGTCAAGTTTGGCCAAAATGTGTAACCCATTATTGTGGGATGACCCTTTGTCATTTGGTTTTTGCCTTTGCCTCCCAAGGGTATGCACTCACTATTTGACAATGATGTTTGGAAGGCTTGAATGTCTCTCCGGGGCTTGACTGAGGCAAGCCTCTAAACACCACAAGCCTCTCCCAAAGTTTTCATGATTACAGGTTATAGGTTGGAGTTGGAGACAAAGTGAAGTTGTAGGAGGGTACAACAAAGTGTCAGAATTGTAGATTAGAGAAATAAATAGCTCCCTAGACTAGGGTGCCTGCTCATTAGTCCTCAAAGTTCTGCAACGGGAAAATCTTCAGTACAATAGAAACAGGTTGCAGATCTTATTTGTAGATCCTGACAAAAAGCAAGGCACTGGACTTGGGCATCTGCTCTTTAGTCCCTAACTTTTCCACTTTGAAACCCCAAAAATAGGTGCACAATTATTTGTCGTTTTACATCTTTCTATAGTAGCATTTTCCATTATTCATCTGTTTACTGTCATATTTGCATAATTAGGATTTTAAGGTACAATTTAGCATAAGAGAAGGAAATTGACAATAAAATCATTAAAATTCAAGTTTCCCTACATCTCATAGTGACCTAGGGTATGATAGTACATTGCAACTCAACCCTAGGTCCTTAAATGTAAGGGTGAAAGGAGGATATACACCAAAACTACCAAAAACTCAACTATCCAAATTTTACCCTTTAGATTTTGGTGAACCCATGTTATTGGACTTATTTGCACCTTTATGATTTTTGTGCTTCAGATTTATAGTGATTTCATTCATTCATATAGTCATTCATCTTATTGCATTGGAAAACTTACAAAAAATTGAAAATTTGGAAAAATTGAAAAAAATTATATTCTAGGGTTTTATATTTTGCATCAATTAATTTGAATTTCATAAAATTTCTGATTTTGGCATTAGATATGATCTAAATTACATAAAATTACAAAAATTCATTAGTTTGCATTGCATTTTCATCAATAAATTGCTAGGGTTTTGTTGAAAATTGTGAATTTTGCATATAACCTAGTAATTCCAAAATCTAGGCTTTGTAGGTAAAATCTTATTTCATATTTTACTACTGATTTTAGAGACTCATTCAAATTTTTATTTGTCTGTAGTCTTACATTTTAGAACAAATTTGCATTTGTATTTCAAAAATTTGCATTATTGCATAGAAAAAATTAACAAAAACTAGCATTTTCATTGATTTTTCACTAGTTTTGCACTTACATTTTGCATGTTAGAGCATGGAAATCATTTACAGATCTAAGAGAATGTAATTTTCATCATAAATCAGTTTTAAAGACATTCATATAGCATTTTACATCAAGATCTCAAACCTAGGGCTTGAAAAACATTGATTTTCACTACATTTGGCCTTATCGACTCTCTAAACTTGCACTATAGGTGTGTTGTAAATCATATTTTTGAACTAATTGACTACTATCATGAGTATTATTTGCTTACCCTCCTAAAATTCTTTACAAAACCTTGTTATTGGCCTCTTGTATTAAAAATTTGGTAAAAAATTGCATATTTTTGCTCTTTTTGCCCTAGGGTTTGGCCTAGTTTGCACCCTAAACGTGTTGTAACAAATTTTATGCTTCTAGATGACTAATATCACTGATATTATTTTCTTCACCTCCTTAAATTCTTTACAACACCCCTTTTGCTAGGTCTTGGAATTGAAAAATCGTGAAAATTTGCCTATTTTTGCTATATTTTCACTAGGGTTTAACCTTGGGTGACACTATAAGTGTGTTGTGATGGATATTTTGGCATTAGGTGAATGTTATTACTGATATAATTTTCTTTCCATCATAATTTTCCCCACAACACCCTTTGTCATGCTCTTTTACACTAAGATTTGGTGGAAATTTTTTTTGCATATTTTAGTGTATTTTCACTAGGTTTTAACTTATCATCTTAGATTTGCATCAAGAGTGTGTTTTGAAGGATATTATTTCTGTATTGGAATGATATAAGACATATTATTTTCTTTCCCTGATCAAAATCCTTACAACACCTTTTCTTTCACTTATTTGCATTGAAAAAGTACAAAAAATCAAGCATTTTAGGTCATTTTTGCATATAGTTTTGCACTTGTCTTTTGCATACCTTTTTGAAAATCTTTTAAAATCTGATTTGGAATTGATTTGAAAACATATATAATGGCTACTTGTTTGGAATCTTTGTTTGCATACATCGTAGACATTGATCATTTCTCTAAATTCACTGATAAACATCCTCAAGTGCTGGAACACATAGTGTACATACATGATGTTGACCTCTCTATGTGCTCCACATATGAAATACTTTGTTATATATCTAATTTTGATAGATTCACATATCTCATGGGAATATATCCTTTGATATTAGATGATCTCACTAAATTCATGATCAATAGTATACATACTAGTGATGACCTCAAAATGTTAGATGAAGCCTTAGATGACTTTATAGAAAATTCCACTATGACACCTATTGCTAAAACATGTGATGATAACTTTATTTTACCTTATGATCCCTCTCCCAAGGATGTTCCTCTTTATGAGGACACTTTGATGCAAGAAGATGATTTCATTGACACATCTCTTAACATCATACCACTAAATCTTCATTCTAATGCTCACTCTGGCCAAGATGAAGCATTAGCAAATGAAGACCCATCACCACTGCTCTCCCTGGCCAAGAGGAAGCATTAGTGAATGAAAAACTCCCTTCAACAAAGAACATTCCATGGATAAATGATGAGATTTCATCTAACAACAATAAAAACTCTATCATAATGCATGAAACCTCTATGGATCATCCTACCAACCTTGTTCATTTAGTTGATTGTTCACACACCTTGGATTTCGCTAAGGAAGAGAAGACCTTTAATGTCCCTCTCTTGTTTCAATAGTCAATTCATTTGGACATCACTAAGGATGTAGCACTAGTGGATGAGGAGAAGTCTCTCACTTTAAATCACTCAAGGATCGATATTGAGATCACTCAAAATAATTTGCTTCTCCCACCACCTAAGAGGATAGTGAATATGTGTACTAATGAACTTCAACAAGAAAATATTCTACCTAATATTGAGTCAAACCAAGAAGCATTTAAGAATGAACAAAAGAATAATGACAAAAACTTTGCAATGGTACCTTATGTTTGCGACTGGGAAGAGAATGATTTGATGGTTGATAACTTCTAGCATGGACCTTCCTACAGGTAAGCATTTCTAACCCTTTATCTCTCTCGTGATGTGCTTCCCCCATGATGTGTTATGTGTTTTTTAGGCCTCCTAGGATAAACCTTGATTCTCTTGTAAGGTCTAGGATACCAGGAGACCACCTCTATTGTGACCTTCTTCTATTTGTATAATCATTCTTCTATATTGCCTCTCTCTCTGATTTCATTGTTGTGTGTTGTGTCTTATGGACATAGCGTTGTGGTTGGTGAATTGGGGGTACCCTCCTACATGACTATCCCTAAGACACTTGTTTCTCCTCTCTTATTTATTGTTTCCCTACCTCTAGTGTTTCTATCTAGCGGGCAGATGACGAAAAACATTTATATTGATGCGGACCTAGCGTCCCTTTAGCGAGAAATAAAAAATTGGACTTAGTTCCTAATATGACAATGGGGTTGTATATCTTATCCGATGCTTGGCTAGTGGAAGAACTTATGCTTTCTGCATAGTGATTTTGATGATGTTTTTATCTCATTTACAAACCTTAACAATACTAATTCTCTGCGCACTTAATTTGTCTATGAATCTAGCCTTGGTGGTACTCGATTCAGAGATCTTCTTGATATAGCTCCACAGTTATCCTTGAACTCCCAATTCGTAGTATAACCTTGGCTCTTTGTGTGGTTAATCATATGCATTGATGTTGTTGTTTATCATGTTTTGTAGACACTAACATGTTTCTTCTAGGGATGTGTTTGTGGGAACATTTGGCGATCATAAAGTACATGTCACCTCCAGGTGGCATGGGCTTTACGAAATTCTAGGTTCCCTTGTGTGTTTTATTCCTTCCTTAACATGCTTGATATCAATCCATGATATCAACCACCTTAAGGTGGGGGCATATATAAGGTAAGTTGTCTATTGTAGATGTTAGCAATGTGCTTGTCCTTGGGTGTAGTTTAAAGACTTGTGTGATGAGTACATCTTGCACTCTAAGTCCTCTATGGAGGTGGGATATCATGTATATCCTTCTTATCTTAAGCCCTCTAGGGAGGTGGGGGTGTGTTGATAACTAAGAGTGGGGGGGTGAATCAGTTATCCTAATTATTTCTTCTTTTGAACTTTCTTATTAATCAATGCAGCATTGAATCAAACAAACAAACATTACCATGAAATGAAAAACACATGACACAGTTTTTTTGACGTGGAAACCCTGTTAAGGGAGAAAACCACGGGGTGATTAACCCAAAGATTATTCTCTGTTAGAAGAATAAGGAATTACAAAATGGCACTTGCCAATTAGGGCTCACTGCCTAAGCACACTGCTCACAAAGAGGCCCACTGCCTACAAGGAGACACACTGTCTACAAAGTGATAAGAATCACAGTCTTGAACTAATTGGAATCATCTATATATGCTAGAGTTCAGTTCCGGTTAGGCTCAGTACACTGATCTGCTGCACTTCATCTTTCTTGTGTTCTTTATTCTGCTATCCTTTCACATACCGGATCTTTCTTACTACTTCTACTCTGTTCTGCACTTATTCGCATACACCATCACACCATTACACACTTCACAACTAAATCCATCCTCTATATATATCCGCACAAGTAATTTCATCACCTTTCTAGTCGGCATCTGGAACAGTCTAGTTTCTTACAAACTCTGTTCTGTCGGCTGAATCCTTGCTCACCAAGCAATGCGGATCAAGCATATACTTGTAGATATCATTAATCATGTCAGCCAAACATGATTCATGCCTTCACAACCTTTACCATCAACAGTAACACATCCAGAAAATAGTCTGATACTCTGTTAGTCAGTTCTTCCTCTGTTCTCACTGTCTCTCAGGAATCCGGTACTCAACTATTCATATCTTTTTCTTTGTTCATCACCGGAGGCTAAATCCTTGGAATATACTACTCAAGGTAGTCCTCTTGACTTCCCCAAATCTGCACTGCACCAAGAAACTTCCTCTGAGAGATCCAGACCAATCTGTCGGACCTTGCCACATGCTCTGTTCTTGTTCACCGGACTACAACAATTTTCATTCTGACTTCCGGTAGAGACACACCATGACTTGTGGATATGTGGGATGACTTTTGTTGCCATCAATGACAACAACCATGAATCCATATAGTGTCTCTTGCCAACAATCTCCCCCTTTGGCATTGATGGCAACACTTAGTGAAAAATGACTAAGTGTTTATACTACGCTCCCCCTTGGCTGATGCTCTATATACAATTTCCGGAACTCCCCCTTAGTTGGATTCCTCATTTTTCACTGCTCCTCACTCCCCCTTTGACATCAATGGCAAAGGGTAGGGTCCGCACACCAAAATTTTCAAAAATTTTCTATACATAGCCGCATATTTACATACTCACATATACTGAAGAATGTCTACAAAAGATGTCTTCAGTTGGATCAGTTCTGTAGCCCAACTTTACTTCATTCTATCCAAAATTGAAATGTGACCACTCAACAAAAATGCAAATGCATCTGCCCTTTTTAGATCTTTCAGATCACTTGTCTGGGCTGTGATTTGAGCTTCTGCTATGGCCTCATGCATGGCCTCTAGATTAGGGACAATTAACCCCCTGAGCTCACTCAACCTGCTTATTCTATTTTTCCTTTCCTTCTCCAATTTCTTGATTTCACTCAAGACTGCAATAGTCTGACATTCTTGATTTGTTATAGAGGAAGAAAGAGGATCAAAACTTTGAGACAAGCTTAGTAGTGTGTCCTCTTGCGCTTTTATTTTCTTCTCAATGTCCACTGTTACCTTGGACCAGGAGATACAAAATTTGTATATTTCACAGCCATCCTTAAGAGCATTTTCTAAGCTCTTTATCCCAATGTTCATGTTTCTCCTATCATTAATGATCAAACCCTGAACCTCGGAGAACCTTTTATCCAAAAACTCCTTTCGGACCTTTTCTTCAGCTGATTTTTCTAAAGATTCAAAATGTGTATTAACACTGCTGACTAAGGTTTTGAGATTACCGGAAGAGGAGGCTACCGGATCTATCTGGACCGATGGCATAATCTTCTCAAGCACTCTGGAAGCAGCCTCTATCAACTCACAGTCTTCCATATGAGACTTTAGGAGCTTTTCATTTGCCTTAGCATTTGCAAATGAGGCTATCTTCATTGTCTGCACCGGAGAGAGGGAATCAAAGTTGAATGGGCCTTGTAGTAGCTCCGGTTCATCGATCTCTATTGTTTCTTTGCTCAAAAATTGTTGAACAATTTGTGCAGTGTCTCTTGCCGGAGATAGATGTTTCTTTTCTTCTGCAGTCTTGGAACTATCCTTTGGAATTTTCTCTCCTTCCACATTCTTGCCACTATCAGTCATGGTCTTCTCTGATGGAGTCTTCTCTTTCTCTGCACCCTTGGTACTGTCAACCTCTTTATCTTTCACCACTGCTTCCTTCTCCTGTAATTTCTCTTCTTGTTTGGATCCAGAGACTGTAGGGGAAACCGGAGGAGAGATGCTAGCCTGTTCATAGGCCACTTCTTCTGGAGCAGAGGGTTCCAAGTCCATAGCTGTTTCTGCACCTAAGTCCTCTACAACAGGAAGATTGAACCTTTTGAAGGCCTTCCGAAGGATCTCTTCTGTCTCTTTGGCCACCTTGTCAGTCTCACCAAGCATGAGTTGATTCATCCTGGCTTTACTTCTGAACTCATCTTTGCAGTCTTTGAATATTATGTTCATTGTCTTGGGATCAATTTGAGGATATAGCTGAATAGCTATCTGCTCCCGGATCTCAAGATCTTTTGCCTAAGCATTATTCTTTCTTATTTCTAATTCCTTTTCTAGGCTTTTAGGGATTTCAGAGATAATCTCAATAAAAGCTTTATTGTAGATGTTCAAGTACCTTATTATAGCTTCTTGTAGGATCTTTTGATCTGCCTCGTTGTAGTCATCATAAAATTCAGCCACCGGTTGAAGGTTCCCATCCACAGTGACTGATTTGACTACACTGTTTAGGGATAGAGTGGGCTTTTCAGCAAATTCTTCTGCCATTTCTTCCTTGTCTTGGCCTGTGGAGGGTTTTCCGGATCCTTTCTTCTTCTGCTTCTTTATTTCTTTTACTCCCTCATCTGACTCAGTTTCCTCTTCATCCTTTTGGCTTTCATAAGCCCTTGTGGCTTTTGTCTTAGATCTTTTACCGGATGCCTGGACTTCTGGTTTTGAACTTTTGGTTGTGGGAGGTGCAGATCTTTTTGATGATCTGGTCCGGGTGGAAGTTTCAACCGAAACACTTTCTTTACTTTTCTTTTCTGCCTCTTTCTTTTCTTCCTCAGATTTTCTTCTCTTTTCCTGGCTGGCATCAAGTGCCTCTTTTGAGATGCCTAGGCCTTGAGCAATGTGCTCTACTTCTTTTCTCACCTTCCTCTTTATCTCAGGTTCCCTAAGTTTTACATGGATCTTTACACTCACCTCCTCAAAGGTTCCAAACCTTTCTGCCTTTGGATCTTTGGGCTGACTTAGCATGTGTTGAACATGCAGCTCCACTATCTATTCATCCACTTCATACCCCATGGGCATGATCCAGACAGTCCTTGGCTCCACTGCCTCCATTAGGCACTGATCAGTGTCCACCATAAAGCACACTGAGTCTTTGTATTTTTCAACAAGAGACTGGGGAATTCTTTCTCTTGCTTGCATCATGCTTTGGAAGTTTTTGAAGTATCCCCATAGGGCTGTATTTCTTGCTTTGGCATCCCCAAGCCCATGTAGATAGTCTCTTATTTGGACTACAACAGGTTTGTCATTCTGCCATGCCCATCCACTTGATCCGGGCAGCTCATTCATGAAGTAGAAGAATAGACATAATATAAGAGTACCATACTTAAAGGAATTCTTCTTGTCCTTCTTGATTTTCTATATATTTTCCATTAATTGGCTTAAGAGCAGTTCGCAGAGAGATCATATTCTGCATTCTTCCTTAGCATTTCATAGGCAGTATATACTGCAGTTTCGGATATAGAATTCTCCCTGCTGGAGTGATAGATCTTGTATCCTATTATCATGGACGCATACTTGATATCTGGATCAGAAATATCTTCAATGGTCATTGCCCTCTTATCAAATTTTGATCCGGTGGCCTCAGTTACAATGTTATTTTTGACAGATTTGAGGATAGGTATCCCTCCGGAAGAGTATAGACCAGTTACTGCTCTAATTGCCTCTTTTGTGATCTTGCAGGGTCTATCCAGCCATAGGAAGTTGTCATGCATCCTGCTCAGTACATACCGGACCCATTCATCTTCTTCAAAGCAGGGGAAATGAATGAATTGATCAAATTGTTTCTTCTGGATACCCTTATACTCTGGTTTAAGCTCAAAAGCATTGTCTATTAGTTGTTTGTGATAGAGATCTCTCAATTTGAATTCCCCAAATTCCTCAATGCTTGCATGTATGTAAACCCTAATGTCTTCTGTGTGTAAAACTCCGTGAGGAACACTGGAAAATGCTCCTAAGGGATCTACTTCCAATGACTTGTATGGATGTTTCTTAAATTCAGGTCGGGGCCTATCTGAGATTTTTACTATATTTGGAGTAGCCATTTCTTCAACAGATTTGTAGCAAGATATCGAAAGTGGAAAATACCTTTTGCGTCTTCGGTTGCACGGAGTAGCTGGATTGATTTCTGTATGTAATGACTTCGGTAGGAGATCTTCGGTGAACTTGATGAATTTTGTTGCAGAGCTCTGCTTTTTGCTTCTTCTTGGATGTGGAATGATCAAGTGATTGTTGAGAAATCCCTTATATCATTTCGCAAACCCTAATATCTATTTGCAATAAATGCTTCACCAATATTATTCTGGTTTGCCTTGTCCGGATAGCTTGGAGTATCCTGAATCAGTCCTGATCTATGAACATCATGCGGATCTTTCAATCATGAATAAGTCGAGATGACACATTACAAGAACATCCCAAACATTCTGTCCAGTCCGCAGAGTAAAATAATGTACTTCCGGATCTCTCCGGACCCTTTTGTAGTCCTTTGTCATTTCGGAGCATCTCCCGGAACAGGTCTTTACTTGATCGATCACAACTTCTTTATATCTTCATGCGGACCTCTGAAATCTTGTCTGGATCATCTCAGGACTGGTATCTTCAAACCCTTTATTCCGCATCTTGTGTCACATCCAGCACCACTTGATTGGCTGGGGGAACAGATTTTTCTTTGAGTCTCCCCCTGAGCCAGAGCTCACCTTTTAATTTCTGGAAGAAATATCAGCACCAGAGTCTGGTGCGGATCCAACCTCTATATTCTCTGAACTTTTCTTCACCCAAATCTTGTTCATCTGATTCCTAACTTCATCCGCATTCATCTTTTGTTTACCCTTGTCTTGATTTTGATTATACACCGGACCTCTTTTGTCCTGATTCTTGCTTCTGCAGACTTTAGCATTATGACCGGACCTATTACAGATTTGGCAAATAACATTTCTTTGCATATTTGATTGATAACCTCTTGATCTACATTGATTAGCCATATGACCTACTCTATTGCATGTAAAACATCTACCATTGAATGATTTGTTTACTTGCATATTTCTGCATTCATGAGACTTGTGTCCATATCTTTTGAAGTTAAAGCACTATCTGGAGAAGGATGGATTAGTTTGATTCATCCTTTTTCTGCACTGATTAGCTTTGTGACCAAAGTGATTGCAGCTGTGGCAGTATCCATTGAAAGATGGATATCTTTGAGCATTGGGATATCTTACCGGAGGTCTTCTAGGCCTATTCCTTGGATTTTCTAATCCAAAATTCTTTTGACCAGATCCGGAGCTTTCTCCTTTCTCATATCCCAAACCATACTTGTCATCTGTCCTCTTTTGACTACCAAGAAGAACTTCAAGTTGAGCAGAACTTATCTTGAATTTCTCTTTATATTCATTTGCTGTTTGAAGGTCTCTTTTGAGAGAGACAATTTGATCCTCAAGTTTTTCTTCATTATCTTTGGCATCTTCAAGATCAGATTCAAGATGTCTGATAATTCTGTCCATCTGAAGGCATTCTTCTGATTTCTCCTTAAGAGATTGTCTTAGATTGTCTTCAGTTTTTCTTTTCTCTTCAATCTCTTGAGTAAACTTTATAGTTCCTAATTCTATTTCATGTCTTAACATAATGGCTTCTTTTGATAACTTTTCACATAACTTGGTTTTCTCAGTCAATTCTTCATTTGTATTGCTTTCTTCACTTTGTCTTGCCAATTGTTGGAGCAGCTCCTTTCTCTTTTTCATAGAGAGACTTAATTTGTCCTTTAATTCTCTCATGAATTCATCAGCCTGTTCGAGTCTTTCCTTTAATTCATTGACTTCAGAATTTGACTGTTCAAGATCCTCAAGGGCAGTCTTGAGTTACTCCCTTAAACCATATGCATCCATTTGAACTCCTAGATCTTCCTCAAGCTATTAGGCTCTATTAGGAGGAACTTAGCTCTGATACCAATTGTTGATAACTGAGAGGGGGGGTGAATCAGTTATCCTAATTATTTCTTCTTTTGAACTTTCTTATTAATCAATGCAGCATTGAATCAAACAAACAAACATTACCATGAAATGAAAAACACATGACACAGTTTTTTTGACGTGGAAACCCTGTTAAGGGAGAAAACCACGGGGTGATTAACCCAAAGATTATTCTCTGTTAGAAGAATAAGGAATTACAAAATGGCACTTGCCAATTAGGGCTCACTGCCCGAGCACACTGCTCACAAAGAGGCCCACTGCCTACAAGGAGACACACTGTCTACAAAGTGATAAGAATCACAGTCTTGAACTGATTGGAAGCATCTATATATGCTGGAGTTCAGTTCCGGTTAGGCTCAGTACACTGATCTGCTGCACTTCATCTTTCCTCTGTTCTTTATTCTGCTATCCTTTCACATACCGGATCTTTCTTACTACTTCTGCTCTATTCTGCACTTATTCGCATACACCATCACACCATTACACACTTCACAACTAAATCCATCCTCTATATATATCCGCACAAGTAATTTCATCACCTTTCTAGTCGGCATCCGGAACAGTCTAGTTTCTTACAAACTCTGTTCTGTCGGCTGAATCCTTGCTCACCAAGCAATGCGGATCAAGCATATACTTGTAGATATCATTAATCATGTCGACCAAACATGATTCATGCCTTCACAACCTTTACCATCAACAGTAACACATCCGGAAAATAGTCTGATACTCTGTCAGTCAGTTCTTCCTCTGTTCTCACTGTCTCTCAGGAATCCGGTACTCAACTATTCATATCTTTTTCTTTGTTCATCACCGGAGGCTAAATCCTTGGAATATACTACTCAAGGTAGTCCTCTTGACTTCTCCAAATCTGCACTGCACCAAGACACTTCCTCTGAGAGATCCAGACCAATCTGTCGGACCTTGCCACATGCTCTGTTCTTGTTCACCGGACCACAACAATCTTCATTCTGACTTCCGGTAGAGACACACCATGACTTGTGGATATGTGGGATGACTTTTGTTGCCATCAATGACAACAACCATGAATCCATATAGTGTCTCTTACCAACAGGGTGGTGTATTTTTCAGAGTAGATTGTATCATCCTGTCATTTTCAAAAGTCCTCTATGGAGGTAGGGAGCAGTTCTATGACTAACTCAACCCTTAGACATGTTTTTGGTGATTATTGTGGTGAAGCCCAATCATTAGTGTGTGCCTATAATGTGCCTGAGATGGTGATGAACCTAGAAATAGGAACACTCCATTGCTTGTCTACCATGTTTTCTCCGTGTCTTCAAAGTGTGTATGTTGGCGTGCTTGCTTTGTTTGGTGTGTTTGTTACCCCATATGCAGTTTAAAGACCTATACAATGAGTACATCCTACATTTTGGGAGATTTGATGTGTCTTGCATGTGTGTTGCCCCATATATGAAGTTTAAAGACTTGTGTGATAAGTACATCTTGCATTATGGGAGGTTTGTTTACTTTCTTGTACTTGCATCTGCATTTCATATATATGAGAAAATGAAAATAAAAGAAATCATTCATGTCTTCTATGAATTAATGTGTCTTTGTTGCAGTCAATGTGTTCTCCATGTTTTGTGTGCTTGTCATTGTCTTCAATGTGTCTGGGGCTTCTCTGTGCTTGGCATGTTTACTATGTTTGTTGATTGTACTTTAATGCATGTATTGGCCTCACATTTATACATACATTAAAGTGGGGGCTAAATGTAATGTCAGAAAATGTCCCCTTGGGGGCGTTTCCTTCAAAAGGTTTAGCTCTTGGGCATTTTATCTGCATCTAGGACATATTACATCATATTTCAACATCCTGATGAGAAAACCCCTAAGTGTTTTAGTAAATAGGACCTAGGGGGACCACTTGAGATAACCCTTGCCCAAAATAGGGGGGAGGACTTGGGTACCCATGTCCTAGTCCAACCCTATTTTGGTGCAGTCCCAATTTTTGTGTGTCGGCTTGTGATCGTTATTTGGGTCCTATGCTGACATGGTAAGTTTGAATTACAAAATTCTTGGTGGGAGTGTTTGTAGTTGCATATAAAAGCATGTTTAGGTATTTATTTCTAAACTAGATGATTACAATATTTCAACTAGCATTCTAAAGATGATTCAAGGCTTTCATTGTGATGCAAGAGTAGATTTGTGTTGTTTATGTGTTTTTATTTGTAGATTTGAGCATCCATCTCTTCATGGAATGAAGAGCTTCTTCCTCCCATGAGATCTTCACTACAATGTGATATCATTTGTGTTTGTAATCATTTATCATTTGGTTTTTGCCTTTGCCTCCCAAGGGCATGCACTCTCTATCTGACAACAGTGTTTGGAAGGCTTGAATGTCTCTTTGGAGCTTGATTGAGGAAAGCCTCTAAACACCACAACCCCCTCCCAAAGTTTTCATGATTGCAGGTTACAGGTTGGAGTTGCAGATAAAGTAAAGTTGCAGGAGGGTACAATAGAGTGTCAGAATTGTAAATCAGAGAAAGAAACAACTCCCTAGACTAGGGCGCTCTCTCATTAGTCCTCAAAGTTTCGCAATGAGAAAATCTTTAGTATAACAGGAACAGGTTACAGACCTTATTTGCAGATCTTGACAAAAAGTAGGGCACTGGACTTGGGCACCCTCTCTTTAGTCCTTGAATTTTCCACTTCGAAACCCTAAAAATAGGTGCACAATTATTTGTCATTTTACATCTTTCTGTAGCAACATTTTTTGTTATTCATCAGTTTACTGTTGTATTTACATAATTAGGGTTTTAAGGTACAATTGAGCATAAGAGAAGAAAATTGACAATCAAATCATAAAAATCCAAGTTTTTCTACATCTCATAGTGACCTAGGGTATGATAGTACATTACAACTCGACCCTAGGTCCTTGAATGTAAGGGTGAAAGGAGGATATACACCAAAACTACCAAAAACTCAACTATCCAAATTTTACCTTTTATAGATCCATAAGGAAATGATTTACTAGAATTGACTAAGAAGAACATGATCAAAATAATCAAGTTAATTTGTTTGAAATGACAAAAAGATTGACACCAAAATCTAAAATTATCCTTATGGACTGATCAAATCACCCTAAAGAAAATAATTGAGACATCTCCGTATCCTTTAGTGTATGGAAAGGAAGTAGTTTTAGCAGTATCAATAAAGCTCCTAGACCTATAATTGGTTAAGTGAATAGAAATAGAAGAAAATGGAGCCATGGAAGTTAGGATGGAAATTTTAATAGAATTAGAAGAGAAGAGGGAATTTTCTAGGGATTCAATGGTTTGACATTAGTAAATTGTCAAGCATTGGTTTGATAAGCACTCTTTAGAGCCTAATTTCAAGATGGGAGATTCCATCCTTAAATGGAAGGAAAGAATATCTAAGCTAGGTCACCGCTCAAAATTCAACTCTCTCTAGAGTGGCCCCTATGTCTTTGCCACATGCAAAGAGTATAACTCTTTCAATCTTGTGAACAAAGCTAGTGAACTTCTTGATATCCCCATGAATGAGATATATCTTAAAAAACACAAGGTACATGATGCCTTATCATGTATATATGCATTATAGTTTCCTTTTTATTTGTGTGTTTCACCTTCTTCAAAAGGTTTTCAATTGTTCTTTTCCATGGCCTTTGGGCTTTGTGGTCATTATTGTGTTTCAAAATTTCCTATAGAAATTTGAATTCATTGTAATAAGAATAAAGGAGTTTTCAATAAGATTATGCCATGTACCGAGTTCCACATTCTTGGGTGTAGTTCCTTGGGCATTATATGTTGTGCCACCTATTACATAACCACTTGTTATGTCATTCTTTAAATGTTGAGGTTTTCTAAATCTAGAAAGATTCTCCTAAGAAATAGGCAACTACTCCAATTAATAACGTTTAATGCAAATCATCATTACAAGAAGGATCATTATGTAAATTAACCATCATAAGGGGATAGTTAAAAGATCATCATTGTCATTTCCATTATAGCAAGTCCCGTCAGCAAGATTGTGTATCTTCATAATATTGAAAATCAAGGATCAACACTATGACATGACAGTGCAATCAAGGGAACTAAAGATGGAAGCATGAGCTCACCAACTTATAGTTATGTACCATTCAATGCTGGAGCATCTTTTCTAATGAAAAAAATATAAAATGGAGTTACCTACCTCATTTCAATCTTATTTAAACTTTGAAATTAAGAGCTCTTGAGTCTATTGATTCTACTACTATTTTTCTCTTGTACTCTAATAATTGTGGAGGGTAATTGCTTGAGAAGTTGCCAAGTTAAGGTGCTAGAAGTAACCATGCATAAAAGGAAAAGAAGTGCTCAACATCACCCCTATATTGAAATCCTTTCCAAATTAAAAAATAGAAAATCTTATGTCTCAACTCCAACGTAGCCTGAGTTGGATCTCTAATTGGAAACATCAAGCTAGTGAAAAAAGGAGAATCTTTTGACTTTGTCCTATTGTTTGATATTATTAAGAATGCCTTTGACCTTATTCTATCAAAAGAAATAAATAATTTGTGGGAAGGAGTACATGCATGGATGCTTGAAAGGATCCAAGGAGGTGAGCATCAAACTTTTAGGATCAAGGTTTGATCTAATTTCTATGACACTAAAAGTAGAATCATCTAAGGAAAGACCATATAAGTGGTGCTTAGTGCTAACCATATTAGGGGCATGCTATAGCTACCACATGCAACAAAATATTTCCATTTCAACTCCAATAATTTAAACAAGACTTGGGACACTGGAAATAATCATCTTGGGTTCCTTAATAAGGAAATCAACAAAGATGAAGAAAACACATAGTTTCCCAAGCTACCCATCACACTTGGTGAGTTTCAACAAAATGTGCAATGCATACTCTATGTGTTAGTGTAAAGGATATTATACAACTATTTATCTTTTAGACTATCTAAAAGAGTATATTCACACTTGTTGATGCAGGAGCATCTTTGGTTCAAGATCAATCTTGCATCAACCAAAAATATTTGCATTTCAGTTCAGGCAGTTCAGTCAGAATCAGTTTCAAGTTTTGGTTTGGTATTCTACCACAGTTGTATTTCACATCTTGCAAATATAGACTTAGTATCTACATTTATTCATCTACATGATATCCAAAATTTAAAGCATTTGGATCAGTTACCGAAAAGTTATCACTATCAAAAGATTGACTGTTAACTCAAAGTAGAGCATCCTGATAGTCTTAAACAACCAGCTGAAGGAGAAGACTTGCGGAGCATTCCTTGACTTGTGAAACTTAATGACACATCATTCAATGATCTTTGGTTCATGACCGACCTTCTCCAAGGGTCCGCACATTATTCCATTCATTTGAGGAAGTGTTCTATGCATTTAGGTCTGACCTATATGTGTACACATTACAGCTCTTCATTGGAGTTTGTGACCTTCCTTAGCTGACGTGGAGGAATCTATTGGTATGGAAATGATATATATTGATGTAATAGATCCCTAGGAAAGCAATAGTTAACATAGTGATAATTAATAGTTTAGATTTCTGTGATGGAGCTTCAAAGCTTTATCTTGCGCATATATGTAATCAAGCCTTTGCGCCCTTGTAAGCCCGCATGTTGCCGGCCAAATTGTATTTGAATTCTATGATATACTAACTAACTAAACCTACATTTACCTTATATCTTTGAGTTGTTTCTATTGTGTTTACTCTTGTTGCATGGTCTAGACAGTTCATTCTATGAACCCTCCTACCGTGACTGCGCGAAGTGGTATAAGAGTGAAAGTTTGAATCTTTGGGAGAAAATTGAGTGAAGTTGGTGAAGGAATTCCATAAGATCTTGCTATGGAAAGATCATCAAATTGAGGTAGGTTACTTGTGTCACAACCGATCACCGATTGAGAGGCAACTGTCACCTTGTAGCTTGATTGTTGAACTTGAGGCAGTTTACACTTGATCCAAGGAAGAATGCTGCTGAGGTGAGTTGCTGCTGTTGGAACAATGGCTGGTAGAATGGATGAGATGATAGAGATGATGAAAACAATGTGAATTCATCTGGATGTTGTTGAAGAAGATAGGTGAAGAGGATTGACACTGAGACCTAATGTTGAAAGCGATGAGGAAGAAGAATTTCAATCTACTAAACAAACTGGCAAAACCCCAAGAGGTGATGAAGAGGAAGAATTAGATCAAGTAAAGATGTTGCAAGCTATTTCAAAGATTGGAAAGAGACCTAGAGTTGATGTGCTGAACTATACTAGTAATTTGAACCTTGAAGAATTGATTGACTAGATAAATGACATGGAAGAGTACTTTGAGTATGAAGAGATAGAAGATTCAGAGAAGGTGAAATTTGTAAAGACAAAGTTAAAAGGACATGTTACTATATGGTGGAAGGTAGTTCAGTTGGAAAGAAATAGAAGAGGGAAAGAAAAGATTACAAAGTGGGACCAGATGGTGACAAAGTTGAAGAATCAGTTTATACCTGCTGACTATGAGTTGGAGCTATTGAAGAGATTGCAAAACCTGAGACACAAGCAGAAATCTGTGAAGGAATACACTGAAGAATTTCATAAGATGATCATAAGAACAAGACACAATGAAGCAAACAAGGAGAAAGTGGCTAGATACATCAATGGACTGAGATTGAACATTCAAGAGGAACTAAGCTTGGTAAGGATGACATCTTTGGAAGAAGCATATCAGTTTGCCCTGAAAGTTGAAGAGAAGCTAAATAAGAGGCATGATCAGAGATAGAGAGGTAGAGGAGGTAAATTTTAGAGAGGAAGAACATTTTCAAGAGGAGATAGATCATATCTGGAGTAGAAAAAGTTTGACAGCCCATTTAAGAAGGAGGACAGAGATAACAATGCTTACCAGAGAGATGATAGAAATTTTTACCCGAGAGGAAACCCTAGTGCATACCAGAATGAAGGATACATAAGAGAAGGAAGAGGATTTGATAAGAGAACATTCAGAGGTACTTGTTTGAAGTGTGGAGGTGAAGGACATAGACCATTTGAGTGTAATAAGAGTAGTACAAGTAAGAGGACAAAAAATAGTGGAAGAGTGGCCTATGTGGAAGAAGGGCCTATTGAATCACCTAGTTCTGTTGGCAAACCTAAGAAAGGAGAATCATTGGTGATAAGGAAAGCACTATTTCAAGTAGAGATAGCTGAGGAACCACTGCAGAGGAAGAGTCTATTTAGAACTAGACAGGAGGTAAGTGTTGTAAAGTTGTGATTGATAGTGGTAGTTTAGATAACCTAGTTTCAGAGGAGATGGTGACTAAACTAAAGTTGGAAAGATTGAAACACCCTAAGCCCTATCAGATAGCCTGGATTCAGGATGATCATAAGATATTGGTGAGTGAACAATGTTTGGTGAAATTTCATATTGGATCTTATCATGATGAAGTCTTGTGTGATATTATGCCTATGGATGTCTATCATATTTTGTTGGGTAGACCTTGGTAGTATGATAGAAAATCTATACACGATGGGAGAAAGAATACTTATACTATAACAACAAATGGAAAGAGAATTACTTTGATTCCTTTGGAGGATGATCATACGAGTGAAGTATGTGGGAATGCTAGAATCTATTTGGTAGATGGAAGAAAATTTTTGGATGGTTTGAGACATGAGAATATGTGTTATGCCTTGATTCCTAAGAAGCCTGAAGAATTGAAGAAAGAGACTAAAGAACCACAACTAGAGGAGATAAGAGAACTATTGACAGAGTATGAAGACATCATATTATATAATGTACCTGAAGGAGTATCGGTCATCACATGGACCTTATACTGAGAGCAAGTTTGCCTAACAAAGCAACACATAGAATGACACTGGTAGAGAATGAAGAATTGAATAGATAGATACAAGAGTTGTTGAGGAAAGGTTTGATCAGAGAAAGTTTGAGTCCTTGTGCAGTACCTACAGTGCTTGCACCTAAGAAGGATGGAGAATGAAGAATGTGTACTAATTCTAGAGAAATAAACAAAATCACAGTTAAGTATAGATTTCCTTTACCTAGGATGGATGATATCATGGACTGTTTGAGTGGAGAAAGATATTTCACAAAGATAGATTTAAAGAGTGGATACCATTAGATCAAAATCAGAGAAGGAGATGAATGGAAGATTGCTTTTAAGACAAATGAAGGATTGTATGAGTGGTTAGTGATGCCCTTTTGATTGACAAATGCACCAAGTACTTTCATGAGATTCATGAATGAAGTTCTGAATAAATTCTTGGGTAAGTTTGTTATTGTGTACTTGGATAATATTCTAAATTTTAGTAAGACAAAAGAGGAAAATTCGTGGCATATTAGACAAGTTTTGCAAAGATTTAGGGAAGAGAAATTGTTGATAAACATCAAGAAATGTAGTTTCATGAAGGAAGAGTTGGTATATTTAGGATTTGTAATTTCTGCGAAAGGATTGAAGATGGACCCTGAGAAAGTAAGAGTAATTGTTGAATGGCCTACACAAGAGAGCATTAGAGAGGTTAGATCATTTCATGGATTGGCTAGTTTCTACCGGAAGTTGATTAGAAATTTTAGTTCAGTTTGTAACCCTATGACAGAGACAATGAGAGGTGATAGAAAATATTTCAAGTGGACATCAGGAGTAGATAAAAGTTTTGAGTTGTTGAAGCAGAAGGTGGCAGAGCAACTTGTTTTAGTGTTATCAGATTTTGATAAGGTATTTCAAGTTGATTGTGATGTAAGTGAAAATGTGATTGGAGCAATGTTAAGTCAAGAAGGTAGACTAATAGCTTATTTTAGTGAGAAGTTCAATTATGCAAGGAAAAGATATTCAGTTTATGATCAGGAATTCTATGCCATAATTCAAGCCTTGAAGAAGTGGAGACATTAATTGTTACCTAAGGTGTTTGTGTTGTATATAGATCATCAAGCTTTGCAATATTTGAATACTCATGGTAAGTTGAATCAGAGACATATGAGATGGGTAGATTTCATACAGAGTTATACTTTTGTGTTGAAGCATAGGAGTGGAAAATCAAACAAAGTTGCTAATGCATTGAGTAGGAGAAGAAACTTGTTAACAGAGATGAGAGTTGAAGTATTGGGTTTTGATGAATTGAAAAACATGTATGAGGGAGACACTGATTTTGTAGAACCTTGGAAAGCATGTAAGGAACTTGTTGTGATAGATAGGAGTAAGTGGTTGGACTATTTCATTCAAGATGATATGTTGTTCAAAGGAAGTCAATTGTGCATACCTAGATGTTCAATGAGGGATAATTTGATCAAGGAGAAACACAATGGTGGATTAGTAGGACATTTTGGTATTGATAAGATAGTAGTTTTGGTAAGTGAAAACTACTTTTGGCCTCAGATACATAAGGATGTTCAGAGATTTGTGTAGAGTTGTAGAGTTTATCAAGTTGCAAAAGGGAGTAGTCAGAACACTGGATTGTATAAACCTTTGACAGTACCAGAGAGACCTTGGGAAGACATAAGCATGGATTTTGTAATGGGATTGCCAAAGACACAGAGAGGACATGATTCAATATTTGTAGCGGTGGACAAATTTTCAAAGATGGCTCATTTCATACCTTGTAAGAAGACAACTGATGTAGTACATGTAGTTGAACTATTTTTCAAGGAGATTGTGACATTGCATGGATTACCTAAGAGTATAGTTTTAGATAGGGATAAAAATTTTGTTGGGTACTTTTGGAGGACACTTTGGAAGAAGATGAAGATAGATTTGAAGTTTAGTTCAACTTTTCATCCACAGACAAATGGACAAACAGAGGTAGTGAATAGGAGCTTCAGAAACTTGTTGAGATGTTTGGTTGGAGAGAAGACAGGAAGTTGGGATTTGATTCTTTCACAAGCAGAGTTTGCATACAATAATTTAGTAAATAGGAGTATCGAAAGAACACCTTTTGAGATTGTTACCGGCGTAAACCCTAGGGGAGTTGCAGAATTGAGAGATATTAGTATAGAAGAAAAGAAGAGTGCAAAACAAAAGAATTTGTAGATCATATGAAAACAGTGCATAATCAAATGAAGAAGCATTTGGAGAATATGAATAGTAAGTACAAATAGAAGTCAGATGAGAAGTGAATACATAAGGAATTTGAAGTGGGAGATGAAGTGATGGTATATTTGAAAAAAGAAAGATTTCCATTTGGGACATATAACAAGTTGAAGATGAAGAAGTTTGGACCTTTTAAGATACTCAAGAAATTTGATTCAGGAAATGAATATGAAGTGGAATTATCAGAGACCTTAGGTATATCACATATTTTCAACATTCCAGACTTATATCAGTATCATGAAGTAGAGTTTAGTGACAACATGGAAGAAGACTTGGAGAAGCAGTTACCACACAAAGCACCGGAGTAGATCGACGACATCTTGGATAGCAGAGTTAGACACAACACTAGAAGAAGATAATACAAAGAATATCTTGTGAATTGGAAAGGCAGACCAGAAGAGGATTCATCATGGATTTCTCAAGCTGAGGTGGATCATCTCGATTCTTCCTTAGCCCCAGCAAAGTGAGGGACTCACTTTTTCACTAACCCTGGATGTCTGATGTAGGAGCATTCCTGGTTCAAGAGAAATCTTGCATCAACCAAAGACATTTGTATTTTAGTTTATTTGTTTTCATTTTCCAATTCAGTTCAGGCGGTTCAATCAGAAGTAGTTTTAGCTTTTGGTCCGGTATTCTACCGCAGTTACATTTCACATCTTACAGATCTAGACTTAGCATCTACATTCATTCATCTACATCATATCTAGAATTTAGATTATTTGGATCAGTTACTAGAAGGTTATCTCTATCATAAGATCAACTATTTTCTTAGAACAAAGCATCCTAACAGTCTCAAACAATCAACTGAAGGAGAAGACTTACAGAGCATTCTTTGACTTGTGGAACTTAATGACACATCATTCAATGATCTTTGGTTCATGGCCGACCTTCTCTGAGGGTCCGCATGTTATTCGATTCATTTGAGGAAGTGTTCTATGCATTTAGGTCTGACCTATCTATTTACACATTAGAGCTCTTCATTGGAGTTTGTGACCTTTCTTGGCTGACATAGAGGAATCTATTGGTCTGGAAATGATATATATTGATGTAATAGATCCCTAGGAAAGCAATAGTTGACATAGTGATAATTGATAGTTTAGATTTCTACAATGGAGCTTTAAAGCTTTATATTGCACATGTATGTAATCAAGCCTTTCCGCCCTAGTTGTAAGCCCGCATGCTGCCAGCTAGATTGTATTTGAATTCTATGATATATTGACTAATTGAACCTACATTTACCTTATATCTTTGAGTTGTTTCCATTGTGTTTACTCTTGCTGCATGGTCCAGACAGTTCATTCTGTGAACCCTCCTACCGTGCTGCACCACTTGTTAATTTGACACTTAGGGAATTTTTTCTTTTTGTATCACCTCATAAGGATGTGACAAATGTACACACCTTTAGAGACATCTATCTCATGCGCACATGACACATCAAGTGCACTTTTCCTATGCACATGTAAGGTGGTTAGAGTCCTCAACCATCTTCTCATCTCATCCTTGCCTTTATATGCAAGGACCTCATTACATATATTTATTCACTTTTCTATGATAGATATTTAACTTAGTGTGCTCATAATTCATTTCTGGAAGATATTAGATTTTACATTTAGATCATGGCTTCTCCAACATTCTATCAAAGCCATGAATTACAAATCACTTCCTATTTTTATTGAATCCCACTTTAAGCCCTATCAAAGGTGTCTCATGGAGCTAAATTAACATGACCATTGAGTTTGGAAGGATATAGTTAGCTAATATTGACTATCAAATCATCCAAATCAAGCTTAGGATCTTTGGAGGAAAAATAAAATGGTTTCTAGGCCATACATCCCCTTGCATCATGTATTGTGTATGAATTTCAAAAATAAAAAATAAAAAATATTTATTTTGGCATTACACACCCCATTCGGGACATGTAGGACCAAATTTTGGCTTGAGTGAGCCTCTTTGTCTAGATTTTGGGCCTGATTCAACCCAGTCAGCCCCATGTTTGGGCCTATTTAGCTCCTCAATAGAGTTTACAATTTGTCATCGACCCCAGCCAGCCTACCATTGGACCACCACTAGTTCTCCACTTGTGCCCTCCTCCAATAGTCCTTTCTAATGGTACCACCCTCTATTGAATCATAGAGTACGAATGTGTAGTGCAGTGTGAAACTTCAAGTGTTAGGCTACTAGATGTAGTGAGCAGAAGGTGTCTATAATTCCTTAGTGAGACTATAGAGGTGATGTTGGCATTGTGGTGGACTTGTCTGTTGCATTGAGATAGTTTTCTCTTTGTAACAATCTTCTCTATCTTCTTCTCTATTCTGGAAGTGAGCCTTTCTTTTAGGTAGTTAGCCCTTTGGCAGTGAGCCTTTTGTTTTTCAGTGTTGATATTACTTTATACTGTGAGCTAATACTAACTATGTTTTTTCCCTTCTTGGGTTTTCCATGTAAATCTAGTGCTCTTTTGTGTTTGATGTTGATTTGATTAAGTTTTTGTTATATGATTTCATGCTTAATCATCATAACAGTTTAAGGGTTAATTGAATTGATGTGGCTCTAAATGTGTTTGAGGGTTTTAATATTATAAGCTACAACTAATTCACCCCTCCTCTTAGTTGTCTTGTGCATTCAACAATTGGTATTAGAGCAAGGTTCCTTAGAAACAAGTTTAACTACTTGAGGTAGATTAGGGATGGCACACAAGAAGGATGTTCCTTTGTTTGATGGAACAGATTATGCATTCTAGAAAATAAGGATGGAAGGTTATTTGATTTCTCTTGGATAAGATCTAGAAATCTATTGAGATTGAATACACTATACCATAAAATGGTCCAAGTACTACAAATGAGATCAAGGCCTATGAAATCAATGGTTAAGCAAGGTATGCTCTTTTAAGTGGTCTTACTAATTTTGAAGTGGTGAAAGTTATGAATCTGAAAATTGCTAATAAAATATGGAAAAGGTTAAAAAGTATTTATGAAGGAGATGATAAGGTTAAGTAAGCTAAAATCAAGAATTTGAAGCTCATGTTTGAGACCATGCGAATGTATGAAGATGAAAACATTACAAGCTACTTATAGAAGGTGGATGAAGTTGTCAATAGCATCAAAGAACTTGGTGGAGATGTGGAAGAAAAAGAAGTGGTATTGAAGGTACTTAGAACTCTTCCTAAAGCTTACAGATATAATGTTTCTACTATTGAATAATTACAAAATCTAAATCAATTTACCAAAGATTAGTTGCTTGGTACTTTAACTTCTTTTGAAATGAGAGAATTTGGTACAAGTAGTGCAAAGAATGAGACTACCTTCAAGGCTAGGAAATCTGAGAAGACTGTGGAATCAGATAAGGAGGATTTTGATGATGTGGAAGCTAATTTTGTGAGAAAGATGAAATTGGGTACTGGTAAGTACAATGGTAAGTTGTCTTTTAAGTGTTTTAGTTGTGGCAAGATAGGTCATTATGCTTCAAGATGTTTGGAAAGAATTTTGAGAAGCAAGAATAAGGAGAAAAAAAGTAGAGTGCCAAAGAACAGCTACTATGTTAGAGAAGATGCAAGTATATCTAATGATGAATCTGATTATGAAAATGATGAGGATAATGAATGTCTGCTCATAGCTTTAAAAGATGATCCTATTTCTATTAACTCTAAGAAATGTGTGAAGGAAAGGGCTCCAAAAGCAAGTCTTAATACTTAAGGCACTTTGATATCTGCTTTTCATACCATACAGGAAAAGAAATACTAGGTCATTGATAGTGGATACTCAAATCATATGATTGGTGATAATAGTGAGTTTGTTAAACTTGAAAAATATGATGGAGGACTAGTTAGATTTAGTGATGATACATCTGCTAAGATATGTGGAAGATGTTCAATAAGTTTTGATGGCAAGCATAATATTAATGATGTTCTTTATGTTAAAGGTTTAAAGCATAACCTTTTGAGTGTTGGACAAATGAGTAGAAAAGATACAATATTCCATTTCAAGATGGTGGTTGTGAGATCAGAAAAGATTCTAGAACTGTGATAGCTATTGGAAAGAGGACATATGGAAATTTTTATTAGCTCAAAGGTGGTGATGGTTATCGCTTCATGACTCAAATCAGTGAGAGTTGGCTATGGCATAGGAGATTGTGTCATCAATTTTGATATCCTAGTAAGAATAAGTTCAATTCAAGATGTGAGAAATTTGCCAAAGCTTATAAATCCTATCAATGCTATTTGTAAGGAATGTAAAATTGGAAAGCAATAAATAAGTAGTTTCAAAGTCAAGGATCCATCTTCTACTAGACTGTTGGAATCAGTGCATATAGATCTTTGTGGTCCTACCAAGGTTAGGAGTTTTCAAGGTGACAGGTATTTCATGCTACTGATTAATAATTATTCTAGAATGACATGGGTTACTTTTCTCAAAGAAAAATTAGAAGCCCTAGATAAGCTCAAAGAATTCAAAGTCATGGTTGAGAATTAAATGGATATGAGATTCAAATGCTTGAGGTCTAATAGAGGTGGAGAGTTCACCTCCAATGAGTTTAACATGTTTTGTGAAAATAATAGAATAAAGAGGCATTTATCTGTCCCTAGGACTCCTCAGCAGAATGGAGTAGTTGAAATAAAGAATAGGACTATTCAAGAAGCTACAAGAATAATGATTAAGGAAGCAAATCTACTGGAGATAAAAAATTCATACTACTATCTATATACTAAATAGAGTGCAGGAAAGAGTAAATAGTACAAAGACTCCCTATGAGTTATGGTATGGAAGGATTCCTACTGCCAAGTACTTCAAAGTGTTTGGAAGCAAATGTTATATTAGAAGGGATGAAGAAAACCTAGGAAAGTTTGATGCAAGGTCTAATGAAGGTATCTTCATTGGGTATTCTAATAAAAGAAAAGCTTACTGGTGCTACAACAAGAGGCTAAGAAGGATTGTTGAGAGTACAAATGTCAAAGTTGATGAAGATCTACAAAATAATTTAGAAGTAAATGGATATGAATTAGATGAATCTTCTTGCAAAGAAGAAGAAAATGCTAAGAAAAAGGAAGTACAGGTTGAAGAGGAAGAAGCTTCAGAAAATACTCCTAAAACTACCAAGTATATGCAGAAGAATCATTCTAAAGATCAAATCATTGGTGACAAGAAAGAAAGCTATTGAAGTATAGGTAAATATATGTTTACTCTCTAGAGTTGAACCTAAAATAGTAATTGAAGCATGCAAGGATGAGTATTGGATCAAGGTGATGGAAGAAGAACTAATGCAAATTGAAATGAATCAGACTTGGGAACTTGTCCCAAGACTAGAAAGCAAAAATGTGATTGGAACCAAGTGGGTATTTTGGAACAATCTGAATGAGAATGGAGAAGTGGTAATAAACAAGGAAAGGCTTGTGTAAAAGTTACTCACAAGTAGAAGGAATATACTATGAGGAAACTTATGCTTTGATGGCAAGAATGGAGGCTGTCAGGATGTTTTTGGCTTTTGTAGCACATAAGGATTTCAATGTATATCAAATGGATGTGAAGTCTGCTTTCTTGAATGGTGAAGTGGAAGAACAAGTATACATAAAACAACTGGATGGATTTCATTTATTAGATAAACCAGATATCATTTGCAGGTTGAAGAAGGCAATATATGGATTGAAGCAAGCCCCTAGAGCTTGGTATGCAAGGTTAGACATGTACTTATTATAGAAAGGATTCAATAAAGGTACTGTAGATAGAAATTTGTATATCAAAGTAGGAGAAGATCAAATTTTGATTGTGGAAGTGTATGTAGATGATATAATCTTTGGTGGAAATGCATAAAGAATTTGAAATGTCAATATATGGGGAAATGAACTTCTTCCTTGGGCTGTAGATCAATCAGACAAATAAAGGTATTTTTATTTCACAATCAAAGTATGTCAAAGAGATGTTGAAGAAGTTTGGAATGGAAGACTCTAAACACGTATGTACCCCTATGACAACTGGTTGCAAGATAAGAAAGAAGGATGAATCTCCTAAGGCTAATCAGCGAAAGTATAGATCAATGATTGGAGGATTGCAATATTTAACTGCTACTAGACTAGAGATTATGCATGCAATTTGTCTTGTGGCTAGATTTCAAGAAGATCCTAGAGAGTCACATGTTGCAATAGTGAAGAGGATATTCATATGTTTAAAGGGCACTCCCGATCATGGCTTGTGGTACGCAAAGGACAATGACTTTTCTCTAAGTGCTTATATAGATGCAGATTGGGCTAGCTGTGTAGATGACAGGAAATGTACAAGTGGTGGTGCATTCTTTCTTAGAGGTAGAGTGGTTTCATGGTTAAGTAAGAAGAAGGATTTAATATCTTTGTCTACTACATAAGCAAAATACATTGCTACAACATCTTGCTACACACAAGTGTTGTGGATGAGACAATCCTTGAAGGATATCAGAGTTGTATTTGATAAACCTATTCCTATCTTCTGTGATAATACAAGTGCTATTAACATTTCAAAGAATCTAGTGATGCACTCAAGGACAAAACACATCTCAATTCAATATCACTTTCTGAGAGAGAATGTTGTAGAGAATGAAGTGAAGCTTGAGTATGTGCCTACAAAGGACCAAGTTGTTGATATATTCACTAAGGGTCTTCCTAAGGATATATTTGAGTATCTCCGGGAGATGTTAGGGGTTATTGTCCCTCCTTCCTTGAACTAGATGCATAAGATGCATCAGTTCAGTGAATTTCAAGATTTATTTCTTATTCTAGACTTACATTGGAGGCTACCTCTCAGGGGGAGTAGGTAGTGGTCATGTTGATTATTTCAATTAGGGGGAGTCTGAAGAGCAGTAAAAGAAAATATGTTTCATAGTAGTAGTGAGCAGGTACAAGTTTGAGCAGTAGCCTAAAGGTGAGAATGAAAGAGAGATATGTATCCCTTTGCCATTGATGTCAAAGGAGGAGAGAGAGCAATGTGAAAAAGGAGATTGTCATTTGTCAAGAAGAGAGCAGAAAGCCGAGGGGGAGAGAAAGAGAAAGGAAATGTTGAGGATTCTATTGTGTTGATGGTTTTTCACATTATGTGTTGCCATCAATGACAAAAGGGGAGATTGTTGCAAGTATGTGCAGATAGTGTTGTCATTGATGTGAACAAGCTTGTGTTGTCATTGGTGTCACCTATATGAGAAAGAGGATTGCAAGAGTGTGATCAAGTTGGTATTGTGTGGATGTTGTCTTTGGTGATGAGGAAGTACTAAAGTTAGTGATTGTGTTTCCATCAATGACAAAGGGGGAGATTGTTGCAAGTATGTGTAGATAGTGTTGTCATTGATGTCAACAATCTTATGTTTTCATTGGTGTCAACTGTATGAGTAGGAGAATTGCAAGAGTGTGAGAAAGTTAGTATTGTGTGGATGTTGTCTTTGATGATGAGTAAGTGCTGAAGTTAGTGATTGTGTTTCCATCAATGACAAAGGGGGAGATTATTGCAAGTATGTGTAGATAATGTTGTCATTGATGTCAACAAGCTTGTGTTGTCATTGGTGTCAACTGTATGAGTAGGAGGATTGCAAGAGTGTGAGCAAGTTGGTATTGTGTGGATGTTGTCTCTAATGATGAGGAAATGTTAAAGTTAGTGATAATATGCTTTTGGGGCTTGGTTTCCAAGTGCTTTCGAGAAAATTTGAATAATAAAAAAATAATGTGTTGTAAAGATGATTTTGTGTTGTAAGGTAGTGTTTTGGTTTTTCTCCGCATTTCTTATATACTGAAGATCTATTCATGTGGTTTTAATATGTTGTTTAGAGGTGTTTATAGATGCTACATTCAAGATTTAACATGCTAGAGTTTTTTTGTAGAGGGAGGTGTATTCACCAGTATGAAGACTGTGATTTGCAGAGGTCTGCAGGGGTGTTTGGGAGAAATATCTTTGCTATGCATTTCTCTTCAAAGTGGTTTTAGGTCTTGTGGTTCTAGAAATGTGCTTATACGGTTCATATATTTTGTATGTTGAAGTTGTTCATGGTCTGGTTCTCTGGAAGTTATTTTCTAGAGATACAATGTATGTCAGAGATAGTTAAGCATACTAGATAAACATGATAAGGCTGTGCGGCAGGTGAAAGCGGTTGCGGAGGAATTTGTTGGATTTCAAGATGTTTAAGGATGTTCATGGAATACTCTAGATTGTGTTAAAGCTTGGTATATGGTCTGCAAAGTTGTATTTAGTCTTGAGGAAGTGTGTACTTAAAAGTTCATTGTGTTAACACATGCTTATTTGACGTTGGGTGTTTACACTAATTACAAAGTTGCTTCGGTGATTGTGGATGCATGGACTGGCATTCTTAGATGAATTCAGGTCTAAGATAAGGTGTGTTGTGGTCCACCATCATTCCTTTCCACTGCAGGAATGTTTTAGGTTTGACCTAATTTTTATTTGTGAAATTAAGGAAGAATTGTTGACATTCGAGAATGTTCTCAAGATTGAAGATGATATAAATAAGTGTTAAGTTGTTGAAGGATGATAAGATAGATGAGAATCGTGTGTATGGTATGAATTGCTAAATCATAGAGTGCAAATGTGCAGTACAGTGTGAAACTTCATGTGTTAGGCTATTGGATGCAGTGAGCAAAAGGTGTCTACAATTCCTTAGTGAGATTGTAGAGGTGATGTTGGCATTGTGGTGGACTTCTCTATTGTATTGAGATAGTTTTCTCTTTGTAACAATCTTCTTTATCTTCTTCTCTATTCTGGCAGTGAGCCTTTGTTTTGGTTAGTGAGACCTTTGGTAGTGAGATTATTATCTTCTGATGTTGATATTACTTTATATTGTGAGGTAATCCTCATCGTGGTTTTTACCTTCTTGGGTTTTCCACATAAATCTGGTGTTCTCTTGTGTTTGATGTTGTTTTGATTTAGTTTCTATTATATTCTTTCATGCTTAATCATCATAACAGTTTAAGGGTTAATTGAATTGATGTGGATCTAAATGTGTTTGAGGGTTTTGGAATTATAAGTTGCAACTAATTCACCCCCCTCTCAATTGTCTTGTGCATTCAACACCCTCTGTCTCCACCCCCATGCTACCAATGGGTTTAAAACCATCTAGAACATGTGAAGGTGGTTTCCCATGTTGGTGTTGCAAGTATGGACCTAACCGGTGTTGTCATTGATGTCAACATATTCATGTTACATTAGTGAGAAGGATTAGGTAAGCTGTGTGCTGAGGATATTGAGAGAATAAGTCTCAATCAGGAATAGTGAATAACAATGATAACAAGAAGGCAAAGTTCTCAATAAGTTGAGGATTAGAGGATACAGTTTAAAGGGTTTGTAGATATGAGTCTTGAGATGCTCCAGTCAAGATTTCAGAGGTTCGCATGAAGATTTGAAGAAGTTATGGTCACTCAAGTAGAACCGGTTCTGGCAGGTGTTCAGAGGTGACAGAGGGCCACAGAAAGGTCCGGTGAGATCTGGTATTTCATTTTCCTATTTTGCAGATCTGAGGAAGTGTTGAGGACATCCCTATAAAGTATCAACTAGATTAGTTTGTGGGTTGAAGGTCCAGAAGTGCCTATTCATTTGTGACAGTGATGACAGACTGTGTTCTTATTGCTCCGGATGAAGGAGAGAAGAATTCCAGTAGGATGATGAAGTGTGGATGCTTTTGGTGATTCAAGGAAGGTTATGATGATCGTTGGATCATGTCCAGTTAATGTTGGTGGTCCGCATTGAGGTTAGAGTTTGCATTTAAAGAATAACCATGGATATTGGTGTTCTTCTTGAGACTGGCTGACCGGATGTATTACACGTCTTGCAGATGATCTTGTAGGTGTTTGCCGACTTAGATGATTGTTCCTAAGTTGATGCCTTGTATAAATAAGGGATTGTGGATTCATTTTGAAGTGTGTCTTGCGGTGATGAGTGTGTGGTAGTGAACAGAAGTGCGAAAGGCAGAGCAGAAGTGTTGGGCTTAAATGGAACTGATTCAAGCATGCTGAAGATGCTATTCTCCAATTCATAAAGGTGATACTTATTCTTTTGTAGACAGTGTGTCTCTTGTAGGCAGTGAGCCTCTTGTGAGCAGTGTGCTCAGGTAGTGAGCCCTAATTGGCATGTGCCATTTTGTTCTTTCTATTCTTCTAATAGAGAATACTTTCTTAGGTTAATCACCCTGTGGTTTTTCCCTTAACTGGGTTTTCCACGTCAAAATCTTGGTGTCATATGTGTTGTTATGTTTCTACTTCTGATTTAATGCTTTATGGTTCATGATTAATATTATGCTAATTACTAAAGAAGATTCAAGTGTTTAAATAAGGGAAAGTTTTGCACAACTGATTCACCCCCCTCTCAGTTGTATGCCCTAAGTCTAATAGTTGGCAACTTGGGAAACATCATTGATGGAAACATTGCTGGTATGACTAAGATTGACTAAGCATGATGTTTGAATTATGTTGTCATTGATGGCAACAAGGATTGAACAAGGTATAAGAATAGAAAAAGGGTTGTGAGGTTATAGTAAGGTCCTTACAGGATATTCTCACCCTCATGAAGTAATTTGTACAAAGAGTTCTGGTCTGACAAAGAGACTAAGCATTTTAGCTAAGTGATGGTAGAGTACAAAGATGACTATAGAGCTGTAGTGTTATGGTCTGCATTGGGTCACATTTGAAGATCATATCTTGTGGTTTTAGTAAGATGTTGGAAATCCTTAGATGTTCCTAATTCCAAAGATTTACCTTCTAATGATCTCTAAAAGTACACTTTCAAGTGGCATAAGTTTGGCACAACAAAATACAGTCTTGATTAGAACATAACACCTATTTTTTTTGGTCCGCATTTCTCTAGTAATAGATATTTTCTCTTGTGGTTTTCAGGTGTATTAAACACATGATTGAACTCTCTAATTCCAAAGTTTCAAAGCTTGAAGTCATCTAGTAAGGCAATTATGAGTACTTAAATATCACTATAGGCATTGATAGTGTTTGACAGTGGTAGAGTCTAAGTTCTGGTGTTCTGCATTTTACCATATGCTAATATTTTGTTCTGTGGTTCTAAATTTAAGTCTTGGGATGCCTAAGGAGTCTTGGTTATGAGTTTGACCAATTTTTGTGGTCTTCGCTACAAGTTGTGTTCTGACAGTTGGCCTGAGCCTGTGCTAGTCAGTTTGTGAAGTCAACTCAATACTATAATCTTTGTGCAGAAGAATCTATTGATCAAAATTTGGCCCAACATAAAAGAATGTATTCCAAGTATTGGTTTGGCTCGTAAAGTCTTTTGGTGAATTCATTAAGGCTGACAGACTACACATTACATGACTACATGTTTCATCCTTGCATGACGACCTAGTTTGAAGATGGTATGTGTTGCAGATATATATATGAGGTTCATTTTAGTGTTTCAAGTGGAGATAGATGTGTGAATACGACATGTAATATGTTTTGTGATCTAGTAAGTGTGACAAGTGTTTGAGAAGAGAGATCTAAGCTTTATGTAGAGTAGAGCAATATGACAGAGCAGTTCAGAATGAAGAGTTTTGAGATAGTATTTTGAGCTTCAATAGAACTGTATTCCATGCATTTGTAGATGTAATTGTAACAATTCATTCTTGGCAGTGAGCCAACCATTCTCTCAATTCTATCTTCTTTTGTCAATGAGCTTGTTGCAGTGAGCATTTCTTAGGATAGTGAGTCCTTTAGGTAGTGACCCTTGGGTAGTGAGTTGTATGGAAGTGACCCTTTTGTAATCTGATATTGCTATCATAATATATTGTGAGCTAACACTCACTGTAGTTTTTCCCTTTTTGGGTTTTCCACATAAAAATCCTGGTGTTCATGTGCTATGCTTTACTGTTGTTGAATATGGCAAATAGATTAATGGTTTAATGAATGGATGGTTTAATATAACATTGGTTCACCCCCCCTCAATATTCCAAGTGTTCAACAATTGGTATCAGAGAAAGGTTCCTTGGAATAAGTCTAACAGCTTGAGGAAGATCTTGGAGATTGAACACATGGTAGCTAGAGAGTATCCTACTCCTCTAGAAGAAATTCGTCCAATTGGAACTATAGAAGAAGAGTGTATGTTTGTTAATAATGAAGAACTCAAATTTCTCTTGAAGACCTTAAAAGGACTGAAGAGGAAAACTTAGATCTGAAGGAAAATATCAAGGAAGTAGATGGGTGCATCAAAAAGTTGAGGGAGCAAGTCAAGAAGTTCAAAGAAAAGCATAAGGAGATTAATGACGAATTGAGATTAGAAAATGAAACCTTAAGTAGTTTAAAGGTGCAAGTTGAAGAAAAGAAAAAAGTTGAAGAATATCTAAATCAAATGGTGAAAGGCAAATATAAAGAATGTGCAAAGTTTGAAAACAAAGTTATGAACCTAAAGTTAGATTTGGAGAAGGAAAAGAGCTGTGAAGAAAAGTTCAAGATAAGTTCTACAAACCTTGATGAGATCATTGCTAGTTAGAAGAGCCCTGATGAAAAAGAAGGCTTGGGATTTGAGAAAGGTGAAAGTTCCAAATTAGGTCAAGCAGTGAATGTTAAAAAAAAAGGACAAATGCAAGCAAATTTAAAATCAAAGGTATGGACCTAGAAGACCACCAGTCAGGCAACCAAATTCTTAAATGTACCCATCTTTCATTGGTTATTGTCTCTCATGCAATAAGTTTGGTCATAAGACTACTCAATGTAGGAACAAAATGAATTAAAATGTTCCATCTTTCTTTGGTCAGTGCTTTACATGCACGGAAGTTGATCATAGAGTAGTGAATGTAGAAGTCATATAAGGAATGGCTATAACAATAGAAGGAACACTCAATCTTTTAATGGAAACTACTTTAAATGCAAGAAAGTTGGTCGTAGAGCTAGTGAATGTAAGAGTCAGATAGGGAATGGCTATAACAATGGAAGGAATGCTCAATCTTTCAATGGTAATTGCTTTACATGCAATAGATTTGGACATAAGGCTAACTAATGCAGATCCAAAATGAATGGAGGAAATAATGATCAGAGGAATGTTGTGTGCTACAATTGCAATAGCCTTAGACATATTGCAAGGTTCTATAGAAGCAAGAACATGAAGAAGGATAATCTGGTAGAAAAGAAGAGACCAGTGCAAAAGGTTGACCCAACAGAGACCAAGCAGGAGATGGAGAAGATATGGATCAGGAAGGATGTTAACGAAGTCAGGGATGAGTTTATGCTAGCCTCTAGTGCAGATACTTCCTCTGGAAAGTGAACTAAGAGATTTGGCCCAAGGGGAACTTCAATGAAAAATCATGTTCCCCTAGCCAGAGAAGTGGTGATGACACTCAGCACAAAGATATGAGCTGAAGAATAGTATGTCTGATCTTTTGAAGAAAATTCTGATAGAAAAGAGTCTAATGTGGAAGATTGTAGAGCAATTTATATTGACTATGAGTTATGAAGAAGTGTTAACAACTTTTTGGAAACAAAGCATTTATGGTGACTTAGATTTTGGTGAAAAAGAAATATAAGCAAATTCATTTGAAGGAAATTTACATTACATTCAAAACTTTCAAGTGACTAAGGAGATCTATATAGCAAAGCAAAGGTGAACTCAAAGCTCATAGCATGATCAAACCCTAACCAGAAGTGAAGAACAAGGTATTTACCATCATCACTCTTGAAAATATTTCCATTGAGTCATGAAAATGTTTACTCCACAAGTTATTGAGGTGACTGATAGGCCTAAACCCAATTTCAAAAAGCATTTGTTCAAGTCCATGGAAATAGACCCCAAAAGTGCATTTTCTAGCATACCCTACAAAGTTTTGCATAATGAGGATATTAGGGCTTACATTGATGCTAATATGGAAGAATACAACCATGTAAACTTAGAGAAAGTATATTTGAATGAGTTGACGGATGATAAATTTCAATTGAAAGTAGGATTTAGTGCCTAAATGAAAAGAAACCAGATACTTGGATAGATTTTCCCATTCTCTCCTATGAAGATGCTTGGGTGAGGTATGTCTTAAGTAGAATCCACGATAGATTTATGTGGTTGGGTATGCCCTACATGAAAACCTAAGATGCCATTAAGGCAGTTTTAGGTTTGTGTTCCTCTGGAATAATTCCTACACTGAAATCAGTGAAGAATGATACTGTGATGAAGTTAATTGGTGCAAAATTTGATAAGAGAGCTTTAACTTTAAATTATATAGAGGATTCAATAGTTAAATTTGCTTTGATAGTCATTAGATACAAGGTGTACTCCAACAGGGAGAACTCTATCTCAACTATAGCCATCTATGCAACATATGAGATGGTGAAGAAAAACATGGACTATGACCTGTGTGAGTTGCTCCAACAACAATTGTTGGATAATATGAAGGGACCAAAGATACTAAGTACCTATTCAAGTATGGTACTCTTATTATTTGTCTGCTATTCTATTTCTTGAGGGAGATGCTAGGTGCAAACAATGTTGTTTGGTTGAATCACATCCCTGTAGTAATACAAATCAAAGTTCACTTGCAAAGGATTGGAGATGCTATTGCTCAAAGTGTAGCTCCGTGGGGATACTTTAAAGTATTCCAAAATAAAATGCAACCTAGGGATAGAATCCCTAGAAGTGTGGTAGAGAAATATAAAGATGATGTTGTCTTTATCATGACTGAAGATGATTGCCTCATGGAGGCAGTGGAACTGAGAACAATGTGGATCCCAACAATGGGATATGAGGCTACTAAGGACATTTTGATAGGTTTAGCAGATCTGATGCTAAGCAAACCCAAAGACACTAAAGAGGAAAAGTTTGGGACTTATGAAGAAAATTTTGTCAAAATTCATTTGGAACAAATACTTCCATAGACATAAAGAAAATTAATAAAATGGGTGGAGGAATATGCTCAAAGAAAAGGATTCACAAAAGAACAAATAGAGAAAGCTAGAGCTAAGGCTTAAGATTTTGAAGTAGCAAAGGCTCTGGAGAAGCATGAAGTGAAAACTAAACAAGCAAGGCCTACTCCTTAGACAAGAATGTCAACAAGGACCTCCTCTTCTATTACAGCTACTCCTGAGACCTCCAGACCCCTACCTATAGTTGATGTTGAAAAGGAAACTCCTAAAAGAACCAAGCCTACTGTAAAGAAGAAGAATAAAAGAGTACAAAGGAAGGCCACTGGCAGAGTTTATGTGACTCATGGAGGTGGTAGTGAAGAAGAAGAAAGACTAGCCCAGGAGAAAAATGAATCTCTTTCTACTGATGAAGAAACAAAGGGAAAAAGAGCAAAAACTGGTAATAAAGAAGATGAAGCCACTTCAGGTGAAGAAGGAGAGCCCTCCATAAAGGTAAAAGAAAAAGGGAAGAAGAAGAATAAGGAAAAGATAAGTGATGCCACTATAACTCTAAAAGCCACAATCAATTATGCAGTGGCTGTGTATGGAAATTTGAAGCTCATTGCAAACCCACATGGTGAGAGATCTGATGCTGACAAGGCTATAATTGAAACCTCTATGGTAAGATTCTTAGATACATTTAATAAAGCATTAATTGAAGTTGTGGCTGACTTACCTAATAGCCTAGCTAGCATTCTAACTATTAGAAAAGAAGAGGCTATGGCTAAAGATGCAGAAATGAAGGAATTAGTGTTGAAAAAGTCTTGTACAAGTCTCACTGGACAAGATAAAGTTAAAGCCACTCAAATGTTTAGTGAATGATTTAGAACCTAAAGGAGAATCAATTTTCTAATGGTTAGGGATAGAAATGAGATTGAAAAGTTGGAAAAAGAAACTAGAAAGAAAATTGTGAATGTGCTTAATGAATTTCACATTCCAACTGTAGTGGATGTAGGTGAGGAAGAGCAAAATCTTGATGTTAGCAACTCAAGTGAAGTCCCAGATACAATCTCAGTGGATAAAGATATGATCTCTCCTCTGGTAAACTCAAGAAACAATGAGGAGATGAGAGAGATAGATGAGAAAAAGAATATAGAGGAAGAAGAAAAATAGAAAGAGGAGATTTTAGAACAAGTAATTGACACATTTGTTCTGGAAAATAGTGAAGAACAACAAGGTCCTAATGGAAAAGAGCCTCCAGAAACTTCTGTTGCACAAGTGTCCATAGATGAAGGAAGAAAAGACACTATTGGTGAGAGTTCATTAGACTCTCTTAGAGAATTTTTGGTAAAGCAAAGAGAAACTCAGATTTTGTCATCACCTGAGTTATTGCAAGGACAGTTAAACTTGGCCACCATGTCCCCACTACAAAAACTAAATTTAGGAACAATTTTCCAAGACACAACCCAAGAGGAGATTTTGAAATCTCACATGGAAGATAATGAGATTATTGGTGAAGCTATGACAAATTTTGAGAAGATCATGCCCGGTGTAAATAGAGACACCTCTTTAACTCCTCCAATGTAGAGTATGAAACTCATGGAGTCTATCAGTTCTCATTTTGATTCCTTTGAACAAGCAAAAGACAAGAAGGTAAGGGTTGAGTTTGATAGAAAAAGGTTAATAGAACTTAATAACTACTCTAAAGATAAAATTTTTTTGGATAAGAGTATTCAAGATGTAGAGACAACACTAAAAGATGCTAGTGACTTGTATCAATTTTGTCTAACTTGGCCTGCAACAACTAAGGATTTGAATGATAAGATAGATGGTTGGGAAGCACAGTTGATCAAGATCTCCCATACTTATGATCCTTTAAAGGATACTAATGGAAATCAGAGGGCAGAAGTTGAAACCATACAATCTACAATAAATATATTGTAGATTCAAAAAGAAGCTATCAAAAATAGAATTAGTCAGCTTAGAGAAATTGCCAGCTTTAAGATAGCTTCTATAACAACACTTGTAGTAGAAGTAGATAAAATAAGACATGTGTGAGTAGGAAAAATCAGGTTAGTATGATCAAACAATGCAAATTAAACCCAATCCTACCACCTTCAAAGAATCCATCTAAATAACACAAAATGCAAATAAATTGAAAGAAAATCACCTAGATTATTCATTCCTTGGTTGGATTTGTGGATTGCTTCTCAATTGTGAACAATCATAAATGCTAAAGCTGCCATGATGATAGATGAAAGGCTCAAGATGCTTACTGGATGCTAATGGAGGTGTTATGCCTGAGACGATAATTTGGACCCTATATGGTAAGATGATGATAATGAGAATGAGTGGGTGTATATATAGGACTCAATAAGAGTTGATCAATGGTGGAGAAGAAAAGATAGTTGAATGGTTGAGATGAATTCATGATCATAGGTGAATGTGCACAAGACAAGTGTCCTTGAAGCTTACATTTATTAAATGATTGTTGTTGGTTTGTTGGTAGTACTAAGATTGATTTTCTTAAAATAGAATGCTTTTCTATTTTTAAAGATTAGATGATGTGGATGATTGATTTTAGAACCAATTAAATCATTTTTTTTCCCCTTGGTTTAAGATAGGACCTATCTTGTACACATAGAAGAAAGTGAAATGATAAGATGATGATAAAGGAAAATGCTATTTTTAGAAGATTAGAAGAAAGGTCATAAATTAAATAAATAAATTTATTTAATTTATGCTCATGATGAGAAAATAAATAAATAAAATATAGATTTTATTTATTTATAGAAGAACTAAATTAAATAAATATGTAAATTTATTTAATTTAAGAAGAATAGAGAGATAATTAAATAATTAAAAATTATCTAATTATAGATAGAGGAAAATAGAAGAAAATTGATGATAAAATAGATGGACAATTAATTAAATATATATAAATTTATTTAATTAATAGAAGAAATAGATGATTTAAGAGAAAATAGACAAATTATTCAAATGTGTTAGACAAATGCAGATGATGAATAATGTAATATTGTAATAATGATAACTAGGTCAATTTTGGGTGTCTACATTTTGCCCCTTTTTGAGACGATATTTGTTAGAACATTGTTTCAAGGAAGATATGATACGATATATTACTTTTGGAGAATAGATTTTACCCTAGTGAAGCTGGTGGATGTGCCCCCTCAAGAGGAAACACCAGGCGATTGGAAAAAGGCTGGGTTGACTCGCAAATAGATGATAAGACGAAGATGAACTTGTGTAATGGAAATATGTCATGATAAGTGTTATGCAAGTGTGATGAAAATGATAGGTGATACTATATTATGGATAATAATAGATATTACAAATGGCATATGTCTAACACATTTGTTTTGGTAAGCTAAGAAGAATGAAGACGATGATGAGATGAAAAAGAAAATCAATGATCAAATCGCATGAGTGCTAATGTGTTATTGTAGGATGGATGGATGAAGATAGCTTTAATTTGATTGTAACAAAGTTATGAGATTTGTAATCCTTATGTTTGATAAAGCATATAGATAGTATGCACCAAGGTATAGAAGACCAGGGCATCCAGTATCCAATGCATACAACGTAATACAATCTTGTCTAACGTATGAGGTCAAGATGTTGATCCAACATACACAAGATATGAATATTAGCTACTTTTTTGAGATGGACTTTTGACTCTGCAAGCAAAGTTTGGAACTTACCTCCTCTAGACATAATGAAACCTTGTGGGTTATATGTATGAGAAATAGTCTTAGCATAAAATCGTCTTAATGCATAGGAGACTATTTAGCTTCTCAAATGCAAAAGATATTACTATGCAAGATGTTAATCCCAACACGTAAAAGATACCATTAGGCATAGTAGGACAATAAGATCATCCCACAAACACAACATACGAAAGCCAATGACCATGCCCCAACCTATACTTCATCTCAACATACCAAGATATCATAGATTCAGGTAGTCTTAATTAGGCATAGAAAGGGACAAAAGATAAACAAAAGACAAAGCCATCATGTTCTCTTGCCCAATTTAAATGCTCTTAAATGGATTGGATAATGCCTTGCTATGAAGAAAGATAGATCATGTTGAAGGATAAAGATGATTTTCTTTGAAATAGATGCAGTGGATATTGGCTTAAGGTATGATGGACAAATAAATTTTAGCTTAGCTCCTAATTTTAGTTTACTCTTGAGCTATCAAGTTATGCATAGTTTGCTTCCTACTTGAGTTGGTCAAAATAGAAGAAGATGAAATGATAAATAGATGGAAGAATAGATCGTTGGTGCTTGCATACTAGATACTTCTTTCGTATTCCAGACTGCCTACATACCCTGTAGCCATGGGATCAAAGCACCACATGATGATGATGAGACATGATGAATAAGTAGTCCTAGGTTTTATTGATGATGTGGGAGGTGAAGGATAGAAGAAAGCATGACAAAAGATGAGAGGGAATGATCAGAAGAAAAATGAATGATAAAGAAAGGTTGTCATCTTATGCCTGAATCTAGGTATTTCCTTCATATACTAGATTGCCTACATACCATGTATCCATGGGATCAAGGCTTTCAATGATAGAAATGAAATGTAGTTATGATAATGTGTTTTATTAGTGGTGATGGTGTGATAAATAGGATTGGTATGATTTGATTTTTTTGTATTTTTGGGGAATATTTGATTTTTTTGGATATTTGATTTTTTTTGGATTTTTTGGGAATATTTTATTTTTTTGGATTTTTTTGGGAATATTTGATTTTTTGGATTTTTTTGGGAATATTTGTTTTTTTTAGATTTTTTAGACGCTTTAAGATGGCAATGTATGTACAATGCAATTACAACTATTTACAAAATGTCTGATAATGACGCTTTGAAGGTCCACTTCAAAATGAGGTGTGAGCAAGTGCCCCTAGTGTGGGATGGACTTCTTAAGCAGTGCTCATGGATCAAGTGATAGCCTAGATGATTTAGCATAAGTTGAAATAACATATCGACTCCAATGGTTTCTAACCATGGTAGCATGCAAAGATGGATAGGCAACATTATTATGGACAGAGGTAATGGATTATGATGTGGATTATGTAGGGAACTAATGGATTACGATGTGGATTATGTAGGGAACTAATGTATTATGATGGTAAATGAATACTAAATAGATGATGGGAGCTAGCCTTCTACACATAGCACCTATTTGATAGGTTTTCACTATGGTACTTATCCAGGGTGCCTGTTTACTAGGTTTTCACCATAGGACAAATGATTTTTCTTGATTGATGAATTTTTTAGGATATTCTAGGGATTAAGCATAAAATTTCTTGAGATGAACATTGTTGATGCATTCATCTAAGAGAATGCCTTCTGGTGTTGATAATTTATATGCTCCAAATCCATATACTACTATGATGATGAATGGTCCAAGCCAATTTGGTTCAAATTTGCTTTTTCTATCACGATCCTATTGATTCTTTTCATTTTCCTTTAGGACAAGGTCACCTATTTGAAACCTTCTTTCTTTGATTTTCTTGTTGTAGCTGCAATGAAGACAATTTTGATATACTTGAAGATGATTTAGGGCTACTAGATGTCTTTCATCAAGTAATTCAAGGTCAATCAATCTAGACTTTCTGTAATCTTCATCAGAGACAATATGTTGCAAGGAAACTCTCAATGATGGGATCTCAACCTCAATAGGAAGAATAAATTCAGTTCCATAAACCAAAGAGTAAGGTGTAGCACCAATTGGAGTTCTGACACTAGTTTGGTAAGCCCACAATGTTGGATTAAGCTGTAAGTGCCAGTCACGACCAGCTTCATTGATTATTTTCTTGAGGATCTTAATGATAGTCTTATTTGAAGCCTCAGCTTGGTTGTTGCTCTGAGGGTAGTAGGGTGTAGCAAATCTATGTTGGATATGGAACTTATGACACAAATCATGGACTTCTTGGTTTTTGAAGGGACAACCATTGTCAGTTATTATGGCTTAAGGAACACTGTATTGGAAGATGATATAATGGAGGATAAATTTAGATATCTAGTTACTAGTTATGTAGGTTATGGGTATAGCTTCCACCCACTTTGTGAAATACTTTGTGGTTGTAGTGATAAACTTGTGACCATTAGAAGATGATGGATGTATTTTCCCTATGAGGTCGAGTCCCCATTGTGAAAATGGCCATGGAGTTATGAGGGGTTGTAGTTCATGTGCTAGAGCGTGGATAAGATCACCATGTTGTTGACATTGTAGACATTTCTTGGCAAATTGCTATGCATCTTTCTCCATTATCGGCCAATAGTAACCCTGCTTTCAAGAGTTTTTTAGTAATATTAGGGCCAATGGAATGTGATCCATAGACACTTTCATGTACCTCATGTAAGGCAAGTTTAGCTTCATCTGAGTCAAGACATCTTAGTAGGATACCATCAAGACTCTTTTGGTATAGGGTATCTCCAATGATAGTGTAGCAAGAGGCTTGGCGTATGAATGCTTTGCATTGGGAGTTTGAGAAGTGGAGGGGAAGAGTTTGGTTGTGAAGGCATTTGTATATATCCTCATACTAAGGCAAATTGGGGCCAACAACTTCACATACTAGCTCAAATTGTGTTACTTCAAATGTTGGGATCAAAATTTGTTCTACTAGAAACTCATATTTGTGTGTATTGTTGGGCATGTCTAGAAGAGAACAAATCGTTGCCATGGAAAATGTTACTTTGTTATTGATCCTAGGAATCTGTTCAAACGTGACCTTGGAAAAGTACTTTTTGAAATCATCAACCATTAGCTTATAAGGAAGAAGCTTTTCATTCTTTGTTTGATAGTCATCCAGGACTTGTTTAATTACAAGTTGTGAGTCTCCAAAGACTTGTAGTTGTTTGATGTTCCATTGTACTACCATGTGCAATCCTATGATCATTGCTTCATACTCTGCAATTTTGTTTGTATAAGGAAAAGATATCATGTATGCTTTAGGTATACAATCTCCTTGTGGGGCGATGAAAAATGTGCCTACTAAAGATCCATACTATGTGACTAAACCATCAAAATATAGTTGCCAAACTGTTGAAGGATGTAGGTTGAATAATTCCTTATCAGGGAATTCTGCACGAATTGGATGAATATCTATTATTGGTGCTTCTGTGAGTTGATCAACTATTACTTGTCCTTTTATTGCCTTCTGATCAACAAACTCTATGTTGAATTTGCTAAGAATCATTACCCATTTGGCTAGTCTTCCGGTGAGTATTGCTTTTGACAACAGATACTTGAGCAGGTTAAATTTGGATATGAGCTTAGTTCTTTGATTTAACATATAATGCCACAACTTTTGGGAAGCAAACATTACTACCAAACACGCTTTTTCCATTGACGAATAGTTGAGCTCATACCCTACCAAGGTTCTGCTGATGTAGTAGATGGCTTGTTCTTTTCCTAGATTATCATGTTGAGCTAGTAAAGTACCTAGAGCTGCTATTGTTGTGGAGATGTATAATAGCAATGGCTTATCAGGTACATGAGGTACCAACATTGGTGAAGTTGTTAGGTGTTTCTTGATCTGATCAAAAGCTTGCTAGCACTTATCATCCCATTTAAAGGTTTCTCCTTTATGGATAAAATGATGAAAAGGATGACATTTGTCTGCTAACTATGCTATGAATCTTCAGATGGACTACAACTTACCTTGAAGACTGTGGAGTTGTTTTAGATTGGCTAGAGGAGGCATGTCCATTATGGCTTTCACTTTCTTAAGATCTACCTTGATACGTCTTCTTGATACTATATAGACCAATAGCTTTCCTGATGTTACACCAAACACACATTTATTTGGATTTAATCAAACTTAATACTTCTCTAATCTGTCAAAGATTTGTTCCAACATCTTCAAGTGATCTTCTCAAGTTTTAGATTTTCCCAGGATATCATCCACATAATCTTCCATTATGGTATGAAAAAGGTCATGGAAGATTACAGTCATTGCCCATTGATATGTCACTCTGGCATTTTTGAGACCAAATGGCATCACTCTCCAATAATAGGTACCCCATGGATAGATGAAAGTTGTTTTGTTGTAATCTTTGGGAGTAATTAAGATCTGGTTGTATCCTAAAAAATTGTCCATTAATGATAGCATTTCATGCCCAGCTGTGAGATCTACGATAATATCAATGTTTGGCAATGGAAAGTCATCTTTTGGACATGCTTTATTTAGATCTCTGAAGTTTGTACATAGATAGATGCTTCCATCTAATTTTGATACTAGCACAAGATTTGACACCCACTCAGGATAGTCAATGGGTCTTATGAATTTGGCATCTAAAACTTTCTGAATTTGCACCTTGACTAACAAAGCTACTTGAGGATGCATCTTTCAAAGTTTCTACTTCACTGGTTTGGCATTTGGATATACTGCTAAGAGATGTACCACAAGTGATGGATCCAATCCTGGCATATTTGCATAGGTCCATGTAAAATTGATTGTGTTTCATGAAGAATGCCATGAAATCTACTTTTTCTTGTTCTGATAATGATGCAACTATGTGTATGATCTTAGGATTCTATTTTGTACCAAGATTTACTTCTTGAGATTTCTCAATTAGCAAAGGTTATTGTTCCTGATATTCTCTCAAGGGAAGGTCAAGTCCTCCATCCTTAGGTTCCTCGAAGAGGTTTTCACCGTTGGATACGTCCTTTATTTTTACTTTTTCTTGGTCAAGAGGCGCCTTACAGTTTTCACCTAGAGACCTTTTATTTTCTTTTTTGTTTATTTCACTTTTGTGACTAGAGGCATTGACACTTCCCCCAAAGTATTCTAATTGAGGTAAATCCATTATGTAGTGATGCAGAGGCATCCACACTATATCATTCGCATATAGCATGAATGTCTGCAGACCAACCTCATCATCATCATATTCCCTAAAACTACCAACATTATCATATTTCGGCTTTACTCTGTCAGCATCATGTTTCCGAAAACCAACAGCATCATCATATTGCGGACACTCGCAATCATCCTCCTGCCGACTACTATTCACCTCCTCCGCTTTCCTCCTAACATCATCATCATGATGTTCAGCGGGCGCAAACATCCTCCGGTTGCACTGTTCATCAGGCTCCGAACTCTAACGTCTTCATCATGATATTCAATATCACCTTCGTCAGCAGGATATCCAAATATCCGGTTGTTCAAATATCCTGATGACGATCACCTTCAACAACTTGCCTTCGACGCTCCACTGCCCGATGATACAAGCAACAGCATCATGATATAAATTATCTGGTTCTCTTCGAAACCTCCTGATGATGATGTTAACACAACTTCCTACTACGGACTTCCGCCGATACCTTAGCACCTTACGACAGCAGGATGAACTCGCACAAGGGGATATCTCAATATCCTGATGACGATAACGTCATATCCTGATGACGATGACGTCACCCAATATCCTGATGACCTTCTCAATACTTAGTCAAAAATCCGAACTTTCTCTCCCGCATCTACTCGCGATATGCGGATGTTTGGCACTCCCAATATGATGATCCTGATGCCGATACGCTCCTCGGCTCCTCCTGCTGATGATCACCCCGACGAACTCGCACTTCATGCAATCGACAACATCATGCTCTCCTTCACTTATCCGGATGATGATGCCTAACCCGACTGCAGGATATTTGCAGAAATATCCTGATGATGCTGTTTTCGCGAACTTCTTCACTTAGCGAAATCTCCCTTTGCCGATCCTCCAGGGATGACCCGATCCCGTCTCAGGGTGATCTTCCAACTCAAACTTCTCAACTTGACCTAGCACATGAGGATGCTAGGGTCTTCAACATCTCTTGACCGCGATCCTGCACACCTGCATGCAAGCAGAAAACAACCTACAATCTAACCTACTGTACATTGCCATTCCACCGATCAGATGAGTCAACCGGTGGAATGGATCAGTATATCCATGAAAACCTCTCAAACCAGCAATCGATCAAGCAATGGAATGCAACAGAGGATGAACACAAACAGGAATACTTTATTTGATTTCAAAAGATGCCACTACAATATGATGTTCCTCTCGCTCTGTCTCACTCTCGCAAAGTCTGATCGATGATTTACAATCAACCGATCCCATGCTTATAAAGATTTCCCTATGAGTACTACTGACCCGACTCCAAGCGGCTGGGAACTCTCCAGGCGGCTGGGAGATCCCACTGAACATACATCATGACAGCTGTTATAACTAACTAGCTAAAAATAGCAAAAGCCCGGTCAGCATGATCTTATCATGATCAGCATGACATTATTACATGCAATTGGTCTAACAGACCTTCTTGGAAACACAAACAAGACCTAAACTACTAACTGCCTCATGAAGGCCAGCTGTCAGGTAGGTGCTCCTGCACCATACTCCCCAACAGAAAAGAACTCATGTCCCATGAGTTTAGCATGTGGAAGTCCTCCACCGTTACACTTTGCGTTGTCAGTCGTCTGACCTGCTCCAGCTTTATCTGCTGCTGTCTCTTGGCTGCTCCAAGACTTCTGAACTGTAACTTGCTTTCTGGCAAGTAAATCATCATGCCTGTTGATGTAGGCCTTCTTCTCACATACCCTGTGTTTGTCAGGTTGCCTAACCAGAACCTCTGGCTGAACTACCTCTTGAACTTCTGAAGTGTTCAAGTCTATCTTCCTTTCAACTCTTATAGGACAAACAATAGTCCCAACTATGACAACATCCTTGTCATTCCTCTGAACTGGTTGCTGTTTGCACCCCTGTTTCTGAACCTACTGCTGACCTCTGTCAGTCACAACTGAAACTTTCTTCAGCTTGTTGTCTTTAACAACTCCTTTCTCTGCAGTGTCCTGAACTGCCTTCATGCCTGCTCCTCTAGGCATCTGCACATACTCCTTCTTTCCCATTAAAATGATTTGAGCTGCCTTCTGTACTGTAGCTTTTGCCTGCAATGGCATCAACTTGATAATCTTCCCATCCTTCTTGATGGTGTAGGTATTAGCATACCCATCATACAGTACCCTTCTGTCAAATTGCCATGGTCTACCCAACAGTAGGTGACAACATTCCATAGGCAATATATCACACAAAATTCTATCCTGATATGGTCCAATCTGGAAATCCACATATGCCTGTTCAGAGACAAAAAGTGATTGACTATCACTCACCCAAGATGCCTTGTAAGGGTGTGGATGTGGAATCCTTTCCAGCTTCAGTTTATCCACCATTTCCTGAGATACCATGTTGTCTGTTGAACCAGTATCAATGACAACTTTACATACCTTACCTTTGCTCTTGCATGTGGTTTTGAAAAGAGCTCTTCTTTGCATCATATCCTTTGATGCCTGCAAACTTGTTTTCCTTAACAGCAGTGATTCTCCACTCTCTGGATAGCCAAAATTCTCAGGACCTCTGTTTGAACTCTGTGCACTTTCTTCTTCTTTCTCTTCTTGTACCAATTGTACTCTCTTATCACTTGTTCTATCATTTCTGGATGATGAACCTTTGTTTTCTGGACATTTGAAAGATGGATGACCAAACTCTCCACAGGTGTAACACTTTCCTGAAAATGTAGTAGAACCTCTACCACCTCCAAATCTTCCTCTATTACCTTTCCATCCACCTCTGAAATCAGACTGTCCCTGTCCTTTACCAGTGTCTTCTTGACCCTCATTGGTTTGCTTTTGTGCAGGGGCTGCTCCTCTTCCCCTATTGTTTCCTCTTCCTCTCATGGACTTATCATGTCCTCTATTCAGCTTTTCTTCAATCCTGATTGCCATTTGATAACAATCCTCCACATTCTTAGGGTTAGCTAAAACTAACTCGTCCTGTATGTTAAACCTCAAACCAGCCAAGTACCTAGCCACCTTTTCTACCTCATTCTCATGATGACCAGATCTCATACTCAACAGATAAAATTCCTCAGTATATGATTTCACATCCCTGTCTTTCTGCTTTAAAAATTGCAGCTTCTTAAACATCTGGATTTCATAATCCCTTGGCAAGAATTTCCCCTTGATCCTTGCTACCATCTTATCCCAAGAAGTGATCTTAGACTTCCCTTGTTTCCTTCTCTCAGATTGTACATAATCCCACCAAACCAAAGCATGACCTCCTAACTTGGTCTTTGCAATTTTTACCTTCTGATCCTCAGCAACATCTTCACATTCAAAGTGATTATCCAGTGCAGCAATCCAATCCAACAATTCATCTTCATTCAAGCTTCCAGTATATTTGGAAACATCAACCTTTACCTTAGGTTTTTCACTCTGCACTGCCTTTAACAGTTTTGCCAATCTCTGGTCTTCAGCATCCAGATCTTCAGCTACCTCTTCATACTCTTCAACAGTATCTGCATCTTCTTCAGACTCACTGTCTTCCACTTCCCTCTTTTTGTTCTTTTCCAGGGCTGTCAGCCTGGCTTGAAGTGCTTCAGCAAGCTCCTTCATCTTCCTCATTTCTCTAGCATGTTTCTCCTTCAGTTCCTGCAACTCCCTTGCAGTACCACTACCTTTAGGAGGCATTTTGTCAACCTCACAATCAACACAATCAACTCTATCTCTACCTCTGCCCTTTCGGTGACAGAATCAACACACAACAGCCCAGACCTTTTGCTAAGCTCTGATACCACTATGATGCAGAGGCATCCACACTATATCATTCGCATATAGCATGAATGTCTGCAGACCAACCTCATCATCATCATATTCCCTAAAACTACCAACATCATCATATTTCGGCTTTACTCTGTCAGCATCATGTTTCCAAAAACCAACAGCATCATCATATTGCGGACACTCGCAATCATCCTCCTGCCGACTACTATTCACCTCCTCTGCTTTCCTCCTAACATCATCATCATGATGTTCAGCGGGCGCAAACATCCTCCGGTTGCACTATTCATCAGGCTCCGAACTCTAACGTCTTCATCATGATATTCAATATCACCTTCGTCAGCAGGATATCCAAATATCCGGTTGTTCAAATATCCTGATGACGATCACCTTCAACAACTTGCCTTCGACGCTCCACTGCCCGATGATACAAGCAACAACATCATGATATAAATTATCCGGTTCTCTTCGAAACCTCCTGATGATGATGTTAACACAACTTCCTGCTACGGACTTCCGCCGATACCTTAGCACCTTACGACATCAGGATGAACTCGCACAAGGGGATATCTCAATATCCTGATGACGATAACGTCATAGCCTAATGATGATGACGTCACCCAATATCCTGATGACCTTCTCAATACTTAGTCAAAAATCTGAACTTTCTCTCCCGCATCTACTCGCGATATGCGGATGTTTGGCACTCCCAATATGATGATCCTGATGCCGATACGCTCCTCGGCTCCTCCTGCTGATGATCACCCCGACGAACTCGCACTTCATGCAATCGACAACATCATGCTCTCCTTCACTTATCCGGATGATGATGCCTAACCCGACTGCAGGATATTTGCAGAAATATCCTGATGATGCTGTTTTCGCGAACTTCTTCACTTAGCGAAATCTCCCTTCGCCGATCCTCCAGGGATGACCCGATCCCGTCTCAGGGTGATCTTCCAACTCAAACTTCTCAACTTGACCTAGCACATGAGGATGCTAGGGTCTTCAACATCTCTTGACCGCGATCCTGCACACCTGCATGCAAGCAAAAAACAACCTACAATCTAACCTACTGTACATTGCCATTCCACCGATCAGATGAGTCAACCGGTGGAATGGATCAGTATATCCATGAAAACCTCTCAAACCAGCAATCGATCAAGCAATGGAATGCAACAGAGGATGAACACAAACAGGAATACTTTATTCGATTTCAAAAGATGCCACTACAATATGATGTTCCTCTCGCTCTGTCTCACTCTCGCAAAGTCTGATCGATGATTTACAATCAACCGATCCCATGCTTATAAAGATTTCCCTATGAGTACTACTGACCCGACTCCAAGCGGCTGGGAACTCTCCAGGCGGCTGGGAGATCCCACCGAACATACATCATGACAGTTGTTATAACTAACTAGCTAAAAATAGCAAAAGCCCGGTCAGCATGATCTTATCATGATCAGCATGACATTATTACATGCAATTGGTCTAACAGACCTTCTTGGAAACACAAACAAGACCTAAACTACTAACTGCCTCATGAAGGCCAGCTGTCAGGTAGGTGCTCCTGCACCATGTAGCCCACTTTATGATCTCCCAATGGCAGACATGTTCTTAGTCCCAAGAATTCTGCTAGAGCTTCATCATTTTGAAATGTATCTAATATAGGTGTCCCCTATTGGTCCCAATCGAGGAGGTTAGGATATACGAGAGGTAGGTCAGATGATGAAGGTTGGGAAATAGAGGTTGTGGATGAGATCATGAAAATGGATAGATCATGAAATAGTTGGGTGAGGTGAAGAGAAGAGTCATCGATGGTATCCGGATTAGAAGTCTCTTTTGTGGGGAAAGCTTCAGCTACCATGTTGAGAACACATTCGATGTGTTTAGAAGGCGGGTCCTCCTGTCCATACCCTAGTTCTTTCCTATTAAACTTCTTGGTCATAGTGATTGGTTCTGTAGGTCCTTGCTCATGTAGTCCTAAACCATCTTGTCCTTTGTATCCCATGTTTTTGATGATGCAGAAAACATTGTTGTAATGCTCTACTTCAAGTGTTTCTTGATCATTTCTATCATAGAAAATCCATGAATCAATGTCTTCAATGTCTTCATCATCTAGTAGCCCTAATTTAATAAACATTGTAGGAGGAGCTCTGATAATTTCTTGAGATGATGATGCTTTAGATGCAGATGGTTTTCCATATGTCTTTGGGGATTGGGGTAGTGTTCCAAAACAATAGGATTCTTGCAATTTATACTCACCAAGTCATTTGTCCTTGTACTTGATTTCTATGTTAGGAATGGCTTTACTTGAAGATGCTTGATTGAGATTGGTAGGGTCAATATAGGAAGTGGATGGATATGCTTCAGTGTTGATAGGTATACGATTAGGAGTTTGATACTTAGCTTGATATGCTCAACAGAACTCAAAAGGATTGGGATCCATGGGAATGGTGATCTCAGCTCCATTATGAGGAAATTTGAGGCATTTATGGTGTAGAGACCCAAAATTGATTCATTATCATTAGCATTCAAACACTGCATTTGTCTAACACACTTGAACAATATCCCTAACACATCTATTTCTTCTATTAATTAAACAAATTTATATTTATTTAATTAATTCATTAGCTATTTCCCCTAAGCTATAATTAAACAATATTTAATTATTTAATTATCTTCATTCTTCTATTTTTAATTAAATAAATTTTTATTTATTTAATTAATTTATCTTATCATTTATCTCATGAGCCAACATGTGTGCCTCTTTCATTTAAAAAAGATAAGTGATACTACATCCTTTATTTAATATATTTCACATGTAGTACTTTTTATGTACACAAGCACACATAAGCCCTATCTTCCTTCCACTTGTCATTTACACATTCACCTATCTATCCTTCAATCTTAGCCATTCACATAGCCACCGAATCTCCACCATTGATTGATTTTGGTTGAATTCTATATAAACACCCTCTCATTTCATACTACATCTATCCAGCATTCATATAGCTTCTACATTATTATCCTGAGCATATTGAGCACTTGAGCATTCATAGTATCCATTGAACTTATCATCATTATCATTCATCTATCATGGCAGATTTTATCTTCATAATTGTTCATTATTGAAGAAGCAATCCACATCATAAACAAGGAATCACACAATCTAGGTGATATTGTGCTTGAATTGCATGTTTTTGGTTTCATTTGGATTAGATTCTTTGATGATGGTAGGGTTAGGTTTTCATGGCTATGCTTGTTCTTATTAACCTATTTTTTTACCTATCACATTTTGGTACCTGGTGGGACCCATGTCCTTGATTAATTTTGTTGTTTGAAGTTATTTTTATGAAGATCAGATTTTCTGAGCACTTACGGCAAGTTTTAGTCACTTTTGAGCAAAAATCTATTGTTGTCTGAATACATGCATGGATTCTAAGATGAAACTTGCCGCCTTTAGCATTTTCTAGATCACTTTTACACTATCAGTGGTCACCTTTTGTCTGTTTTGCATCACTTTTACACTAACAGTGATCTCTAATGATTTTATCTAGAATCACTTTTGATCTGACAGTGGTTGATTTTAGCTAATCTAATCACTTATTGCAAAACTAGGGTTTTTGTTGCATGTTGTTTTTCTTGTAGATCCGAATCGGTTATTATTGTGTGGTTACACAACATGCCCCATTTTGACTTGGCAAAACAGGGACCCAACTTTTCTTTTGGCTTGTGTTGTCTGCTTTCTGGCGGTTTGGTAAAATCAGTCATGTTCATCATCATGTGGAGTCAAGATGAGGTAAGTCCCAATATGAGGTCAGTTTGTCAAAGTTCATATTTCATATATATGACCACATATTCTGAAAGAGCATTAAAATTCATGCAGGTTTGCCTTTTACATCACCCTGATATTCATCAGGATGTGAGAGTTATGAACAGTCAAAGTCTTGGTCAAACCTGATATTCGCAAGAAGAGGGTCATATCTTATAAACTCAGTTGTGCTGTTTGAAGAACATCATCATCATATTTGAAACATCCCCCCTGATAATATCCTGCGGTTCAAATATCTGGACGTCAACTTTAAGTGATTGTAAGTCTTCCCCGTCGAACGGTCTTTTGTATCGCGAGCATCATATTTTGAAAGTAACCTGATATTCGTTAATATCATCCTGATGCAAAATATCACCCTTGGCAAACATCCTGATGATGTCATCCTGATCTGATAAACGAAGAAGCAAATATCAGGATGACATCATCATCACACTTAAAACTTTCGGCAGGATATTTTCCAAAACATGATCCGGTTCGCGAATATGATGATGACGTCATGCTCTAAGTTTAACAAAAGCCCCGGATATCCTGATGATCATCATCATCCTGATCTTTCGAGAGGGTTACCTTGGCCGCAAAGGGGTCATATTACATTCACCACCTGATCATCTTCCTTAGGTGACCCGATATTACATTTATCCCCTGATCTTAACTAAACATGACGGTGACATCATCTTTTGCATTTTAATGAAGCCCAGATATGACGATGATGTCACCATCATATTCCATTCCTCAGTAGCAGGATCATATTTCATATCCTCCTATTTTCCTTCGACATTCTGATGATGATGATGTCATTCTTTTCCCCAATATACAGAAGCGAAACATGACGGTGACGTCATCTAGACATTCGGAAGGGGGAGCATCATATTTCCAAAATATCATACAGGCGAAAGTTTTAAGTCTTGCTATCGGCCTTATCTTGAGTTATCATGCCGATAGAACATGTCTTCCCGATGGAGGGACATCATCATGATTTTTGGCGTCGGTATAAGTTTAACCGTCGGCCTAATGAAAAATTGTCATCCCGACCGGGTGTAGTCACGCCGATACATACATGATCATATTTGAACCTGATATACAAGGAAATGGGCGGGAAAATGAAACGATGGTTGACCCGAGTGTTTTTTAACGCTGTTTATGCATTTAGTGCATATTTTCCACAGGTATGAAGCCTGATTGCCTGTAGCTGCACATTTTGAGGCATGTTTAATAAAACGTTTACTTCCTGTTGTTTATCCACATGATGATGAACTTAATGTTTCTCTGTTTATTTGCAGGAAGTCATGATGCTGTTAGAGCTGCTGCTGAAGTTGATAATTACAAAGTTGCACATGGAGGCAACATGAACCAGAAGTGAGGAGGATATTGTCAAATATGCTATTTGCCAGCTGGAGACCGAATCAAATCAAAGATGCTGGAATATTCTGTGCCAGCTGTACATTTGCCAACTAGCGAAGCATGTGCTTTTCATCTGGACCGTTGATTATTATGAGAGGATCCTGATCCTTAGATCATTGTAACTATTTTCTGGCATTTGTTCTATATAAGAGCCAGATCCTGGGGAGATAAAGGGGGAGATATACATTAATATACACAGACGCATCTGGCGCATTAAAGCCGATTACTGTAGAATCAATTAGGAGATCGGATTACTGAGACTAATGAAGATAGAATTGTTGAAATGTCAAGGTTCTTTCTTCAGATCACTGTAAATGTACCTGTTCTTGAGCATACTGAATGGATATGAAGTTTCAGATTACATCCTGATTGTAAATTTTACGTAATCTTCCTGTTGGTTTCTGGATATGTACTGGTGAATGTTGTGTTCAACTAGAAGCGCTTTCATTTCATTACATGTTGTTATCAACTTTTCCTTTGAAGATTTGCACTAGATCATGCGGATTTGTGGAATGTCCTGGTGAAGTATGATTCTAGTTTCCTTCTTTTCATTGCATGTATGGGAGCTTGTATATGGATCAGTGATCTAAGTCAAGTAGTTTTGGGAATCTTATTCTTTAACCCTTTTCCTTTTTTTAATTTCATAAATTCATCACCATAACTGCAAATCATGATAAATAACAAGCAGAACAGAGAAATATGCTGAAATCCCATAGGTAACTGAAAATCATTAGCATATTTGAGTTAAATGCATGTAGTATTGAAAATATCATGCAAAGAATCATAAATAATGGTAGAAATCCTGCAAATATCAGCCTGTAGGCACATTATTTGACTAAATTCACAGTGCAGAGGTAGAATTGTTGGAGATTTATGCAGAGCAGGCATATAGAGCAGGATATTTGAAGAAATAATTATGAACTTTACAGAAACACGTAAGGCCCCTGAATGGAAAACAGCAACACACATCAACCACTGAGTAACGTCAGTAGATTAAGACCTAATCAACGGAGACTTGGGATCATGAATTCTCTAAATTCATCGTATCTTTCAAGATGAGTAAAGGTTGTTGTGTAACTTTTATTCTATGTTTGCGAATGACTAACATCATGACCAACATAAATTGGCGCTAGAAGGAGGGCATGACTGGAAGATCACGCAACATCATCAGTATTTTCAGGTTTGATGACGTATAAGAGTAAGGTAACCTCATATCACTCGTGAATTTCAGTAAATTTTGTAAATATTTGCTGTGACAAGATTGTATATGCACATTCTATGTAAAGATTTCCAGATCTCACATAAATATTGCAAGCTTTACAGTAGATCTCTCTGAATTCACTAATATCAGCTAAAGATGCGTAAATTTGTTCAAGCTTTGAGAATTTGAGCCTTAAACACTTGAGATCTTGTGCTACGGGTCAGGATATCCCAATATACTGTCACATTTGCAGTATCTTCGCAAATATTTCATAAATATCCTGTCTGATTTACCGTTTAACCACAAATATCACCTCATCCGGTGGAATCCAGCCCATATTTGCAAAGTTTCAGCCAATTTGCCTCCAAATCAAGAAATCCTGGCTTACAGGATAAATACCAGGTCTAGACCTAGTGAAGTTTTTGAAGAATTACCTGTTAGAGGTTTCAGACCTAGGACTGTGGACATTCACCATACTCCAGGATCAAGCGCGTCTAGAACTTCACCGGGACCTCCTCCTGTAACCCCTGTTGGTTTGCAAATACCTTCCGGTATATCCGCGACACCTCCTGTTCAAACCCAGTATATACCTTTAGTTCAACCTCAGCCAACTGCACCACCAATTCAGCCCCCTCAGGCTGCAATGTCTTTCTTTGCAGCGAAGTCACCCTTGACTTTTACTGCATATCATGAGTTACCAAAGAATCCGGACAAACTTTGTCCAAGGTATCATCCTTATCAAGATGCTGATGATCATATCAGGACATTTAAAGAAGCGTGTTGCAGAGCCAGAATAGAACATCAGGACGTGGTGTGCAGATTATTTCCTTTTTCCCTAGGGGAAGAGGCTTATAATTGGTTCATCAGTCTTGGCCAAGCTTTTGTCGGTTTGTGGGCTGTCTTAGAGAAAGCCTTTGTTGACAGGTTCAAAGTCCCTATTGATCCATCCATGAATTACCACATGTTTGCCACAATCAAAAGATTTGAGAATGAGCCTATTGCCAATTTCAATGCTAGGTTTCAGAAAATGTTGTCCAAGCTAGTTGCCCCATATGTGGTGACTGATGCTGCTGCTAGGAGTATCTATTATTCAGCCCTGGATCCATTAACTTCCATGTTCATCAGGAGAACACATCCTGAGATCACTACTTTGACAGGAGCTTTTCAAGAAGCTATCAAGGTAAATCAGTAGTTGATACCTGCTCCTACTCCAAATATAACATTCCCTACTTTGCCTGGCATGCAATCACAATATCCAGCACAATATCCTGCAGCTTATCCTTCACAATATCCTGCACAATATCCAAATGGATCATTGATACCCCTAGCAGTCATGCCTGCACCTTTGCAAGTACCTCCATTGAGTATTATGCCTCCTCCTAATGGAAATAGCCAATTGCCACAATATCCTGCACATGCTCAGACACCTCAGGGTACAGATCTATCCAACAATAACCATGGATCTTCTTTTTTCAAGCCTCAGACTGAAAATGTAGTGGCCAAAGCTCAAGAGGAGAAGGAGGAAATCAAAGAAATTTCTGCTCAACTCAGAAAACTCACCACAGAAGTAACACATTTGAGAAATCAAGGGTTTTATTCGCAGTCAGGTCAGAATAGGAGTTATTCCAATGACAGACCAAACTACCCTGACAGAGGATATAACAACAATAACTTCAACAATAATGGTGGAAACAATAATAATCCTCCTAGACAGCCTAGAGTGTGGAACTCTAGGCCAAATAACGGTTCATTACCATCACCCCTAGACAATCAGCCTCCTGGTGAAGCCAAACAGACTACCAGAGTCAATCTTGCTGAAGCAGCCCTTACCAATTGGTGCAGGATTCACAATACAAATGCACATGCAGAATTAGATTGTCCACAATTTAGGATTGCTGCCAGCATCTTTCAGACTGAAGTGTCTAATACTTCTGGAAATCCACCTCAGGGAGAAGGAAATGAAATAGTTCCTTGTGGATATGACTCCGCTTTTGTGTTAGAAACGTACACAAATCAACCTCATCAGGATTATAATCAGACATGTGAAGAATCTGCCTTAACCTTTGAAACAAACTATGTCTTCCCCTTTGAGGATGAAAATGAACCTGCAAGAGAGCATGAGGAAGTACATGCATACCAGCAGCAATATCCTGGTAAGCACAATTATAACCTGAGGAGCAATGCCAACAGACCTGCTGGTCCATTGACATCATCTCTACCTCCAAACAACTTCAACACACCTCCTGATCCTAAGGCTAGCAATAACCCTGGATTCCCTAAGGTGAATGCTCAATACTTGTCTCCTCAAAACACAGTAACAAAAGTCGTAAATGCACCCCAAGAGTCTGACAAGTTAGTCAACTATTTGGCTGATGAAATGAAGAAAATCAAGATCAGCCTGTCCTTATCTGAGTTATTGAAAACTCCCGCCATCAAAAGGGCATTCATGAAGTCACTAGATGATGTTGCTCCTAAAGAGGATAATCATCTTTCAAGTCAATCCAATGGCAAAGATCATGCTGTAAAGATAATACTATCAAGTCTAAGGTGTCAGCTACAGTCCAAGCCGCTGAAACCTCCCACATGACCTTGTATAGAGATAAAACTGAATCACCTCCGTTTCTCCTCACCATAAGAATGTTCAGCAAGAACTTGCACAACTGTTTAGTTGATTCAGGAGCCTCAACGAATGTTATGCCTTTGTCAATATGCAACGCATTAGGACTGCATCCTGCTAAATCCTTAAAGAAGGTCACTCAACTGGACAAGACAGAAGTAAATGTAGTGGGAGAACTCACTCACATTCACATGCAGCTAGCATCTGATCCTAGGATACAATATTACATTGACATTCAGGTAGTGGACATACCTAATACATATGGGATGTTGCTTAGCCGAGATTGGTCTAACATGCTTAACGGATATATGTCCACAGACTTCAGTCACATGTGGTTACCATGGAAAGGTATACCTAATCAGATCAGGATTGATGCTGAGCCTAGGATGAAACATATGATCACGGAATATAACAAAACAAATGAGATCATGTATGTAAACGTAGAACCTGGAGTTTATCACATCAGGCCGCAAACTGTTAAAATAGAGGAGATCCTGATGCTGGATGTTCATCATCATCATGAGGATGATTATCATGAGGACATGCCGAGTCTGGAGTTTGATAATAATCTAGATAATGAGAATGAAATAGATTGCTTCAGAGATTTTGAGATGCATTTATCTACTCAGGTAAAACGTTGCCAATTATTGAATATATCTGGTAATGATATTTTGATTGATGGATGGTGCAGATTACATGGCGAAGCACATTCAGAAAAGACTTGTGAAGCATGCTTAGACATGATGATACTAGAGCAAACGTATAGTGAAGCATCATCATCATATTCCGAGGTGAGTGCTATGTCTGATGATGATGATGGTACTAATTCTTATTTGTCTTTTGCAGGAGCAGAGGTACCGACGGATCCTGATGAAGATCATATCCGGAAAATAGAAGAGGTCCTGGTGTCGGATCCGATAAATGATGCAGACAAAGAAAAGATCACTCCTGGTAGTGATTGCTTCATGGAATCAGATTATGAGTCGTCTGATGAAGATAAAGGCAGTGACCTGACGAAGTTCGAAGAATTTCTGGTAAAAGAAATAGAAAAGATGACACAACAGCGTAAATCTCCCCAGGAGGTTTTAATTAAAGGTCGGTGTAGGCTGCATGAGGCGCCTCACTCAGAAACAACTTGCTCACTATGCTTACATATTTTGAAGAAGCATGCAGCTGTATGTGCTGAACATCATCCTCCTGCTGAGACAGAAGAGAAAACAGAAAAGCCATCAGGCTCACCAAATAAAGGAAAGAAGAAACTTGAGGATGACATCCCCAAGTTAAAGTGGATATCAGGCGGAGCAGCAGCCAGAGCTGCAAAGAAGAAAGGAAGTTCAAGTAAATATCATGCTGAAGACAAATGTCCTGCTGAAGATAAGCCTTGGATCTTAAGGTTTGACGGATCTAAATCCAAGCAAGGTGCCGGGGTAGGAATTGACCTTATTGATCCATCAGGGAAATCCTACTTAGCAGCTTACAGACTACAGTTCCCCTGCACCAAAATGTCACAGAGTATGAAGCTCTGATTCATGGAATGTTGTTTGCCCATAAGAAGAAAGTGAAGATCCTGCATGTCTTTGGAGATTCAGAACTGGTTGTGAGACAAGTAAGAGGAATTTACTCTTGTAATTACAGAAAGCTATCAAATTACAGGCATCGAGTGTGGGACCTGATTGAAGACTTTGATGCCTTTAATATCGTTCACGTACCAAGAGAACAGAACCAGAGGGCAGATGCACTTGCCCAGGCCGCCAGTACGTTGGAACCGCTGTCTATATCTGGTCTGAAGAGATTTTCAGTAGAATTGGTGTCAGTACCTTCAGTACCTGACAATGTGACTAATCTCCAAGTGTTTGATGATGATCAGCACATCCTGGACTTCATATCAAACAGAGACATATTTGAAGCTCAGATTATAGATGAGAATAATATGGAAGATCATGTCTGGGAAGAAGATGAGATATTAGAGTTGTCTAGCAACAGAATTCCCAAAGGTATGATTGAATTAGAAAGAGCCTTTGATCTAGATAATATGCTTAAACATAAGGATCTGCCTAAGGCAGATGGAGGTCAATATTCACAGGTGAATATTGGACAAGCTGATGACAGGAGAAATGTCTTATTGGGTAAGGTTTGTACACCAGAAGAGTTAGAAGGAATAACTCAGGCCCTTAAGGATTACATACATGTAATTGCATGGACTTATGATGAGCTAAAGACATATGACACTTCTGTCATAACTCATACTATACCTCTCAAGCCAGATACAAAACCTTTCAGACAGAAGCAGAGGCCAGTCAATGCTCTGCTTGAACCAATCATCCTTGAAGAAGTCAAGAAATTGTTAAATGCCCGGATAATATTTCCTGTAAGGCACTCCACTTGGGTGGCGAATCTTGTGCCAGTTAGAAAGAAGAATGGAGACATCAGATTATGTGTAGATTTCAGGAACCTGAACAGAGC